>CM035168.1:101637841-102272006 GCA_020205615.1 Panax quinquefolius | reverse complement strand
TATCATCATTTAAGACCGAGGATGATGAAAATATTTTAAATAAACGAATCCAAAGGAAACAAAATGACAAGGATTATGATTAAGGATTCAGATTTGTTTTATCCACGCCCAAAAATACCTCAAAAATAATCATAAGGGGTAAAATTCAAGAATGATCAAAATAATGGATACAATCAAAGCTAGTATCCGTAATAGATATTTTGGACAAAAAGAAGAAATTTCATTTTCTATGAATAAAGCAGATTCGTGAATAAGTGTCAGATACGTGAATAAGTACAGATACGCGGAATAGTAACTCCGACACCAAAAGATAGAAATTTCCCAAAAACATCATCACGCTTTCATGAATAGTACTGTGAATAGAACTCGTGAATAAGAATCATGAATAGTAACTCGACATGAAAGTTCTAAATTTGATAAAAATTCCAAACCAATATTTCAAAGATAATGATATCAAGAAATAATATCATTTTGAGAATTAATAACATCCTTACCGAAGATTAGATTTAAAAACCTGCATATACTTGCACGTTTAACAATATTTATAGTATAATATTACGCTGAAATATTTTTTTCGATTACACTTAACAAAATTAAAGGTAATATAATATTATTTATAATAAATTTCCTACGCCTAACCTTTCCAAGAACTGAATTCAGCTTATTCAACCCACATGTGTAACACACTATATCGAAAAAACGTTTTCAAATTTTAATATTTTAACTTCAAAATCACATTGAATAGTTTTTTCATCAATAATTGAATAATAAATAGTTTTCACATCAATTTTAATTTCACTATAATCAAACTAATTTCATGTTTTTCAACAATGAATGTTTCATCTTTTCGTAACTTTCGCCAACTAATATTTCTCGATTACAATATTTTCGACGATATTCCATATTCACTGCATTTTGAAGTATTTCATGTATTTTACCCCTAACTATCCACATTAATCAAATCAACCTTACTATTTTAAAATAATAAATAGAGAAAATTAAATTTCATTAATAATAAGTTGGGTCTTACAGCTAGGGGTAAAATACGCAAATATTTTAAAATAAGCAAGTGGTTATAAAATATTCATCATTGTTTGTGAATATTCATTTGGTCGTGGAATATTCAGATCGTTTGGGAATATTCGTATCGACTACAAGCAACATGTATGGGCCCCATAACGGAAAAGCGATTGGATGAAGAAAACGACAAATATAAGTGGTTTAAAATAACTACAGAAGTTGTTATCAAGTATCATCGTTAAAATACACTATGGTTAAAACACACAAGAAAGACACCAGATCGCACCAATTATCGATTCTTACGTAAGAAGGCACTACTTAATAATGGTTACGTGAATTACCGCTCAAAGATTTTATCGATTTAATAATTGTCAAGGCTGATATTTTATATTGTCGTTGTTTCAATAATCATCATTACACAAAGATTTTTCATTATCGGCTAATAATTCATATTATCTAATTAATATTATTAGATAACATTATTGGCAATGTCTAGAAAGTTCGGCTTAAGGAGAGGTTTGGTCACCTAATCGCGCCAAGAAGGAGAAATTTTATCGAAAGCCCCTCTTCCTGTAGAACGCCTCGGTCACAATATCAGGATTCTCAGAATATTATTTGTGAATAATTAATTTTTAATTCATATGATGAGGAAAATATTGATTTTATATGGATATAGATGGAGAAAATTTTAATGTGACAATTGTTGAAAATTGAAATTTTATCTTTTCTCGATAAAATAATTATTTAAATATATTATTATATTTTAATAATATAATAATGGTGATATTTTTACAATGAATGGGATATATGAGTATACGAGGAGGAAGAGTATTTTTTGTTGCAATAAATATTCAAAACATGTTAAACATGTCTGTGGACCCCATTTATCGATCGAAATTTGATTATACTGTGAAATCGCCTGCTTGTGGATTTCATTGGCCAATTTCTGCTTTGGAATTTAAAAACTTTCTTCCTGCAGTTGTAGAGAATTTAATTTCCTATAAAAACTCTCTAGATTCGAATTTTCCGATAAAAGGGCTATTTACTATGAATTATTGAAGTTCAAGTTCAAATAATTGATTTTTGGAAGTTTTAATTATTATTTTAAAGAAAACGTTTTTTTGCATTTAAGTGGGCTAATATGTGATATTAATTGCTGAAATCAGATCTTCAAAGATGGGCTAAGGAAATTTATAATATATATTAATATTTTATTAAATTTTTCGCTTTGTGTTCTAAAGATTTTCCTATAAATAAAGGTGCTTAGGTTAGAATTGAAAATCACACCGTAAATCAAGTTTTCTCTCTATATTATCGAGTTTATTCTTGTGATTATTTTGAGTATAATTTGAGTATTGCTATACGGTGCAAGTTCAAGTCATAGCCTATATCCTCAGGTTTCAACTGTAAGATGCCTTTGTGAGGTAAGTGGATATTATTTTTTTCAGAATGATATTATTTCTTCAATATCATTATCTTCAAATATTGATCCAAGTTTTATCAAATTTGGAACTTTTGGTGTCTGAGTTACTATTCACGATACTCTTGACTATTCACGATATCTATTAATTATTCACGAATCACGACCTTATTTATCGAAAAATGAAAATTTTCCTTTTCGCCTAAAATATCTATTGTGGATACTAGCTTTGATTGTATCCATGTTTTGATCATTCTGAATTTTACACCACTATGATTATTTTTGAGGTATTTTGGACATGGATAAAACAAAGTACTAATCCTTAATCCTTAATCCTTTTCATTTTGTTTCAATGGATTCGTTTTTTAAAAATATTTTCATCATCCTCTACCTTAAATGATGATATTATTGAATATCTTTGGCCTGTAGTGCAAAGATGAATGATTTCTGATGAATATCTTTGGCCCGTAGTGCAAAGATGAACAGGTGTTTAGATGAGCATGACCAACTGATGAATATCTTTGGCCTGTAGTGCAGAGATGAATTTTTGATTCCAGATGTATGTTGATTGATGTTGCAGGGATAAAAGATAGACGATGAACTTTAAAATTCATACATAGAAGATAGTAGTTTGCATTCTCTACTTAACTCTTCTAATGAATTATTATTTCCGCTGCGAATATTGATTTAAAATTTGTTGTCTATTGTATTCTATTAGATTTTTCCCTGTTGAAGACTAACGATAATTTGTTGTATATTATCTTAGTCATAATATTCTTTTATCGGGCTAGTTGAGCTCACCCTTTTCCTTTTGTTCCATTTTTCTTCTCAGAGGCGAGAATATAGCGCAAATTTAGCCTGGGTATGGAATGAAAGTTCTAGAGAGAGTTGTTTAGTAGTCCTCACCATTTTTATAAAATAATGTATCAATAAATGTGATGAGGATTTATTTGAGTATAGATATTGTCTAGAAGATAATATTTGTATTCAAACTCACAAAGGGCGAGGCACCTTTATGTTCCGTGGCGAGGCGAGACTACGGGTGGGAGTCTGTGAAGCGTACCCATCCAGCCGCACTCAAGATGTCTTGGGAGACGTTTCAAAAACTATTTAATGACAAATACTTTCCGAAAGTGTTCGGCTATATGAAGGAAGTGGAGTTCATCGATTAGAGCAAAACAACATGGACGGGCAGTGTCTCAAAGACGAGGCAAAGTTTGCAGAGTTATCGAGTTTGCACCTCATTTGGTGGAGAATGAGGAACGATGACGCGGATGTGTTTCGAGAGGTTTGAAACCCAAGATATCGACAATATCTCATTTCTCATAAATTTTCTCTCTATTCAGGATGTTGTTAATGTGGCTCAATTGTTAGAGCGAGATAACGAGTATGTTCAACCGAGGGACCATAACCGAGGATCGTATCGAGAGATAGCGGTCAATGTAATAATGATAACCGTGAAAAAAAAGCAGACGGACAAAAATGGTAACCACTCTACGGTGGTAATCACGGCCATGAAAATAGAAGAAATGAGTCAGGAGAAGATTTTAAAAAGAGGAGATTTAACAACGACCATGTGAAGACGACAGTCTTACGTGAAAGAATCGGTTCTAAGGGAGGAGAACGACCACCCGGTCGTATATCTTATAAATACGGGTAAAGAGGGACATATCGGTCAAACTGTCCACAACAGATTCAAGGTATGCTATAATTATGGAAAGGAAGGACATATCGCTCGAGTTATGCAGTAGCAAAACCTAGTTCAATGGGGGGACGGTGACTCAAAAGACTGTCCCGAGAAAAGTCAAAGTCAACGGTTCTTGGAAGAGCGTTTTTGTTGTGGTGGTCAAAATGTGAGGAACCCAAACGAGGTGATCACGGGTAAGCTATTTATAAATTCTTACAAGTTTATACCTTACTTCGATACCTGCTACCCATTCATTTATCTCTCCCGCATATGCTCAACGCTTAAACTTGACTCAGGAGAAATTAGACTTTGACCTATCTGTGGAAACTCCGTTAGAGAAACTTTCATCACATCCAATCGTTTATAAATCTTGTTTGATTCAAGTTGGCACCATCACCTTACATTGACCTTATCTCTTTAAAGATACTTGTTGTAAGACCCCGAATTTTATGAAATAAAAGTATTCAATTTTTTTAATTACTATTCATGAGTTACTATTCACGAGTTACTATTCACGAGTTCTTATTCATGAGTTCTTATTCACGAAAGTTACTATTCATGAGTTCTTATTCACGAGTTACTATTCAAAAGTACTATTCATGAAGCATGATAAATTTTTTTTCAGTAAGAAGGCATTACTCAATAATTGTTACGGTAATTCTTTATTCAATATTTTATTTTATTGATTCAATAATTGCTACGTTGATATTTTATATTATTGTTGTTTCAATAATTGTCACTAAGACAAGATTTTCCATTATCAGAGCAATAATTCATATTATCTGAATAATATTATTGGATAACATTATTGGCAATGCCTAGAAAGTTCTGTCTAAGGAGAGGTTTGGTCACCTAATTGCGGCGCCAAGATGAAGGAGAAATTCTTATTGGAAAGCCCTCTTTCCAGGAAGCTGCCGGTTGTTAATATTGTGATTATGTAATATTATTTGTGAATAATTAATTATTGATTTTTATGATGAGAAAATATTTATTTTATGTGGATATAGATGGAGAAAATTTTAAAGTGACAATTGTTGAAAATTAATATTTTATCTTTTTACGATAAAATAATTCATTTAAATATATTATTTTAATAATATATTAACGGTGATATTTTTACAGTGAATGTGGAATATATGAGTATATGAGGAGGAAGAATATTTTTGTTACAATAAATGTTTAAAACATGTTAAACATGTCGGTGGACCCTATTTCTTGACTGAAATTTGATTATAGTCTGTAAAATCGTCCGTTTGTGGATTTCGGTCAATTTCTAATTGGAATTTGGAAAAACTTTCTTCTGCAAAGTTGTAGAGAATTGAATTTCCTATAAAAACTCGCGAGATTTGAATTTTTTGATAAAAGGGCTATTTATTATGAATTATTGAAGTTCCAGAATATTGGGTCTGAATTAATTTTATTACAAAAAAATGCTAAAAACATGTTTCTCATGTTAGTTGGCCCCATAAGTGTACTTTTGCATGTGAGAATTGCTGGAATCTGAATTCAAAGGAGGCGTATGACTTTGGTTATTAATAATAATATTTAATAAATTTTCTACTTTTTGGTGTTCTAAGATTTTTCTATAAATAGGGTGCTTAGGTTAGAATTGAAAATCACACCGTAAGCTCAAGTTTTTCTCTCTATATTATCGGCGTATTCTTGTGAGTATTTTGAGTATACTATGAGTATTGCTATACTTGATTGCAAGTTCGTTTCAATTATTCCATCAAAAAATCTTTTCTTTTGAGGTAAGGGATAGTAAAGGATTTTAAGGGTTATTATGTTTTTAGTTTCGAAATTTTCTGAACCTTCAAAAATTCTAGAAAAATTTGAAATGATAATTTGATGAGTTTTATATATTGTGTCCAAAATGGCGATTTTTGGATGTATAGATTAGAGTTATGGATTTTATGAGAAAAGACTATTTTAAAAGTAACTATTTATAACTCCTTGTGATTAACTCCAAAATTGATGAAATTTTTATTGGGAGTACATCTATATAATATCAGTATACCGTGTAAATTTTAGAATTTTTGGACAAAAGTATAATTTATGATAAATGTTTAAATATTCGGTGGTTTTGGCCATATGAAAAATAGTAAATGAATTTTTAAAATTTAGAGAAAATATATGTTCAATATGGGACTATGTTATGCTAAATTCCAGAAAAGAAATATTTTTGGAACTGATTTGGTATTTTTCATGAAAATATTCTAGTTATGAGTAAATGAATTAAATATGTTATGTGAAGTAAGAAAATTGAAAAATATGATTTTATGGCTTGAGAATCATATATGAGGTATATGCAGATTTTTGATGAGGGTTTTGGTTATTGGTGATGAAATCTTATGAGTTTGGCATTTTATGATGATTAAATGCATTAATTAGTAATGTAAACAATTTAATTAAATTGTTTATAAGTTTTAGAAATGATTAAAATATTATTGTAATATTAATAATATTAGATTATGAGATTTCTAAGTGATTTATAACATTTGGATTAAGGTGTTATAAATATGGATATGAATTTTATTATGAAACTTTATCTTTTCGTGTCGAGGTTATTATGCACGTATACGGTACTATGTACAAATACGGGGTACTATTCACGACAAATTGGTTTCTTCTCTGACCAAATTATCGTTGATTTATGAATCTTACTCTTGAAATTAAAACCATGTTTTGATTATATTATTTTTATATAACATTCTTATAACCCTAATGATGATATTTCTCTTTGACTTGAGTGTAAAGATGAGTAGATTATTGGTATGATCGTGACTATAGGTTCTCTTTGGCCAGTAGTGCAAAGATGACTTGTTGATGAATATCTTAGCCTGTAGTGCAAAGATGAATTATTGATGAATATCTTTTGCTCGTAATGCAAAGATGACTAATTGTTGTTGAATATCTTTGCTTTGTAGTGCAAAGATGAATTATTGATGAATATCTTTGGCTCGTAATGCAAAGATGACCTGTTGTTGAATATCTTAGCCTGTAGTGCAAAGATGAATTATTGATGAATATCTTTTGCTCGTAATGCAAAGATGACTGTTGTTGAATATCTTTAGCTTTTTGTAGTGCAAAGATGAATTATTGATGAATATCTTTGGCTCGTAATGCAAAGATGACTGTTGTTGAATATCTTTGCTTTGTAGTAAAGATGAATTATTGATGAATATCTTTGGCTCGTGAATGCAAAGATGACTGTTGTTGAATATCTTTGCCAGTAGTGTAAAGATGAAGCTGTTGATGAATATCTTTGGCCCGTGGTGCAAAGATGAATTTATTAGTATGATTATGAGCAGAGGCGTGATTTGGTATAACCATGATATTTGATGTTTGGTAAAGACGGTGATGAAAATTATCTTCATTCCGAATGAGAAGAGAATTTAGAATCACAATTATGATTATGAGTTATTCATATGATTGTGGAAAGGAACCTGATTGATTGATGTTACTGAGGATAAAATATTGTTGGTGGACTTTTAACGTGAGAAGACAATAGACTTTATAGTCTATTTGACTCTTTTAATGGATTGCTTCGTTCACCGCAACTATGGTTGAAAAGTTTTATCATCTACCATATGTTCTAAATCTCGATTTATTATTGATGAAGACTATTGATAATTTATGTATCTTTAGTTATAATATTCTTTATTGAGCTAGTTGTGCTCACCCTTTTGTTTCACAATTCCTTTCGTGTAATAAGAGTGTATGCATTTGGGAATGGGGATAACAAGGAAATAGAAGCGGTGGTCTATAGTTGTTGAGGTTCTCCTTAAAGAGTATGGAAATAATTTTATTGAGGACTTTAGTGTATTGTATTTTATACATCATTTAATAGTTATTTTTGGTGAATTAAATAGGGTGAGGCGAACCCAACTTTGGAAGGGTGTTTTGTCACTATCATACAAGATGTCTAATGACATACAAACTCGTGTTATCATAAAACATGGTTGTGCTCATCCACTTCTTCGAGTATATTTACAAGCACTACCTATATAATCTTGGTGTTTGTTTGGAGTATAATACCCAATTAGAGACAAGTGGAGATAATGATATGTCAAGAGAAGACTCACCATTGGGAAGAATATGATAGTAATCTTCTCGTTTTTCTTTGGGGTCTATTAGGTCAACCAAGGATAATTACGTGGCCATATGATATCTACCATAACCTAAAAGCATGGCCTCCCATGTATGAAGGTTTCTTGAGCACTTCCCAAAGATTCTAATTTCTAAAAGCAGCTTTTTGACTATACCTTTATGTAAGGTGTTATTGTGACGTCTTCTGAGTTGGTATATATTTGTATCCAAACTTACAAAGATATGTGTTGTTGTATTTTGCACGCGACAATTGTTGTAATAAAGTTGTAGTTATTTTACGTACCATGTATTTGGCGACTTCGAGAATGGGTTGGATGGAATGGATCTATTTTGGGGGCGTCACACTTGTTTTTGATGTCATTTTAGGGATTGATTGGTTAACTACTCATCATGCCAAAATTGATTGTTTTCGTAAGGTTGTTAGTTTTTATATTCCTAACCAACCTGTTGTACGAATTCAAGCAACTAAACAATTAAAATCAATCACTATCATATCTAATTATAAAGCTATTCGTTTATTGAAAAACGAATGTCAAGCTTTCTTAGCCCATGTTATGGATTTGAATAAAGACACGTCAAATTTGAATAATATTCCTGTTGTTATTGACTTTCCGACGTATTTCTCAAGAACTTCCTGGCCTACCCCCGAATGTGAAGTTGAATTCTTTATTGATCTTGAACTGGCACAAAGCCCATTTCTAAAACGCCATATCGAATGGCTCTATTGAACTTTCAGGAGTTAAAGGTCCAACT
Organism: Panax quinquefolius; assembly: GCA_020205615.1. NCBI lineage: Eukaryota > Viridiplantae > Streptophyta > Magnoliopsida > Apiales > Araliaceae > Panax > Panax quinquefolius. The sequence goes on along the minus strand of CM035168.1, from coordinate 102,263,016 downwards.
ACAGGAATTGTTGGACATCGGTTTCATTCGCCCTAGTACATCTCCTTGGGGTGCTCTGTTTTATTCAGTAAAGAAGAAAAGGCGGAGTATGCGACTTTTGTATTGACTATCGGGGAATTGAACCATGTCACCATCAAGAATAGGTATCCTCACCTCGTATTGATGACTTGTTTGACCCGATTGCAAGGGCACAATTCTTTTTAAAAATCGATCTTCGTTCTTTTATATCATCAATGAAGATTAGAGGCGAGGATATTCCAAAGATCGCCTTTAGAACTTCGATACGGGCATTATGAATTCTTAGTCATGTCTTTCGGATCGACTAATGCTCCCGCTGACTTTCATGGATATGATGAACCGAGTATTCAAGGAATATTTGGATCGGTTTGTTGTTGTCTTTATTGATGACATCCTCATATATTCCAAAAGCCGTCAAGATCATGAGCACCATTTGAAGTTGGTACTCCAAAGGCTTCGTGAAAACCAACTATATGCCAAATTGAAGAAATGCGAGTTCGGCTTGAGGAAGTAGCATTCCTTGGGGGCACGTGGTGTCGAAACATGGAGTATCTATTGATCCCGGCAAGATTGAGGCAATAAAAGTTGGGAGCAAACCAAGTCGGTGGATCAAGTACGTAGCTTTTTGGGCTTATTTGGTTATTATCGGAGATTTGTGGAAGGGTTTTCTCGAATCGCTACTCCATTAACCCAAACTAACTAGGAAGGATACAAAATTCATTTGGAGCGAAGAACGCGAGAAGAGTTTCCAAGAGCTTAAGAGGAGACTCATTTAAGACTGTTTCTAACAATACCATCCGTACGGATGGATTTGTTATCTACAAATGATGCTTCTGAGCAAAGGGTTAGGATGTGTTCTCATGCAACGTGGAAAAGTCATAGCCTATGCCTCGCGACAACTTGAAGAATATGAGAGGAATTATCCTACTCATGATCTAGAGTTGGCGGCGATCGTTTCATATTAAAGATATGGAGGCACTATCTATATGGGAGAAAGTGGAGATATATTTAGACCATAAAAGCCTTAAATATTTCTTCACTCAAAAAAGAACTCAACACGGCGCAATGACGTTGGCTTGAGCTATTGAAAGACTACGACCACACTATTCAATACCATCCCGGAAAACGAACGTGGTAATGACGACGCGTTGAGTAGAAGATCATATGCGGGAATGAGTGCGATGATGTTAAGTATACGCATAAAGCCAACTTTAATAGAAAAGTTAAGGTTGCTCAAGCCACCCAACCCGGAGCTGATGCGATATGAAGAAGAAAGTACAAGAAGGAGCTATTCTAAGCGAGAATTGATGAAGAAGGAATACTTGAGTCCACTCTGGACTTTGTGTCCCTAACGACGATTTGAAGTACAAGATTATGATGGAGGCACACAATACACCATTTGCAATCCATCCTGGAAGTACTAAAATGTATCGTGATCTTGACATACATTTTGGTGGAACAATATGAAGAGAGAGATTGCAAAGTTTATCTCAATGTGTTTAACTTGTCGGCGTGTAAAGGCGGAGCATCTAGTACCTAAGGGTCCGTTGCAACCACTTGAGATTACGAAATGGAAGTGGGAACATATTACCATGGATTTCGTTCACGGGTCTTCCTACGGTTTCTCAAGGCATCAATGCTATTTGGGTTATTGTTGATAGATTAACCAAGTCTCCGCTCATTTCTTGCCGTCACGGAGACTTATTCCTTGAACGTCTTGCTAGTATATACGTGAATGAGATTGTGAGGTTGCATGGCATGCCAGTATCCATAGTTTTGGATCGTGACCCAAGATTCACTTCAAAATTTTGGGTTAGCTTGCAAAAAGCTATGGGCACGGATTTGCGATTTAGTTCGGCATACCATCCCCAAACAGACGGACAATCAGAGAGGACTATTCAAACTCTTGAAGATCTATTAAGACTCGTGTCCTAGACTTCAAGGGCAGTTGGGATAAGTATTTACCATTGGTGGAATTCTCCTACAACAACAGTTATCAGGCAAGTATAGGTGTGGCTCCATTTAAAGCATTATATGGACGAAAGTGTCGCTCTCCAATATGTTGGGATGAGATGGGTGAAGCAACATTGTTGGGACCCGAAGTTTAATACGATATGACTACCGAAAAGATCCAAATGATTCGACAACGTATACAAAGCGGCACAAGATCGACAAAAGAGTTATGCGGATCTTCATCGAAAGGACGTTGAATTTAGTGTGAGGGATCATGTATTGTCATGAGTTGCTCCATGAAAGGGAGTTACAAGATTTGGGAAGAGAGGAAAGCTCAATCCACGATTTATTGGTCCATTTCAAATTCTTGACCGAGTAGGAAATGTAGCCTATAGACTCGCGTTACCTCCGAAAGTATGTCTCGTGTTCATAATGTGTTTCATATATCATACTTCAGTAAATATGTGAAAGACCCGAACCACGTTATAGAGTTAGTTAACCAGGACGAGATAGCCAGAAAACTTAACGTATGAGGAGGTACTGTCAAGATTTTGGATAGGAAGGAGTATGTCCTACACGCAAAGGTCATACCACAAGTTAAAGTTTTGTGGAGGAATCATGCCATATAGAGGAAATGACACGGGAATTGGAAAGCGGAAATGAAAGCAAGGTATCCTCACCTTTCGAAACACAGTACGCACGTCAATTTCGAGGACGAAATTTCATAAGGAGGGAGGTTGTAAGACCCCAACTTATTATTAATGAAATTTAATTTTCTATTTATTATTTTGAAATAGTAAGGGTTGATTTGATTAATGTGGATAGTTAGGGGTAAAATACGCAAATATTTCAAAATAAGCAAGTGGTTATAAAATATTCATTGTTGTTGGGGAATATTCATTTGGTCGTGGAATATTAAATCTTTTCGGGGAATATTCGTATGCGACAGTAGCACCATGTGTGGGCCCCATAACTTGAAAGCGATTGGATGAAGAAAACGACAAATATAAGTGGTTTAAAAATAACGGCGTAGTTATTACCAATTAATCTTGATTAAATACTAAATTGGTTAAAACAAGAATATTACCAGTATTGCACCAATTATTGATTCTTACGTAAGAAGACACTACTTAATAATGGTTATGATAATTCTTTATTCAATTATTTTATTGATTTAATAATTCTTTGCGTTGATATTTTATATTCTTTGTTGTTTCAATAATTGTCATTACACGTATTTTTCATTATCGAAGCAATAATTCATATTATCTAATTAATATTATTAGATAACATTATTGGCAATGTCTAGAAAGTTCTGTCTAAGGAGAGGTTTGGTCACCTAATTGCGCGCCAATAAGGAGAAATTCTTATTGGAAAGCCCCCTCTTCTGGGGAACGGCCTGGTTGTCAATATTGTGATTCTGTAATATTATTTGTGAATAATTAATTATTGATTCATATGATGAGGAAAATATTGATTTTATGTGGATATAGATGGAGAAAATTTTTAATGTACAATTGTTGAAAATTGAAATTTTATCTTTTTCGATAAAATAATTATTTAAATATATTATTATATTTTAATAATATAATAATGGTGATATTTTTACAACGAATGTGGGATATATATGAGTATACGAGGAGGAAGAGTATTTTTGTTGCAATAAATGTTCAAAACATGTTAAACATGTCGGTGGACCCCATTTATCGATGAAATTTGATTATAGCTTGTAAAAAATCGCCTGGTTTGTGGATTTTGGTCAATTTCATTTGGAATTGGAAAAACTTTCTTACGCAAAGTTGTAGAGAATTTAATTTCCTATAAAAACTCTCGGATTCGAATTTTCCGATAAAAGGGCTATTTATTGTGAATTATTGAAGTTCAAGTTCAAATAATTGATTTTGGAAGTTTTAATTATTATTTTAAAGAAAACGTTTTTTTTTGCATTTAAGTGGGCTAACATGTGATATTAATTGCTGAAATCAGATCTTCAAAGATGGGCTAAGGAAATTTATAATATATATTAATATTTTATTAAATTTTTCGCTTTGGTGTTCTAAAGATTTTCCTATAAATAGGTGCTTAGGTTAGAATTGAAAATCACACCGTAAACTCAAGTTTTCTCTCTATATTTTCGAGCGTATTCTTGTGAGTATTTTGAGTATAATTTGAGTATTGCTATCTCGGTGCAAGTTCAAGTCATAGCTTATATCCTGTGTTTCAACTGTAAGTATCTTGTCTTTGTGAGGTAAGGGATATTTTTTTCAGAATGATATTATTTCTTCAATATCATTATATCTTGAAATATTGATCTGAAGTTTTTATCAAATTTGGAACTTTTGGTATTCTGAGTTACTATTCACGATTATCAAGACTATTCACGATATACGATAATTATTCACGAATACTGTGACTATTTATCGAAAAATGAAAAATTTTCCTTTTCGTCTAAAATATCTATGTGGATACTAGCTTTGATTGTATCCATGTTTTGATCATTCTTGAATTTTACACCACTATGATTATTTTTGAGGTATTTTGGACATGGATAAAACAAAGTACTAATCTTTAATCCTTAATCCTTGTCATTTTGTTTCACTGGATTTGTTTCTTTAAAAATATTTTTCATCATCCTCAGTCTTAAATGATGATATTATTGAATATCGATCTTTGGCCTGTAGTGCAAAGATGAATGATTTTTGATGAATATCTTTGCCCGTGGAGTGCAAAAGATGAGCAGTGTTTAGATGAGCATGATTAATGATGAATATCTTTCGCCCTGTAGTGCAAAGATGAATTTTTGATTCCGGATGTATGTTGATTGATGTTGCGGGGATAAAAGATGAGCGATGAACTTTTAAATTCATACATAGAAGATAGTAGTTTTAAATTCTATTAGATTTTTTCCTGTTGAAGACTAACGATAATTTGTTGTATCTTATCTTAGTCATAATATTCTTTCTTGGGCTAGTTGAGCTCACCCTTTTCCTTTTGTTCCATTTTTCTTCTCGAGGAGGCGAGAATATAGCGATGCAAGTGGGGTATGGAATGAAAGTTTACAGAGAGAGTTGTTTAGTAGTCCTCACCATTTTTGTAAAATAATGTATCAATAAATGTGATGAGGATTTATTTGAGTATAGATATTATCAGAAGATAATATTTGTATTCAAACTCACGATTTCTTGTTGTAATAATAAAGTTGTAGTTGTTTACATACCATGTATTGACAACTCGAGAATGGGTGATGTATACCTATTTTGGGGGGGCGTCACATTTATAGTTATATAAATAATATAAATTATTTATATAATTATTATATAAATAATATAATAATTATTTTTATTAAAAAAGCTGCGTTTTACTATTTTTTTCTTAAAAAAATCATGTTTAATATTAATGATAATAAAAATAAAAATATTAATGATAATAAAATAAAAATAAAACTCGCTTTTTTGTAATAATAATAAAAAGTGTAGTTTTAAAAAAAAAATTAAAAAATGCATTTTTTAATAAAAATAAAAAATAATTATTCTTATTAAAAAAAATAAGAGAGCGTTGTTTTTTTTTTTTAATAAAAATAATTACTTTTTTTTATTAAAAAATGTCGTTTTTTTTTTATTTTTATTAAAAAAGCTGCGCGCTTTTTTTATTATTATTACAAAAAATCGCATTTTTTTATTACAAAAACCGCATTTTTTAATTTTTATTATCATTAATATTTTTATTTTTATTAACATTAATATTAAACATAGTTTTTTAATAAAAAATAATAAAATGCCGTATTTTTAATAAAATTAATTATTTTAATAAAAAAATTATTATATTATTTATATAATAATTATATAAATAATTTATATTATTTATATAATTATAAATAAATAATTATACAACTAATTTATATTATTTGTGTAATTTTTAGTTATTTTATTTGTTATTTTACCTTTTTGTCCTTTGATCTCATTAAAAATATATATTCTTTTTATATATAAACACTCATTTAGTTTATTAGGATGCCACGTCGGCCAATTTACGACGCAAGGTGCCCAATTAAATGAAATCGAAAAAAAATTAATAGTTCAATCATCTAATTGACAAAATTGAAAGGTGGATCAAAGTGGAATATGGCCTATAGTTTAGGGTAGTAAATCATATTTAAGCCTTAATTATCTTTGCATGATTTGGTAAAAGGAGGATTATATATATATATATATATATATATATATATATATATATATAGTAAATGAATCAATATGAATCACACGCTCATTATTAAGAGTGTGGATTTCATTTTTTGAAGAAAAAAAAATGAAATCATAGATTCAATAATTGAATGATCGAAATATGTAATAAATATATTATAATATATATGTATTCTAATACTTATATAAAATAATATTGTCGTAACTTGAAATTTTTGTATAATATGTTTTTACGAAAGTTGTTATCATAAGCGGTGGATTATTATTTATAATATATGCACTAAAAAATATAATAAATAATTTAATTGTGTAGCAAAATTTTAATCTTAAATCTAATAATCTTTCAATTTTATATATTAAAAGTATACAAAAGTCTATCATAGTCTTGATAAAAAGTTTATAAAAATTTATTACTTATTTCATGGAGTCTATAAAGTCATTTAAAAAAGTTTTTAAAGTCTTTAAAAGTCATTAAAATTTATAAATTCTACAAAAGTTTGTCACTTAAAAAAGTTTTTAAAATTTTAATTGTATACACCCCTTTAGTAATAACCAAACAAAATTAAAATAAAATAACATTTTCTTTTGGACTTCTTGTTTTTCTATTTTTGTTTTGTGTATACAATTTTCAAACATACTGCTTATTATGAGACCTTTTCTTATGCACTTTTTTTTTTAGCATAATGTTCCATTGTGTATATATCCTCTCACTCATGGTACATTTTATTACTCCCTCGTGTAAACATACTTTTACCCAAATTCTCTCATAATATATGAGTAATGTTAGACATAATTTATTTTATAATTATTTTATAATTTATTGATATAAGATACTCCATCTCAAATATATTGATGAATAAATTGTCAATGTAGTTTTCGACTCTAAATTATTTGCTTATTTTAAAACCTTAATCAAAGAGTCTTAATCCAAGATTTGTTAAACACTAGGTATTATCTAAAATTGGTGACTAAACACTCAAATGAATAGTTATTGAAGAATTTTAAGTTATTAAAATAAAAGAATAATTAGAATTAATATTTTACAAGTAAAATTAATTTTTCATAAATTTATTTTTCACTTAAATAATAAGTAGATGTGAGAAATGATCTTTAAAAAAAATATATTTTACATGTGAAAACTATGACTTCCCATTAAAAATTAAAAATAGCACGTTGGGTAAAAAACGTGGTCGTTTCATTAGAGGAACAGAATCATTCATCGTTTATGCCATTTTAAAAAATTCGACCGTTAGATATCCGAACGTTGATTCACAATTTTCTCACATAACTGCGCTTTCTCATCAACACAGTTGTGTAATAACTAAATCGGATTACAACCCCTTCTTTCTTCCGTTCGTTTCTTTTTTTTCTCTCTCTTCATCTTCCCAATTTCCAATTTCCCTACAACAAAAACTAAATAGCCACACAATGGCAACGGTTGATGATTCAAGTATATTCATGATCGATGAAGGTTACGAGTTTTCAGCGCCTCGATTCTTCGATTTCATCGAGGGTGAGACTGAGGAAGAAATGCAGAGAGCAGAGCTTTGGTTTGACACTGCTCTTAGCTACGCCCCTTCTCGTATGTCAATTCCCCAAACTTTTCATTTTCCTTTCTTGCAGCACTATTTCCCCCAAATTCATTCTTCTTTTAGGGTTTGATTATTTGGAATATTAACTTGTATGATACCATTTTGTCTCCATTCCACAAAATGGATTGCCATCACAATTTCATTATCATGTCACCACTAGAAACTAACAAGTTATTATTTCACAAGTAAGAAATATTCATCCTTAATATTTGCAAATGTAACTTTTTAATGGAATGGAGGGAGTATAATTTATTTTTCTTGGTTGTAATTGGGTGATGTTATGAACAAAAGTATGTTTTGATATCCTGTTGCTCTGCTGTTATGGAACATCAGTTGGGGTTTTCACAGTCTTCATTATGACATTATCGATTTGCTTTTAGGCAGTGTACTGTTCATTAGGGTTTTAGAGTTGAGTATTGACCTTGTGATGACATATCTTCACTGTTAATTCAGTTTTGATAGTAGCTTTCTTGATTCTTAGACTCAAATTTGATTGAATTTGCAAAAATAAGCAAGTAATTTACTTTATTAAAACTAACCAAACTGATTTCGTTTAACAAATTCCAGAGTATTGCTAGTATTTAATGTTGGGATACTTCTGTTGGTTTGACTAATGGCCATTACGATAGGGTAGTCGGGTTCGACTAAGCGCAAGGTGCAATAAAACATTGTAGAGCGTTTAGGGTTTTCTAGCGGCTATAGCCCATGTTATATAGTGGTTAGGGTTTTCTAATTATTATAAAACATTGTTTGGTGTGTGTGGATCATTTCAGAGCGTGTGAGACATCTTATAAATATATCAAACTATCCAAATTGGTGAACCTGAGTACATCGTGTGTTCTTATTTTTTGGGAAAATGGATTAATTTCCTGTGTTATTGCTAAGATAAATGAGATAAGAGAGAAATATAGTTGTTGATGATGATACTCAATCCCTGAAAATAAACGGAAGCAAAACATAACTCACGGATTTTGAGTACATCAGTGCTTCTGCGGTCTATTCGGATGGATTAGAGAAACATCTAGCGACGAGACTTGCAGAAAATGGGAGAGATTTCATTATTTTCTCCTTAAGAGACTTGCAGAAAATCTTGTGAAAATTAAACTTCATCACTATTCTATTTTAGTTTTCTTGATTAATAGGAAGATGTCCTTATTTTAGAATGAAACTTCCAGGGAATTTTATACCTCATCACGATTCTATTGGAAAACCTTATTGATTAATGGCAAATCTTCTTATTTTATAAGACCTCCAAGGAAGCTTGTGAGCCTACTAGATTGTAATAAATAGAGTCTAAGCTTCTGAGGAGTATTTGAAGTGGTTATATGTCTTTAGGGGTCCACAGAGTAATGGCATAGACAAAATAGAGTTTTTCCTAATGGTCCTACATTGCTGTCAGTCTGTCCAAATGCTTATATTAATATGCAATAAATAAACAATGATGACGATGTTTGTACATATAGTGATTTTTCTTGTATTGATGATAAATGAACAATGATGATGTTTGTACAATGATGATGCTGATACAGATACTTGTATAATTATATATGATGTTGTTATTATTTGGTATTTATCTTGAGTTGGGTGCAGCTTTTATGCCAAAAATTAAGACCAGCAGAACTGTTCAGCTTGATAGCCTCTGTGACTTCGGTGAAGCTGAGCAACCGCAGAAGGTAACTTGAAACTTTCAGCTTCTCATACAATGTTTCACACCACTTGATTCAAATTGCAATTTATTGATTAGCTATGCTACCTTGTTGCAGGCATTAGAATCATCAGAATCCACATCTATATCAGGATCAATGACTACATCAAATTCTACTTTTGAATCCAAGAAGAAACTAATGATGTCAGTAGATTGCTTTCTATATTGCTAAACCTTAAACTTTTTCATTGAGTGAAATATATTGATATTTTCCTTTATTAAATCAGACCTCAGCCTGCCCTCAGCTCTGCGGAAGTCGTAGAAGAAGAGACTGGGGATGCGAACAAGGAAGCAGAAAGTAGAAATCTTCTCGATCCGGTATGCTAGTATAGCTGAGACTTCTGTTTTATGTTTTGTTCATTATAATTCAGAAGTTTCCCTTGTTAGAAAAATGTTCCTTCAGGTTCTTATCATTATCATCTTTTTATTTTGAACCTTTCAGGTAACTCCTAATGAGAAGACTTTTGAAGTTAAGGAAGTACCATCTCAAGAAAATGAAAGGTTGTTCTTTCTTTCTATTTTGAGGCCTTGACAAGACTAATACTGAAACTAAAGAATCATAAATACAGAAAATATTCGTGATATTTGAATTGCCTATTCTTTTTTCTATTGACTTCAGTGTCATGACTGGAGGTGCTTCCTCGTCTGTGAAAGTTGAACCAGTAACTGGTGAAGCTACATCCAGTGCCCAAGGTTGTTATCTCTGTGATTATCAATTGTGTTTTGTACATTTTCCTTGTACAATTTATCTGTCGTATGTCTAAATTACTTTATTGGACTATCATAGGAGTAGAAGTATGCACCCCTAAACCGAGAAGTCATTCGCGAAAGGGTAATAACCCACTACAGACTGAGTCCAAGAAGCAACAGACAGCCAAGAAGATAGCCTGTATGGTTAGGAATCCATCAGCATTGAAGTCAAAATTTTCACAAGCCAAAAGCATCAAACCTGAAAGTGTGAGAAGGTTAGCTTACATTACATTATGTAAATTCTCTCTTTTCTTTTCCATTGTTTTTCTTGCTTTTGAGTTTCTTGTTTTCTATTTAATGTGGCCCAAATTTTTTACTACAGAAACACAAGTTTGATAAACAAAGTAGGGACTCCTAACTTGGCTCAAGAAAACCAACCCATAAAGAGGCAAAAACTGGACGGAGGAAAAACTAGACAGGTGCGTGCTTTTATTGTTGTTTTTTATCACTCAGTTGGGTTGCATCACATGTATAAGTATTCTGAATGCATTCGTCTTGCTGTACATTTTAGATTCTTAATATTAAAACACATAAATTGCCCCACAAAACAAGACATGGTCTAATCAGCGGCAGTTCCAACTTATGCTCGTCAACTGCTAAAGCCCGTAAAGAGGACAGAAAGGTTTGTTGCCTCAAAAAGTGCTTTTGTTTATTTCCCTATTGTTTTATGGATTTGTGATGCTGACTATTAACCTCTCTTTAATGAAAAGATTTATGCTCGGGAGCCAACAGCAGCACCATTTGTTTCAATGGCAGAAATGATGAATAAGTTTCAATCCAACACTAGGGAGATGTCACTATCTAGTGCCAGCAGTTCTCTTTCGCATGCAAGTGATCTCATTATGAAAGAAGTTTGGCATCTGATTTTTTGTAGGTCCATGTAATATTTTCCTCAAGTTGTTAATGTCTTATTTTTAGGTTGCTGCTGGTTCGGTAATTCGGCGGAAGCCTAAACTTACATTGACAAGGCCAAAGGAACCTGAACTTGAAACATCTCAGAGAGTTCGTTCAGTTAAGATTAAGAGTTCTGCCGAACTTGAGGAAGAAATGATGGCGAAAATTCCCAAGTTTAAGGCTCGTCCAATCAATAAAAAGGTATTCATATTTAGAATCTCTTTCTTGAGTTATGCAAGTCCGTATATTTGAAGTAATCGGCCTTTCTGATTGTTGCAGATTCTAGAAGCTCCAACGTTACCAACATTGCCGAGAAGTACTCCACAGCTTCCAGAATTTCAGGTAAATTTTAGTTTGGGTAGATATTATTGAGAAAAATATACAACAGTTGGGAAAACATAAAAAGAATAATTGGACCTTGTGCAGGAATTTCACTTTGAAACAATGGTGAGGGCCAATCATAATGTTGAAACATCTACTGTAGCCTCAACCAAAACAGTTCCTCAGGTAGTGAAAACCTGAATGTTATTAAAATTTTGGTAGCGTTCTTGAAATAACTTAAATTATACTGTCTCGAAATTGGTTGATTGCTATATGACAGGACCAACAACGGAAACCACATCTTACAGCACCGAAGATGCCCACTCTTCAAACATTACTGAGGGCGCGTCCTCCCAGGATCAAAAGTTCTCAAGAGCTTGAGAAGGAAGAACTTGAAAAAATTCCGAAGTTCAAAGCCAGACCTTTGAACAAGAAGGTTTGTCATCTTGGTGTTCAATGTTAAACTATTTCTTTAATTTCTTTTATTTGTCACTAAGTTTTTTGCCCCCTTACTCCTGTAGATTTTTGAAAGTAAAGGGGAAGTAGGGGTATTCTGCAACACAAAGAGGCAAGTTACTGTACCTCAAGAATTCCACTTTGCAATAGATGAAAGGATTCCACCACCAGCAACTGTCAGTGATTTGTTTGACAAGGTAATTAATTTAATTGGAGAAGTGTCCACTTCATTTTACTCTTTTATTCACTTTACTGTAAGAAACTTTGCCTTGACAATTTGCTCATACTCTCGATTAGCAAAAATAAAAAAAGTTGCTCATACTATTTGTTTTTTTTTTTTTGTCAGCTTTTACTGAATTCAGAACCTCAACAAAACAAACTTCCCAGGAACACCGCACCTAATCCCTTCCATCTGCACACAGAGGTATCACTCAAGCCGCTCTGAACTTAACTGAGATTTTCACAGTTATCTTATTTGTTTTGCTTACCTGTATTTATGTGCTCGTACACGTGTTACATCAGGAAAGAGGATTGAAGAAAGAAACAAAATTTGTTATGGAAGTAATACAGAAGCAGTTGGAAGAGGAGAGGACTAGGGTTCCAAAGGCCAATCCATATCCTTATACTACTGATTATCCTGTGGTAATCTCATATCTTATAATTTACATGTAACCCATGATAAAAACTTGTTTGATGAGCATTCTTAATTTAATGTATATACATCACCACTCATGGTGCAGATTCCACCAAAACCAGAACCAAAGCCATGCACGAAACCAGAACCTTTTCAATTGGAGAGTCTGGTGAGGCATGAAGAGGAAATGCAGCGCGAAATGGAAGAAAGGCAGAGGATGGAGAGAGAGGAAGCTCAGAAGAGGTTGTTTAAAGCGCAGCCGATCTTGAAAGAGTAAGAATTTATGGTGTACTTTTAACATACATAATGCCTAATAATATATATATGATGTATATTACAACAAATGTCTAAACATGTACTATAAGTGTTCAATATGAATGACAAGTGAAAATCAGATTAAATTCTGTCTTTTTTCCACCGCTTCTAATAAAGTTTCGGTACAAAACTTATCTTTTTTGATGTCCCTTATAGTAGAAAATTTCATGGTAGAACCAACTAGAATCCGATAGTGATAGAGTTAATTCAAGAAGTCAATGTTTGCTATCAATTTGTGCAGGGATCCTATTCCAGTTCCTGAGAAAGTACGAAAACCTCTCACAGAGGTTCAGGGATTTGATCTTCATGTGGAGCATCGAGCAGCTGATAGAGCAGACTTTGACAAAAAGGTAACATTTTTCTTTCTTTCTCTTTTATTATTTGGCAATATAATAAAACCTAGTTATGCTAAAATGCAATTTGAACTTTACAATACTTGTGTAAATTTGTTCACGACAGATAAAGGAGAAAGAGATGATTTATAAAAGATACAGAGAAGAAGCGGAGTCTGAAAAGATGGTAAAGAATCTACTAGAGTACATTATTTTTATTTTGCACAGTGAAGAAAATTAACATTTGAACACTCTTGTTATGTCTGTAGATGGAGGAAGAGAAGGCCTTGAAACAACTAAGAAGGACATTGGTACCTCATGCAAGACCAGTACCTAATTTCAACCATATCTTCTTGCCACAAAAGTAAGTATTATTATTATTATTACAAATGAAACTAGCACATTTTTCATTCAAACTTTTCCTAATATTGCTTGTGGTGCTGCACTGCACAGGTCTACTAAAAAAGCTACAAAACCAAAGTCCCCAAAATTGAAAATTCTCGAAAGAAGGAAGATGATGATGATATCAGCAACTTCAAGCTCAGCCTCTAACATGAGGTGATTGCTTTTGTTCAAGAACTTTTGAACCCCCTTGTAGTTTAGGGCCGGGTCGGCAGCCAGCCAGCCAGCCAGCCGTCTCCTGACCACGGATGTTTATTGTTCATTCATTTGTAAAGATGTATTATGAAAAATGAGAGAACAAAGTTTTACTGGCCTGGCCTGCCAGGCCATGGTGTAAAAAGAAAATGAATGATTGAACAAACAAGAATGAAGTTAGCCTGTCGGTGGTCAGCCTCTTGATGATGAATTGGGAAAGAACAATATGTGTAATAACTAGGTTCTCTTATAATTCTTACCAATCACTGGGCCGACAAAATATAGTTATGGGTTGGTTTTGATTTTTAAAATATGGTTATGGTTCCATTTAAGAACTAAAACCATATTAATCATTTTAATATGGATAATGTGGGTTGGAACCATATGGTTATAGTTGAAAATCATATTAAAATGGGTTATGGGTGAAGGGCGAAGACACTAATATTATGTGTTTATGTATATACCCCTTACCCCACCCCACCCCCACTAAAAAAAATAAAATTATATGATTATGTATATACCCCTTACCCCACCCCACCCCACCCCACCCACTCCAACCCAACCAAAATAATAATATTATGTGATTATGTATACACCTCTTACCCCCATACCCCCACTCCCACCCCCACCCAAAAAAAAATAATGTGTACACCACCCACCCCACCTGACTCTCTCTAAAAAAAAATTAATATTAAGCGATTATGTATCAATTCACTCCATCCTCTACCCCACTCCACCCACCCACCCAACACTCCTCTAAAAAAATGATATTAAACGATTATATATTCCCCACCACCCACCAGCCCACCCTCCACCTCGCCTTACCTTTCACTCCACACCCACACCCAAAAAATTTGACTATAAGGAGTATATACATAATCACATAATAATATTTTTTTTGTGGGTTTGTGGGGAGTGGGATGGCTGAGTGGAGAAAGGTGGATAGGGGTAGGGGTAGGTGGGTGGTGGGGTAAGGGGTGGGGTTGGGGTGGCTGGGTGGGGCTATGTGGGTAGGGGGGTGGGGTGGGGAGGTGAGTGCGTGGGTGGTTGAACTTCTTGAATATATAAATATGGTTGGAAAGAATTTTGATTTAGATTTGGAATAAAATATAGGTGAAAAATTAAGAATCTTAGGGTTTAACTATATTTTTTTTAAAAAATATGGTTCCAAATTTTACCCAACCTAAATAAATAAAAATAGTTAACCAACCTATTTAGTTCTAATTAATATGGATTGACCCGACAATTAAACAACTATATTGCCAAGTTTACCAATCACATAACAACTTTATATATTTTATAGGCATTCAAAACTCATCCAATTACCAGGTGCAGCCCATACAATTGCATAGTTGGTAAAAAGAATGGTGTCATTAAGCCTAACAAATAAGAATTCTAAATATATAGAAAATAATCTAAAGATATGTGGCGTGGATAACTGATACATATGTTTCATTTTAGCACTAAAATATTTCTGCAGATATTACAAAAAATCTTAAAATTTTCTTTTAATTTAATACTTAGTATAATATAAAAAAAATGTATTGAGCACATTGTACACCTATCTATATATGGTTTGAATTGATTGTAATGTTTAATGATACAATTTTTCTTTTATGGGAAACTGCACTTATTATTTTCTTTCTTTATTTTTATTTTTTTTTATTTTTTATTTTTGAAGTAAATGTCAAGTGAGCAAATTGATAATTGGGTGAGGGTGATTTGTGAAATACTATGTATTATTTAAAATTGGTGATTTACTTATTAAGCACTCGAATGAATAATAATTGCAGAATTTCAAGTTATTGAAATATAAAAAATAATTAAAATTAATATTTTTACAAGTGAAAATAAATTTTTCATAAATTTATTCTCACTTAAAATAATAAGTTGATGTGAGAAATGACATTGCACGTTGGGTGGAACGTCGTCGTCCCATCCGTGGTCGCATAGACAGACGCTTAGGCCCTTTTCAAAAATTCGACCGTTAGAATTCCGAACGTTAATTCCCATTTTTTTTTCACAACACAATTCTTGTGTAAAAATAACCAAATCAGACTACAATTCCTTCTTTCGTTCCGTTCTCTTTTTTCTCTATCTTCATTTTCCCAATTTTCCAATTTCTCTACAATAAAAAACTAAAGAGCCACGTAATGGCAATGGTTGATGATTCGAGTATATTCATAATCGATGAAGGGTACGAGTTTTCAGCGCCTCGATTCTTCGATTTCATCGAGGGGGAGACAGAGGAGGAAATGCAGAGAGCAGAGCTTTGGTTTGATACTGCTCTTAGCTGCGCCCCTTCTCGTATGCCAATTCCCCAAACTTTTCATTTTTCTTTCTTGCATCGCTGTCTTTAATTTGATTTCTTAAATTTGGTTTGGTGTTTAGGTTTCGATCATTGCTTAGTTACTTTCATTGATTTCTTCGAGTTGCTTAGTTATATATTCACGGCTTTTTAGGGTTTGGTCATTTCTCCATCAATCTTGATTTACTTTTAGGCAGTATACTGTTCTTTAGGGTTTTAGAGTATTGACCTTTTGCTGTCAATCTTTACTGTTATTTCAGTTTTCATAGTAGCTTTCTTGCTCCTGAGACACAAATTTGATTGAATTTGCAAAAAGAAGTAAGTAGTTTACTGTATTAAAACTAACTAAACTGATTTCATTTAACAAATTTCAGAGTAATACTAGGATTTAAGGAAATGAATAAATTTCCTGTTTTATTGCTAAGATGAATAAGATAAGAGAGTAATAAAAAGTTCTTCATAATGATAGTCCCTGAAAATAAATGGAAGCCGAACACAATAATTCACGGTTTTTTGAGTGCACCAGTGCTTCTGCAGTTTATTTGGGTGGATTAGAGAAACATCTAGTGATGAGACTTGCAGAAAATGAGGGATACTTCATTCTTTTCTTCTTAAGATGAGACTTGCAGAAATTCTTGTGAGAATTAAACTTCATCACTATTCTATTTTAGTTTTCTTGATTAATAGGAATATATCCTTATTTTAGAATGAAACTTCCAGGGAATTTTATACCTCGCCGCTATTATATGGGAAAAACCTTCTTGATTAATGGCAAATCTCCTTATTTATATAAGACCTCCAGGGAAGCTTGTGAGCCTATTAGATTGTAATAAATAGAATCTATGCTTCTGAGAAGTATTTGAAGTGGTATATTATGTGTCTTTTGGTGGTGGTGGTGGGGGGAGTCCAAAGCATAATGCAAAAGAGAGTTTTGCCTGCTGCTCCTACAACGCTGTCAGTCTGTCCAAGTGCTTATATCAATATGCAATTGTTAACGCCAAGATCTTTTGTCACGTCTCAATCACGTAAAACGTCCTGATCCTGTAACGTAAACACAATAAACACCACAAGCTTGACGGCGGTTCCGTCGGGGGATAGCTCAGGCGTGAGAGTCAGTATCTGAATTCACAAGGTTTTTTGAAAAACGGAGGCTATATCGCCTAGTGTATAGAGATAAAGAGAAAATGATAATTCTCTGTGTGTGTGTGATTCTGAATGATGAAGTGTATGAGAAAATACCTCTCGGTGAAGACTCCCTTGCTAAGTTATACTTTCTTTGCCTGAATTACTGTGCCATCCACTATTACCTGACACATCCCCCTTTATCTGATGGGTCCTGCCGACTGCATGTA
The DNA here is from genome assembly GCA_020205615.1 of Panax quinquefolius. Lineage (NCBI taxonomy): Eukaryota > Viridiplantae > Streptophyta > Magnoliopsida > Apiales > Araliaceae > Panax > Panax quinquefolius. The sequence goes on along the minus strand of CM035168.1, from coordinate 102,245,590 downwards.
GTTTATCCACTGCCTTTGGTCATGTTATTACCTACCGACCTAGGTTATGATCCCATCCACATTAATGCATGGCAGTTATTTAGTCAACCGACATGCTTTTTTCATCATTACAAGTCAAAGATGCAGATATTAAAATGTCTAAAGGATTAATCCAACGACAATTCAACCCTGGCCTTATAGGTTGAAATGAAAATAATATGACGACGGGCTTAATGACTTTAATAATTCAATAATAAAGGCCCAATAGAATAATAAAAAGAATAAGCCCAATACACTCAAATTTCAAAGAGATAAAATATCACACCCAACATCGCTCTCCTCTTTTTTTTGTCGAATGTAATGTTTAATAGAAAACTATAAACAATCCATGATATTTTACCGAGAATCAATAAATAACAAGATGTAATTAAAAACGCACTCCATTTATCGCTTCATTTAAATGAAATGAAAAGAATTTAAGGCCCAATTCGGAAAGGCTCTATCCATTAAATACCCGGACCAAACCGGACGCTTCCCATTCAAATTCCAAATTATTACTCAGATTTAATGCACCCTGCCTCAACACCGTAGTAATCACAAGATAAAAGGATAACTTTACCAAATTTGACAGCTTTTACCTATTCATTTGAAATTGAGCGCTTTCTAAACTTTCTCGATCTCTCTCTCGCAAATCGTCACAAATGGCTTCCCACAACCCTAAATGAGTTCCCCATACTTGTAACACCTATCATGTTGGTTCCACCAAACCCTAATCCTCACGTAGGGACTTCAAGCACGAATCCCAAATGAAAACCCAAAAACCCCTCCGAATACTACTACAGAGTACGGAGCGATTCTCGCACGCCAACACTCCTTCCATCATAACCGAGGTCGAACTAAAGAGGGTTCAAATCGGTTCCACATTCCGGATACCCATGCGGTCGTGGTACCCTTGGCCCGGTGAGAAGACGATCAACTATCAAGGATGGACTACCGGCCCCTGATTTCATCGGAGAAGGGGTTCGCTTTCCCTTCACGCCTTTATAGTGACCCCACTGGGGTTCTTGGGTGTGGGATTTTCACAACTGGTGCCAAACTCCTACATCCACATTCGCCTTCGTGGCCTTCGCCATTAATGGGCGCCGAGCCCCTCCCGGACTTCTTCTTCACCGCTCTACAAGATAGTACAATCCAGGAGAAGGGTTCAAGGCCCTCAAGAAACATTCTCCAAGTCCGGAGAAAAATTCGACAGACGTTCACGGTGAACACCCCTTCGAGCAATAGGGATGGCACGAGAAATGGTTTTTTAAATCAAAGGCCCCGAGATTTCTTCTTTACCGAACCGGGCAAATCGATTTAAAAAAATATCTCGCCGACTTTGGAGACGTTTTCAAGAACGGAAGTGGAAATGATGGAGCTATTTGACAACTTCCCGAAAGAAGAGTGGAAATATGGACTCCTCTCAAGCAAGTATGGTTATATGACCATAAGTGTAAGTACCAATTTTATTTCATATATGTATATCTTTTGAAAATATTCTATGATATATAATTTTAACATAGAACTGTTTTGATTCAGGCAAGATCTTTGATCGCATCGAGCTCTTTAGAAATAAAGGAGTTCAAGATTTTTGTTCGGGAAGTCTTCTAAGCAATGGAGGTTACACCAACCAAGCTACCCTCAAGTAGATTCAACACCGTAAATTCATACGGATGAATTTCAAAAGAAGAAACAGAGGTCAAGAAGTTCTCATACCGTAAGAGACTCTTCATCCTCGACAAAAAAGAGGAGAGCTACCAGAAAACCTGTGTCACCTCTCTCAGAACTCCTTCCAACCCCACCGTAAATGTAACCAACCTCCAAAACCATTCCTCACTCAAAGCGGTTTACTTGATCGTCTCCGATCAAGAAATATACTTAGGATCAAAAATTAAAAACAAAATAACCCTTTAACCGCCGAAGAACTCGGTGGTTCCTCGCCTTTCATTATTCCACCCTTCGTGCCCCTCAGAAATACAGATCAAGAGGACGGTGACTCAGACGGATTTAAGGATTCCGACGCTATCGTGAAGAGGAAACGCACTCGATAGCCATCCAAGTTCCGCCTCTGCTTCAACACCCAAAGAACCCACACTACAAACAAACCTCCCGTAACTGAAACTATTCACGCAGACCCTACAACCTCCCGAACAGCCCACTCTCTCTCCTGAAAGGCCGAGACCCTCTCCCGAACGGCCCGGCCCTTCGTGTCAAAGTTATCACGCCGAGGTCGTGGGATCTCCGACCCGTGGCCTGTGTTCAACGCCAACTTTCCTTTCGACCTCTTCTTGAGCTTTGTTTCTAAGACATCGACGACCACCGGTTTAGTGATCATACGGACGGAAATCTTCTCGACGAGGGGATGAGTTATTTGGCCAAGGTAAATAACAATCACTTCTTCCTCTACATCTCTATTTTCCTTCGAGCATTTTAGACGTTTGACTTGAATATTTTGAAAATATGCAGTTAACGTCGTTTTCTTGACGATCAAGGTCCGAGACACATAAATGGAGAGGCCGAGGAAGATTTCATGCGACAAGAGATAAATATGTCGAAATCGACCTCGACCGAGAAAAGAGTTTATTCGTGAAGATGTTTTTCATACCATCAACGGCCTTCAGATAGAATTGGATCTAAGCAAGATGGATTTCAAGACATCTCGATGACTAATTAAAGGCCACGAGGATGGGTTGGTCGCGTCCAAGCCGCCTAACAAACTCTAACCAACTCGAATCTTTGGTTTGGTTGAAGAGAACTTACTCTCAAGGCGAAAAATGAGGAGTTTTTTCACCAATCAAGCTTAGTCCTACAACTCAAGCGAGGCCGAGACGAGGATCCAAGATGAAGCCCGGAAAGCATAAGGCCAAGCGTCACAAGCTCCGCCATAAAATAAAGGACCTTGAGGGACGAGGCCCCTGCTCGATCGAAGAGCTCCTAAGCGATTCAGCAGTATGTGGACTCTGATGAACTTAATGTCGAGATCATGAAGGTTTATTCTGAGGGGTATGAGGACCGCTTGAACGAGGAAAAGAAAAGCTATCACCGCTTCAAATTGACTCTAAGACGCTTCAATTCGGATGATGAAGGCGGTGCCTGAATATCTATCATGTTTTTGGTTCTATGTAAACATTTAACTACTTTAAACTTTTCATGTTCATGTAATTAATTTATAATTGACTTAAATGAAATGAGCATTTTATGTTTATTGATAAATCTTTAACTGTCTTGATTATGACTTCTGTTCCGATCAGTTTCTTATCAATAATTTAGTATCAATAAGCTGAACTAATGAATTAGATATGGCATATAACAGTTAACTTACGCAATGAAGTGAATTGAATTTTACGGACAGGATTCAACTTAACTGAACTAAATAAACTGAACTCAACACTTAAACAAAATAAATAACTTATACTCATCGGTACCGAAGAGTGAGATCAGTCATATTTGAAGTAAATTTGGACGACAAATAGATAAGAACCAAAATATAAGGATTAATAGTGACCATTGACTTACCACCCTGATAAGATCAATATAGGACCAAAAGGACCTGGGGCTACCATCGAATGGCCAAATGAAGTCCTACCATACCTCCTTACACCATAGTGACCATCTGGACAATAGACTCAAATGACCATCGACTTACCACCGATAAGATCAATATAGGACCAAAAGGACTTGGGCTACCATCGAATGGCCATACCTCCCTTACACCATAGTCCTACCATACCTCCTTACACCATAGTGACCATCTGGACAATAGACTCTGGAAATGACCATCGACTTACCACCTCGATAAGATCAATATAGACCAAAAGGACTTGGGGCTACCATCGAACGGGCCAATGAGTCCTACCATACCTCCTTACACCATAAGTGACCATCTGGACAAATAGACAAAGTGATAAATTGTGGAAAAGTGATCTTTATTAATATCAAACAATCAGGTATGCATTCGATAAAACCGACTTAATCTTCATTGAAAATACTTCCGAAGCCTCGCCAAAGATGCCAAGTATTCTTGATCTCGGAACCATCGAAAGTGCCTTTAATCGATAAGTAGACCGGCTTTGTACTTCGATCACTTCATATGGCCCTTCCCAATTTAAGATTAGCTTTCCCGTGTTTTGAGGCGTAGGTTTCGGCTTTCTAAGAACGAAGTCTCCCACTCGAATCTAATAAGTTTGACTCCTTTGTTATAATGTTTGGCCACCCTTCGTTGATAAGCGTTACCAATTTGATCAAAGCTTTTCTCTCGACTTCATCTAACAGATCCAAAGTTAGCTTTCACCCTTCATCGTTCAGAGATTTCTTTGAATCGACTTTACTCAAGACTTGAGATCCGATTTCGACCGGGACTAAGGCATCGCATTATAAGCCAATCTAAGGGCTTAATCCCCGTAGTAGTCCTCGTGTAGTTCGCAGATGCCCACAAAGACGCCAAAGAATTCTTTCCGCCATCTCCCTTAGCTTCATCCAATCCACGCTGATTCCGCTTCAGTCATTCCGTTGGTCACCTCGACTTGCCCATTCGATCGTGGATGAGCCACGTAAGTTTTTCAGGTTGAATCCCCAAATCGCTCAAAATTCTTCAAATTTTGAACCCACGAATCAAGGCCCATCGTGTCGATATCAATACCTTAGGGATCCCGGTTAAACACCACGCACTCCTTTATAAACTTTAGGCACTCTGCTCGTTATCAATCAAGTGGTTTTATTTCACCCACTTAGTCATATAATCAATAAAGAATTCATGATTTAAGTTAACTCGGCTTTTAGCTTTTAGGTAACTGGCCCCAATATATCCACCCCCCGCATAAATAAGGGTATAGGAGATAGAATCGAGTATAACTCTTCCGGTGGGTCGATGGGACCTGACCGTTGAAATGGCATTTTCGCGATTTCGACGCATCAGTAGCTTCTTTGAAAATTGTCTACCAATAGTAACCTTGTCGAAGTACTTTATGTGCCAAAGACTTGGCAAACCATACGATCACCGCAAATCCCTTCATGAACTTCCCCAAGAGCATACTCGACTTGGACGAACCAAACATTTCAATAATGGTGAGGAAAATGCCAATCGATAGAGATCCCCATCAATAAGACTAAAATTGGTGCTCTTCAGATTTAATCTTCTTTGCCAACATTTGATCCGAAGGAAGGACGCCATCCGCCAAATACTCAATGTAGGGGTCATCCAACGCTTGTTTCGCTCGACACACATCGCTTCGCTTCGGTCAACACTTGTTGTTGTAAAATTTCCAAATACACCGATCCGTGAAAGACATCTCGCATCTCAGAGTGGCCGATTTCGACAATGCATCAAGAAGAGAATTGTCTATCAAGGCCTATACTTTCAAACTCGACGAAGTTTAAAAATTGAAGTTGGTCTCTTAATTTCGCCAAATATTTGATCATTCGAGTTCCACGAGCTTCATAATCTCCCGACAGCTGTTTAACGACCAACTGAGAGTCACTATAGATAATCAACTGTTGGACTTCGAGACTCTTTGCTAATCGGACACCGCTAACACCGCTTCGCATTTCAAATTTCATTGTTCGTTGCTTTAAACCCGAATCGATGGCTCGGCGGACTTTCAATCTTTTCCGACTTATTAAAATAATTCTCGCCCACTAACAGCCATCGTAGAGGATCCATCTCGCATACAACGCCCACGCCTTTTCGACTCATTGAAGAACGGCCATCGCCGATCGAAGATTCGCCTTAGAAGAATCAAGATTCCGCCGGTGAACGAGCATTCTATCATAAAGTCAGCCAGGGCTTGGCCTTTGATGGCAGTTCGGGGATAATACTCGATAAAAAACTGGGATAACTCCATAGTCCATGCTGCTAGTCTGCCCGAGACCTCTGGTTTGCCCATCACCTTCTTCAATGGTCGATCCGTAGAGCGACCAGAGTCGACTTGAAAATATCGCCAAGCTTTTACGGCAATTATTAAAGCAAAGGCAAATTTCTCAATGTTTCGATACCGGTTTCAAAGATCTCGTAGACGGGTCGACGTAATAGACCGGATGTCGCTTCCCATCGACCTCCCGAACCGTAATCGCTTCCAATCGCTGCAAGGAACTTGCCGCAAGGTACAAATATAAAGTCTCGGGCTTGGACAGCCTTACCTAATAAAGGAGCCAAGATGATACGTCTTTATACCTTGGAAAGCGCCTTCACACTCTGAAGTCCACTCGAACGCCTTTCAGATTCTTTGGCCCCTTTAATGTGTCAAAGAAAGGAAGACATCTCTCGCAGATTTGGCGACGAATCTCCTTAAAGTCATTAATCCTACCAACCAGACGCCGAACGCCTTTGAACGACCGAGGAGTCTTCATGTCAAGGATGGCCCGGATCTTCTCCGGATTGGCCTCGATGCCTTTCGACCGACCAGATAACCCGTAAACTTTCCAAAGACTAAGGCCGAAAGTACATTTCGCGGGTTAAGGTTTTAGTCGACGATAACGAATAGTTTGAAAGCACTCCTCCAGATCGTCCAAATGCTTCGAATCTCAGATACTCTTCACGATCATCATGTCATCTACATAAACCTCCATGTTCCTCCCAACCGCGCGCCATCGAATATGAAGTTCATCATCCTTTGGTAGGTAGCTCCAAAGATTAATGAGGCCAAAAGTCATTTTTTTTGTACGATACACCGAATCTGTGTAATAAACGCTGCTTTTGGAAATCTTCTTTGCACATGGATATTTGATGATAACCTCAAAAAGCATCCATAAAACTTAGTAATGATACCCAAGTGGCATCGATGAGTCGATCGACATGGGGGGAGAGGATAAAAGTCCTTCTGACAAAGCTTTATTGAGGTTTGCAGTCGATGCAAACCCGCCACTTTCCATTATGCTTCGCACCAATACTACATTTGCTATCCACTCCCGTAATCAATCTCGTAGATGAAGTCAAGCACCAAAGCAATTTCGCAACCTCTTCATCGATGATCTTCGACGCTCGAGCAAATATCCGCTTCTTCTCGACGAACCGGCTTCTTCAAGGATCTATCTCCGCTTTATGCTCAAAGAACCTCCCGGCTTAACTCTGTGCATGTCTTGTGGTTCCCATGCAAAAATATCGACATAAGATCGTAAGAGTTCCATAAGATTCGTCTCAAGGGGTTCTGCAGACTGAACCAATTCTCACCGCCTTCTTGTCCGGCTTTCGACGACCAACTCAATCTCCTCCGCCTCCCAATGGGGATTACCATGGGTTCGAGCAACTCTCTCTCGTGAAGGGTTCAATTTCAATTGCCATCGTTTTTCTTTTGTTTATCGAATTTCATTCCGGATGAAATGACGGAGTTCGATAACATCTCCTGCCAGTCTAAATCAAATCACCCATCACCTCTCCTACTCCACGTGGCTTTGGGAATTTGATTTTGAAATGTGGGATGGAGGTTACAAATAAGAGTATCAACGTAGGTCTTCCCAAAATGGCGCCAGAAATAATCCACACGCACAACATAAAATTTGGTGTTATTTCCACTCACGAGGGCCCGTCAAGATAACAGGAGTTCAATAAAGGCTCGCCACTTTGACTGGTCGTCGTTTGAAACCATATGAGGAGCCTCCCGTCCAACCTCCATTTTGTGCCCATCGAGACGCATCCTCCAAAAGCATGGGCATAAAGAATGTCCACCAAGATCCATTATCTATCATCACGCGCTTTTACGTCCATCGAGCCTACTTTCAGGCCGTGATTACTAATGCCCTTCACGCGGTTCGATGGGCTCAAGGATAATCCAGATCCGTAAATGAAATAACGGTTCTCGAAAAGGCCTCGTCAATCTTCGTAGTAAAGATCTCACATCGATACGATCGAATCAAGATAAGACCTCCTCTTCTTCCCTACTAACTTCCCAATGACTCCACCCGCTTATTACATCAACAACTTGCTTTCATGGCGGTGGTGTTGGAGCATTTTGAATAAAGCGGTACTTGAATCGCTTCGAATAAAGACGATTAATGACTCACGATTTCGCTTGGCCTTTTTCTCACCACATATCAATCGCCAAGTCGCTTTTAATCTTGCTTTCTACAAAATCCTTTAAATTACAAAGATTCATTCATTAGTGTCACGACCAGCATTTTGATGATAACCACAATATTTTGCGAGGGTTACCGTGTCCCGCTTTTGTAATTATCACGAGGTGGTTCAAAGAAAGGTCGGTTTTGGATTCGATCTAAAATTATCGACCTTTTCGTATTCAACTGGGTGTAAACCTTATTAACCTTCGGTAGTAAACAGTGTACGATCGTCATTTGTCGCCACGAAGTTATCGTACTTCTTCGAACTACCTTCCGCCTCGTCAGACTACCCTCCCACTCTTTCTCTCGATCAACATCGCCTTGGGAACCTCTACCTCCTTTAATTGGCTCAAAGAAGGATTCTTCAGATCGCTCATAGCCTCTTCTACAACAATATAGCCCTCCGCTTTGTCAAGGCTTCGCTAGCTTTTCGGATGGTGAAACATCAATTTCTTTACCAATTTCTCCGATTTAACAGATCTAGCCCATTCTCGAACAACCCAACAAACTTTGAGATCATTAAGATCGGACACCGTCCAACCGCTTCCCTAAACCTCTTTACATATGGCCTAAAGATTCATTGGTGAACCGCCGAACTCAGGCTAAAGAGCTCAGAAGCTTTCCCTTCTTCTGGTTGCTTCCAAAACGTGCATGGAACTTATCACAAAGTTCAGTCCACGAGGAGATAGAATCCGATGGTAAAGTCCCCATCCACTGTCTGGCGTCTTTTCTCAAAGTAGTGACAAAAGTGTGACACTTAGCAAAGCATCAGTAAAGTCATAGTAATCCATTAGCCGGTCAAACGCCTGGCTATGGTCATAAGGATCTCCGGACCCATCATAGCTTTCCATACGAGGCAACTTTTTGGTAATATCGGCCTTCTCTTTGAGAATATCGGTGGAAAAAGGGGACGCCTTCTTTCCAGGAGTGTCCTTCACCTGTTGGACCTCAGCCAACTGTTTTCGGAGCTCTTTCAACTCCCTTACTAGGAAATCAACACCTTCGGGTTGTGATGAGATCTCCTTCTCCGAGCGACGTTAGGTTTGGAATGGATCGACCTTTCCTCGCCGATCCCATCGCCTTCTTACGGACTTCTTGACGCATTAGGCGCATAATCTCATCCTCATGATAAGAACGGTTATGTCGGTACTCCACCCTTCGGATTTCTGGCATAATTTCTCTCGACCGCTTTTTCGCCTTTCATCATCATCGCGATGAATCGATCCAACGATCGCATTGCCTTCTTCGAGGCCAGCGCTCGCTTCCTCGATCTCCTCCCATCGAGAATGATCCCGGACACGTCATAGAATGTTCCGGCCTTACCCTTCCGACGGGTACCTCCTTATGCCTACTCGCGCTTTCGAAATGAATACGGCTAGATGCTTCGTCCCTCAACTCATTCACCCAAGCATCTGTTTCGGCTATATCTTCCCTTTGTTTTAACAGTAACCTCCAAAGCCTTATCCGCTTCGTCCGCCATCCTCGCCAACTTGGTAGCTCGCTTTTGACCACTTTTACGATGAGTCCCGGTCACGAAACCTTCTACCCGTTCCTGATTGGGATCACGCCCCTTGTCAGCGTTAAAAACCAACTTCCGTCTGGCTCCACCATGGATCTTCGGACGAAGTTCTTCTGAATTGTGTTTAGAAGCCGTGCTTTCGTGAGCACTTTTAGAGGGACCCAGGCGGTCCTTTACTGAAATGCGAGGCAGTGATGAACTAACAGCCATCGCCTGCCCTTCTGGTGTACCATCTCTACTCCTCATCATCTTCCGAAGTAAGTTAAACAAATGTGATTGAAAAAGCCCCCTCCTTCTAGCGCCAATGTTAACGCCAAGATCTTTTGTCACGTCTCAATCACGTAAAACGTCCTGATCCTGCAACGTAAACACAATAAACACCACAAGCTTGACGGCGGTTCCGGTTCGAGGGGATACTCAGCGTGAGAGTCGAAGATTGAATTCACAAGGTTTTTTGAAAAAACGGAGGCTATATCGCTTAAGTGTATAGAGATAAAGAGAAAATGATAATTCTCTGTGTGTGTGATTTCGAATGATGAAGTGTATGAGAACCGCACCTCTGGTGAAGACTCCCTTGCTAAGTTATACTTTCTTTGCCTGAATTACTGTGCCATCCACTATTACCTGACACATCCCCCTTTATCTGATGGGTCCTGCCGACTGCATGTAGTTTATCCACTGCCTTTGGTCACTGTTACTACCGCCGACCGGTTATGATCCCATCCACATTAATGCATGGCAGGTTATTTAGTCAACCGACATGCTTTTTCATCATTACAAGTCAAAGATGCAGATATTAAAATGTCTAAAGGATTAATCCACTGACCCGACCCGGTCTTATAGGTTGAAATGAAAATAATATGATGACTGGGCTTAATGACTTTCATAATTCAATAATAAAGGCCCAATAGAATAATAAAAAGAATAAGCCCAATACACTCAGCCCAAAGAGATAAAATATCACGACCCAACAGCAATAAATAAACAATGATAATGATTGTACAATGATGATGATGATGTTGTTCTTAGTATTTGGTATTTATCTATTGAACTGGGTGCAGCTTTTATGCCAAAAATTAAGACCAGCAGAACTGTTCAGCTTGAGAGCCTCTGTGACTTCAGTGAAGATGAGCAACCGCAGAAGGTGACTTGAAGCTTTCAGCTTCTCATATATTGTTTCACAGCAATTGAATCAAATTGCATTTTATTGATAATTACCTTGTTGCTGCAGGCACTAGAATCAGCAGAATCCACAACTATATCAGGATCAATGACTACATCAAATTCTCCTTTTGAAACAGAGAAGAAACTAACAATGTCAGTAGGTTGCTTTGTATATTGCTAAACCTTGAACTTTTTTCTGTTTCATATATTGGTAGTCTTACTTTCATTCAGTGAAATTTATTGATATTTTTATTTATAAATCAGACCTCAGCCTGCACTCTGCTCTGCGAAAGTCGTAACTGGAGATGGGAACAAGGAAGTAGAAAGTAGAAATCTTCTCAACCCGGTATGCTAGTGTAGCTGAGACTTCTGTTTTATGTTTTGTTCATTATAATTCAGAAGTTTCCCTTGTTAGAAAAATGTTCCTTCAGGTCTAATGGTTCTTATCATTAACATCTTTTAATTTTGAACCTTTCAGGTATCTGCTATTGAGAAGAGTTTTGAAGTTAAGGGAGGTGCATCTCAAGAAAATGAAAGGTTTGTTTGTTCTTTTCTTTTGAGGCCTTGACTAGGCTAATACTGAAACTTACAGAATCATAAATACAAAAAATCTTCATTATATTTGAATTGCCTATTCTTTTTTCTATCAACTTCAGTGTCGTGACTGGAGGTGCTTCCTCGTCTGTGAAAGTTGAACCAGTGACTGTTGACACTACATCCCGTGCTCAAGGTTGTTGTCTCTGTGATTAGCAATTGTGTTTTGTATGTTTTACTTCTTCTACAATTCATCTGTTGCATGTCTAAATTACTTTATTGGACTATCATAGGAGTAGAAGCTTGCACCCCTAAACCGAGAAGTCATTCGCGAAAGGGTAATAACCTACTACAGACCAAGTCCAAGAAGCTACGGACAGCCAAGAAGATAGCCAGTATGGTTAGGAAGCCATCAGCACTAAAGTCAAAATTATCACAGGCCAAAAACGTCAAACCAGAAAGTGTGAGAAGGTTAGACATTCTCAGATTATGTAAATTTCTTTCTTGAGTCGGTTGTGAGTCTGTTTATGTAAATTTCTCTCTTTTCTTTTCCATTGTTTTCTTGGTTTAGAGTTTCTTCTTGTTTTCTATTTAATTTTGGTCAAATTCTGTATTATACAGAAACACAGGTTTGATAAACAAAGTAGAGACTCCTAACTTGGCTCAAGAAAACCAACCCATAAAAAGGCAAAAACTGGACGCAGGCAAAACTAGACAGGTGTGCGCTTTTATTGTGTTTTATCTCAGTTGGGTCGTATCACTTAAGTATTCTGAATGTCTTTTTCTTGGCCGTACATTTTAGATTCTTAATATTAAAACACATACATTGCCACACAAAACAAGACCTGGTCTAATCAGCGGCAGTTCCAACTTATGCTCGTCAACTGCTAAAGCCCGTAAAGAGGACAGAAAGGTTTGTTGCCTCAAAATAAATTTTTGTTTATTTACTATTGTTTTATGGATTTTGTGATGCTGACTTTTAACCTCTCTTTAATGAAAAGATTTACGCTCGAGAGCCTGCAACAGCACCATTTGTTTCAATGGCAGAAATAATGAATAAGTTTCAATCCAACACTAGGGAGATGTCACTGTCTTGTGCCAGTTCGCATGTAAATAATTTCATTATGAAAGAAGTTTGGCATCAGATTTTGTAGGTTCACGTAATATTTTCCTCAAGTTGTTCATGTCTTATTTTCAGGATGCTGCAGCAGGTTCAGTAATTCGGAGGAAGCCGAAACTTACATTGACAAGGCCAAAGGAACCTGAACTTGAAACATCTCAGAGAGTTCGTTCAGTTAGGGTTAAGAGTTCTGCCGAACTTGAAGAAGAAATGATGGCAAAAATTCCCAAGTTTAAGGCTCATCCAATCAATAAAAAGGTATTCATATTTTTATTTTTCGTTTAGAATCTCTTTCTTCATTTATGCAAGTTCCTATATTGTAAGTACTTGGCCTTTCTTATTGTTACAGATTCTTGAAGCCCCGACATTACCAACGTTGCCGAGAACTACTCCACAGCTTCCAGAATTTCAGGTAAATTTTTTGTTCGGTAGATATTATTGAGGAAAAAATGTACAATAGTTAAGGAAACATAAAAAAGCATGGCGGGACCCCTTCTGCAGGAATTTCACTTGGAAACAATGGCAAGGGCCAATCATAATATTGAAACATCTACTATTGCCTCAACCGAAGCTGTTCCTCAGGTACTAAAAACCCTGACTGTTATTCAAATATTGGTAGTTTTCTTGAACTACCTTGGTTTATACCGACTCGAAATTGGTTCATTGCTATGTGACAGGACCAACAATGGAAATCTCATCTTACAGCACTGAAGATGCCCACTCTCCAAACATCACTGAGGGCCCGTCCTCCCAGAATCAAAAGTTCTCAAGAGCTTGAGCAGGAAGAACTTGAAAAAATTCCGAAGTTCAAAGCTAGACCTTTGAATAAGAAGGTTTTTGTCACCTTTGGTATTCAATTATGTCAACTGTTTCTTTAGTTTCTTTTACTTAGTCACTAAGTTTTTTTTCTCCCTTACTCCTGCAGATATTTGAAAGTAAAGGGGAATTAGGGGTATTCTTTAACACAAAGAGGCAGGTTACTGTACCTCAAGAATTCCACTTTGCAATAGATGAAAGGATTCCACCACCAGCAACTGTCAGTAGTTTGTTTGACAAGGTAATTAATTTGATTGGAGAAGTGTCCACTTCATTTACTCTTTTCTTGACTTCACTATAAGAAACTTTGCCTTAGCAATTGCTCATACTCTCAATTAGCGAAAAAAATAAAATAATTTCTCATACTTTTTTTTTGGTCAGCTTTCACTGAATTCAGAACCTCAACAAAACAAACTTCCCAGGAACACTGCGCCAAATCCCTTCCATCTGCACACAGAGGTACCAAATGTCAAACCACTCTGACATTAACTGAGAGATTTTAACAGTTATCTTGTTAGTTTTGCTTACTTGTTTGTATCTATTTGTGCATACGTGTGACATCAGGAAAGAGGATTGAAGAAAGAAACAAAATTTGTTATGGAAGTAATACAGAAGCAGTTGGAAGAGGAGAGGGCTAGGGTTCCAAAGGCCAATCCATATCCTTATACTACTGATTATCCTGTGGTATGCATATCTTATTAAGTACATGTAACCATTGATAAATATTTGTTTTATGAGCATTCTTAATGTATACTATCACTCATTGTGCAGCTTCCACCAAAACCGGAGCCAAAGCCATGCACTAAACCAGAACCTTTTCAATTGGAGAGTCTGGTGAGGCATGAAGAGGAAATGCAGCGGGAATTGGAAGAAAGGCAGAGGATAGAGAGGGAAGAAGCTCAGATGAGGTTGTTTAAAGCGCAGCCGATCTTGAAAGAGTAAGAATTGCTTGAACATACATAATGCCTATATATGTAGGATTTATTGTACAATAAATGCCTAATATTTACTTTACGAACGACAAATGACAATCAGATACACTTTTATCTCTTTGCTTTCCACCCCTTCTAATAAAGTTTCGGTACAAAGCTTACTTTGATGTCCCTATTGCTGTCCCTTATTAATATTAAGCTGTAAATTTAGTCACCTTGAGGTTGAATATAGGAAAGTTTTCATGGTAGAACCTACTAGAATCTGATAGTACTGTGTTAATTCAACAAGTCATGTTTGCTATCAATTTGCGCAGGGATCCTATTCCAGTTCCTGAGAAAGTACGAAAACCTCTCACAGAGGTTCAAGGATTTGATCTTCATGTAGATCATCGAGCAGTTGATAGAGCAGACTTTGACAAAAAGGTAACATTTTATCTATTTCTCCTTTATTATTCTAATAAACAATTTGCGCTTAACAATACTTGTGTACATTTGTTCACAGATTAAGGAGAAAGAAATTATTTATAAAAGATACCGAGAAGAAGCAGAGTCTGAAAAGATGGTAAAGAATCTACGTACATTATTTTTATTTTGCACAGTGAAGAAAATTGTAAGTAAAGAAATTTAACATTTGAACAATCTTTGTTATGTCTGCAGATGGAGGAAGAGAAGGCCTTGAAACAACTGAGAAGGACATTGGTACCTCATGCAAGACCAGTCCCTAATTTCAACCATCCCTTCTTGCCACAAAAGTATGTATTATTATAACATCTCTATGAAACCACCACATTTTTCGATCTTTCCTAATTTTGCTTGTGGTGCTGCACACAGGTCTAGTAAAGAAGTTACAAAACCAAAGTCCCCAAAATTGAAAATTCTTGAAAGAAAGAAAAAACGAAAGATGATGATATCTACTGCAGCAGCAACTTCAAGTTCAGCATCTAACATGAGGTGATTGCTTTTTTTTTTTGCTGATGATGAGGTTGTTTGTCCGACTTGACTGTTCAAAAACTTTTGAACCCTTTCGTTTAGGGCTGGTGGCTGGCCAGCAGTTTCTATTGTCAGACTGACTTGATGATGTTCATTCATTTGTAAAGTGTAATGTTTCAAGCAATTCTTTATCTGTGTTATGAAAATGAGAGAACAAAATTTTACAGGCCATTGTGTGTAGGAGAGCAAAGACATCTAATTTGTAATATTAATAAATAAAATGCCATCTTAGTCTCATGTCACATAAAATAGTGTTTTCTTGTAAGCAATGACAACCATCAGTCATAAAAAGGCTTAACCTTCATCCAGGGGCAGCCCTCAACATCCTCCTTCACCGGCCAGTTTCTACTTTATAGAGGCCTCAACTCAGAACCTGTGCAGGCTCCTGACAAATCTCTCTCTTTAGTTTTCTTTCTCTGGATATGCTAGGGTAGTTTCCGGAATCCATTTTAGTTTTCATGGTGATGAAGGTAGTGTTTTCCAAAGAGGGTCCATGATTTTTAGTTGGACAATGATATACATGTGGATAAATCTCATGACGAAATTAGATTATAACTAAAGTGAAATTCTAAAAGATAGATAGAATAATAATGTCTGAATCCTTTCTTAATTCTTACTTATATGTCAATATATTTTATTTACATAATTTGTCGTCATATATAACAAGATTCTCTATTTACTTTTAAATAGAAAAGAGGCCATAAAATCCTAACAAAATAGAAAAGACACCCGCTGCTAATGTTAAATTATACTAGTAACTAGATGGCTCATGTGGGAAGCAGAGTTCTTGAAGACCCATGCGATTTTGGACTAGATGGTACGTTTTGGTGCAGTTGGAAATCCAAATCATGCATTAAACTGTTTGGATGAAATTTGATAATTTTAAAATCGTACATAACACTGTTTGTGATTGTTGTGTTGCGGTGCGGTGCGATTTCATTTGACTCGATTTCGGTTCTAAAATCAATTGACATAGTTAACAATAATATTCAATAAATTAAATTCATTTTTATGTACAAGTTCATGACTGCTTCAACATTGCTCGTACCATTACAATTCAATTAAAAATATTTCTAGTCATAAACTAAAAGTGCATTACATAATTAAAATTGTTTATTATATTTTTAGAAATTTGCATATATAACTTTTAAAAAAATATACTCCCTCCGTCCAACTTTAATTTTCCTAATTTGAAAGTACACGCCTATTAAGAAAAAAATTTGATCTCCAAATTATCTGATAAGAAACATAAACTAAGAAATGAAGAACTCTATATTCTTTCTTATCTTCATAATGAAGTTATAGCAGAGTATTTATAGTACAACTTTCTAATCTATAGACACAAAAAATATGTATTGACTTAACTGGAAAAAGCTACTCTGTTCTAGCTACTGAAATTACAATTAAGGACAATTGACAAACTAAACTAACTGTGCTACATTTGTTTGTGCCACCTGTGCTAAACACCTTTGTATTTGATGCTTCAGTTCAGTTACTTGTGACTGGGAATGATCTTGTAATGCAGTAGCAACATGGGCACCATGATGTGTATCAATTCTATTACTCTCCCTACAAATGGGAGGTCCACAAGGATTGTGGAGTCCCAATTTGGAAATGATAAACCAGTGAGCAGAACGCCCCAAAGGTTTGGTAAAAATGTCAGCAAGTTGTTGAGAACTGGAAATATAAATAGGTTTAATAAACTGAGCTTGAACTTTGTCTCGAACAAAATGACAATCCACTTCAATATGTTTTGTCCTAGCATGAAGAACAGGGTTGGAAGCTAATGAAATAGTAGACAAAACTAGTTCACATGAAACATGTAGACCAAACTAGTTCAACATGTAGCATCAGCTACCGAGCGATATTCTGCTTCAGCAGAAGAACGACTGACCACAAATTGTTTTTTAGCACCCCAAGAAATCAATGAATTTCCATGAAACATGCAATAACCAGATATAGATCGTCTCCCCCCATTCTGGCCAGCCCAATCACTGTCAGAATAAGCTGTCAAGGCCAAATTACTAGATGAAGAGAAAAATAAGCCCATGCCAATGGAACTTTTCAAGTACCGCAAGACGCGTAATGCAGCTTTCATGTGATCTTGACGAGGAGCTTGTAAAAATTGACTGAGGTGATTAACTGTGTAGCAAATATCTGGGCGAGATATAGTGAGATATTGTAATTTGCCAATCAAACGTCTATAAGAAGTGACATCCAGAAGACATTCACTAGTAGAGGCATGGAGGTTAAGATGTTGTTCCATAGGAATAGAAAAAGGCTTGGAATCAAGAATGCCAAAATCATGAAGTAAATCAAGAATGTATTTCCTTTGATGAACAAAAATGCCTTGAGAAGATCTACTGACTTCTAAACCCAGATAATACTTTATATGGCCCAAATCTTTGATAGTGAAAGCTGAATGTAACATGTGTTTCAACTGAAGTATTTCTTGCTCATTAGAACCTGTGACTAAGATATCATCGACATAAACAATGACCAAGGTATAGGCTGAAGAAGTGTGAGAGATGAACAAAGAATAATCAGCTTTAGACTGAGTATAACCAACAGATAATAATGCACTTGTTAGTTTGGCAAACCATTGTCGTGATGCTTGTTTTAAGCCATAGAGAGATTTGTTGAGTTTACAAACTTGTGTAGACTGTTTCGGGATAGAATAACCAGGTGGAGGTGTCATGTATACCTCCTCGAGTAAATCACCATGGAGGAAAGCATTGTTGACATCGAGTTAATGAATGGACCACCCTCTAACAGAAGCAATAGCTAACAAAGCTCTAACAGTTACCATTTTAACCACGGGAGAAAAAGTTTCAGTGTAATCAATGCCTTCAGTTTGAGTATACCCTTTAGCCACCAAACGAGCTTTATATCGTTCCACACTGCCATTGGCATTATATTTCATTAAAAACCCATTTACAGCCAATATGAGTGTGACCAGATGGAAGAGATGTAACAGTCTAGGTGTTATTATCTTCTAAAGCAACTAACTCCTTATGCATTGTATCTACCCAGTTAGGATCTCGGATAGCTTGTGTATAACTGGTAGGTTCTTGGATAACAGCCAAATTACTAATAAATTGCAAGTGAGATGGAGAAAAAACACCATATGATAAGTAATTGGTGACTGGATATTTAGAATCAACAGAAGACATATTGGAATATGGAACCAAAGAAGGAAAATAGTACTGGGAATGCCAAACAGGTTTGCTTTTAGATCTGGTAGACACTCTAGGGAAAACAATAGGAGAAACACTAGGTGAAGAAACACTAGGTGGAGAAGATGTAGAAGAAACATTAGGTGAAGAAGATTGGTTGGAGCAATCGTGTGTATCAGAAGGAGAGGATGTGAATTGTGAAGAATCAGTAGAAACTTGTGTACAAGGGGTGTGACAAATATCAACATTATTAAAATGAGTGATGTCATGTTGTTGGATAAACGTCTGAGTTGGAGGATTAGAATTTGTAGATAAAAAAGGAAAATTGGTTTCATGAAAGATAACATGACGTGAAACAAAGACTTGTTTAGTTTCTAAATTGTAAAGCTTATAACCCTTTTGTGTAAGAGGATATCCTAGCAATATAGCTTTAACAGCTCTAAAGTCAAATTTATCAAGATTATGCTGAGAAGCAAAACAAAGACAACCAATAGTCTTAAGATGGGAATAGGATGGAGGCTTATGAAATAAGATCTCATAAGGAGTCTTAAACTGAAGAACAGAACTAGGTACCCTGTTTAAAAGATAAGTAGAAGCAAGAAGACAATCACCCCAGAAAACTTTGGGTAAACCACTTTGAAACCTTAAGGCCCTAGACATGTTTAAAAGAGTTCTGTGTTTGCGTTCCACAACACTATTTTGTTGTGGTGTTTTTGGACAAGAAGTATGATGTAACACTCCCAATTTGGTGAGAATGGTAAACATAAAATGATTGCAAAATTCAGTCCCATTATCACTGCGAAAAGTTTTAATAGATTTACCAAACTGGGTATGAACTGAAGTAAAAAAATCTTTCAAGATTTTAAAAACATGTTGCTTAGTAGACAAAAGAAAAGTCCATACAGCACGAGAAAAATCATCCACAATGGTCACAAAATATTTAGAACCATTTCTAGTAGCAATCTTATAAAGACCCCATAGATCACAATGAATTAGTTCAAACAATTCATGAGTACAATTGGAACTAGAGGGAAAAGGTAAACTAGTTTGCTTTGCTAATGGACATACACAACATTTATCACAATTGTCTCCTTTTAGAGAAGAAGATATTGCTGGAATTTTATTTAAAAGAAAAACAGGTACATGACCAAGTCTTTGATGCCAAAGACTTGTAAGAGATGATTGAACAACAGGAGCAGCAACATGAGGAGGAAAATGCAAAATGTATAGGCCATTAGACAAGTCACAAGTTGCAATTGTGTGCATCTGATGTTGGTCCTCTACCACACATGAAGAAGTAGTGAATTGAACATGTAAATGTGAATCAATAGCAAGCTTGCTGACTGACAACAAATTACATGTAAAAGATGGTATAAAAAGGACTTTGTGCAAAATGGTATCAGTAGTTAATTGAATAGAACCAGTATGAGTAACTTGAACAACACCCCCATTTGGCAGACTAACCAGGATAGGAGTATGTAAAGTAGTTAAAGAATGAAAAAGATCTTTAGAACCTGTCATGTGATCAGTTGCTCCGGTGTCTACTATCCAAGCATGTTTATTAGAATTGGCAAAAAAAACAAAAGTAGAAACCATACCAGCAACATGATCATCAAGACTATCATGAGTTTTGTCAAACATGGAGAATAACTGATTCATTTGAGCTTGAAGATGTTGTATATGATCTGATCCAGAATCATCATCTGTGACAGTAGACACTTGCATTGCCTTGCCTACATGAGGACTAAATTGAGACTGTGCCTTGTATCCAGATAGATTAGGATTCCTCTTAGTGGAAAAATGGTTGGAACCTTGAAATCTTGATACATTAGGACCAAAAGAATATCTTTGTTTGGTCCACTTAGCAGCTGGATGACCAGGTGGATATCCATTCAGCCTATAACAATCCTCTCTTATGTGACCATCTTTGTGACAATAAGTGCACCAACCATCCTTAACAGTTTTGTGGAAATGAGATGGCGGTTCATAATTTTTGGAAGTGGTAGTTTGTACGAAATTTGGATAATGTTCATAATTTTTGGAAGTGGCAGCTTGTATGGAACTTGGATAATATGCACCAGGATTAGTGTCCATATTATTAGAACTTGAAATAGTATGAAAATACATGTCATGACCAGATCCATATGGCATTTTCTATTTTCCTAAATTGGCAGAATGAGCAAACAAGGCAGTACTACTGTTAGGGCCAGGAACATATCCTTGTCGTTGTCGTTCATCTTGCTTGATAAGAGCAAATGCTTGGGCTACATTAGGTAAAGGCTGCATCATTAAAATTTGCTCTCTAGCATTGGCATAACTTTCCTCTAATCCCATAAGAAACTGAGTAAGTTTCCTTCTCTGATCTTGTTCATCTAGAATCCGAGAAGCTCCACAAGTACACAAATGAGGAGTCTCTAAAGCCAAATACTCATCCCAAATACCTTTCATCTTGTGATAATAAAAATCAACAGAGGCAGTTCCTTGCTCCAAAGTATACAAATCTCTTAACAACTGATAAATTCTATGGCCATCAACTGTAGAAAAATGATCTTTAAGTTCTTTCCAAACTGAGGCAGCAGTATGTATAAAATTCATGCTGTTACTGATTTCTTCAGAAACACAATTCAGGATCCAAGAGGTCACCATATCATTAAATTTTTCCCATTGTGCAAATATGGGAGAAGTAGTAGCAGCTATTTCATAAAAACCATTCACTATGCCCATTTTATTCTTAGCAGATAGTGCAATGGCCATGGATCTTTGCCAAGGATTGTAGTTGTCCGAACCAGTTAATTTTTTAGAAATTAGTTGTATTCCATGTTGATCATTATTGTGCAAATACAAAGGATGTGTACTAGAATCCATGGAGACTGTTATTTGTTCAAAATTATTACCAATATCATGTGTAACAGGCGGTTGAGTGGTAGCAATACCAATTCCAGTAGAAGCAGCTCCATTGTTAGAAGAAGATCCAGCTCCATTTCCAGAAGTTCCAGATCCATTATTGGATCCTGCACCACGACCCCAAGCAGCTTGTTGAGAATTGATGTTAGGATTCACCATTGATGTTTTGTGAAGAAAAACACACAAAATAGAGGAACAAAGTAAAATTGATGGAAGAAAACCCTAAGTGATAAAAAAAAAACCTAATTGATTGAAGGGATCAAGTAAAGCAAATGAAATCACAAACAAGAAATTAATTCACACTATGAAACGAGATCAAGTAAACGAAATGAAATCACAAAACAAGAAAACGAGAAATGAAATGAAACGAGATCGATATTGCTTTAATACCATGATAAGAAACATGAACTAAGAAATGAAGAACTCTATATTCTTTCTTATCTTCATAATGAAGTTATAGCAGAGTATTTATAGTACAACTTTCTAATCTATAGATACAAAAAATATGTATTGACTTAACTGGAAAAAGCTACTCGTTTAGCTACTGAAATTACAATTAAGGACAATTGACAAACTAAACTAATCTGTCATACATTTGTTTACGCCATACATGCCAAAACACCTTTGTATTTGATGCTTGATTCGAGTTACTTGTATTTGGGAATGATCTTGTAATCTGCAAAGCTGACAACATGGGCACCATGATGTGTATCAACTCTATTATTATCTATCTTAATTAATATATTATCATTTTTTTGTTTTATTTAATCTCTCAACTATTTCTTGAAACGATAAAATAAAGATGAGAGAGAGAGAGACACAGGGGAAAAAGGGTGTGATTGTGATTCCGGTATCAAAGTTAATAGTGCTATTTTTTTCCAATGTATGTCATGTTGTTTTAAATTAAAAAAATTAAAGTTAAATGCGGGTATTATTGAAAAATTAATGTCAAAAATAGCATTAAAATGAAAGAGGACAAATATATTTGGACAAACCAAAAAGGAAAATTACAAGAAGTAAACTTGCACGGAGGGAGTATAATATATAAGAGCGGTGCGATGCCGCTTGAGCGGTGCGGGAGCCTCCCAAAATCGTACCAAAAACCGCATATGTAGTTTTTTAGCTATTCTAAAACCGCCACATACGCCGAAATTATTGGTGCAGCTCAGTTGGAGCTGTTTGGTCAATTTTTGGTGCGATTTCGGGACCAATTTCGATTCCTTGCTCAAATGACCGACGATTAACTCTCTGTTTTTCTTGCAAATGATAAAATAAATGTGTTATGTATATATAAATATACATATAAGAGGGGGTGATTCATATAAAATGTTTTGTTATAGACACTATTTTGATAAATATATATGGTCTACAAAGTACACTCTATTTTAAAAATAAGGTTTGTTAGCTAATATACTTTTTACATAGTTTACTATATTAATTAATTTAAAATTTCATAAATACTCTCAAATTTGTAAATTAAAATGAATCATTAAAAACTATCAACCAATAAATTTTACAAAAATCAATAATACCTTTTGTAGACACCTAAAATTTGCACATCTTTTTTCTAATAGTGGCAGAAGGACAAAAGTATCATTTTACTTCAAGGCCAAGATGTCAAAGCAAATATTACAAGGCTCAAAACGAGTATTCAAGTCCCCACAATGACCTCCGAGCGACAAACTACAGAAAAGAAGATGAGCGATTAGTCAGCGTTTATAGAAGAATGATTTTCCCCTTTTCTCTTTCTTCTCAAATTCAAAATTGATCAAATTTTATGTCATTGGGTATCTCTCAGAAAAAGTTTTCTAGATTGGTATGACAAACTTTCTAACTCTTCTCGGTTCGAAAGTTATGGACATTTCAATGCACGACATGAAAAATCAAACTATAATAGAAAACCAAGGTGTAGGTTCATACTAAAAGCAAGTAGACCCGCCATTTCTTGGCAAGTAAATCCACGATTGTAAGACCTCAACTTTTAATAAATAAAACTTAATTTTTCCTTATAATTATTATTCTAAAAAGTAAAATGTTAAATTGATAAAAAAAAGTTAAAATTTAAGGGTGATATGTGCAAATTATAAGTATGTCGGGAAATATTTGGTAAAGTAAGTCGGCGCCGAAGTAACCAATCATTGGCAAACCCCACAAATAATTGTTGGATACAGAAAAAAAAACATAACATTTTCAATAAAAATTGTCAACGAAACTATCACTTTTTAATCATTAAAATACCCAAAGACTCTACAAGATCACACGACATTTCACAAAGAATAATACACGGTATCAGTACAAGATTTCAGTATAATTATCACGCGAAGAATAAATCGCACAATATTCCATATTACTAAATTAATAATTGTCACAATAACAATTGCACAATATTTCATATTATTGAACCAATAATTGTCACAGTAACAATTGCACAATATTTCATATTGTTGAATCAATAATTATCATAGTAGCAACTGCACATTATTTTATATTATTGAACCAATAATTGTCATCGTAACAATGGTAGTAATGGAAAGTTAAGTAATTAAAAGTCATGGGCATTAAGTAGTTAGACAGACTCATCATTTGAAGAACACTAATATTTGTGATATTAATACATTAAGTCAATAATGCAGAAGACAAATAATATAATAATAATAGTTGATGAATGATATATGTTATTTTCCAGAGGCACTTATAGATCTAGAAGGGGGGTTGAATAAATCTTTAAAAACTTTTGATTATTTATAAGATATTAACAAATATTTGTTAATCAGATTGATTAATCACAGCGGAATATGATTTTTGAAAATCCCTTAAAAGATTGAAAAACAATCTATGTTTTGAATTTAGTTAGGTAATCAACCACAAGATAAATAATTTGACAGAAAATAAAAACTGAAAAAATAAATGACACAACAAAGTTTAAGTGGTTCGAAGTCTAAATTACTCATAGTTCACTCTTCTACTCCTCGAGTAGGAAATCCACTAAAGATCAAGATCACAAAGATCTATTACACTTGAACCACTAAGGTTCCTTCGAGTCACTAAGTCTCGGAATCTAGGACACTAAGTCCCACAACGAACAGTTGATTAAATGATGTTGAGAGGTGCTGCTAAGTTGACGTTATGTTTTTCTTCTCAAGTACTTAGAAGCTTGAACTGGATATTCAAGATCGTAGAGTGTGTTCTTTTGACTTTGTAGAATAGGCTTTTGTATCAGTGTTCGTCACTTTAAAGTTCGAATCTTGGTTACCTTCTATAGCCTGCTAAAAAATCTTCTCTTTGCTAGATGATCGTTGGTGCATTTAATGCTCTGATACTCTGGGATTTTTGATGTGGACATTTTAAACATATGCGTCAGCTCCTTTTTAGCTTGCCTATCACATCAGTCTACTTTCTCACCTAACACCATTGACGTGTCAGTTTTAACAACCTAGTTATTAGACAAATCTTTTGATCTTCAATTTCTACCAAGGATGTTTGGTGAATGCATCAGGACCTTTAGTCATCAACTCTCCAATGTCAGTTATCTTGTCTGACTTGACTACTCTATGATGATGATAGATTGTAATGTTTACTTTGTGATTTGTTCTTCTGCAATGATTACTTTACAATGTCATTCTACGAATGAACTTTGCGATCTTCTATTACTGAACAATGTCATTCTATAGATTGTAATCTTTTTTGCTCAGCGATTATTTTGAGTACTCTACGTTTAGGTTTTACTCAACGAGCTTTGCTTGTCTTTCGATTCCTTTGTCCACTTTACGAACTAAAATATGTTTTACGTGTTAGGTTTATAAAATTCATGGATACAATCAAATTGCAAAATAAGCGGAAGTGTGAAAAATCAGAGTTTTAAAATTTTACAAACCATATACCGGATCATTCTTTATGCACAATTATTAATTAAATGAAAAGATGAAGAACAATAATTATACCATTGAAGATTCGAGCTTCCTCGGGTACAAATTCACATCCAAATCCTTTTCACGTTCAGCTTGAATCCATCGGGTTTGATTCCTTCCTTGATCAACGCTAGCCACCCAAGTATTTGGCCTCTAGAGGTGATTCACCAAGGAAGAAGAACTGAAAAAGTATTCAAGAAGATGGATGATTGGCAAAACCCTAGTTTTTATATTTGATAGGTCTCATTTTATTTTATATATTTTGATGATAACAATTATGTAGTAATTAAATAAATCTGTAAATTATTTAATTATTTTATATTTTTATCTAAACTATTTTTTGATTTTATTTGAATTAATTTTTATTGACCTTTTAAATATCAAGTGTTAAATAAATTGATTCATATAAATATTTAAGGCAAGGAGATCCTATTTGTTTTCAAAAAACTCAAAGTTGGGCAAAACTGCTTTTATTACATACATACATCATATTAATTTATATAAAACATGTGTGTATATTAAAATATATATAAAGTATACATCAGTATTATATATATATATATATATATATATATATATACATACTAAGTATCTTATACATATATAATATATGTGTGTGTAAAGTATATACATGTGCTGACATACTTAAATGTTTGAAACCGTGTGTAGCTTTTCTTGTGGTCAATTTGATTATTAAATGCTAAGTGAATGGAAAATTGCTCGGGCAAAAAGTTGAGTTCTTCCGCGTGAATTTTTTTTCATCTGGACCGTTGAATTCAAAAATAAACCACCCATGCATTCAAAATCAATTTTCACAAATTGCCTTTTTGCCCCCGACTATAAAAATCTATAAATAGGGAGTCTTTCATTCATTTGATTTTTACCAATTCAGTGAAAAGCAAAGCATACTCTCCTTGCCTAAATTCTCTCTAAAAGCTTTATATCTCTTCTTACAGAAGTTCTGATTATTTAAGAAGAGAAAATTGGTCCAAGTAATTGAGATAAGTCATTTGAGTTAATCTTTGTTGAGTTATTTCTTACTTGCTTTATATTTATAGATATACGATTATACATTGTTATACACAATTTTATATATCTATATTTCACTTATTTATTAAATAAAAGGATACTTGGGCGCCGCAAGGCTACGGAGATACACCTCTACGGAGAGGAATTCGAACTGTACGATTTCTTATAGTCTTTAGTAACCTTTTATTGATATTATTTATAAAAATATCGTAAAATAGATACGACACTTGATAGTTCAAAATGACACTGAGATATTCCTCCAAAAAGAGGAATCATCCGAACCGAATTTGAAAATCGTAGTGATCTATTGAAAATATTTATATAAATATCAATTGTGATAATATAAATTTTGTCATACTTAGACGCCGCAAGGCTACGGAGATATTCCTCTTAAGTGAGGGAATCGAACCGTACGATTCCTTATAGTATTAAGTGACTTTATTTATAAAATCACATAATAGATAAAATATTGCTATATATTATCTGAGTTAAACAATAATATTTGTTATATCAGTTTGTGCTTAACTGATTTAATTATTATAGTTGATAAATATTGTTTAAATTGATTTATTCTTTTAATATACAAGTATTGATACATAAAAACCATTCATATAATACTTGTTAAAGAATATCTCGTGAAACAAATCTTTGTAGTCCATAGAAAAACACTTTTTATTTTAAAGAGAAATTAATTATTTATAAATTGCATTAAATTATAAATCTGCTTAAACATAAGCATTTTGAGCTAAAGCTAAAGTTGACTTATTTGCTTATTCAAGAAGCATCCTTTCACTTAAAACATAAAAGTTATTTAAACTTTTATTATTGTGCATAAATTACATATTTGCTTACTTAGATGCATTATTTGATCAAAATATAAATTTCTATCTGTTTACTAAGAAGCATATTTTCTCAAGTATAAAAGTCTTTGAACTTTTATAAATATGTTCTTTAATTGATATCTGCTTATTTGAGAAGCATTAATCTGTACTAAATTCTTATTGCTTATTTAAGAAGCACATTGTAGTAAAATTATTTATAAAAAGAGAAAAGGTCAGAGTTAGTTTATTTTATGTATATGTGAGAAAGACGAGTAATTCTTCGACCAAGACAAGAGTCTTAGAGAGGTCAGCTTGGAGTTGGGTCTCTAGTGAACTTGTGAGGTGAGGAAGAGGTTGTTTTTCAAGACCAGATCATAGAATAGAACTGAACTCAAAAGAAGTACAACTAAACTTGAGGAGGGAGTGGGGAGCTTGCTGTCCAAGATAGATTAGTTAAAAATAGTTAGAAGTTTGTCTATAAAACTTTGTAAAGGTTTCTCCGCCTGTTGAAGGAGTTTTTATTACAGATAGTAATAGAATCTCAAGTTCCAAGTAGGGACTTGAGATTGGATGTAGCAACATACCAGAGGTATATGTTGCGAACCAGATAAATCTTTGTGCATTGTGTGATTGAATTTTTACTATCTTGCATGCTTATTTCTAAAACTGCAAATTAATTATTAAAAATTTAAAAAGGCCTAATATAATTTTTAACCTGTAATAATCTATTCAAACCCTTTTCTAGATTATTATTGTACTTTCACTATCTTTATAGAAAAATACGTACTCTCCCAACTCTTGGAAAAATCATTCACGTGTCTTGTGAAAACATCAACCCTCGCCCATAATAAGACTCCTCTTATTTATAGATGTAGGCAACCATTCTTAACAATTAAGAAATTTGATTTTATTTGAATTAATTAAACTCTTTTAATTAATTAGGCTCCCAATCTTATTATAAATAAATAATTAAACTCTTTTAATAAATTAGCCTTCTAATTTTATTAGGAATATATTAGAGTACTTTTATTAATTAATTCTCAAACTCCTTTAGGAATTAAATAATAATAATAGTGATAATAATAATAATAATAATAAGACTTCTCTTATTAATTTATATTTAATATTTCCAAAATATTAAATAATAATATTAAGATATTTAATTTATTCTATCACCATAGATTAAATTAAATACACTTAACTTATTATTAAGATTATGCCATTTACTTCTTAAATAAATATTCTTCCTTTTTGATTGTGACCCTTTAGGTTTTTCATATTAAACTGGTTATGAATAAATCAATTAGAACAATTATAATCTTATTTAAATAAATAAATTAATCTATTAATTTATTTAAATAAATAACATTTATTCTACAATAAGAATAAGCCTCCTTAGCGATCAACAACTGTGACGCCCCCAAAATAGGTATACATCACCCATCTTGGGTCCCCAAATACATGGTACAGAAATCAAATACAAACTTCTTTTATGCAACTATCAGGTAATATATACGACAAAACATAGCTGAGTTTTTACATGAATATTGTCACATAGACAGTATACAAACTCAAATTCAATCCTTATTACACTTATTATCACACTAAGTAGTGAGGACTGCTAAAACAACCATCTCGGACAGTCATTCCATTCCCCAACTAGTCCCAGCTATATTCTCATTTCCTAAAGAGGACAATGAATGAAAAGGGTAAGCTCAACTAGTCCAGTAAGAAA
The DNA here is from genome assembly GCA_020205615.1 of Panax quinquefolius. Classification (NCBI taxonomy): domain Eukaryota; kingdom Viridiplantae; phylum Streptophyta; class Magnoliopsida; order Apiales; family Araliaceae; genus Panax; species Panax quinquefolius. The sequence goes on along the minus strand of CM035168.1, from coordinate 102,216,875 downwards.
TATTATGACTAAGATAATGCAGAATAAATTATCCTTAGCCTTCAACAGTGTTAAACTGATAAAATACAATAAACATCAAGTTTAACTGCAACGGAATAAGTAATCTATTAGAAGAGTCAAGTAGAACATAATGTCTACTATCTCCTCTAGATTAAAAGTCCATCGTTAATATTTTATTCCTGTAATACTCATCAACAGTTCTTTGTTATACCCAAGACAAAAAGAACTATCATCACCTGTCTTCACCTGAACCACCAAAGATTATAGTTAAATCCACAATTCATATTTATAATCATGTAAATCAACAGTTTCTCCTTGTCACAAAGGCGTAATAGAACGTTTACTCAATATCTTTACCCCAAAGGCTAAAGATATTCAAATGTAATAACAATGATCATACCAATCAGTTGTCTATCTTTGCACTACGGACTAAAGATATTCAACTATAAAACCAATGGTCCTCATCATACCAATCAATTGTCTGTCAGTGCACTACGGCTAAAGACATTCAACTGTTAACTAATGGTCATGATCCTGCCAATCACATCATCGAATTATCCATGCACTACGGGCCAAAGATATTCGTTATTATCACCAGTGGTTATGATCATGTCATACACCTGTCCATCTTTGCACGTAAGCCAAAGATATACAACTATAAAACCAATAATCAACAGTCCATCTTTACACGTAAGCCAAAGATATACAACTATAAAACCAATAATCAATAGTCCATCTATGCACGTAAGCCAAAGATGACATTCATCACAATATAAGCATGAGGATGATGACAATGATATAAGTATTAATCAAACGAAATCAAGGATAAATATTAAAGACTTTAAATTTATCCAGAGTTTAAAAATATCCAAATTGTCAACATGATACTGCTTTGTGGAATAAAATTTAAGAATAATATTCATGTACCAAAAATAATTTGGACAGAAAAGAAATATATTTTAAGGGGTAAATAGTACCCTGTGAATAGTACTTCGGGAATAGTACCTCGTGAATAGTACCCCAGTATAAAAAGTACCCCAAATACTCGAGTGAATGATACTAGAGTGAATAGTAATCGGGTGAATAGTAACCCATAAATAGTAACTCGTGAATAGTACTCCGGCACGAAAAGTGCCCCGAATACCCGAGTGAATAATACTAGAGTGAATAGTAACCCGTGAATAGTAACTCATAACAGAAAAATACCAAAGAAAATGATATTTCATGACGAGTACAAAAGAAATGATATCCCAGAAGAGTATAATAGAATATATGAAACTGCAAATGGATTTTCACCGCCACATGCAGTAATCCACGTAGATGAGATCATTTCCACAATTTAATAAAGAATGAATATAAAGGATCATTCACCACGCATGCGGTAATCCACATCGACAAAAGTTATTCCAATGTAATAATAAAGAATGGAATAACAAAAGAATTCACCTGCATGCAATATCAGCCAAGTATAAACGAGTTATTCCAACAGAATAATTAATAATGGAACCAGGTCATGCGTAATCTGCACAGACAGGATATTCTAACAGAATAATAAAGAATGGAACCAGGTCATGCGAAATTCGCACAGACAGGATATTCCAACAAAATAATAAAGAATGAAACAAGTCATGCGTAATTGCATGCACAGGATATTCCAACATAATAATAAAGAATGGAACCAGGTCATGCGTAATTTGCACAAACAGGATATTCCAACAGAATAATAAAGAATGGAACCAGGTCATGCGTAATCTGCACAGACAGGATATTCCAACAGAATAATAAAGAATGGAATAACAACAGAATTCACCAGGCATGCGATGGACCGCACAGACAGGTTATTCCAACAGAATAATAAAGAATGGAATAATAGAAGAATTTCACCATGTATGCGGTACTCAGCAGTATAAAAGTTATTCCAACATAATAATAAAGAATGGAATAACAACCCTTACGAGTATTGAAAGAAAATAACTCTCTTCATGAATACGAAAGAATAATACCCCTTTGTGACACCCCCAAAATAAGTATACATCACCCATCTTGAGTCGCCAAATACATGGTACAGAATACAAATACAAACTTAATTATACAACAGTCGTGTAATATACGACAAAACATAGCTGAGAGTTTAAACATGAATGTTGCTTTCTAGACAATATCCACTCTCAAATAGAGTCCTCGTTACATTTATTGTCACACTATTTTATAGAATAGTGAGGACTACTAATACACCATCTCGGACCATCACTCCGTTCTCCGACTAGTCCCGGCTACGTTCTCATTTCCTGAAGAGAACAATGAAAGCAAAAGTGTGAGTTCAACTAGCCCAATAAGATATATTATGACTAAGATAATGCAGAATAAATTATCATTAGTCTTCAACAATGTTAAACTGATAAAATACAATAGACATCAAGTTTAACTGCAGCGGAATAAGCAATCCATTAGAAGAGTCAAGTAGAGCATGATATCTACTATCTTCTATGATTTAAAATGTTTTAATCAATTTTTATCGCTGAGACTCGGCTTAATAAATAAACCACATCATCGAGTCATCCCTGCACTACGAGCCAAGGATATTCATTAAATCATCAATGGTCATGACTATACCGAATAATCCCTGGTCATAATCATACCAAAAGCGCCCATCAATACACCATGCACCACTTCGAGGACTTTTACCACATTATTTATAACATTACAGGTCATGATTATACCGAATGATCCCTGGTCATAATCATACCAAGTCCATCTATGCACGTAAGCCAAAGATGACTTTCATCACAATATAAGCATGAAGATGATGATAATGACATAATAATTCAATAAAACAAGTTCAAGAATAAATTTTAAAGATTTATAAGTTAATTTATCTTAAAATCAATTACGTCCAAATTGTCAACATGATATTGCTTTGTGGAGTAAAATTCAAGAATGCTCAGAAGAATATTTCCATGAAAAGATACTAGATGAAGCGCAAATATCCAGGATATTCTACTAATTTCATAGAATATATGAAACTGCAAATGAATTTTCGCCCGCCACGCGATAATCCACGGTATGATCATTTCCACAATTTAATAAGGAATGAATACGAAGGATCATTCACCACGCATGCAGAATCCACATGTATGAGTTATTCCAATGAATAATAAAGAATGGAATAATAAAAGAATTCACCGTGCATGCGATAGATCAAGACAGACAAAAGTTATTCTTAACAGAATAATAAAGAATGGAACTAGGTAAATACGTAATCCGCATGCATGTGATGTTCCAACAAAATAATAAAGAATGGAACCAGTCATGCGTAATTCGCATGCATGACGAGGATGTTCCAAATGTAATAATAAAGAATGGAATAACAATAGAATTCACCGTGCATGTGATAGATCAAGATGATACATGTTATTCCAATGAATAATAAAGAATGGAATAATGAAGAATTTCACCATGTATGTGGTACTCAGATGACAAGTTATTCTAACATAATAATAAAGAATGGAATAACAACTCTTACGAGTATTGAAAGAAAATAACTCTCTTCATGAATCTGAAAGAATAATACCCCTTACCTGTAAGAAACTGGATATTGGAATAGTGAGGTAGTAGAATTCTCTTCTTCTTTCTCTCTATAATTTCTCTCTATAATAATTGCTCTAAAACTTTAGTGAATTGGTGAGAAATGAAGGAAGAATGAGCTTCTATTTATAGAAAAATATAGTTTCGATAATTTCACGTTTTGGGGCTCGAAATATTACAGTATAATACCTTCATCTTTTCTTTCATTTTTAATTTAGTCCTGCAAGTATTATCAAACTTGCACCACCTCCCCTAATAGTATATCATGTGAATCAATAGTACAATCATGTGACCCAATAGTTTTATACATGTGAAAAACATAATTACAGTATAGTACCTTCATCTATACCTCCATTTTTAATTTAGTCATGCAAGTATTATCAATCTTGCACCATCTCCCTTAATAGTAAATGAATGTGAATCAATAGTACACACATGTGAACAAATAGTTATAATCATGTGAATTAATAGCAATTAATTGCTCATTTATCCGATTAATTACCCGATTAGTCAATATAACCTCCAGACATCAATTATTATCGAAATAACTGTCGATTTCCACTAACACTAACAATCCCAACACAATGGAAATATTTTTATCAAAAATTTCATTTTTGAAATTTTGAAGTTTGACTTTTTCTGAAAAAGTCAACCCCGGTAAATTTTGTGTTTATAGTCTATTTCTACTAATTTTATCGTTTCGGACTCAAATATCACGTCCGCGTCTCCAAATTCAACTCCGAACTCAAATTCAATTTTTAATAACATTCATCATTAATATTATAACTCACAATATTTAACAACCGTGTCGTTCCTGTGAGAGAGGGGATTTCCGATAAGGATTTCTCCTTATTGGCTCGCAATTAGGTGACCAAACATCTCCTTGACAGAACTTCTAGACATTGTCAATATTGCAAATAATAATATTAATAACTTTGTCGTCTCAATTATTGTGACGCCCCCAAAATAGGTATACATCACCCATCTTGAGTCGCCAAATACATGGTACAAAAATCAAATACAAACTTCTTTTATACAACTGTCGTGCAAAATACGACAAAACATAGCTGAGAGTTTAAACAAGAATATTGCCTTCTAGACAATATCCACTCTCAATGGAGTCCTCATTACAATTATTATCACACTACTTCACAGAATAGTGAGGACTACTAAAACAACCATCTAGACCATCACTCCGTTCCCCGACGCGTCCTAGCTATATTCTCATTTCCTGAAGAGAACAGTGAAAGAAAGGGTGAGCTCAACTAGCCCAGTAAGAAATATTATGACTAACATAATGCAGAATAAATTATCCTTAGCCTTCAACAGTATAACAACTGATAGAATACAATAGGCAACAAGTTTTAGATCAAAAACTGCAGAGGAAATAAGCAATCCATTAGAAGAGTCAAGTAGAGCATAAAATCTACTATCTTCTATGATTTAAAAAGATTTTCATCAACTTTATCGCTGAGACTCAGCTTAATAAATAAAATCGAATCATCCCTGCACCACGGCCAATGATATTCATTAAATCATCAATGGTCATGACTATACCGAATAATCCCTGGTCATAATCATATCGAAAATTGTCCATCAATGCACTACATGCCAATGAGGACTTTTACCACATCATTCGTCACATTATGGTCATGATTATACCGAATAATCCCTAGTCATAATCATACCAAGTTCATCTATGCACATAAGCCAAAGATGACTTTCATCACAATATAAGCATGAGGATGATGATAATGACATAATAATTCAATAAAATAAGTTCAAGGATAAATTTTAAAGATTTATAATTTAATTTATCCAGGAATCAATAATGTCCAAATTGTCAACATGATACTGCTTTGTGGAGTAAAATTCAAGAATAATATTCATGTACCAAAAATAATTTGGACAGAAAAAAAATATATTTTTCGGGTTAATAGTACCCCGTGAATAGTAATTCAGAATAGTACCTTCACACACAAAAAGTGTTAGAATATTCGAATGAATAATACTAGAGTGAATAGTAATCAAAGTGAATAGTAACTCCGTGAATAGTAACTCATGAATAGTACTCAACATTTAAAAGTGCCCCGAATACCGAGTGAATAATACTAGAGTGAATAGTAACCAAGTGAATAGTAACCCAGAAATAGTAACTCGTAACAAAAAAATATCAAAGAAAACGATATTTCATGACGAGTACAAAAGAAATGATATCCCAGATTAGTATTATAGAATATACGAAACTGCAAATGAATTTTCACCCGTCATGCGGTAATCCACGTGAGATGCATCATTTCCACAATTTAATAAGGAATGAATACGCAGGATCTTTCACCATGTATCTGATGAGTCCACATGCACAAAGTTATTTCAATGTAATAATAAAGAATGGAATAACAAAAGAATTCACCGTGCATGCGATGAACCGCATGCATGTGTTATTCAATAGAATAATAAAGAATAAAACTAGGTCACGCAGAAACCGCATGCATGAGGATATTCCAATGTAATAATAAAGAATGGAACCGGTCATTCGTAATCCGCATGCAGACGAATATTCCAAGCAGTAATAATAAAGAACGGAACGAAGTCATGCGTAATCCGCGACAAACAGGATATTCCAAAAGAATAATAAAGAATGGAATAACAACAGAATTCACTGTGCATGCGATAGACCGCATGCATGCATGAGTCATTCCAATGTAATAATAAAGAATGGAATAATGTAAGAATTTTACCATGTATGCGGTATTGATGTATAAAAGTTATTCCAATATAATAATAAAGAATGTAATAACAACCCTTACGAGTATTGAAAGAAAATAACTCTCTTCATGAATATAAAAGAATAATACCCCTTACCTTAGAAGAAAACTGGATACTAGAATAGTGAGGTAGCAGACTTCTCTTCTTCTTTCTCTCTATAATTTCTCTCTATAATAATTGCTCTATAGCTTTAGTGAATTTATGAGAAATGAAGGAAGAATGAGCTTCTATTTATAGGAAAATATAGTTTTAATAATTACACATTTTGGGGCTCGAAATATTATAGTATAATACCTTCCTTTTTTTTCTTCATTTTTAATTTAGTCCTGCAAGTATTATCAAACTTGCACCACCTCCCCTAATAGTAAATCATGTGAATCAATAGTAAATCATGTGACTCAATAGTTCTAAACATGTGAAAAAATTAATTATAGTATAGTACCTCTATTTTTAATTTAGTCATGCAAGTATTATCTATCTTGCACCAACTCCCCTAATAGTAAATGAATGTGAATCAATAGTACACACATGTAAACAAATAGTTATAATCATGTGAATCAATAGCAATTAATTGCTCATTTATCCAGGTAATTACCCGATTGGTCAATATAACCTCCAGACATCAATTATTATCGAGATAAATGTCGATTTCCACTAACACTAATAATCCCAACACAATGAAACTTTCAATTTCATTTTTAATCAACACAAACTTATTCATCATTAATATTATAACTCACAATATTTAACAACCAGGTCGTTCCCAGGAAAGAGGGGACTTTCCGATAAGAATTTCTCCCTATTGGTGCGCAATTAGATTATCTAACCTCTCCTTGACAGAACTTCTAGACATTGTTAATATTGCAAATAATAATATGAATAACTTTGTCGTCTCAATTATTGATTTAATAATATATATTATGCAGATGATACTGTGACAATAATTGAATCAATAATATGAGAGATATGATGCAACAATTATTGTAGCAATAATTGAGTATAACTGAGTGACTTCTTACGAAGCATCAATAATCAATACCGTGTGCTACTATGCAATCACGCCATTATCGCATACTTTACTACTTAGGGTAGTTCAACAGCTTTTAACGGTAACACTTTCCGTTATTTTTAATAAAAGATAATTACGCTGCTTTTTTAACTACGACAATAATACTTCGTATGGGGTCCACCAATGATTGTGCCGTCGTACGGATATTCCCTGATAAAAAGAATATTCCCCAACCAAACGAATATTTTATAACAACTTGCTTACTTTGCAAAAAAAAATTCACATATCACCCTTAACATTAACCTTTTATCAATTTAACCATTTATGAAATAAAATAATAATTGTAATAAAATTGAATACTTTCATTTCATAAAATTCGGGGTCTTACAATTATTGATTTAATAATATAACATATTATGCAGATGATACTGTGACAACAATTGAATCAATAATATGAGATATATGACGCAAAGAATTATCGTAGCAATAATTGAGTATAACTGAGTGACTTTCACGTAAGCATCAATAATCAATACCGGTGCTACTATACAATCACGCCAGATATCGTATTTTTTACCACCGGGTAGTTCAACAATTTAACGGTAAAACTTTCGCCGTTATTTTTATAAAAAGATATTTATGTCGTTTTTTAACTACGACAATACTTCCATTGTGGAGTTCACCAATGATTGTGTCGTCGTACGAATATTCCCTGTTAAAACGAATATTCTCCGACACAAAGAATATTTTATATCAACTTGCCTACTTTGCAAAATTTTCAAATATCACCCTTAACTTTAAACTTTTATCAATTTAACTATTTACCAAAATAGAAAAATTGAATACTTTTATTTCATAAAATTTGGGATCTCACAACAACTTTCTAGATAATATAGATTTCAACATTAATCATAAAAAACATTTAAGTAAATAGTTACCGTACAATTCAATCATTCCACCATACAATGTCCCAATTAAATATAAGACATGAAATTATTGTCAAGTCTTATTTTACTTAATTATATTTCAAATCTTAAATGCCCAACTCCAAATCATGCAAATTAGAAACTCATTTCTATTTTCATTCTGCCTTGGCCAAGGACTACTGAGTTGTCATTTATCGAATCACATAGTACATTTCTCTTCTTTTACTAGAAGCAGTAGATTCTTTGTTGATCATACATTATCTCCATGTACAACTTATTACACACAAACATACCCTTAGATATACCCTAAGGGTCTTAAGGAATATGTCAAAGTATAATTCATCATACACAAGATACTACAATGATCTCAAGTTTAAGGATCACTTGTACTACTATCATTCAGGAATTTCTATTGACATACAAGTAAAACTCCATTAGGTATTCCTTAGCGAGCCACGTTCAGTGAACTTATTCTCCAATAAGCACCTACATACTTGCTTTAGTGTCTCCACACAAATGATCATGAGATCAATCATCCTCATTCAATGAGCAAGTAGCGTATGTACCGATTTATCCGGATTTACTAATCCCCTTTTTAGTAATCTAAGGATTGGGAACAATTTTAGTTTGTGAGTTATCTAAGAATTTAGATCTCATTAGCATGATCATCATCATGATTCTAAAATCATTGCTCAAAACTATAAATTTATCACATAATATAAAACAACACCATGTAGATAAATTAAAGTCTTTTAAATTAAAAAATTCTTTTATTAATAAATGAATAAAATTGTTACAAAGTATATGTTTTATCATCAAACATGATTGGCTTGTGTGCATACTACTTTCATTACGACTTGTAGTGAACTTTACGATAGTTGCAAATGCTTTGCGAGCCATCTAATGTATTATGATTATGCGCTTACTCTGCGATCCATTTTCACAGTATGAACTAGCAGAGTAACTTTACGAACATTGAAATCCTATAAGTTATTCATCAAATTAGCTTTAACAAGATCAATCTAACATTATTTGATCTTTCTAATTTAAGTCCTTGTACATTGAATCAAATCATTAATAATGACTTTACAAAACTTATTAGTACAATTATACATTAATCACGTTCATCACCAAATTTAAATATGCAAACGTTAACATATAAATTAAAGATAATCTTGATAAATGTGTAAATAATAGATGAGTATGTGTGAATCATTATAAATAAATTAAAGATGATAAAGATAATGGATGAATAATATATTAATAAATTATGAATAATTGATAATATTAAAGTATGATAATTGATGTTGGTAGATGTTAGTTAAGTTTTGATTATAAATAGGGGGCTTAACATAAGGAATTTCATAACTTCTTGTTTATCCTTCCTTTCACTCTCTAAAAACTTCTTAGTGTAAGTGTCTCTCTGAGTGTGCTAAGGTTACCTTTAGTATTAATGAGTATCAGTAAGAGTACAAGAATTGTTCAAGTTGATCAACTTTATAGAAAACAACATCTAGTCACGTGTTAAAGTAAGGGATATTATTTTCCTTCATACTTCTAAATCTAAACTTACTACTAGGGTGTAAACGGATATATACGAATTCAAATATAGTACTATCCGTTTCTATTTATTTGCGGATACCTTTAAACCGAATACGAAAAATATCCACTTTTTTCGAATACGAATAAATTCGCTTTTTTCGAATACGGTTACGGACGAATACGAATTTTTCGGTTACCATTTACAACCCTAACTATAACTTGAATAAAAAAATAATTAATTTTAAAATATAGTTTATTAATAAATAAATGTTAATTTATTTATTTTTAATAAATATTTAAATACAATAATCTATGTTCTAAATTACAATTTAAATAAGTTTTTATCATTTTTGAAATCCTAAATTTCAAAATGAATGCTCTAATTATTAATGTTTAGATGTCCATTTTATGTGTGTGGAGTAATAATGTAGTGTGTATGAATATTTATAATTTATAATTAGATTCAAAAGTTTACATTGAATATTTAATTATTTTTTCTCAAATACTTGATTAAAACTTTAATAATATGTTTATGGGAACTTTTATTTATAATTTATCCTCAATAGATAGATTACAATTTAGATAGTTATAAAAGTTTATTTTATTTCATTATATTATGGAGAGTGCGAGTTATAATGCATATGTGACAACTGACAACTAGTTAATCCAACTTGATCCAAAAGTTACTCTGAAATTGCTTTAAATATTTGGACTTCTATTTTTAAATAATTGGGCAAATGAAAGTGATAAATAGTCCCTCCAACAGAAAATTCATAAACGTTAATTAATTATTCAACCCCCTTCTAGATTAATTCTAAATTAATTCGAACTTAACTCATTTTAACAATAAAATTATATTGTTCATTGTTATCTTCCAACATTGCAAGTAAGTTTTGAAAGTAAAAAACTTATAACAAGCTACTAACTATAGTTTTGTTCTTCTAGTATATAATTTTTTCATAAATGATACATTGTATATATTTTAACTTTATAGTAAGAATCTATAAACTATACTTAAATTAATTTATTTCAGTTTATTAATATTAGAATACAAGTGTTATTTCCTACTTTTTAGAAGTGAAATGATATATTTTTAAAATAATTTTCGTATGATAGTGAAAACTAATTATTATATAAGGAATGTCACTTTAAAAAAAATTATTTTTCTTATTATGTAATATATATATATATATATATATATATAAGTTATTTGGTTACGAATTCCAGATACGGATTCGAATTTAGATATCCGTTATCTTTCGGATATATTTACGGTCGGATGTTAAACGATACGAATACACCTATATCCGTATTCGTATCCGTTTATTTGTGGATATCTTTAAAACGAATACGAATATATCCGTTTTTTTCGAATATGAATAATATTCGCTTTTTCGAATACTGGATCTTGCGACGAATAATTTAATTTTTGATTTACCATTTACGTACCGCATTTTACTACTAAAGAAGAAAGTATTATTCGTTTCTACAGCCTTATCTTTAAACGGTAAAAATTCCTAGAATGATTAGAATTTCTTTAATAGTTGGTACTTCATCTATTATTTTTTGACCTGAATCTTCCTTTTGAATTTTAACTGTTATATTTGAACTGTGAACCTTATATATTATTCTGGAACTCGAATATATATTTTGGATGTTGTGTTAATAATTTTGACATTATTAGTGTGAGACCCCAAATTTTATGAATAAAGATTTAAATTTTTCGAAATATTTTTTTGAATATTATGGTGTGGATTTGATATAATGTTATAGTTGTGGGTAATATTTATAAATTTTACAAAGTATGCAAGTTGTTATATAATATTCGATTGGTCGTGAAATATTCATTTTTTCGGGGAATATTCGCAACGACCAAGACAATCATTAGTGGACCCTATTACGGAAGTATTGTCGTAGTTAGAAAACGACAAAATTATCTTTTATAAAAATAACGACGAAAGTGTTACCGTTAAAACCGTTGAACTACTCGGTAGTAAAAAAGTAAGAATACGCGTGGTTGATAAGTAGTAGCACACGATATTGATTATTGATGCTTACGTAAGAAGTCACTCAGTTATACTCAATTATTGCTATATCATATCTCTCATATTATTGATTCGATTATTGTCACAATATCATCTGCATAATATTTTATATATTATTAAATCAATAATTGAGACGGCAAAGTTATTCATATTATTATTTGCAATATTGACAATGTCTAGAAATTCTGTTAAGGAGAGGTTTGGTCATCTAATTGCGAGCCAATAAGGAGAAATCCTTATCGGAAAGCCCCCTCTTTCTTGGGAACGACCTGGTTGTTAAATATTGTGAATTATAATATTAATGATGAATAAGATTGTGTTGATTAAAGATGAAATTGATAGTTTCATTATGTTGGAATTATTAGTATTAGTGAAAATCAACATTTATTCCGATGATAATTAATGTCTGGGGGTTATATTGATAAATCGGGTAATTAATCAGATAAATGAGCAATTAATTGCTATTAATTCACATGCTTATATAACTTTTTGTTCACATGTGTGTACTATTGAATCACATTCTTGTACTATTAGGGGAGATGGTGCAAGATTGATAATACTTGCATGACTAAGTTAAAAATGGTGGTATAGATGGAAGTACTATACTGTAATTTGTATTTTCACATGATTGAACTATTGATTCACATTATTTACTATTAGGGGAGGTGGTGCAAGTTTGATAATACTTGCAGGACTAAATTAAAAATGAAAGAAAAGTCAAGGTATCAGATTTGTAATATTTTGAGCCCCAAAATGTGCAATTATCGAAACTATATTTTTCTATAAATAAAAGCTCATTCTTCCTTCATTTCTCACCAATTCACTAAAGCTATAGAGCAATTATTATAGAGAGAAATTATAAAGAGAAAGAAGAAGAAAAGTCTGCTACCTCTCTACTCCAGTATCCAGTTTCTTTCTAAGGTAAGGGGTATTATTTCTTTCGTATTCATGAAGAGAGCTATTGTTATTCCATTCCTTATTATTCTGTTGGAATAACCTGTCTATGCGAAGTACCGCATACATGGTGAAATTCTTCTGTTATTCCATTCTTTATTATTCTGTTGGAATATCCCGCTTGGCATGTGACACGCCTCTGACCGGGTTCCATTATTTATTATTCTTGCTGAATAACTCGTCATGCGCGATCGATCGCATGCATGGTGATTTTTGTTGTTATTCCATTCTTTATTATTCTGTTGGAATATCATGTCGGTGCGTATTACGCCTGACTTGATTCTATTATTTATTATTCTGTTGGAATAACCTGTCTGTGCGGTCTATCGTATGCATGGTGATTTCTGTTGTTATTCCATTCTTTATTATTCTGTTGGAATATCCTGTCGGTAAGTATTATGCCTAACCTAGTTCCATTATTTATTATTCTGTTGGAATAACCTATCAATGTGGATTACCACATACATGGTGAATGATCCTTCGTATTCATTCCTTATTAAACTGTGAAAATGATCTGTTTACGTGGATTACCGCATGGCGGGTTAAAATCCATTTGCAGTTTCGTAATTTTTTGGACATTTAAAAATTCTGAAAAAATTTGGGAGAATATTATGATAAATTTTCTAACATCTCCAAGTGGAATCACTGAAAGAGGAGTTGTAGATTTTTGTATGAACTATTTTTAACAAAGCATGAAAAAGTAAAAAAAAAAGAGAATAAGCTACTGCCCACAATTTTTTAAGGGCTATTTTGGCCACTTAATTTGTGAGAAAAATTCCGGCCTTTTGGGACATGGAAATATATGGTATAAAGTACCTCCTGTCAAAAAATGAGCTCATTCCGGCTTAAAATGAGCAAGTTATGACTATTTCAATATTTAGGGGTTTTTCATTTAAAAACGCTATAACCGGGAGTTCTATAACTCCAATGACCATGAAATTTAAACTGGAAGCTCACGTTAAACATGTAAGATCCCGCCAAGATTTGGAAATTTCTGGAGTTAAACTTGAGGTAGCTAATTTCTTAAGGAATTAATTAGAAATTGATTTTTGAAAAATACTTAAGGAGTTGAAAATTATAAAAATATACTTGTTGTGTATGAAATATATGTATATATATTTGGACAAAGGATAGAAAAATAATAAGTTGATTTGGTAATTTTTCATGGAAATGGTTTAGTTACAAACATATGAGTTAAATATGTTATGTGAAGTTGAAGAATTGGTAAATAGAATTTTATGGCTTGGGAATCCTATATACGGTATATGCAGATTTTTGATGAGGGATTTGATAATTGGTGATAAAATCTTATGAGTATGGCATTTTTGAATGATTAAATGCATTATTTGGTAAAGTGTAAACAATTGAAATAAATTGTTTATAAGTTTAAGAAATGATTAAAATATTGTTATAATATTAATAATATTAGATTATGAGTTTATTAAGTGGTTGATAATATTTGGATAAATTTAAAGTCTTTAATATTTATCCTTGTTTTCGTTTGATTAATGCTTATATCATTGTCAACATCATCATGCTTATATAGTGATGAAAGTTATCTTTGGCTTACGTGCAAAGATGGACTGTTAATTATAGAATTGTATATCTTTAGCTTACGTGCAAAGATGGACTGTTGATTATTGGTTTTATAGTTGTATATCTTTGGCTTACGTGCAGAGATGGACTTGGTATGATTATGACCGAGGATCATTCTAAGATAATCATGACCGTAATGTTATAAACGATGTGGTAAAAGTCCTCAAATATTCGTAGTGAATTGATGGACGGATTTTGGTATGATTATGACCGAGGATTATTCGGTATAGTCATGATCATTGATGATTTAATGAATATCCTTGGCCCGTAGAAAAGCGTGGATGATTCGATGACGTGGTTTATTTATTTAATGAGTCTCAAATGATAAAAATTGATGAAAACATTTTAAATTATAGAAGATAGTAGATATCATGCTCTACTTGACTCTTCTAATAGATTGCTTATTCCGCTGCAGTTAAACTTGATGTCAATTGTATTTTATCAGTTTAACATTGTTGAAGGCTAATGATAATTTATTCTGTATTATCTTAGTCATAATATTTCTTACTGGGCTAGTTGAGCTCACCATTTCTTTCACTGTTCTCTTCAGGAAATGAGAATATAGCTGGGACGAGTTGGGGAACGGAGTGACGGTCCAGAGTAGTCCTCACTATTCTGTTAAATAGTGTGATAATAAATATAATGAGGACTCCATTTAGTATGAATATTGTCTAGATGACAATATTCTTATTAAAACTCTTAGATTATGTTTTGTCGTATTTTACATTTAATCGTTGTATAATTAAGTTGTATTTGAATTTTGTACCATGTATTTGGCAACTCAAGATGGGTGATGTATACCTATTTTGGGGGCGTCACAGTTAGATTATGGACAAATTAAATTACAAATCTTTAATGTTTATTCTTAATCTTAATATTTTGGATATTGTTATTTGTACTAATCATCAACACTAAGTTATGATGAATGTCTTTGGCTTGGAATAATATGATTATTGAGTATCTTTAGCCTCTATGACAAGGACACGTGGTGGAAGTTCTCTTTGGTCTGGGTACAAAGAGAAACTGTTGATTGGCATGATCATGACCATTGGTGTTACAATTGATGAAATCTTGATGGTAAATTTTTAAATTGAAAAAGATAATATACATTATGATCTACTTGAATTTTTCTAATGGATTATTCATTCTGTTACAATTATTTGTTGAAAACTTATATTATCTATAAATCTTTGATTTATCCCTGTTGAAAGCTAATTAAGGATAACTTATTTTTTGTTATCTTTATAATGATATTCTTACTGGGCCATATGAGTTCACCCTTTTGTTTCATAATTTCTTTTAAAAAATGAAAGTGTAACTGAGTTAGTAGGGAGAGCAGGGGATTCAAGTGATGGCCTGAGTTAGTAGCTTTAGTAGTCATCATTAAGTTATAAAATAGTGTGATAATAATTGTATTGAGAACTTAAAGTGTATGTTGTCATATTTTCACGACGTTATAGTAATTGAAATATGAGAATTTATTTATGTTATTTGTATTTGACGACTCAAATTAGGTGGTGTAAGCCCGAATTTGGGGCCATCACAACTTTGGGCCATTTTTAAGAAGGAGAAGACATTTTAGAGAGACAAAATGTGTTATCTAGGGAGAGAAATAGAGAGAATAAGAGATAAACCTCTTTAAATCCAATCTAGATCTAGTTTTTCTCATCAAATCTCACACCAATCTATAGTCAAGTCATCCATACAAAGCTTAGGGAGGAAGAAACTCAATTATTGCTACAGTAATTGCTGCATCATAACTCTCATATTATTGATTCGATTATTGTCACAGTATCATCTGTATAATATGATATATTATTAAATCAATAATTGAGACAACAAAGTTATTCATATTATTAAATTGCAATATTTACAATGTTTAGAAGTTACACGAGGAGAGGTTTGGTCATCTAATTCTTGCTACCAATAAGGAGAAATCCTTATCGAAAAGCCCCCTCTTTCCTGGGAATGACCTAGTTGTTAAATATTGTGAGTTATAATATTAATGATGAATAAGTTCGTGTTGATTAAAGATGAAATTGATAGTTCCATTGTGTTGGAATTATTAGTGTTAGTGAAAATCGACATTAATTTCGCTAATAATTGATGTCTGGAAGTTATCTGGTAATTAATCGGATAAATGAGAAATTAATTGCTATTAATTCACATGATTATAACTATTTGTTCACATGTGTGTACTATTGATTCACATTCATGTACTATTAGGGGAGTTGGTGCAAGATTGATAATACTTGCATGACTAAATTAAAGATGGAGGTATAGATGGAGGTACTATACTGTTATTTATATTTTCACATGATTATAACTATTGAATCACATGATTGAACTATTGATTCACATTATTTACTATTAGGGGAGGTGGTGCAAGTTTGATAATACTTGAATGACTAAATTAAAAATGAAAGAAAAGTTGGAGGTATTGTACTGTAATTTTTCGAGCCCCAAAACGTGCTATTATCGAAACTATAATTTTCTATAAATAGAATCTCATTCTTCCTTCATTCCTCACCAATTCACTAAAGTTATAGAGCAATTATTATAGAGAGAAAGAAGAAGAGAAGTCCGATACCTCTCTATTCCAAAGATCCAAATTTTATTCTAAAAGTAAGGGTATTATTTCTTTTCATTTTCATGATGAGAGCTATTGTTATTCCATTCCTTATTATTATGTTGGAATAACTTTGTCTATCATCTGAAGCATACATGGTGAAATTCTTTTGTTATTCCATTCTTTATTATTACATTGAATATATCACAGATATGTATTATTACGCATTTACTGGTTCCACTATTTATTATTACATTGAATAACTGTTCATGCCAAGTACCGCATACATGGTGAAATTCTTACGTTATTCCATTCTTTATTATTCATTGGAATATCCATGCATGCAAGATACGTATTTGATTCGGTTCCATTATTTATTATTTTGTTTGAATAACTCGTGCATGCGATCATCACACGCCTGGTGAATTCTGTTGTTATTCCATTCTTTATTATTCTATTGGAATATCTTGTCTGTGCGGATTTCGCATGACATAGTTCCATTCTTTATTATTCTGTTGGAATAACGTGTCAATGTGGATTACCACATGCATGGTGAATGATCCTTTGTATTCATTCCTTATTAAATTATGGAAATGATTCGCTTCACGTGGATTATCGTATCGACGACGCGTAAAATCCATTTCAGCTTCATATATTCTATTATACTCGGTTGGTTAAAGTTTTGGCTTCTATACTCCATGAAATTTGTAGAATATCCACGGATATTTGCGTTTCATACAAAGATCTTTTCATGGAAATATTCTTCCGAGCATTCTTGAATTTTACACCACAAAGCAAAGATTATGTCGATAATTTGGGACGTTTTTGAGTTCAGGATAAATTAACTTATAAATCTTTAAAATTTATTCTTGAACTTGTTTTATTGAATTATTATGTCATTGTCATCATCCTCATATTTATATTATGTTGAAAGTCATCTGTGGCCTGTAGTGCATAGATGGACTTGGTATGATTATGACCAGGAATTATTCGGTATAGTCATGACCGTAATGTTACAAATGATGTGGTAAAAGTCCTCATTGGCCCGTAGTACATTGATGGACAGTTGTTGGCATGATCATGACCATTGATGAAAACACGAATATCATTGGCCCGTAGTGTATGGATAATTTATGGTCGTGATACTAATGAATATCCTTGGCCGTAGTGCAGGGATGACATGGTTTATTTAATATGTTGAGTCTCAGCGATAAAAGTGATGAAAAACCTTTTAAATCATAGAAGATTGTAGATTTTATTCTCTACTTGACTCTTCTAATGGATTGCTTGTTCCGCTGCAGTTAAACTTGATGTTTGTTATATTGTATCAGTTTAACATTGTTGAAGGCTAACGATAATTTTTTATGCATTATCTTAGCCATAATATTTCTTACCGGGCTAGTTGAGCTCACCCTTTTGCTTTCATTGTTCTCTTCGTGAAATGAGAACGTAGCGAGGACTAGTCGGGAAGCGGAGTGATCGGTCCAGATGATAAGATTAGTAGTACTCACTATTCTATGAAATAGTGTGATAATAAATGTATTGAGGACTTATTTTGAGTTTGAATATCGCTCAGAAGACAATATTTGTATTAAAACTCACAAATTTCATGTTGTATATTTAAGATTGTATTTGTATTCTGCATCACGTATTTGGCGACTCGAATAGGTGATGTATGCCTATTTTGGGGGCGTCACAGGTTGGTATCAAAGCTTAGGATATGATCCCCGGCCGAGATGTGAGACAAGAACTAGGAGGGAAAGACGGAAATTCCTTCGTTAGTATGACCTACCTAAGTTTATTTGGTACTTAATTGGCCTCACGTCGTATATAGGGATAATATGTGATATGTTAATTAATCCTTGTTTTGTGGCGTGATTTGAAAATGACATCCAAGAATGTTGAAAATAGCAATGGAGCATGTGAGACCGTTGAGTCTCCACGGATCAATAATCAGGATAATGTGCATCGTGAAGGCGATAATCCTCATGCAAACGGCATAACACCGACCAAATGATGAACGATGGAATGTTCGGAGGCTTTATGCAATTCATGCAACATCAAAGAGAGCGGATCTCGTCCAAAATGCGGTGGATACACCGGCAACTCTTGGTATCCATCCGCTAAACATTCAAGGAGCTGGGACCACCGGAGTTTTTGGAGAGCCAAAACCACTTAAGCGGAGACGTGGATAAAGCGAGATCAACATGATATTTGATGTCTTGGGATGCTCCGAGGAGCAAAAGGTTCCTTTGCCACCTTCATGTTGCGTGCAAGAGGCGACATTGGTGGAAATCAGAAGCGACTCAACTCGCCAGACCGAAGATGTCTTGGGAGAAGTTCCAAGAACTGTTCAACGACAAGTACTTTTCCGAAAGTATTCGTCACATAAAAGAGGTAGAATTCATTAAACTGGAGCAAAACAACATGATCGTGTTGCAGTACGAAGCTAAGTTTGCCGAATTGTCCCGGTTTGGGTCCCATTTGGTTGATAATGAGGAGAGAATGACGTGAATGTTTCTAAGAGGTTTGAACCCCGAGATACGTCAATATCTTATCTCTCATAAACTGTGTTTGCATTCAGATGTTGTTAATAGGGCTCAATTATTGGAACGCAATAATGAGTCAACCCAACCAAAAGAGAGCAGCCGACAAAATGATAATACCAGTGATAGCAGTCATCGAAGCGGTGACAATAAGTGTGGAGGGAATCAACATGCCAGAAATGGTAACCACTTCGGTGGTAATCATGACCAAAACAATAAGAATGGAAATTTCAAAAAGAGGAGATTCAACAATGATGGAAAGACGTCGTCAAGATCAAAGACACGTTGTTAAGGAAGGAGAACTAATCAGAAGACCCCGAATTTTATGAAATAAAAGTATTCAATTTTTTTAATTACTATTCATGAGTTACTATTTATTGAGTTACTATTCACGAGTTCTTATTCATGAGTTACTATTCACGAAGTTACTATTCATGAGTTACTATTCACGAGTTACTATTCACGAGTACTATTCATGAAGCATGATAATTTTTTTTTCAGAAGAAGGCATTACTCAATAATTGTTATACGTGAATTCTTTGTTCAATATTTTATTTTATTGATTCAATAATTGCTACGTTGATATTTTATATTATTGTTGTTTCAATAATTGTCGCAACACAATATTTTCCATTATCTGAGCAATAATTCATATTATCTTAATAATATTATTGGATAACATTATTGGCAATGCCTAGAAAGTTTCATCTAAGGAGAGGTTTGGTCACCTAATCAAGGCGGCCAAGAAGGAGAAATTCTTATCGAAAGCCCCTCTTTCTCGAAAGCGCACGGTTGTTAATATTGTGATTATGTAATATTATTTGTGAATAATTAATTATTGATTTTATGATGAGAAAAATATTTATTTTATGTGGATATAGATGAGAAAATTTTTAAAGTGACAATTGTTGAAAATTAATATTTTATCTTTTTCTCGATAAAATAATTCATTTAAATATATTATTTTAATAATATAATAATGGTGATATTTTTACAATTGAATGTGGAATATATGAGTATATGAGGAGGAAGAATATTTTTGTTACAATAAATGTTTAAAACATGTTAAACATGTCTAAATGGACCCCATTTCTCGACCGAAATTTGATTATGTATCGTAAAATCGTCTGCATTTGTGGATTTTAGTCAATTTCTGTTTGGAATTTGGAAAAACTTTCTTCTGCAAAGTTGTAGAGAATTGAATTTCCTATAAAAACTCGCGAGATTCGAATTTTCTGATAAAAGGCATATTTATTATGAATTATTGAAGTTCCGAAGTTCCGAAATAATTGATTTTTGAAAGTTTTAATTAATTTTAATAACAAAAAACGTTTTTTTGTTTTTGTCATTATTAGTGGCTGAATTCAGATGGTCAGATGGTCAGAGAGTGGGCATAGGAATTTAATATATATTATATTAATATTTTATTAAATTTTCTACTTTTGGTGTTCTAAAGATTTTCCTATAAATAGGGTGCTTAGGTTAGAATTGAAAATCACACCAGAAACTGAAGTTTTCTCTCTCTATATTATCGAGCGTATTCTTGTGAGTATTTTGAGTATACTTTGAGTATTGCTATACGGTGCAAGTTCGTTCAAATGTTATTCCAATGTCAATCTCGCTTCTTTTGAGGTAAGGGATAGTAAGGGATTTTAAGGGTTATTATGTTTTTAGTTTCAAAATTTTTCTGAACCTTCAAAAATTCTGGAAAAATTTGAAATGATATTTTGATGAGTTTTGTAGAGTGTGTCCAAAAATGGCGATTTTTGGATGTATAGATTAGAGTTATGGATTTTATGAGAAAAGACTATTTTAAAAGTAACTATTTATAACTCCTTGTGATTAACTCCAAAATTGATGAAATTTTTATTGGGACTACATCTATATAATATCAGTATGCCGTGTAAATTTCAGAATTTTTGGACAAAAGTACAATTTATGATAAATGTTTAAATATTCGGTGGTTTTGGCCATGTGAAATATGGTAAATGAATTTTAAAAATTCTGAGAAAAATATATATTCAATATGGGACTATATTCTTCTAAATCCCAGAAAATAAATATTTTTGGAACTGATTTGGTATTTTTCATGAAAATGTTCTAGTTATGAGTAAATGAATTAAATATGTTATGTGAACTAAGAAAATTAGAAAATATGATTTTATGGCTTGAGAATCATATATGAGGTATATGCAGATTTTTGATGAGGGTTTTGGTTATTGGTGATGAAATCTTATGAGTTTGGCATTTTATGATGATTAAATGCATTAATTAGTAAAGTGTAAACAATTTAATTAAATTGTTTATAAGTTTTAGAAATGATTAAAATATTATTATAATATTAATAATATTAGATTATGAGATTTCTAAGAGATTTATAACATTTGTATTAAGGTGTTATAAATATGGATATGAATTTTATTATGAAACTTTATCTTTTCGTGTCGAGGTTACTATACGCACGATACACAGATTTATGTACAAATACGGGTACTATTCATGACAAATTGGTTTCTTCTTTGACCAAATTATCGTTGATTTATGAATCTTACTCTTGAAATTAAAACTATGTTTTGATTATATTATTTTTATATAACATTCTTATAACCCTAATGATGATATTTCTCTTTGACTTGAGTGTAAAGATGGGTAGATTATTGGTATGATCGTGACCATAGGTTCTCTTTGGCCAGTAGTGCAAAAGTTGAATTGTTGACTGGTATGATCATGACCATTGAATTTACAATTGAATATTTTTAGCTTAAGTGCAAAGGTGAATTGATCAACATGGTTATAATTATTGTTATATAACTTCTGAAATGATTATGTATTTATTTGAGATATGAATATCTTTGGCCCGTAGTGCAAAGATGGCTTGTTGATGAATATCTTAAGCCTGTAGTGCAAAGATGAATTATTGATGAATATCTTTGGCTCGTAATGCAAAGATGACCTGTTGTTGAATATCTTTAGCCTGTAGTGCAAAGATGAATATTTGATTCCAGATGTATATTGATTGATGTTACAGGGATAAAATATTGATGATGGACTGTTAAATTCATAGATTATAGTAGATTTCATTCTCTACGTAACTCTTCTATGAATTATTATTTCAGCTGAATATTGATCCGAAACTTGTTTGCTATCATTGTATTCTATCGATTTTTCCTCGTTGAAGACTAAAGATAATTTGTCAGATATTATCTTAGTCATAATATTCTTTCTTCGGGCTAGTTGAGCTCACCCTTTTCCTTGTTGTTCCATTTTTTTCTTCTCGTGAGGGCTAGAATGTAGCGAGTACTAGTGGGGTATGGAATGAAGGTTCTAGAGAGAGTTGTTTAGTAGTCCTCACCATTTTGTAAAATAATGAATCAATAATTATGATGGGGATTTATTTGCATGTGGATATTGTCTAGAAGACAATATTATATTTAAACTCACAGTATATATTATCGTATTTCACACGACATTTGTATTATTGAAGTTGTAGTTTGCTTTTTGTACCATGTATTTGGTGACTCAGAATGGGTGTTGTGTATACCTATTTTGGGGGCGTCACAACGACCACCTATCATATGCTTCAAATGTGGAGGGAAGGGACATATCAGTCCAAACTGTACTCAGCAGTCCAAAACCTGTTACAATTGTGGAAGAGAAGGTCACCTAGCTCGATTTTGTCGTTCAGGGAAGGCAAGTTCAGCTGGGATGGAGGCACCAAAGGCCGTCCCAGAAAAGTCAAAGCCAGTAGTTCAAGGGAGAGCATTTGTTGTGACCTCCCAGAAAGTAAGGAACCCGAATGAGGTCATCACGGGTAAGCTTATCCTAAACTCTAGCGAAGTCTATACCTTATTTGATACCGGTTCTACCCATTCTTTTATTTCTCCTACTTGCGCTCAACGTTTAAATTTGACTCCGGAGAAATTGGACTTTGACTTATCTGTTGAAACTCCGTTGAGAGAAACCTTCATTACATCCATTGTTTATAAGTCTTGTTTAGTTCAAATTGGCAACCGCACATTACCTGTTGATCTTATTTCTTTGAAAATACTTGCATTTGATGTGATTATAGGGATTAATTGGTTAACTACTCATCATACAAAAATTGATTGTTTTCGTCAGGTTTTTAGCTTTCATATTCATAACCAACCTATTATGCGAATTCAAGCAACCAAACCATTAAAATCAATCACTGTTATCTCAAGCCATAAAGTTATTCGTTTATTGAAAAACGGATGTCAAGTTTTCTTAGCTCATGTCATGGATTTAAACAAAAATATGTCAGTTTTGAATTATATTTCTATTGTTAATAAATTTCCTGACGTATTCCCTGAAGAACTTCATGGCCTACCCCCAGAGCGTGAAATTGAATTTTGTATCGACCTTGAATGTGACGCCCCCAAAACAGGTATACATCATCCATCTTAAGTCGCCAAATATATGGTACAAAATTCAAATACAACTAATTATACAACAGTCGTGTAAAATACGACAAAACATAATCTATGAGTTTTAATAAGAATTTTGTCATCTAGACAATATTCACACTCAATGGAGTCCTTATTACATTTATTGTCACACTATTTAACGGAATAGTGAGGACTACTAATGCTATCATCTGGACCGTCACTCCGTTCCCCGACTCGTCCCAGCTATATTTTCATTTTCTGAAGAGAACAGTGAAAGAAAGGGTGAGCTCAACTAGCCCAGTAAGAAATATTATGACTAAGATAATGCAGAATAAATTATCATTAGCCTTCAACAATGTTAAACTGATAAAATACAATAGACATCAAGTTTAACTGCAGCGGAATAAGCAATCCATTAGAAGAGTCAAGTAGAGCATGATATCTACTATCTTCTATGATTTAAAATATTTTCATCAATTTTTATCGCTACATCATCGAGTCATCCCTGCACTACGAGCCAAGGATATTCATTAAATCATCAATGGTCATGACTATACCGAATAATCCCTGGTCATAATCATACCAAAAATTGTCCATCAATCCACTACTGGCCAATGAGGAGTTTTACCACATCATTCGTTACATCACGGTCATGATTATACTGAATAATCCCTTGTCATAATCATACCAAGTCCATCTATACACGTAAGCCAAAGATGACTTTAATCACAATATAAGCATGAGGATGATGACAATGATATAAGCATAATCAAACGAAATCAAATCAAACGAAATCAAGGATAAATATTAAAGACTTTAAATTTATCCAAATATTATCAATCACTTAATAAACTCATAATCTAATATTATTAATATTATAACAATATTTTAATCACTTCTTAAACTTATAAACAATTTATTTCAATTGTTTACACTTTACCAAATAATGCATTTAATCATTCAAAATGCTATACTCATAAGATTTCATCACCAATGATCAAATCCTCATAAAAATCAAGATATACCCTATATAGGATTCCCAAGCCATAAAATCCTATTTTCCAATTTTGTTACTTCACATAACATATTTAATTCATTTACTCATAACTAGTTCATTTTCATGAAAATACCAAATCGCCCCAAATTTCTTTTCTCGGAATTTAGAAGAATATAGTCCCATATTGAATATATATTTTCTCGAAAATTTTAAAATTCATTTACTATTTTTCATATGGCCAAAATTGCCGAATATTTAGACATTTATCATAAATTGTACTTTTGTCCAAAAATTCCAAAATTTACAGGGTATACTCCTTTTATATACATGTACTTCCTATAAAAATTTTACCAATTTTGAAGTTAACCACAATGAGTTATAAGGGTTTACTTTTAAAATAGTCTTTTCTCATAAAATCCATAACTCTTAATCTATACATCCAAAAATCGCCATCTTCGTATTAACAATATAGAAAACTCATCAAATTATCATTTTAAATTTTTCCGAAATTTTTGAGGTCGGAAAAATTACAAAACCGCCTCGCGTAAACCCCTTTGAATGAAAATACTATTCATATAAATACAAAGGATCATTCACCATGCATGCAGTAATCCACATGTAAAAGTTATTCCAGCGAGAAAAATAAAGAATGGAATAATGAAAGAATTTCACCATGTATGTACTTACTTTGTAGAAAGTTATTCCAACATAATAATAAAGAATGGAATAACAAAATCTCTCTTCATGAATACTGAAAGAAATAATATCCCTTACCTTAGAAAAGAAACCGGATACTGTAGTAGAGAGGTAGCAAACTTCTCTTCTTCTTTCTCTCTATAATTTCTCTCTATAATAATTGCTCTATAGCTTTAGTGAATTGGTGAGAAATGAAAGAAGAATGAGCTTCTATTTATAGGAAAATATAGTTTCGATAATTGCACATTTTGGAGCTCGAAAAATTACAGTATAATACCTCCAACTTTTCTTTCATTTTTAATTTAGTCCTGCAAGTAGGACTAATCATTCGGTTATAACCGAACCGAATAGGCTATTCGGTTATAACCGAATAGGCTATTCGGTTATAACCGAATACCAAAATATTCCTATTTGCAACATCCGAACTAATAACCGAATTTTGATAATAACCGAATACCGAATTACCGAATTGTAAATTCGGTATTACGGGTAATAACCGAACACTGCTAATTGTAAATCTCAAGTTGAAATTTTTAACCTTCCCCTGTTCTCCATCAAAACATACATAATACTTAAAATAAAAATTGAAATGTGATTGAATAGAAATTAGAATCTGATAATTATATTTACGTAAATACACATCAAATTGATGCTTACAGACTCCAATCCAGAGCAGTAGGGAGAGAGAGAATGGAAGAGATTTTGGGGGAATCAAGAGATCAAAACCTTTTGTAGAGACAAAGACCCACTCCCTCTCTGGAACAGAAGAACAGAAGAAGCCAGTGGGGCGCTCTTCGACTTGAAGAACAGAAGAAGCCCTTCATTTGCAAATCACTCACTCCGTTTTTTCTCGAATTTGGGTAATTAATTGGTTGTTTTATACTTTTGTTCCTGATTGGGGTTTAAGAATAAGAAGAAAAAGAGACGAAATCGAGTCGGTTGAGAGATGAGAGATCGAAATCGAGTGATTAGATCAGATCTGAGCGAGAAAGAACTTAGAGAAAATATAAAGACGAGAGGGTAGCAACATGGAAGAAACTGAATACTCCATGAATGCCCAAAATAGAAAACTCAAAACAGAGGTAGAGAGAGAAAGTGAGAGGTGAAAGGGAGAGGCGGTGGGGATGTTTAGTTGTTTACTAAGAGAGAATAGAGAAGAGTCTTCGGTTCAGTTAACATAGGGCTAGAAGACATAAAGACTGGAGACTTCGGTTCGGTTAACATAGGGCCAGATAAAGTTTAATTTTTTTAATATCTTATTCGGTTATTCGGGTAGACCGAATTACCCAAAACTAAAATCCGAACTAATAACCGTAAACTGAAAAAAAATTCGGATATACCCAAATTATTAAAAATACCAGAATTATTAAGAAATTTCGGTTAAATTATTTCGGTTGTGTTCTGCTTTTCTAAGTTATATCCGATTTTTTTGCTCAAATTTCACCGCAAGTATTATCAAACTTACACCACCTCCCTAATAGTAAATAATGTGAATCAATAGTTCAATCATGTGATTCAATAGTTATAATCATGTAAAAATACGAATAACAGTATAATACCTCTATCTATACCTCCATCTTTAACTTAGTCATGCAAGTATTATCAATCTTGCACCAACTCCCCTAATTGTACAAGAATGTGATTCAATAGTACGCACATGTGAACAAATAGTTATATAAGCATGTGAATTAGTAGCAATTAATTGCTCATTTATCCGATTAATTACCTGATTTATCAATATAACCCCCAGACATCAATTATCATCGGAATAGATGTCGATTTTCACTAACACTAATAATCCCAACACAATGGAACAATCAAATTCATCTTTAATTAACACGAACTTATTCATCATTAATATTATAACTCACAATATTTAACAACCAGGTCGTTCCCAGGAAAGAGGGGGCTTTTCGATAAGGATTTCTCCTTATTGGCGCGCAATTAGGTGACCAAACCTCTCCTTGTGTAACTTCTAGACATTATAAATATTGCAATTTAATAAATGAATAACTTTGTCGTCTCAATTATTGATTTAATAATATATAAAATATTATCACGGATAATCTTTGTGACAATAATCGAATCAATAATATGAGAGATATGATGCAGCAATTACTGTAGCAATAATTGAATATAACTGAGTGACTTCTTACGTAAGCATCAATAATCAATACCGTGTACTACTATGCAACCACGCGTATTACTGTACTTTTACTACCGAGTAGTTCAACACTATTAACGGTAAAACTTTCGTCGTTATTTTTATAAACATATTTTTGTCGTTTCCTTAATCCGACAATAATTCCGTTATGAGGTCCACCAATGATTGTGTCGTCGTACGAATATTCCCCGACACATAAAATATTCTCCGACCAATCGAATATAATATAACAACTTGCATACTTTGCAAAATTTCTAAATATTACCCACAACTATAACATTATCTCAAATCCACACCATAATTTTGAAAAAAATATTTCGAGAAAATTAAATCTTTATTCGTAAAATTTAGGATCTCACAATCTCCCCTCCTTATGAAATTTTGCCCTCAAAATTTAGGTACGCACCTGGTATGATGAGGATACCTTGACTTCATTTCCGATTCTAACTCTTGAGGTATAATCTTTGAGTGTAGAATATGATCCTTCTTATCCAATATTTTAACATATATCTCCTCATACATTAAATCTTCTGCTATCCCGTCTAGTTCCAATTCAATAATGTGGTTCGGGTCGCCCACATATTTACGTAACATCGATACGTGAAAAATATTATGAACACGCGACATATTTGGCGGTAAAACGAGTCTATAGGTCACAGTTCCTACTCGATCGAGGATTTCAAATGGGCCAATTAAATCGAGGATTGAGATTTCCTCTATTCATCGATTCTTGCTTCTAGAATAACGCTCTCTTGAACCTTCTTCTTCACATTCATCAGCTCTAAGTATGTAGCTTGAGCGGTTTTAACTTTATCGATTAAAGTCAATTCTACTCGTATATTTGCTATCTTCACGTGGGTCTCTAGAGTCTTTAACTCTATCTTCAACATTTGTAAGTTATACGAAATGGATTTTTGTGTTAACAACATCGCACTCGTAAACGCATACGATCTTCTACTCAACGCGTCAGCTACCACGTTCGCTCTTCCACGATGATATTGAATGGTATAATCATAATCTTCAATAGCTCGAGCCAACGTCCTTGGCACATGATACGTTCGTTTTAGTTGAAGAAATATTTGAGGGTTTTAGAAATGGGTTTTGTATTGGGGTCAATACAAAATTCGATTTCACGCTCTGGGGGTAGGCCAATAAGTCTTCAAGAATACGTCAGAAAATTTATTAACAATAGAAATATCATTCAGAACTGTGACTCTCATCCAAGACTTGGATAACACATGTAATGAAGGTTTCTACTAACAGAGTTTCAACCGATAAGTCAAAGTCTAATTTCTTCCGAGTTAAATTTAAACGTTGAAAGCGCAAAAGCGGAGATAAAAGAATAGTAGAATCGATATCTAATAAGGTATAGAATTCGCAAGAATTTATAATTAACTAACCCGTGCTAACTTCGTTCGGGTTACTCGCTTTTGAGAAGTCGCGAAAAACACTCTTCCTGAAACCACTATAAAACCCCAAATTTTACGAATAAAGATTTAATTTTCTCGAAATATTTTTTTGAATATTATGGAGTGGATTTGAGATAATGTTATAGTTGTGGGTAGTATTTATAAATTTTACAAAGTATGCAAGTTGTTATATAAATTTCGATTGGTCGGGGAATATTCCTTTTGTCGAAAAATATCCGTACGACGGTACAATCATTGGTGGATCCCAAAACGGAATTATTATCGGATTGAGAAAAAGACAAAAATATTTTTATGAAAATAACGGCGGAAGTTTTACCGTTAAAACTGTTGAACTACTCGGTAGTAAAAAATACGAAGAATATGTCTGGCGTCGCATAGTAGTAGTACTACGGTATTGATTATTGATGCTTACGTGAGAAGTCACCAGCTTTTGTTCAATTATTGCTACTGATAATTCTTTCGCGATAAGTATCTCACGTTATTTGGTTCAATTATTGTCGATATTTTATATATTATTAAATCAATAATTGAGACGATGAAGTTATTAATATTATTATTTGCAATATTAACGATGTAGAAGTTACGCCAAAGAGAGGTTTAGTCACCTAATCAATTGCGGCCAATAGGAGAAATCCTTATTGAAAAGCCCCTCTTTTCCCAGGAACGACGGCGGTCGATTAATATTGTGAATTATAATAATGATGATAAATGTTAAATATATTGAGGTGTCTTTTTATAAAGTCGAGGAAGTTTATATATATATATATATATATATATATATATATATATATAAATTTTGTTTTATTAGTATTATTAATGTAATAAAAGCAGAAAAGCTTTTATATAAAATGTAATACTTTTATAAAGTTATTTGTTTTATTGATAATAATTAGAATATAATATATTTTATTATGTCATAGTGTTTTGCATAGTAAAATCTTTTTATATAAAATGTAATACTTTTATAAAGTTATTTATTTTATTAGACAATAATTAGAATATAATATATTTTATTATGCATAGTGTTTGCATAAGTACTGATAGTGTTTCAGATAGTAAAATTTTTTATATAAAATGTAATACTTTTATAAAGTTAATTGTTTTATTAGATTTTAAATAATATATATATATATATATATATATATATATTTATATATATTTTATATTATATTTTATTGCATAGTATCCTTTCAATTTTTCTATAAATAGGATGCTTAGTTAGAATTGAAATCACAATGTAAATTCGGAGAATTCTCTTCTATAATCTTCGGCGTATTTCTTTAGAGTTTTAAGAAACTTTGGCGTAGTCAAGTTTTCTTCAAGTATATCCCATTTACTCATTTGAGTACTCTTCTTTATAAGGTAAGGGATATTATTTGTTGTGTCTTTCGTAAGTGGTATTATTTCTTTCGTATTCATAAAGAGAACTTCGTTATTCCATTCTTTATTATTAGTTGGAATAACTCAGATATCTGTATACCCTATACTTGGTGAAATTATTCTATTATTCCATTCTTTATCATTATGTTGGAATAACCTCGCATACATGTGAAGTACCGCATACATGGTGAAATTCTTACATTATTCCATTCTTTATGATTCATTGGAATAACTTTGTGTCTTGATCTATCGCATTACTCGGTGAAGTCTTTTGTTATTCCATTCTTTATTATTCGCGGAATATTTCATGCATGCGTTTTAATGACTGGTTCCATTATTTATTATTCGCCCGGAATATCACATGCATGCGTTCTGCACGTGACTTTGTTCCATTCTTTATTATTCATTGAGAATAAACACATCTGTCATGCGGTATATCGCATACATGGTGAATTCTTTTGCTATTCCATTCTTTATTATTCTATTGTAATAACCTGTATATGTGGATTACCACATGCATGGTGAATGATCCTTTGTATTTCATTCCTTATTAAATTGTGGAAATGATCTGTCTACGTGGATTATCGCATGGCGGGTGAAAATCCATTTGCAGTTTCGTAATTTTCTGACCCTCAAAAATTCTGGAAAGTCATAATATAAGCATTGGACTGTTGATTATGATGAAAGTCATAATAAAAGCATTGAACTAATGAAAATCATGGGTATATGTAGTATTAGTAAGTGTTATGATGAGTTATGTTGGTTATTATGTGAAAACATGTAAGTTTTTTAGAAATCACAAAGAGTTGAAAATCAGATTTTTGGTGAAAATGAAACATAAAATTCAATTGACCATATCTCCTATTATATTTTGAATTTTTAAGTGTGGTCAAGTTCTCGAGTTAGATCTATGAGTTTTCTAACTTATCCAAGTGGAATCACTGGAAAAGATGTTGTAAATTTTCGTGTGGACTGATTTTAGCAAAGGAGTCAAAAACTGCAAAGTACCAAAAAGCTACTGCCCATAAATTTAAAAGGGCATTTTCGGTCACTTAATTTGTGAGAAAAATTCCAGCCTTTTGGGACAAGAAAATATATGGTATAAAGTACCTCCTGTCCAAAAATGAGCTCATTCCGACTTAAAATGAGCAAGTTATGACCATTTCATATTTAGGTTTTTCTGACGAAAAATGCTATAACCAAAGTTCTATAACTCCGATGACTATGAAATTTAAACTGAAAGCTCACGTTAACAGGTGTAAGATCCTGCCAAGATTTGAAAATTTCTGAAGTTAAACTTTTAGTAGCTAAATTC
Organism: Panax quinquefolius; assembly: GCA_020205615.1. Lineage (NCBI taxonomy): Eukaryota > Viridiplantae > Streptophyta > Magnoliopsida > Apiales > Araliaceae > Panax > Panax quinquefolius. Next base: position 102,184,946 of record CM035168.1, on the reverse strand, counting down.
TTAAGGAATTAATTAGAAATTAATTTTTAAAAAATACTTAAGAGTTGAAAAATTATAAAAAAAATACTTCTTGTGTATGAAATATATGTATATATGTTTGGACAAAGGATAGAAAAATAATAAGTTGATTTGGTAATTTTTCATGAAAATAATTTTGTTTCAAACATATAAGTTAAATATGTTATGCGAAGTTAGAGAATTGGTAAATAGAATTTTAGGGCTTGAAAATCCTATATAAGATATATGCATATTTTTGATGAGTGATTTGATAATTGGTGATAAAATCTTATGAGTATGGCATTTTTGAATGATTAAATGCATTATATGGTAAAGTGTAAACAATTAAATTAAATTGTTTATAAATTTAAGAAGTGATTAAAATATTGTTATAATATTAACAATATTAGATTATGAGTTATTTAAGAAGGTACTACTAATATAACAATTTGTTAACAATTTGTAAACTAGTTTAAAAGGTACTACTAATTATAACAAATTGTCATGGACTACTAGCAACAATTTATTTACACAAAAAAAATGTCAAATTTTGATTTGACAACAATATAACAACAAATCTTATGATTAGTAGTACCTTTTAAACTAGTTTACAATATTCATCATTGTACTGACTAAAATTAAATAAATTTACCCGAGTATGAAAAAAATGTCTCAAATTGACCTCAAGAAGTCAATAATCTTATATTTGTTACAAACCTGTGATGCCTTAAAACGATGTAGTTTTCTAGAGACGGTACAAGGATTAAACAAAATAAAGTTGTTACCTATGTGAATGAAAACTTCAGCTACTTCAGGATGAGATTTTCGAATTTCATCACAAACATTCTCCCCAACTTCATGTGCAACACTAACACTATAGAAGGGATCAACCTGCCAAGTTAAAGTAACTGTTGTATCAAATTCAACAAGATAGAACATATGCCCTATTCAGAATAGGAAGACTAGAATAATCATTCGTTTACATGTAAATCACCGGTATCCAATCAAACGGTATCATGTGCGTATATATTAGAAATGATGACCAAAAACTTTGGACTCGCGGCTGCAAATGAACTGAACTGGAGCAGGAGCAGGAGCAGGATGAGATGGATTAAAGTTCTGCCAAGCACTTCCCACTGATGTAATCAATGACTTGAGTAACTGCTTGATCAAGTGCAGCAGACACTGCAGCTAAATTTTATAGGAATTCCTCTGCAGTTGGTTTATCACCATCCACAAGATCAGTCACAGCTTTTATAAACACTGCAGGCACTTTCAGAAGATCTGCCACGTAAGCAACAGCTGCTCCCTGAAACCTAAAAATTCAACAAGCAGCCACATATAAATAAATCTGTAGTTTATTTGCAACACGTTGCAAGTAATTCTCACTATTCTCAAATTCTAGCAGAATATAGTACTATGGCCGATATAGGATGATGAATTGAGGAATGAAAGATTCTTCTACACAATGATCACAAGTTTCAAGCCATCTTATTTCAGCAAAATAATACCATATGTTCTTCAAGATTATCACTAGAAAGCATGGAAAGTCAATGGTGACTGGGAACGGTGGGAGTAATAAAAAACAAGTAATGCCATCCTGTTTGTCCATCCCAAAAGACGACGTGAAAAAATGTCCTGGATGCATACAAGACTTCCATCAGCAAAATTTCCATGGTGTACATTTTATTACAAACATCTACTAAACTGCTCACAAAATGATCTAGAGAGCAATCCCCTCCCATTCTCCCTCAATCCATTCCTCTATGCTCACACTCACACCCACAAGGCCACACATATAAAATAAAGTGATCTATACAGTTTACAAGCAAATCATTAAACAAGGATTTGTTGCCAGATGCACTAGTATTATAGGACACAGCTTGAAATGCTTGTATCAAATCAGGATTGGCCTGTCAAACCGTACAACTTATATTTAGAAAATTATTATGGCATGCTATCATAGACAAGGTATATTGATACCAGGAGACTGTACAGACGTCATCGCATACTACGCAAATACCAGGGTTACGAGATATATCAAGTGAGTATAAATTCATTACTTTGGCACACCCCAAACATGTTCAATTCATTGTAACCATTGATGTTCTACAATGCTAATAAGATAAATCCAATTTTTTCAATAACAAAAGAGACCCTAAGATCAAATAGCCTTATTCGCAAAGTGTCCCTATTTCTTAGTCTTACTATCTTGCTACATTACCACACCATCATCAAGCAAATCAACATAGAACAACTAATGTGGCTACTTCCATGATGGCCCTTGACATTGGTGTTTTTTAAATATCCAAAAAATTTGAGCCAGACGTGCTAGAGTAATATTTAACTCATAGTTCTCAATTATTATCACAAGAAGATAACATCGTAATGTAAAATATTAGCCAATTATTCAAGGATTATATAAAAAGTGTACCTTTCATCAATGACTACTAGTGAAAGGTTAGATGTTCTTCTAACAACTTATTCTAAATATACCGCAATAAAAAGACAATCCGAAGTTTACAAAATTTTAGATGATTAACAATACTGTACAGGGCATATTTGCAATATGTTTAGCTTAAGATGAAACATATAGCGTCTTACTCTCTACTAAATGGATGGCATCTTATTTACAATCTTACTGTCTAAAATTTACATATTAGAGGGATGGAACAGTATAATCCACATTCGGCAATGATTACATTATAAATGCCTCAATGAACAACTCTACTAACTTATTTGAACTTCCCAGCACAGCTTAGTTTAGTGATAAGTGGCATCATAACATATAGATGTAAAGAAGCGAACTTAGCTTCACTAGTTTCTAAAACGAAAACAAAAATTAAATAGTTGTGCATGTCCATGTAAAATACTTATGATCGATAAGGGGCGGGAAAGAAAAATTATAATCACAAAACCCGAATAACAGATTCATGAAAAACACGCCCAAAAATGAAGTGTGCGACTTCAACAAAACAGATAAAAAGTGCAATTTAGGGGGGAGGGGAGGAGAAAGAAAAAGAAAAAGGTAATTGCACCTCAAAAGGAGCGAGACCAGTCTGTTCATCCAAATTAAATATCAAAACACCCGTACCCAATCTGAACAAGGGCTCAGCTGTACAATAACCAGCTAAAAAACCCAAAATATAGTTGAAATAATTCGATCTCAAACGAAACCTCTGGACTTTGCAATTCTTCTTAATCAACCATATTCGGTATAAGCACAAACATAGAAGAACCAAATGAGATACACAGATCACAAGGGAATCTATGCCACATGGTGTATAAGCACTAAAAGCACTATCTGTTTCTCGCGCCCAACTGCCATACGCCACAGGTCGGCAATACCAAGTCAGTGGATTAAAACCCATTTTTTTTACCATGGAAAAAAAATGGTCACGACTGAATAAACACTACAAACTCAATTGTCACTTCTTAGTGGTGAAAGTACATACTCGATCCTTCACTTATTACCGCCCAAACAACTAACCTTTACAAAGAATGCACAACCTGCAACGATAACAAGTCAAATTATATTGAACAAACACATCAGAATTAGAATTAAGTAACCTGAATGTCCCCAAAATGATAAACATATATTTGTCATCAGTATGTTGTTAAAGAAACGTACTGTTAAAAGAAAAAAAAATACTTCACATTGCATATTTCCAAAAAAAAAATACTTCACATTGCATATTTCCAAATGAAGACAATCAAATCAAGAAAAGTTACCCATAATAAAATGCAAACACAAAAAAGGACCCAGAATTTGCCAAGTAACCAAACAGAAACAATGAGAGAAGTACCTATGAACTTGCTCAATGTAACTGAGATTTCTGTTTGACGTAACAGATAGAAACGTATCACTCATTTTTAAAGTGTATAAAAATGAATGACTTGGTTTTATAAATAGATAAAAATGTACATGGAGTACCTGCAGTAAGAACAACCACCTTAAGTTACATTTATATTAGCCAATTTTCCTAAGTATAAGCCAAATATTAATATATACATCACAAATTTTCATCCTGCATTTTATGATTTCATTTAAGTAAATGTCTTTGAACTACATCCAATTTATAGTTAGCAGGACCCAACTTTATGGAACCATATTTGTAGGGCACTCACAGTAACCTATTATAAAGTTCTACCCTGAATCTATATAGACAATTGAAGAAGTGAAAGTACTCTATTTCACATCAAACCTTAAAGCGGATACACAAAAAGCAGGGTAGAACTTAGTCTCAAATTGAAGGACAAGAAATAAAAACACATATTTAAGTAAATAACAGATGCATGACAAAGAGGAAGGAATGAATAGAGGGAATAAATGGAAGAACAATAAGACGAAAAATATTTTTATTTTTAATTTTAATTGGTAAAAGAAACAATAAGACGACAACCTCAAAATCACAAAGCTTAAATCAATATATTCAATTCACAGAAATTAATTGTTGAAAGCCTAAACTCCACTTGATAGCTAAACTATCACCATACAATGGTTTTCTCTTTATTTTGGGTTTTCTTAACAACATTAACAGTCTACTTCAAGATATGAAAGTGGCAAAGTATTAAGGTGAATATACAAATGAATTTGAATACCTACAAAATCCTATAATAACCTGAATTACTAACACAAATTCAACATATTCAAAAACAATTAAAAGATTTAAGTAGCAAAATAAATGGTAAACCCCTCCTTTTGGTGCCTGAAAAAATGCTTATAAAGGAAGATTAATGAACTTACTAAGTTAGTAAGTCCATAACCTTCAATTGCGTAATAGTATAATATCAAAGTGATCATAATTAGATTTTATGACATCCAGATTTATAAACTAAAATCCCCAATACTAAATCAAACACTTTACAGCCACCAAACAAACAAGCAAATCAATCTAAGTTATAAAAAAATCCCCAAATTGAGAAAATCACTAACCTTTATCCCCGGAGAGATATAGAAAAACTGGGACAGAGACGACAAAAGCAACAGAGAGAATCAGAACTAGAGCGCCAATGGAGATCTTCCGGCTCTTGAACCGCCGATGATGGACAATTCGCGATTGCTTGTGCAGTGGATTTGATGCGCGAATCCCGATGAAAACGTGATGGGAGCCACCGTTTCGACCCAAAACCCTGTTGAATCCCGATTGCCTGTACTGGGCCATTGCTGCATTGTTCGATCAGTCGTTTCGGATGTAAAGAGAGAATCTAGTGGGTAAAATTTTATAGGGTTAGGGTTTGGAGTAATGAAGAGAGTGGAAATAGGACAACATTCGTAATTGAGAGAGGACAGCGGTGAGTTCTGGAACAGATGGACTCTATGCCGATCTGTGAGTGGGTTGATAATATTGTTTAATTTTTTTTTTGATTTTTGATAATAAATTAGTAATACTTGGTACTTTCTCTTTATAAAATTAAATAACTTTAGTTCATAAAACATAATAAATTTATCTTTTATATTTTTCTTAAAATTGATAATATTATAATTTAATTTTATAATATATTTGGAAAAAATATAAAGAAGAACTAGAAATAGTTAGGGGTATATTATTACTATTCTTCTTTTTATGTTTTATTTTGGACTTAAAAATATGTTCTTATGTTATATTTTTGTGTATTAGATAAATTTTATGCCCATCTATATATATATATATATATATATATATATATATATATATATACTCATCTTAAATCTCCACATTAATTTAAATTTTATAACCAAATATTTATTTATAAATTTATAAATATTTCATCTAAAATTTAGATATGAATATTTTTATAAATATTTATATGAATATTTCTGAGATAAAATTATAAATTTTTATATGAATATTTGTTTTATATATATATATATATATATATATAAATATTCATAATTACTTTATATATATTTAATTTAATGTTGAGATTTGTTTAGTATTTTATTTATTTTGACAAAAAAAATTGAAAAGAGTATGTATGTGTATATATATATATACATATCAGTAGAATAAATTTAAAAATATTGGAGACTACAAAAATACTTTTTTTTATAAAGAGACATTTATATATATATGGTACTATGTCGTTTTGGCAGATTTTTTTTTATTTATTAAAAAAATAACTTCTCTCCTCCCAAATCAGAAATCAAAAACAAATATGCTAAAACGATGCAGTTTTGAAAGATTGCGCACAAATAGAATATACACGACAATATATATATATGGGCCCCCATTCTTGGCAATCGGTTATCACGGGTATAATTTCAACAACCATAATCTATACCGATCGCAACATTGGATGGCATGGATTGAAATGGATTTCCCCTGATGCTACAGGCTGTAGCGACATGAGAAATTACTTATTTGCCCCTCATTTGCTCATGTGTTACACTGTGACGCCCCCAAAATTAGGTATACATCACCCATCTTGGGTAGTCAGATACATGGTACAGAATTTAAATACAACTTACTAATATAAGCATGGGTATACAATCTGACATAAAGCGTGAGTTTGAATACAAATATTGTCTACTAGAGATCATACAAACTCAAAAGGAGTCCTCATTACAATTATTATCACACTATTTCACGAGAATAGTAGGAGGACTACTAATCTTATCCTCTCGGACCATTATTAGTTTCCAGACTCATCCCAAACTATATTCTCATTTCAAGAAAACGGTGAAAGAAAGGGTGAGCTCAACTAGCTCGAGAAGAAATATTATGACTAAGATAATGCAAAATAAATTATCATTAGCCTCAACAAAGGTGTTAAAGCGATAAAATATAATGAACATCAAGTTTAACTACAAGTAGAACCAATGAATCTATTAAAAGAGTCAAGTAGAAAATAAAATCTACTATCTTTTATGATTTAAAAGGTTTTTCATCCTTTGTTATTTGAGACTCAAACTTTAATAAATATTCCACATCATCGAATCACCCCCCACTACTACCCGAGGATATTCTTTAGTATCACGACCACAATTATTCATGCACTACGGGCCAAGAATATTTGTGTATTCATTAATGGTCATGATCATGCCAACAAGCGTCCATCAATGCACTACTGACCTAATCGAGGATTTTTTACCACATCATTTGTAACATTACGATTCGTGATTACATAGAATAGTCTCTCGGTCATAATCATACCAAGTCCATCTATGCATACTTCTGCCATGAGATGACTTTCAACATAATATAAACATGAGGATGATGACAATGATATAAGAATTCAATAAAACAAGTTCAAGAATTAATTTATCTAGGAACCAATAACGTCCAAGTATCGACATGATCTTTGCTTTGTAGAGTAAAATTCAAGAATATTGAGAAGAATATTTCCATGAAAGGATCTTTGGATGAAGCGCAAATATCGAGGATATTCCACTAATTTCATGGAGTATAGAAGTCAAAGTTTTAACCAATTGGGTATAATAAAGAATGGAATAACAAAAGAAATCACCATGCATGCGATAGAGCCTTGCGAGCGAGTTATTCCAATGAGAATAATAAATAACGGAACGGAAGTAAAGGCGTAAACGCATGAGACGAGGATATTTAAATGTAATAATAAAGAATGGAACCGGTCGGCGTAAAACACATGAGATGAGGATATTCCAGCGAGAATAATAATAAAGATGGGAACGAATTAGGTGTAAAACACATGACGAGGATGTTCCAATAGAATAATAATAAAAGCGGAACCGGTCCAGGTGTAAAAACACACGCATGGATGTTCCAATGAATAATAGAAGAATGTCACCAAATATAGGGTAAACCCATTATACGAGTTATTCCAGCAGAATAATAAGCAATGGAATAACAACAGTTCTCTTCATGAATAAGAAAGAATAACACCCTTACTTTTAGTAGGAGATTGAATCTGCGATGAGTGTAGTAACAAAATACTCTTCTTCTTTCTCTCTTATTCTCTCTATACTTTCTCTCTCTATAGCTTGAATGAATTCGTGAAAAGTAATGAAGCACTAGGCCTCTATTTATAGAAGATTTCTAGCTTAGCACTTTTGCGTGTGTGAAAAGGCAAGTGGCTTGGCGATTGGTGATGTGAAAAGAAAAGTGGTTTGGCGCTTTTGTAATGTGAAACGACAAGTGGTTGGGCGCTTTGTAATGTGAAGCGACAAGTGGTTCGGCCTTTGTAATGTGAAACGACAAGTGGTTCGAAGCACTGTAATGTGAAACGACAAGTGGTTCGGCCTTCAGTAATGTGAAACGACAAGTGGTTCGGACTTTGGTAAAGGTAATTACTATCGACGAAGGTAATTACTATTCACAAAGGTAATTACTATTGACGAAGAGACTTTTAGATGATGACATATGGGCCCTCATAAAATAATCAAACTTACCACAAACGTCTCATGCGCAGACTCTTTATATACGTGAGGATTGAATAAATATTACCACAAATCATTTTATTTTTAATCAACACATATTTAATCTTTCAACAATTATTAATCATTTATAACTTGTCGTCTCAATTATTGATTTAATACTATAACATATTATACGATGATAATCTTTGTGACAATAATTGAATCAATAATATAAGAGATATGATCAAAGAATTATTTGTAGTAATAATTGAGCATAGGTGAGTGACTTTCTCACGTAAGCATCGATAATCAATATAGTGTGCTACTTATACAACTACGGCGTATTCTTTGTACTTTTACTAGGGTAGTTCAAGCGGTTTTAACGGTAACACCTCTGCTGTAGTTATTTTTATAGAAAGATAATTTTGTCGTTTTCTAACTACGAAAATACTTAGTTATGGGTCCACCAATGATTGGTAGTCGTCATGCGAATATTCCCCCAACAAAAAGAATATTCCCGACCAAACGAATATTTTATAACAAATTGCTTACTTTGCAAAATTTATAAATATTACCCACAACTATAACATTATATCAAATTTATTCCATAATATTCAAAAATAATATTTATAAAAATTCATCTTTATTTATAAAAGTTGGGGTCTTACAACCTCCCCTTCTTATGAAATTTAGCCCTCAAAATTAAGTGCATGACACGGTATGTCGAAGAGGTAAGGATACCTTGATTTCATTTGATTCTAACTCCCAAGTCATTTCCTCAACATCGTGGTTCCTCCACAAAACTTTGACTTGAGGTATAACCTTGAGCGTAGAATATGTTCCTTCTTATCCAAGATTTGAACAGGGAACCTCTTCATACGTCAAATCTTCCGCTATTTCAAATCGGTTTCTAACTCAATAATGTGGTTCGGGTCTTTCACATATTTACGTAACATGGATATGTGAAAAATGTTATGAACACGAGACATACTTTGGCGGTAAAGTGAGTCTATAGGCCACAGTTCCTACTCGATCGAGGATTAAAATGGACCAGATGAATCGAGGATTGAGTTTTCCTCTCTTTCCAAATCTTGTAACTCCTTTCCATGGAGCAACTCTTAACAACACATGATCTCTATATCGAATTCCACGTCCTTTCGATGAAGATCAAGATAACTCTTTTTATCGATTTTGTGAGGTTTTTTTTATCGTTGTCGGATCGTTTGAATCTTTTCCGTAGTCATACGTACCAACTCCGGTCCCAACAACGTTGCTTCACCCACCTCATCAAAGATATCCGGAAGCGACGACACTTTCTTCCATACAACGCTCGAATGGAGCCATGCCAATACTTGCTTGATAAGCTGTTGTTGTAGGAAAACTCCACCAATGGTAAGAACTTGTCCCAACTTCCTTGAAATCAAGGACACGAGTCTTAATAGATCTTCAAGAGTTTGAATAGTCCTCTCCATTGTCCGTCCGATTCGAGGATGATATGCCTTAGAAAGCTAAATCGTAAGTCTGTGCCCATAGCTTTTTGCAAACTAACCCAAAATCGTGAAGTGAATCTTGGGTCTCGATCGAAACTATGGATACGGCAAGATACCATGCGATCTTACAATCTCGTTTATGTACTGTCTGAGCAAGATGTTCAAGTGTATAAGTTTCTCGTATCGGAAGAAATGAGCGGACTTGGTCAATCTATCAACAATGACCCAAATCGCATTTATGCCTTGAGAAACCTTAGGAAGGCCGCAGAACAAAATCCATGGTAATGTGCTCCCACTTCCATTACGGAATTTCAAGTGGTTCTGATGGGCCTTTTGGTACTTGATGCTCGCTTTAACTCGTTGACAAGTTAGACACCTTGAGATAAACAACTTATCTCTCTCTTCATATTGCTCCACCAAAATGTATGGCGATTATCATGATACATTTTGGTACTCCCTGAGATGGATTGCAAATGGTGTGTCATGCGCGCCTCCATCATGATATTATACTTTAAATCGTGGTCGTTAGGAACACAAAGTCCGGAGTTGACTCAAGTATTCCTTCTTCATCGATTCTTGCTTCCGGCATAGCACCTTTGCACTTTCTTCCTCATACGCATCGATCGCCTCCAGTGTCCGTAGCTTGGCGACTTTAACTTTATCGATTAAAGTCGGTTCTACTCAGATATACTCGCTATCATCACATGCGTCCCCAGAGTCTTTAACTCTATCTCCATCCTTTGCAAGTCACACAAATGGGCCTTTCGTTGACAATATCGCACTTTTCGTACTTGCATATGATCTTCTACTCAATCGTCACTACCACGTTCGCTTTTCCGGGATGGTATTGGATGGTATGATCATAATCTTTCAAAGTCGTTTGTCGCATGTTGAGTTCCTTTTGAGTGAAGAAATATTTGAGGCTTTTATGATCCGTAAAGATCTCCACTTTCTCCCCATACAAGTAATGCCTCCAAATTTTAAGTGCTGAGAAGACAACATTTGCTAACTCTAGATCATGAGTAGGATAATTCCTCTCATATTCTTTGAGTTGTCATGAGGCATAAGCTATAACTTTTCCATGTTGCATGAGAACACATCCCAACCCTTTGCTCAAGCATCACTATAGATGACAAATCCCTCGAGGCGGATGGTATTGTCGAATAGAGTCTTGAAATAAGTCTTCTCTTGAGTTCTTGAAAACTCTTCTCACATTCTTCGCTCCAACCGAACTTTGTATCTTCCAAAGTCATTTGAGTCGATGGAGTAGCGATTCGAGAAAATCCTTCCACGAATCTCCGATAATAACCGGCTAAACCGAGAAAGCTACGTACTTCGATCATCGATTTAGGTTGTTCCCGACTTTGAATAGCTTCGATCTTTCTTTGGGTCAACAGATATTCCATGACTTGATACCACGTGCCCAAGGAATGCTACTTCTTCAAGCCGAACTCGCATTTCTTCAACTTGGCATAAAGCTTATATTCACGAAGCTTTTGGAGTGTCGACCTCAAGTGTTGCTCATGATCTTCACGGCTTTTGGAATAAATAAGGATGTCATCAATAAAGACGACCACAAAGTGATCCAAATATTCCTTGAATACTCGGTTCATCATATCCATGAAGGCAAAGAGGAGCATTAGTCAATCCAAAGGACATGACTAGGAATTCATAATGCCCGTCATCGAAGTTCCGAAAAGCCGTCTTTGGAATGTCGGTGGTTCTAATCTTCAATTGGTGATATCCTAACGAAGATCAATCTTTGAAAAGAATTTGGCTCCTTGCAATTGGTCAAAACAGTCATCAATACGTGGCAATAGTTACCTATTTTTGATGGTGACATGATTCAACTCCCGATAATCAATACAAAGTCGCATACTCCCATCTTTCTTCTTCACGAATAGTAAGCAGGAGCACCCCAAGGAGAAGTACTAGGACGAATAAAGCCAATGTCTAACAATTCCTGCATTTGGTCTTTAACTCCTGAAGTTCAATAGAGCCATTCGATATGGGGCTTTGGAAATAGGTTTTGTCTAGGGTTCAAGGTCGATACCAAATTCAATTTCACGCTTTCTGGGGGTAGGCGGGGAAGTTCTTGGGAATACGTCGGAAATTTATTAACAATAGAAATATCGTTCAAAGCGGCGTATTTTTGTTTAAATCGTGACATGAGCTAAGAAAGCTTGACATCCGTTTTTCAATAAACGAATAGCTTTATGGCTTGAGATGACCGTGATTGATTTTAATGGTTTGGTCGGCTTGAATTAGATAATAGGTTGGTTAGGAATATGAAAGCTAACAACCTTACTTAAAACAATCAATTTTTGCATGATAAGTAGTTAACCAATCAATCCTAGAATCACGTCAAATGCAAGTATTTTTAATGAAATAAGATCGACGGAGTAATGTGAGGGTACCGATTTGAACCAAATAAGACTTATAAACGAGTGGATGTAATGAAGGTTTCTCCCAACGGAGTTTCCACAGATAAGTCAAAGTCTAATTTCTCCGAGTCAAATTTAATCGATGAGCACAAGTAGGAGAAATAAAAGAATGGGTAGAACCCAGGTATCAAATAAAGTATAGACTTCATTAGAGTTTATGATAAGCTTACCCGTGATGACCTCATTCGGGTTCCTTGCTCTCGGGAGGTCACAACAAACGCTCTCCTCAGACCACCGGTTTTGCTTTTTTTGGGACTGACTTTTGGTGCCTCCATCCTAGTTGAATTTGTCTTGATGGCAACAAAATTGAGCTAAGTGACCTTATCTTCCACAATTATAACATGCTTTGGACGACATGGCGCAGATTTTGGTCGATGTGTCCCTCTCCTCCGCATTTGAAGCATATGATAGGTGGTCTTTCTCCTTCCTTAACAACGGGTCTTTGGTCTTTGCGTCTTTCCATCATTATTGAATCTCCTTTTCTTGAAATGTCCATTCTTATTGTTTTGTACGATTACCACCAAGTGGTTACCATATCCGCCCATTGATTCCCTCCACGCTTGTTGTCACCGCTCGATGACTCTCATTGGTATTATAATTTTGCTTGCTATGCGCTCTCTTTTAGTTGCGTTGACTCGTTATCGCGCTCCACTAATCGAGCCCTATTTACAACATCTAAATACAAAACACGGTTTATGAGAAATAAGATATTGACGTATCTCGGCTTCAAACCTCTTAAAAACATTAGCGCCATTTCTCTTCATTATCCACAAGTGGGACGAACCGTGATAACTCCGCAAATTTTGCCTCGTATTGCGATACACGGTCATATTGTTTTGTTCCAACTTGATAAACTCCACCTCCTTCATGTGGCGAATACTTTCGGGAAAGTATTTGTCGTTGAACGACTCTGGAACTTCTCCCAAGATATCTTGATCAAAGAAGTTGAGTACGTTTCCGATTCCCACCAAGAAATCGCCTCTCCGCGACATAAATAAAGGCGTGAAAGGGAACCTTTGCTCTCTCGGAGCATCCCAAGACATCAAATATCTTGGTAATCTGCTTTATCCATGCTTCCGCCGTGAAGTGGTTTTGGCTCTCCCTTAAACTCGGTGGTCCCTCCTTGAATCTGCTTTAGCGGTGATCGCCCGAGAATTTTCCGTGTTTCCACCTACGTTTTTGGATGAGAGTCGCTCTCTTCTTTCTTTGCATTGAATGAATTGTATAAAGCCTCCGAACATTTGATCATTCATCATTTGGTCGGTGTTGTTGTTTGGATGAGAATTGTCGCCTTCTCGATGCAAATTATCCACGATTATTGATATGTGGTGAATCGGCGATCGCTTTGTGCTCCATTGCTATTCTCAACATTCTCGGATGTCATTTTCAGAGATCTTGCCACAAAACAAAAGGTTAATTGACATATAAATATATTATCCCTATATTCGATCGACCAATAAAATAGCACATAAACTTAGGTAGGTCATACTAGCGAAGGAATTCCCCGTCTCTCCCTCCTAGTACTATTCTCACATCTTAGCCGAGGATCATATCCCTAAGCTCGATACCAACCGTGACGCCCCAAAATTAGGTATACATCACCCATCTTGGGTAGTCGGATACATGGTATGTAATTTAAATACAACTTACTAATATAAGCGTGGTATACAATACGACATAAACTCGTGAGTTTGAATACAAATATTGTCTACTAGAGATCATACAAACTCAAAAGGAGTCCTCATTACAATTATTATCACACTATTTCACGAGAATAGTGAGGACTACTAATGCTATCCTCCGGACCATTACTCCGTTCCCCGACTCATCCCAAACCTATATTCTCATTTCACGAAGAGAAAAAGTGAAAGAAAGGGTGAGCTCAACTAGCTCGAAGAAGAAATATTATGACTAAGATAATGCAAAATAAATTATCATTAGCCTTCAAAGCAGTTGTTAAAGCGATAAAATATAATGAACATCAAGTTTAACTACAATGAGAACCAAAGAATCTATTAAAAGAGTCAAGTAGAAAATAAAATCTACTATCTTTTATGATTTAAAAGGTTTTTTCATCTTTATTTATATTTGAGACTCGACTTTAATAAATATTCCACATCATCGAATCACCCCCGCACTACTACCCGAGGATATTCTTTAGTATCACGACCACAATTATTCATGCACTACGGGTCAAGAATATTTGTGTATTCATTAATGGTCATGATCATGCCAACAATCGTCCATTAATGCACTACTGCCATCGAGGATTTTTTACCACATCATTTGTAACATTACGGTCATGATTACACCGAATAGTCTCGAGTCGGTCATAATCATACCAAGTCCATCTATGCACTCTGAGCCACACGGATGACTTTCAACATAATATAAACACGAGGATGATGACAATGATATAAGAATTCAATAAAACAAGTTCAAGAATTAATTTATCAAGGAACCAATAACGTCCAAATTATCGACATGATCTTGCTTTTAGAGAGTAAAATTCAAGAATCTTGAGAAGAATATTTCCATGAAAGGATTTGGATGAAGCGCAAATATCAAGGATATTCCACTAATTTCATGGAGTATAGAAGTCAAAGTTTTAACCAACTAGGTATAATAAAGAATGGAATAACAAAAGAAATCACCATGCATGCGATGATAAGACAGCAAGCGAGTTATTCCAACAGAATAATAAATAACGGAACCAGTCCCAGGCGTACGCGCATTGAGACAGGATATTCAATGTAATAATAAAGAATGGAACCGGTCCGGCGTAAAAACACTGAGATGAGGATATTCCAACAGAATAATAATAAAGATGGAACCAGTGTAGGTGTAAAACACATGCAGTACAGGATGTTCCAATAGAATAATAATAAAGAGCGGAACCAGTCCAGGTGTAAAAACACAGAGCATGGATGTTCCAATGAGAATAAAAGAAGAATGTCACCAAGTATAGGGTAAACCACGTATACAAAGTTATTCCAACAGAATAATAAGCAATGGAATAACAACAGCCTTCTTCACACGAATAAGAAAGAATAACACCCTTACTTTTGGTAGGAGATTGAATCTTTGCGAGAGTGTAGTAACAAAAATACTCTTCTTCTTTCTCTCTTATTCTCTCTATACTTTTCTCTCTATAGCTTGAATGAATTCGTGAAAAATAATGAAGCACTAGGCCTCTATTTATAGAAGATTTCTAGCTTAAGACCGCCATGTGAAAAGGCAAGTGGGCTTGACGATCGTGATGTGAAAAGAAAAGTGGTTTGGCTTTTTTGTAATGTGAAACGACAAGTGGTTCGACGCTTTGTAATGTGAAACGACAAGTGGTTCGGACGCTTTGTAATGTGAAACGACAAGTGGTTCGGATTACTGGTAAAGGTAATTACTATTGACGAAGGTAATTACTATTCACAAAGGTAATTACTATTGATGAAGAGACTTTTAGATGATGACATATGGGCCCCCATAAAATAATCAAAGCATTACCACAAACGCGTCTCATAATGAGACTCTTTATATACATCAAGGATTGAATAAACATTACCACAAATCATTTTATTTTTAATCAACACATATTTAATCTTTCAACAATTATTAATCATTTATAACTTGTCGTCTCAATTATTGATTTAATACTATATAATATATATATGATGATAATCTTGTGACAATAATTGAATCAATAATATAAGAGATATGATCGCAATTCATCTGTAGCAATAATTGAGCATAGGTGAGTGACTTCTCACGTAAGCATCAATAATCAATATCGTGTGCTACTATATCAACTACAGCATTATTCATTGTACTTTTACTACCGGGTAGTTCAACAGTTTTAACGGTAACACCTCTGCCGTTATTTTTATAGAAAGATAATTTTGTCGTTTTCTAACTACGACAATACTTAGTTAATGGGGTTCACTAATGATTGAGTAGTCGTCATACGAATATTCTAAACAAAAAGAATATTCCCAGACCAAACGAATATTTTATAACAACTTGCTTACTTTTGCAAAATTTATAAATATTACCCACAACTATAACATTATATCAAATTTATTCCATAATATTCAAAAATAATATTTATAAAAAATTCATCTTTATTTATAAAAGTTGGGGTCTTACATACACTGTCTACCATTACAAGTTATGGCGGTAGTTTAGTTAACTAATAAATTAGAATGACTCAGTGGTAGCTTAATGGCCCAATAACTAAGGCTGTAAACAAACCAACACAGTTCGGGCTCGACTCAAAAAAATACGAGCGAGACTCGGATTCGTTAATAATATGATACAAATCTGAGCATTAAAAATAGTTCGAATAAAAATATGAGTAGAATCTGAGCAAGGTTATACTCGACTCGTTTAAGATTCAAACTACTTGAATTTTTGATTGTGATTCGATACATACTCGGTTAATACATGTTCGATTAGATGTTCGATACATTCTCTTGTAATATATACAAATTTAAATCAAATTAGGATAATTAGTTATTATTTTATTTTGTTTTTAATTTTAATTGTTATTTTATATTTGTAAAGTGTAATAATAAATATATTTTCTCTTTTTTAAGTAAAATAACAAATTCAATGTGACGCTCCCAAAATAGGTATACATCACCCATTCTGAGTTGTCAATACATGGTACAGAAACAACTACAACTTTATTATTACAACAATAAAACTGTGAGTTTGTATACAAATATTATCTTCTAGACAATATCTATACTCAGATAAATCCTCATCACATTTATTGATACATTATTTTACAAAATGGTGAGGACTACTAAACAACTCTCTCTAGAACTTTCATTCCATACCCAGACTCGTACTCATTTATATTCTCGCCTCGAGAAGAAAAATGGAACAAAAAGGAAAAGGGTGAGCTCAACTAGCCCAATAAAGAATATTATGACTAAGATAATATACAACAAATTATCGTTAGTCTTCAACAGGAAAAATCTAATAGAATACAATAGACAACAAATTTTAAATCAATATTCGCATGAAAATAATAATTCATTAGAAGAGTTAAGTAGAGAATGCAAACTACTATCTTCTATGTATGAATTTAAAAGTTCATCGCTCATCTTTTATCCCCGTAACATCAATCAATATATATCCGGAATCAAATATTCATCTTTGCACTACTGAGCCAAAGATATTCATCGATTGGTCGTGTTCATCTAAACACTTGTTCATCTTGCAGACTACGGGCCAAAGATATTCTTCGAAATCATTCATCTTTGCACTACTGTGCCAAAGATATTCAATAATATCATCATTTAAGACCGAGGATGATGAAAATATTTTAAAGAAACGAATCCGGTGAAACAAAATGACAAGGATTAAGGATTAAGGATTCGTACTTTGTTTTATCCATGTCCAAAAATACCTCAAAAATAATTATAGTGGTGTAAAATTAAAGAATGATCAAAACATGGATACAATCAAAGCTAATATCCGAATAGATATTTTGGAATGAAAAGAAAATTTTTCATTTTTCAATGAATAGTCTTAGTATTAGTGAATAAGATCAGATACGTGAATAATGTAAAGCATCGTGAATAGTAACTCTCGACACCAAAAGTTCCAAATTTGATAAAAACTTCAGATCAATATTTCAACATAATGATATTGAAGAAATAATATCATTACTGAAAAAAAATATCCCTTACCTCACAAAGACAAGACTTTAGTTAAACACCAGGATATAGGCTATGACTTGAACTTGCACCGATATAGCAATACTCAAAGTATACTCAAAATACTCACAAGAATACGCTCGATAATATAGAGAGAAAACTTGATTTCGGTGTAATTTTCAATTCTAACCTAAGCACCCTATTTATAGGAAATTGCTTAGAACACCAAAGCAGAAAATTTAATTTAATATTATTATATATATCAAAATTCCTACGCCACTCTTGAAATCTAATTTCAGCTCAATAAGCACATGCCACCTTCTAGAAAAAGTAAGAAAAAACGTTTTTCTAATTTAAAATAATTTAAACTTCCAAAAATCAATTATTTCGGAGCTTCGGAACTTCAATAATTCATAATAAATAGCCCTTTTGTCAGAAAATTCGAATCTCGCAACTTTTTATAGGAAATTCAATTCTCTACAACTTTGCAGAAGAAATTTTTTCCAAATTCCAATTAAGAATTGACCGAAATCCACAAACGGACGATTTTATAGGCTATAATCAAATTTCAGTCAATAAGTGGGGGTCCACCGACATGTTTAACATATTTTAAACATTTATTGCAACAAAAATACTCTTCCTCCTCGTATACTCATATATCCCACATTCATTGTAAAAATATCACCATTATTATATTATTAAAATATAATAATATATTTAAATGAATTATTTTATCAGAAAAAGATAAAATTTCAATTTTCAACAATTGTCACATTAAAAATTTTCTCCATCTATATCCACATAAAATCAATATTTTTTCTCATCATATGAATCAATAATTAATTATTCACAAATAATATTACGAGAATCACAATATTGACAACGAGTGCGGTTCTCAGGAAGAGGGGCTTTTCAATAAGAATTTCTCATCTTGGTAGCCGCAATTAGGTGACCAAACCTCTCCTTAGATGTAACTTTCTAGACATTGCCAATAATGTTATCTAATAATATTATTCGGATAATATGAATTATTGCTTCGATAATGAAAAATCTTTGTGTAATGACAATTATTGAAAAACTACAAGAATATAAAATATCAACGCAAAGAATTATTAAATCAATAAAATAAAATATCGATCAAGAATTATCGTAACCATTATTGAGTAGTGCCTTCACGTAAGAATCAATAATTGGTGCAATACTGGTGCCACTCGTGTGTTAACCATCCAGAGTATTTTAATAAGATTAATGGAATAACAACTCTACTGTTATTTTTAAACAACTTATATTTGTCTTTTTCTTCATCCAATCGCTTTTCAGTTATGGGGCCCTACACATGGTCATGCATTTGCGTCATTGCATACGAATATTCCCGACAAAGCATTTAATATTCCACGACCAAACGAATATTCCCGACAACAATGAATATTTTATAACCACTTGCTTATTTTGAAATATTTATGTATTTTACCCATAACTATCCACATTAATCAAATCAACCCTTACTATTTCAAAATAATAAATAGAGAAAATTAAATTTCATTAATAATAAGTTGGGGTCTTACAACCTCCCTCCTTATGAAATTTCGTCCTCGAAAATCGACGTGACGCACTGGTGTGTTTGAAAAGGTAAGGATACCTCGCTTTCATTTTCATTTCCAATTCCTGGTCATTTCCTCTATAGCATGATTCCTCCACAAAACTTTAACTTGTGGTATTACCTTTCATAGCGTAGGACATGCTCCTTCCTATCCAAGATCTTGGACAGTACCTCCTCATACGTTAAGTCTTCTATTATTTCGTCCGGTTCTAACTCTATAACGTGGTTCGGGTCTTTAACATATTTCTGAAGTACTGAGATATGTGAAACACATTATGAACACGAGACATACTTTGAGGTAACGCAAGTCTATAGGCTACATTTCTACTCTCGGTCAAGAATTTGAAATGGACCAATAAATCGTGGATTGAGCTTTCCTCTCTTCCCAAATCTTGTAACTCCCTTCCATGGAGCAACTCGCAACAATACATGATCCCCTATACTAAATTCCACGTCCTTTCGATGAAGATCCGCATAACTCTTTTTGTCGATCTTGCCGCGTTTGTATCGTTGTCGAGAATCATTTGGATCTTTTCGGTGAGTCATAATACATCTCAAACTCGGGTCCCAACAATGTTGCTTCACCCACCTCATCCCAACATATTGAGAGTTACACTTTCGTCCATATAATGCTTCAAATGGAGCCACACCTATACTTGCTCGATAAGCTGTTGTTGTAGGAGAATTCCACCAATGGTAAATACTTATCCCAACCGCCCTTGAAGTTCAGGACACGAGTCTTAGTAGATCTTCAAGAGTTTGAATAGTCCTCTCTCGATTGTCCGTCTGTTTGAGGATGGTATGCGAATCAGAATCAGAAATTCGTGCCCATAGCTTTTTGCAAGCTAACCCAAAATCTTGAAGTGAATCTTGGGTCACGATCCGAAACTATGGATACTGGCATGCCATGTAACCTCACAATCTCATTTACATATATACTAGCAAGACGTTCAAGGGAATAAGTCTCCCGTATCGGCAAGAAATGAGCAGACTTGGTTAATCTATCAACAATAATCCAAATAACATTGATGCCTTGAGAAACCGTAGGAAGACCCGTAACGAAATCTATGGTAATGTGTTCCCACTTCCATTTCGGAATCTCAAGTGGTTGCAACGGACCCTTAGGTACTAGATGCTCCGCCATTACACGTTGACAAGTTAAACACATTGAGATAAACTTTGCAATCTCTCTCTTCATATTGTTCCACCAAAATGTATGTCGAAGATCACGATACATTTTAGTACTTCCAGGATGGATTGCAAATGGTGTATTGTGTGCCTCCCTCATAATCTTGTACTTCAAATTAGAGTCGTTAGGGACACAAAGTCTGGAGTGGACTCGAAGTATTCCTTCTTCATCAATTCTCGCTTCCGGAATAGCTCCTTCTTGTACTTTCTTCTTCATACGCATCGACTCGGCCTCGGTGGCTTGAGCAACCTTAACTTTTTCTATTAAAGTTGGCTCTACGCAGATACTTGACATCATCGCACTCATTCCCGCGATATGATCTTCTACTCAACGCGTCACTACCACGTTCGCTTTTCGTAATGGTATTGAAATAGTGTGGTCGTAGTCTTTCAATAGCTCGAGCCAACGTCGCCGCCGCGATGTTAAGTTCTTTTTGAGTGAAGAAATATTTAAGGCTTTTATGGTGCGAATATATCTCCACTTTCTCCCCATATAGATAGTGCCTCCATATCTTTCGGCTGAAAACGATCGGGCCGCTAACTCTAGATCATGAGTAGGATAATTCCTCTCATATTCTTTAAGTTGTCGCGAGGCATAGGCTATGACTTTTCCACGTTGCATGAGAACACATCCTAACCCTTTGCTCAAGCATCATCACAGAGATAACAAATCCATCCGAACCAGATGGTATTGTTAGAATAGGTCTTAGAAATAAGTCTCCTCTTAATCTCTTGGAAACTCTTTCGCATTCTTCGCTCCAAACGAATTTTATATCCTTTAGGAGTTAGCTAAGTTAATGGAGTAGCGATTCGAGAAAACCCTTCCACGAATCTCCGATAATAACCACTAGACCCGTAAAGCTACGTGACTTTGGCCACCGACTTGGTTGCTCCCAACTTTGTATTGCTTCAATCTTCACGGGTCCACGGATACTCCATGTTTTGACACCACGTGCCCAAGAAATGCTACTTCCTCGCCGAACTCGCATTTCTTTAATTTGGCATATAGTTTGTTTTCACGAAGCCTTTGGAGTACCGACTTCAAATGGTGCTCATGATCTTCACGACTTTTAGAATATATGAGGATGTCATCAATAAAGACAACAACAAACCGATCCAAATATTCCTTGAATACTCGGTTCATCATATCCATGAAATCCATGAGGAGCATTAGTCATCCGAAAGACATGACTAAGAATTCATAATGCCCATACCGAAGTTAAGGCGTCTTTGGAATATCCTCGATTCTAATCTTCAATTGATGATATCCGTAAGCTAAGATCAATTTTTGAAAAGAATTGTGCCCCTTGCAATTGGTCAAACAAGTCATCAATACGAGGTAGAGGATACCTATTCTTGATGGTGACATGATTCAATTCCCGATAGTCAATACAATTCGCATACTCCCCTCTTCTTCTTCTTTACGAATAAAAACAGAGCACCCCAAGGAGATGTACTAGACGAATGAAACCGATGTCCAACAATTCTCGTAGTTGGACCTTTAACTCTGAAGTTCAATAGGAGCCATTCGATATGGGATTTTAGAAATGGGCTTTATACGGGTTCAAAATCAATAAAGAATTCAACTTCACGTTACGGGGTAGGCCGAGAAGTTCTTTAGAAATCGTCCAGAAAGTCAATAACAACAGGAATATTATTCAAATTTGACGTGTCTTTATTCAAATCCATAACATGGGCTAAGAAAGCTTGACATCCGCTTTTCAATAAACGAATAGCTTTATGATTAGATATGACAAATGATTGATTTTAATGGTTTAGTTGCTTGAATTCAGTATAACGGGTTGGTTAGGAATATGAAAACTAACAACCTTACGAAAACAATCAATTTTGGCATGATGAGTAGTTAACCAATCAATCCCTAAAATAACATAAAAACAAGTATCTTTAAAGAGATAAGGTCAGGCGGGTAAGATAATGGTGCCAACTTGAATCAAACAAGATTTATAAGCGATTGGATGTGATGAAAGTTTCTCCTAACAGAGTTTCCACAGATAGGTCAAAGTCTAATTTCTCCGAGTCAAGTTTAAAGCGTTGAGCACAAGCAGGAGAGATAAATGAATGGGTAAAGACCGGTATCAAGTAAGGTATAAACTTCGCAAGAATTTATAAATAGCTTACCCGTGATCACCTCGTTTGGGTTCCTCGCGATTTGACCAACCACAACAAACGCTCTTCCGGAACCGTTGACTTTGACTTTTTTGGGACGATCTTTTTGAGTCACCGTCCCTCATTGAACTAGGTTTTTCGCACTGCATAATCTCGAGCGATATGTCCTTCCTTTCCATAATTATAGCATACCTTGAATCTGTTGTGGACGGTTTGGACCGATATGTCCCTCTTTCCTCCGCATTTATAGCATATGGACCGGGTGGTCGTTCTCCTCCCTTAGAACCGATTCTTTCTAAGACCGTCTGTCTTCATACGGTCGTTGTTAAATCTCCTCTTTTAAAATCTCCTCCTAACTCGCTTCTTCTATTTTCATGGCTATGATTACCACCAGAGTGGTTACCATTTTGTCCGTCTGTTTTTTCTCCATTTGGTTATCATTATTCATTGATCGCTATCTCTGATACGATCCTCGGTTATGGTCCCTCGGTTGAACATACTCGTTATCTCGCTTCTAACAATTGAGCCTCATTAACAACATCCGAATAGAGAGAAAATTTATGAGAAATGAGATATTGTCGTATCTTGGGTTTCAAACCTCTCGTAAACATCATCACATATCGTTCCTCATTCTCCACCAAATGAGGTGCAAACCTAGATAACTCTGTAAACTTTGCCTCGTCATCGAGACACCGCCATCGTTGTTGTTTTGTTCTAATCGATGAACTCCACTTCCTTCATACGACGAACACTTTCGGGAAAATATTTGTCATTAAATAGTTTTGAAACGTCTCCCAAGACATCTTTGAGTGTGGTGGATGGGTACGCTTCACGACTCCCACCGAGAGTCGCTTCGCCACGGAACATAAAAGGTGGCGAATGGAACCTTCGTTTCTCCCGCATCCCAAGACATAGAATATCTTGGTAATTTGCTTGACCCATGTTTCCGCCATGATCGGATCCGGCTTTCCCTTAAATTACGGTGGTCCCAACTCTTTGAATCGCTTGGATGTGACAACCCGTGAATTGCTATCATTTCCTCCTATATTTTGAACACGAGTCTCCTCAAATCCGATTTTACAAGAATCGCAAAAAGCTTCTAAACATCCCCTCGTTCATCATCACGCTTTCAATTGGTGTTGTTCATGGGAGGTACATTGCCACTGTTGCACATTCTCCTCATTGGTAAGTATGAGCATCTCCACGGCCTCATTTCCATTGTTAATATTCTCGATCAACATTCTCAAAATATCGCTATAAAACAAGGGTTAATTAAGGAAATCAATATATCACATAATATCCTTATATCTTGACCAACTAACAAATAAGCTTAGGTAGGACACACTAGCGAAGGATTTACTCGTCTCTCCCTCCTAATTCTATTCCCCGATCTCCGCCTGGAGATCATATCCTAAGCTCTAATACCAACTGTGACGCCCCAAAATAGGTATACATCACCCATTACGAGTTGTCAATACATGGTACGTAAAACAACTACAACTTTATTATTACAACAATAAAAGCTGTGAGTTTGTATACAAATATTATCTTCTAGACAATATCTATACTCAGATAAATCCTCATCACATTTATTGATACATTATTTTACAAAAATGGTGAGGGCTACTAAACAACTCTCTCTAGAACTTTCATTCCATACCCCACTGTACTCGCTTATATTCTCGCCTCACGAGAAGAAAAATGGAACAAAAAGGAAAAGGGTGAGCTCAACTAGCCCAAGATAAAGAATATTATGACTAAGATAATATACAACAAATTATCGTTAGTCTTCAACAGGAAAAATCTAATAGAATACAATAGACAACAAATTTTAAATCAATATTCGCAATGAAATAATAATTCATTAGAAGAGTTAAGTAGAGAATGCAAACTACTATCTTCTATGTATGAATTTAAAAGTTCATAAATCTATCTTTTATCCCTGTAACATCAATCAATATATATCTGGAATCAAATATTCATCTTTGCACTACAGGCCAAAGATATTCATCAGTTGGTCATGTTCATCTAAACACTTGTTCATCTTTGCACTACGGGCCAAAGATATTCTTCAGAAATCATTCATCTTTGCACTACAGGCCAAAGATATTCAATAATATCATCATTTAAGACTGAGGATGATGAAAAATATTTTTAAAGAAACGAATCCAGTGAAACAAAATGACAAGGATTAAGGATTAAGGATTCGTACTTTGTTTTATCCATGTCCAAAAATACCTCAAAAATAATTATAATGGTGTAAAATTCAAGAATGATCAAAACATGGATACAATCAAAGCTAATATCCAGAATAGATATTTTGGACGAAAAGAAAATTTTTCATTTTCAATGAATAGTAAGATTCGTGAATAAGATCAGATATCGTGAATAATCTTGCAGATATCGTGAATAGTAACTCAGACACCAAAAGTTCCAAATTTGATAAAAAACTTCAGATCAATATTTCAACATAATGATATTGAAGAAATAATATCATTCTGAAATAAAAAATATCCCTTACCTCACAAAGACAAGATTTACAGTCAAAAACAGGATATAGGCTATGACTTGAACTTGCACCGTATAGCAATACTCAAAGTATACTCAAAATACTCACAAGAATACGCTCGATAATATAGAGAGAGAAAACTTGAGTTTCGGTGTAATTTTCAATTCTAACTAAAGACCCTATTTATAGGAAATTGCTTAGAACACCAAAGCGTAAAATTTAATTTAATATTATTATATATATCAAAATTCCTACGCCACTCTTGAAATCTGATTTCAGCTCAATAAGCACATGCCACCTTTTAAAAAGTAAGAAAAACGTTTTTCTAATTTAAAATAATTTAAACTTCCAAAATCAATTATTTGAGCTTCAAACTTCAATAATTCATAATAAATAGCCCTTTTTGTCGGAAAATTGAATCTCGCAATTTTTATAGGAAATTCAATTTCTACAACTTTGCACAAGAAGAAATTTTTTCCAAATTCCAAATAGGAATTGGCGAAATCCACAAACAGACGATTTTATAAAGTTATAATCAAATTTCGGTCAATAAGTGGGGTCCCAAACATGTTTAACATATTTTAAACATTTATTGCAACAAAATACTCTTCCTCCTCGTATACTCATATATCCCACATTCGTTGTAAAAATATCACCATTATTATATTATTAAAATATAATAATATATTTAAATAAATTATTTTATCGTAAAAGATAAAATTTTAATTTTCAACAATTGTCACATTAAAAATTTTCTCCATCTATATCCACATAAAATCAATATTTTTTCTCATCATATGAATCAATAATTAATTATTCACAAATAATATTACTGTAATCAATGATATTGTAAACGAGTGCGGTTCAGGGAAGAGAGGGGCTTTCAATAAGAATTTCTCTCATTGGCGCGTAATTAGGTGATCAAACCTCTCCTTAGAGCGTAACTTTCTAGACATTGCCAATAATGTTATCTAATAATATTATTCAGATAATATGAATTATTGCTTCGATAATGAAAAATACCGTGTAATGACAATTATCAAACTACACAAAGAATATAAAATATCAACGCAAGCAATTATTAAATCAATAAAATAAAATATCGATCAAGAATTATTGTAACCATTATTGAGTAGTGCCTTCTTACGTAAGAATCAATAATTGGTGCAATACCGTATCTTCTTGTGTGTTAACCAAAGAGTATTTTAATAGTATTAATTCGTGAATAACTACTACTGTTATTTTTAAACAACTTATATTTGTCATTTTCTTCATCCAATCGCTTTCAAGTTATGGGCTCTACACACGGTCACGCGCCATCATACTTAATATTCCCCGACAATACTGAATATTCCACGACCAAACGAATATTCCCAAACAACAATGAATATTTTATAACCACTTGCTTATTTTGAAATATTTAAGTATTTTACCCATAACTATCCACATTAATCAAATCAACCCTTACTATTTCAAAATAATAAATAGAAAATTAAATTTCATTAATAATAAGTTGTGGTCTTACATTCAATTTATAATTATATTTATTATAAAACTAGTTATTATGTGGAGCTTCGAATTCGAGCTTAAATTTGAAGCTCGTGAGTAGTTTGAATAAATATTCGAGTCGAGTCGAATTGAATTCGAGTAATAAATATTCTAATGAGTCTAATCGGTAGGAATTTTCAAATATAATTGAATTGAGCCAAATTGAGTATTTAATTTATCATTTTGATTCGAATTCGAGTAGCTCTCTATTCGCTCCGGTTCGACTCGTTTACACCCTTACCAATAACCCATAGGTGCTGTGATATTTTTGCTTCTTATGTGATATTTTTTGTGTATTACATAAATTTTATTACCACATATATATATATATATATAAACAAATATTCATATAGATATTTATAAATTTATCTCTAAATATTCATATAAATTTATCTTTAAAATTTATAAACAAATATTTATTTATAAATTTATAAATATTTCATATAAAATTTAGATATGAATATTTTTAATAAATATTTATATGAATATTTAGAGATAAATTTATAAATATTTATATGAATATTTGTTTACATATATATATATATATATAGGGGTTTCATCCACAATAACCGGTTGCTGTGGAGCAACCCCTTTTTTAGCATTGTGTTGTAACAGTTGGAGCAAAAAAATAAAATAAAAAAATTGACATTGAGGTTAAAAAGGGGTTGCTCCACAACAACCGGTTGCTGTGGATGGAACCCCATATATATATATATATATATATATATATAATCAAATATATAGTCCATATATAAAATAATTATTAATTTTTTAAGTCAATTTATAAGTGTATTAAATTTTTCTTAAAATAGTAATTTTTATTTTTTTTTGTAAAGAAAGAAATACATTTCACATAAAATAAAAAATAAACTCACCTAACACCTTGTCGGGTTTTTAAAATTAAGTAAATGAGAAAAAAGCTTAGAAAATTAATAAAAAAAACTAATTCCAACATAAATATTATTTTAATTTTATTAAAATAATTTCAACATAAATATTTTAGGAACTGAGTATTAAAATAATTCCAACATAATTATTGAGCCCCTTTCTTCCGGTCAATGCAAACTGAGCCCCTTTCTACCCTTTCTATTCAAAAATTTGGACTTTGATCCCCCAGGCGCCACATGTACGTTGACCTGCTGACGTGGCACACATGGCGCCTACGTGGCAGATTTGACGTGGTATTTAATATTATAAATTGACACGTGTCCACTGCTGACGTGGCATGTCTTTTGAATTTTTCCCAAAAATTGCTTCTACATAGATTTGAACATGTGACCTATCAGTTGGAACTTTGGTCATTTGACCGCTGAAGCAACACAAGTTATCTATTAATATCTTGCAAGGATTAATATTTAATCAAAACATGAGATTTCCCTCATATATTCCTTTCTTCTCCTTCACTACATACCATTAATATAATCTCAGGAAGATATATAATAATAATAATAATAATAATAATAATAATAATAATAATAATAATAATAATAATAATAATAATAATAATAATAATAATAATAATAACAATAGTACTAATAACAATAATAATAACAATAACAATAATAATAATAATAATAAAATAATAAAATAATAAAAATAAAATAAAAATAAAATAGGAACATTGGCTATTTACAATGTTACTATAAAATAAAAGTTCATTGATTTTCAATGTATACATAAAAGTTACTTCATGCATACATAACATATGATCCATATATATGGTTATATCGCTTTATAATTTGTACAACAATTTATGCATGAAATACAAATATATTATCTTATAATAATAACACACTAATTTGTCGTTTTATCTCGTGATATATAAGATCGTTAGTATGGAAAGACACTGTTGATTTTTTTTTTACTTTTTTCCACAGCGCTTAATTATTATATCAATTTTTTTTACAAAATAAAAAAGCAGTTGATTTTTGGAAACAATAACATTAATTATTTCTTATTTTAAAATGTCCAATATTAAAAAATTAATTAATTAACTTGGCTATTAATTTACGTTATAATCTTCTATATATTGATTATGTATGATCATCGATATGTCATTTAATTATTTCATTACTAATTTCCATCAAAAAAAAAGTGTTCGATCGCCCATTAATTATTTCTACGCGAAAAGAAGAAGATAATTGAAAAGAATAACTTATACTATATTTCAAGGCAAAATAAATAAATTAAAGAATAGGTAAGATAAATATCATAATTTTGTAAGTATCTCCATATATATAAGCGTAAATTATAATGTTATTATTTTTATTTATTTATTTATTTATTTATTATTATTATTATTATTATTATTGTTATTGTTATTATTATTATTTTTATTATTAGTGTTATTATTATTATTATTATAATAATAATAATAATAATAATAACACTAATAATAAAAATAATAAATACAACTTCTTAAGATTATATTAATGGTATGTAGTGAAGGAGGAGAAATGAATATATTGGAGAAATCTCATGTTTTGATATAAATATTAATCCTTGCAAGATATTAACAGATAACTTTTGTTGTACCAGCAGTCAAATGACAAAAGTTCCAAATGATAGGTCATAGGTTCGAATATGTTCATTATCTTAATTTAAGGCAACATTTTAATAGTCGTTGCAAAAAGTTGTATAAAATATGCAACGAAAATAAAAATTGTTGTCAATGAATGTGGTCCATATTAGGCAACAAAATACAGCAACAAAAAAACTTTCGTTGCCTACGATGAGGAGAAATCAAGTGGTTAGAAATTTTGCAACGAATTTCTAACGAATTTTGTTTCCAAATTTTGCAACTACTTATGAATTTCGTTGCAAAAAGTGAAAGCCTGACACAATCTGCAATGAAGGACAAGTTTCGTTGCTAAACATACACTTTTAGCAACGACTTATAAAGTCGTTGCCTGAAAAATCTTTGTTAAAGCCCTATTTTTAGCAACAAAAAAACTTTCATTGCCCACGATGACGAAAAATCAAGTGGCCGAAAATTTTGCAACGAATTTCTAACGAACTTTTTTCCTGCCAATGAATTAACAACGAAATTTTGCAACGATTTATGAATTTCGTTGCAAAAAGTGAAAGCCTGACACAATATGCAATGAAGGACAACTTTCGTTGCTAAACATATACTTTTAGCAACGACTTATAAAGTCGTTGCCCGAAAAATCGTTGCTAAAGGCCCATTTTTTGTAGTAAATTTATTTCAATTGTTTACACTTTACCAAATAAAGTATTTAATCATTCAAAAATGTCATACTCATAAGACTTCATCACCAATGATTAAATCCCTCATAAAAAATCTGCATATACCTTATATAGGATTCCTAAGCCAAAAAATCCTATTTTTCAATTTTGTTACTTCACATAACATATTTAATTCATTTACTCATAACTAGTTCATTTTTATGAAAAATACCAAATCAGTCCCAAAAATATTTTTTTTCTGAGATTTAGCAGAATATAGTCCCATATTGAACATATATTTTTCTCGAAATTTTTAAAATTCATTTACTATTTTTCATATGGCCAAAACTGCCGAATATTTAGATATTTATCATAAATTGTACTTTTGTCCAAAAATTCAAAAATTTACAGGTATACTCTCTCATTATATACATGCACTTCCAATAAAAATTTCACCAATTTTGGAGTTAACCACAAGGAGTTATAAGGGTTTACTTTTAAAATAGTCTTTTCTCATAAAATCCATAACTCTTAATCTATACATCCAAAAATCGCCATCTATGGACACAATATAGAAAACTCATCAAATTATCATTTCAAATTTTTACAGAATTTTTGAGGGTCGGAAAATTACTTAAACCGCCTGGCGTAAAAACCCCTTTGAATGAAAATACTATTCATATAAATACAAAGGATCATTCACCATGCATGCGGTAATCCACATAGACATGTTATTCTAACATAATAATAAAGAACGGAATAACAGAAGAATTTCACCATGTATGCGGTACTTTGCATAGACAGGTTATTCCAACATAATAATAAAGAATGGAATAACAAAAGCTCTCTTCATAAATACGAAAGAAATAATACCCCTTACCTTAGAAAGAAACTGGATACTAGAGTAGAGAGGTAGCAGACTTCTCTTCTTCTTTCTCTCTATAATTTTTCTCTATAATAATTGCTCTATAGCTTTAGTGAATTGGTGAGAAATGAAGGAAGAATGAGCTTCTATTTATAGAAAAATATAGTTTCGATAATTGCACGCTTTGGGGCTCAAAAATTACAAGACAATACCTCCAACTTTTCTTTCATTTTAATTTAGTCCCGCAAGTATTATCAAACTTGCACCACCTCCCCTAATAGTAAATAATGTGAATCAATAGTTCAATCATGTGATTCAATAGTTATAATCATGTGAAAATACGAATAACAGTATAGTACCTCCATCTATACCTCCATCTTTAACTTAGTCATGCAAGTATTATCAATCTTGCACCAACTCCCCTAATAGCACAAGAATGTGATTCAATAGTACACACATGTGAACAAATATTTATATAAGTATGTGAATTAGTAGCAATTAATTGCTCATTTATTCGATTAATTATTCGATTTATTAATATAACCCCCAGACATCAATTATCATCGGAATAGATGTCGATTTCCACTAACACTAATAATCCCAACACAATGGAACAATCAAATTCATCTTTAATCAACAAGAACTTATTCATCATTAATATTATAACTCACAATATTTAACAACCAGGTCATTCCCAGGAAAGAGGGGGCGTTCCGATAAGGATTTCTCCTTATCATGCGCAATGATTAGGTGACCAAACCTCTCCTCGACAAAACTTCTAGACATTGTAAATATTGCAATTTAATAATATGAATAACTTTGTCGTCTCAATTATTGATTTAATAATATATAAAATATTATGCGAGATGATCTTTGTGACAATAATCGAATCAATAATATGAGAGATATGATGCAAAGAATTATTGTAGCAATAATTGAGTATAACCGAGAGACTTCTTCACGTAAGCATCAATAATCAATACCGTGTGCTACTATGCAACCACGCCAGACATCGTATTTTTTACTACTGAGTAGTTCAACAGTATTAACGATAAAACTTCCGCCGTTATTTTCATAAACATATTTTTGTCGTTTCCTTAATCCGACAATAATTCCGTTGTGGGGTCCACCAATGATTGTGTCATTATACGAATATTTCCCGACACAAAGAATATTCCCCGACCAATCGAATATAATATAACAACTTGCATACTTTGCAAAATTTATAAATATTACCCACAACTATAACATTATCTCAAATCCACACCATAATTTTAAAAAAAAATTATTTCGAGAAAATTAAATCTTTATTCATAAAATTTGGGGTCTCACAATATAAGCATGTGAATTACTAGCAATTAATTGCTCATTTATCCGATTAATTACCCGATTTATCAATATAACCCCCAGGCATCAATTATCATCGAAATAGATGTCAATTTCCACTAACACTAATAATCTCAACACAATGGAACTATCAATTTCATCTTTAATCAATACCAACTTATTCATCATTAATATTATAACTCACAATATTTAACAACCAGGTCGTTCCCAGGAAAGAGGGGGCTTTCCGATAAGATTTCTCCTTATTGGCGCGCAATTGATGACCAAACCTCTCCTTGACAGAACTTCTAGACATTTTAAATATTGCAATTTAATAATATGAATAACTTTGTCGTCTCAATTATTGATTTAATAATACAACATATTATGCAGATGATACTGTGACAATAATCGAATCAATAATATGAGAGATATGATGCAATAATTACTATAGCAATAATTGAGTATAACTGAGTGACTTTTCACGTAGGCATCAATAATCAATCTGGTGTGCTACTATGCAACCACGCCAGACATCGCATTTTTTACTACCAAGTAGTTCAACAGCTTTTTAACGGTAACACTTCCGCCGTTATTTTTATAAAAGATAATTCGTTTTTTCTAACTACTAATAATACTTACATTATGGGGTCCACCAATGATTGTGTCGTCGTACGGATATTCCCCGATAAAAAGAATATTCCCTGACCAATCGAATATTATATAACAACTTGCATACTTTGTAAAATTTATAAATGTTATCCACAACTATAACATTATATCAAATCCACACCATAATATTAAAAATAAAATTTTGAGAAATTTAAATCTTTATTCATAAAATTTGGGGTCTCACAATCTTCCCTCCTTATGAAATTTCGCCCTCGAAATTTACGTACGTACCTGGTATGCCGAAGAGATGATGATACCTTGAGTTCATTTCATATTCTAACTATTGAGGTATAACCTTTGAGTGCTGAATACGATCCTTCTTATCCAAGATTTTAACACGTATCTCCTCATACGTTAAATCTTTTGTTATCTCGTCTAGTTCTAATTTAATAACGTGGTTCGGGTCATCCACATATTTACGTAACATCGATACGTGAAAAACGTTATGAACACGCGATATACTTGGCGGTAAAACGAGTCTATAGGCCACAGTTCCTACTCGATCGAGGATTTCAAATGGGGCAATTAAATCGAGGGTTGAGATTTCCTCTTTTCGTCGATTCTTGCTTCTAGAATAACGCCCTCTTGAACCTTCTTCTTCACATTCATCAGCTCTGAGTATGTGGCTTGAGCGACTTTAACTTTATCGATTAAAGTCAATTTTAATCGTATATTCGTTATCTTCATGTGGGTCCCTAGAGTCTTTAACTCTATTTTCATCATTTGTAAGTTATACAAAATGGGTTTTTGTGTTAACAACATCGCACTTGTAAACGCATACGATCTTCTACTCAATGCGTCAGCTACCACGTTCGCTCTTCCACGATGATATTGAATGGTACGATCGTAATCTTCAACAGCTCGAGCCAACGTCTTTGGCGCATGTTACATTTTAGAAATGGTTTTTGTACTGGGGTCAATACAAAATTCGATTTCACTCTCTGGGAGTAGGCTAGGAAGTCTTCAAGAATACGTCAGGAAATTTATTAACAATAGAAATATCATTCAAAACTGTGACCCTCATCCAAGACTTGGATAACACGTCACATTGATATCTATCAACTTGCCACCGTTATTCACGACGTCCCCTACGGATATTCTAGATTCAGTGCATTCCACACAAGGAAGTCAACAACGAAAGGATCGGGGCTCTTTACTTATGGCTTGATATGACAATGATTGACTTTAGTGGTTTGGTTGCTTGAATTCAGATAACAAAGTTGGTTAGAATATGAAAGCTAACAACCTTACGAAAAGCATAATGAGTAGTTAACCAATCGATTCCTAAAATCACATCAAAGGCAAGTATTTTCAAAGAGATAAGATTGACAGGTAATGTGAAAGTGTCGATTTGAATCAACCAAGACTTATAAACAGTGGATGTAACAAAGGTTTCTCCTAACAAAGTTTCAATCGATAAGTCAAAGTCTAACTTCTCTAGAGTTAAATTTAAACATTGAGCGCAAGCAAGAGAGATAAAATAATGGGTAGAACCGGTATCTAATAAGGTATAGACTTCGCAAGAATTTATAATTAACTAACCCGTGCTAACTTCGTTCGGGTTACTCATTTTTTGAGAAGTCATGAAACACGCTCTTCCTGAAACCACAGACTTTGTTTTATCTGTATCCGCCTTTGGTGCCACCGTCCCAGCTGGACTTGACTTTGGTGCACGACAAAATCGGGCTAGGTGACCTTCTTTTATAATTGTAACATGTTTTGGACTGCATCATGCAATTTGGACTGATATGTCCCTCTCCTCCACATTTATAACATACGACCGACAGTCGTTCTCCTTCCTTAACAACAGGTGCTGGTGTTGACATCTTTCCATCATTATTGAATCTCCTCTTCTTGAAATTTCCACTCCTATTATCTTGGCCATGATTACCACCGAAGTGGTTACCATTCTTGACATGATAATTTCCCCCACGATGGTTATCATTGTTCGATGGTCGTTACTTGCAATGACGATTATTATCGTTGCTTTTTGGTTGGGCTGGTTCATTATCGCGCTCCAATAACTGAGCCCTATTCACTACATCTGAATATAAACACAATTTATGAGAAATGAGGTATTGATGTTTGTCTAGTTTCAAACCTCTTAGAAATATTCGCGTCATTCGCTCCTCATTATCGACCAAATGGGATGCAAACCAGGATAACTCCGCAAATTTAGCCTCGTATTGCGACACGGTCATATTGTTTTGCTCCAACTTGATAAACTCCACCTCCTTCACGTGATGAATACTTTCGGGAAAGTACTTGTCGTTGAACAGCTCTTGGAACTTCTCCCAAGACATCTTGAAAGCGCCAGTCGGTACATTTTCTGATTCCCACCAAGAATGTCGCTCTCCAAGCAACATAAAGGTGGCAAAGGGAACCTTTTGCTCCTCGGAGCATCCCAAGACATCAAATATCTTGGTGATTTGCTTTATCCACGTCTTTGCCTTAAGTGGTTCTGGCTTTCCCAAAAACCCCGACGCTCCCAGCTCCTTGAACTGCTTAGTAGTGACCATCCGAGAGTTGCCAGTGTTTCCACCTGCATTTTGAACATGAGTCTCTCTCGCCTGATGTTGCATGAATTGCATAAAGCCTCTGAACATCTCATCGTTCATCATCTGATCAGTGTTGTTATTTACCTGAGGATTATTGTCTTCCTGTTGCACATCAGGTATTGATCGTTGGTGACTCAACGGTCTCATGTGCTTCATTGTTGATCTCAACTGTGACGCCCCCAAAATAGGTATACATCACCCATTTTGAGTCATCAATAACATGGTACAGAAACAACTACAACTTTATTAATACAACATAAAAACCGTGAGTTTAAATACAAATATTACCATCTAGACAATATTCACACTCAAATAAGTCCTCATTACAATTATTGATACATTATTTTACAAAAATGGTGAGGACTACTAAAACAACTCTCTAGAACCATCATTCCACACCCCGACTAGAACTCGCTACATTCTCGCCTCCTGAGAAGAAAAATGGAACAAAAAGAAAAAGGGTGAGCTCAACTAGCCCAATAAAGAATATTATGATGAAGATAATATAGAACAAACTATCGTTAGTCTTCAACAGGGAAAAATCTGATAAAATACAATAGACAATAAATTTCAGATCAATATTCGCAGATGAAATAATAATTCATAGATGAGTTACGTAGAGAATGAAATCTACTATAATCTATGAATTTAAAAGTCCATCATCATTATTTTATCCCTGTAACATCAATCAATATTCATCTTGAATCAAATATTCATCTTTTGCACTACAGCCAAAGATATTCATCACCGGGTCATGTTCATCTCAACACATTCATCATCTTTGCACTACTACGGCCAAAGATATTCATCGAAAATCATTAATCTTTGCACTAAAAGCCAAAGATATTCAATAATATCATCATTTAGGATCGAGGATGATGAAAAAATATTTTAAAGAAAACGAATCCAAAGTTGAAACAAAAGAACAAATATTAAGAATTGTACTTTTAAACAATCCGAGTTCAAAAATACTTCATAAATAATTATAATGGAGTAAAATTCAAGAATGATCAAAACATGGATACAATCAAAGCTAGTATCCATAATAGATATTTTTGAACAAAAAATAAAAATTAAATTTTTTCGTGAATAAGTTGTATATCGTAAATAGTGTCATATCGTGAATAAGAACTCACGACACTAAAAGACAAGAATTTTACAAGAAAAATCTTACCAATATTCCAAAGATAATGATATTGAAAGAAATAATATCATTTTAAAAAAATAATATCCCTTACCTCGAAAAAGAATAGTACTTTTGGTGGAATATCGATATATATTTGAAGGAACTTTGCACCGTATAAAGAACACTCAAAGTATCAAAATACTCACAAGAATATACGCCGATAATATATAAAGAGAAAACTTCAGTTTCTGGTGTGATTTTTAATTCTAACCTAAGCACCCTATTTATTAGAAAATGCTTAGAACACCAAAGCAGAAAATTTAATAAAATAATAATATATATATATATATATATAATTTTTTCCTACGCCAACCTTTGAATGATATATTCCCACATGTTTAACAACAAAATAAGCCCACCAACTTGTTAAAAACGTTTTTCTTACAAAAACATATTTTAAACTCCCAAAATCAATTATTCCGGAACTTCGGAACTTCAATAATTCATAATAAATAACTCTTTTATCAAAAAAAATTCAAACCTCGTGTCCTTTTCATAGGAAATTCCATTCTCTACAACTTTGCAGAAGAAAGTTTTTCCAAATTCCAAACAGAAATTAATTGAAATTCACAAACGGGCGATTTTACAGGCTATAATCAAATTTCAGTCAAGAAATGGGGTCCACAAACATGAAAAACATGTTTTAAATATTTATTGCAACAAAAGTACTTTTTCCTCCTCATTTATTCATATATTCCACATTCATTGTAAAAATATCACAATTATTATATTATTAAAATATAATAATATATTTAAATGAATTATTTTATCGAAAAAGATAAAATATCAATTTTCAACAATTGTCACATTAAAAATTTTCTCCATCTATATCTACATAAAATGAATATTTTTCTTATCATATAAATCAATAATTAATTATTCATAAATAATATTACGTAATCACAATCTTGGCAACCAGTACATTGTTCTCGTGAAAGAGGGGCTTTCAATAAAGATTTCTCCTTACTATACAAGCAATTAGGTGACCAAACCTCTCCTTGATGTAACTTTCTAGACATTGCCAATAATATTATCTAATAATATTATTCAAATAATATGAATTATTGATCTGATAATGAAAATACTGTGTAGTGACAATTATTGAAACAACAATAATATAAAATATCAACGTAGCAATTATTGAATCAATAAAATAAAATATTGAATAGTAACTATTATAACAATTATTAAGTAGTGCCTTCTTTCGTAAGAATTAATAATTGGTGTAATACCGTGTGCTACTGTGTTTTAACCACCGGTATTTTAACAGTATTAACGGTAACAACTACGCCGTTATTTATAAACAACTTATATTTGTCGTTTTCTTCATCCAATTGCTTTCCGTTATGGGGCCCACACAAGGCTGCGCCGTCGTACGAATATTTCCTGACAGTAAGAATATTCCACGAATATTCCCCGACAACAATGAATATTTTATAACCATTTGCTTATTTGAAATCTTTACGCATTTTACCCATAACTAACCACATTAATCAAATCAACCCTTACTATTTCAAAATAATAAATAGAGGAAATTCAATTTTATTTATAATAAGTTGGGTCTTACAACCTCCCCTCCTTATAAAATTTCATCCTCGAAATTGACGTACGTACCTAGTGTTTCGAAAAGGTGAGGATACCTCGCTTTCATTTCCGTTTCCAACTCCCAGGTCATTTCCTCAATAGCATGGTTCCTCCACAAAACTTTGACTTTTGGTATGACCTTTGTACGTAAGACATGCTCCTTCCTATCTAAGATCTTGACAGGTACCTCCTAGTACGTTAAGTCTTCGGCTATCTCATCCGGTTCTAACTCAATAACGTGGTTCGGGTCTTTCACATATTTACGAAGCACAGATATATGAAAAATATTATGAAAACGAGACATACTTGGAGGTAACGCGAGTCTATAAGCTACATTTCCTACTCGATCAAGAATCTGAAATGGACCAATAAATCGTGGATTGAGCTTTCCTCTCTTCCCAAATCTTGTAACTCCCTTCCATGGGGCAACACGCAACAATACATGATCCCCAATACTAAATTCCACGTCCTTTCGATGAAGATAAGCATAACTCTTTTGTCGATCTTGTGCCGTTTGTATACGTTGTCGAACCATTTGGATCTTTTCTGTAGTAATACGTACCAACTCTGGTCCCAACAATGTTGCTTCACCCACCTCATCCCAACATACTGGAGAACGACACTTTCTTCCATACAATGTTTCGAATTGAGCTACCCCTATACTTTCCTGATAACTGTTGTTGTAGGAGAATTTCACCAATGGTAAATACTTATCCCAACTCCGTTTGAAGTCTAGGACACAGAGTCTTAATTGATCTTCAAGAGTTTGAATAGTCCTCTCTAATTTTCCGTCCGTTTGAGGATGGTATGCCGAACTAAATCGTAAATCCGTGCCCATAGCTTTTTACAAACTAACCCAAAATCGTGAAGTGAATCTTGGGTCACGATCCGAAACTATGGATACTGGCATGCCATGCAATCTCACAATCTCATTTACATACATATGAGCAAGACGTTCAGGGAATAAGTCTCCCGTATTGGCAAGAAATGAGCAGACTTGGTTAATCTATCAACAATAACCCAAATAGCATTTATACCTTGAGAAATCGTGGGAAGACCCGTAACGAAATCCATGGTAATGTGTTCCCACTTCCATTTTGGAATCTCAAGTGGTTGCAAAGGACCCTTAGGTACTTGATGCTCCGCCTTTACACGTTGACAAGTTAAACACCTCCAGATAAACTTTGCAATCTCTCTCTTTATATTGTTCCACCAAAATGTATGTCGAAGATCACGATACATTTTGGTACTTCCAGGATGGATTACAAATGGTGTATTATGTGCTTCCGTCATGATCTTCTATTTCAAATCAGAGTCGTTAGGAACACAAAGTCTGGAGTGGACTCGAAGTATTCCTTCTTCATCGATTCTCGCTTCCGGAATAGCACCTTCTTGTACTTTCTTCTTCATACGCATCAGCTCCGGGTCTGTGGCTTGAGCAACTTTAACCTTTTCTATTAAAGTTGGCTCTATGTGTATACTTGACATCATCACATGGGTCCCCGGAGTCTTGAATTCTATCTTTATCTTTTGTAAATCACACAAAATGGGCCTTTGTGTTGACAACATCGCACTTGTTCCCGCATATGATTTTCTACTCAACGCGTCAGCTACCACGTTCGTTTTTCCAGGATGGTATTGAATAGTGTGGTCATAATCTTTCAACAGCTCGAGCCAACGTCGTTGCCGCATGTTGAGTTCCTTTTGGGTGAAGAAATATTTGAGGCTTTTATGGTCTGAATATATCTCCACTTTCTCTCCATATAGATAGTGCCTCCAGATCTTTATCGCGAAAACGACTGCTGCCAACTCTAGATCATGAGTAGGATAATTCCTCTCATATTCTTTAAGTTGTCGCGAGGCATAGGCTATGACTTTCCCATGTTTCATGAGAACACATCCTAACCCTTTGCCTGAAGCATCGTTGTAGATAACAAATCCATCCGAACCAGAACAGGTGCCGAAATGAGTCTCTCTAAGCTCTTGGAAACTCTTTTCGCATTCCTCGCTCCATACACAATTTTGTATCTTCCGAGTCGGTTGAGTTATCGGGGTAGCGATTCGAGAAAATCCTTCCACGAATCTCCGATAATAACCAGCTAGGCCCAAAAAGCTACGTACTTCGGTCACCGATAAATCAAAGTCTAATTTCTCCAGAGTTAAGTTTAAACGTTGAGCACAAGTAGGAGAGATAAATGAATGGGTAGCACCGGTATCTAGTAAGGTATAACTTCGCAAGAATTTATAATTAGCTCACCCGTGATCACCTCGTTTGGGTTCCTCGCATTTTGACCAGTCACGACAAACGTTCTTCTAGGGACCGTTGACTTTGACTTTTCTGGGACAGTCTTTTGAGTCACCATCCCCGCTGGACTTGGTTTCGTTACCTTATAATCTCGAGCGATATGTCCTTCTTTTCCATAATTATAGCATACCTTGAAC
Organism: Panax quinquefolius; assembly: GCA_020205615.1. Classification (NCBI taxonomy): domain Eukaryota; kingdom Viridiplantae; phylum Streptophyta; class Magnoliopsida; order Apiales; family Araliaceae; genus Panax; species Panax quinquefolius. The sequence continues at coordinate 102,144,244 of CM035168.1, read as the reverse complement.
TATTGTGGACTATTTGGGCTGATATGTCCCTCTTTTCCACATTTATAGCATACGACCGATGGTCGTTCTCCTCCCTTAGAACCAGTTGCTGCTGGCGCTGATGTCTTCACATGGTCGTTGTTGAATCTTCTCTTTTTAAAATCTCCTCCCGACTCTCTTCTTTTATTCTCATGGCCATGATTACCACCAGAGTGGTTGTCGCTTTTGTCCGTATTTTTCTTTCTCCGCTGGTTATCGTTGTTACGATGACTCACCGCCATTGGTATGATCCTAGTTGTGGTCCCTCGGTTGAACGTATTTCGTTATCTCGCCTAATAATTGAGCCACATTGACAACATCCGAATAGAGAGAAAATTTATGAGAAATGAGATATTGACGTACGCTTGGGTTTAAAACCTCTCGAAACATCCGCCATCGCTCTTCATTCTCCACCAAATGAGGTGCAAACTGGATAACTCGCAAACTTTGCCTCGTCGACACAAATCATGTTATTTTGTTGCAATATAATAAACTCTACTTCCTTCATATGACGAATACTTTCAGGAAAGTACTTATCATTGAACAGTTTCTGAAACGTCTCCCAAGACATCCGAAAGTGCCGGATGGATGGACGCTTCACGATTTCCACCGATAATCTTCCTCATTACGGAACATAAAGGTGGCGAATGGAACCTTTTGTTCCTCCGTGCATCGCAAGACATCGAATATCTTGGTGATTTGTTTGACCCACGTTTCTGCCTTAATCGGATCTGGCATTCCCCGAAATTCTGGTGGTCCCAACTCTTTGAACTGCTTGGCTGTGACAAACCGTGCGTTGTTATCATTTCCACCGGTATTTTGTGCACGAGTCTCCCTTGTCTGATTTTGCATGAACTGCAAAAAGCTTCTAAACATCCCGTCGTTCATTATCTGCTCAGTGGTGTTGTTTATAGGAGGAACATTGCTAGCCTGTTGCACGTTCTCCTCGTTGGTGAGTAAATATGTCTCCACGGTCTCATTTACTCCACTGTTAATATTCTCAGTCGACATTCTCAAATACTGCCATAAAACAAAGGTTAATTAAAGAAATCAACATATCACATAATGTCCCTATATACTGGCCAACCAACAAATAAGCTTATGTAAGACACACTAGCGAAGGTTTTACTCGTCTCTCCCCTCTTAGTTCTATTTCCCGATCTCCGCTAGAGATCATATCCCTAAGCTCTGATACCAACTGTGACGCCCCCAAAATAGGTATACATCACCCATTTTGAGTCAATAACATGGTCTGTAAACAACTACAACTTTATTAATACAACATAAAAACCGTGAGTTTAAATACAAATATTGCCATCTAGACAATATTCACACCCAAATAAGTCCTCATTACAATTATTGATACATTATTTTACAAAAATGGTGAGGACTACTAAAACAACTCTCTAGAACCATCATTCCACACCCCGACTAGAACTCGCTACATTCTCGTCTCTTGAGAAGAAAAATGGAACAAAAAGAAAAAGGGTGAGCTCAACTAGCCCAATAAAGAATATTATGATGAAGATAATATAGAACAAACTATCGTTAGTCTTCAACAGGGAAAAATCTGATAAAATACAATAGACAACAAATTTCAGATCAATATTCGCAGCGGAAATAATAATTCATAGATGAGTTACGTAGAGAATGAAATCTACTATAATCTATGAATTTAAAAGTCCATCATCATTATTTTATCCCTTTAACATCAATCAATATTCATCTTGAATCAAATATTCATCTTTGCACTACAGGCCAAAGATATTCATCAGTTGGTCATGTTCATCTCAACACCTGTTCATCTTTGCACTACGGGCCAAAGATATTCATCAGAAAATCATTAATCTTTGCACTACATGCCAAAGATATTCAGTAATATCATCATTTAGGACTGAGGATGATGAAAAATATTTTAAAGAAAACGAATCCAGTGAAACAGAAGAACAAATATTAAGGATTCATACTTTAAACAATCCGAGTTCAAAAATACTTCATAAATAATCATAATGGAGTAAAATTCAAGAATGATCAAAACATGGATACAATCAAAGCTAGTATCCATAATAGATATTTTGAACAAAAAATAAAATTTTAATTTTTCTGTGAATAGTGCCGTATACGTGAATAGTACCCCCGACACTAAAAGACAATAATTTCACAAGAAAAATCTTACCAATATTCCGGCATAATGATATTGAAAGAAATAATATCATTTTAAAAAAAAAATATCCCTTACCTCGAAAAGAATAGTACTTTTAATTTGGAATATCGATATAATCAAGGAAGGAACTTGAACCGTATAACAACACTCAAAGTATCAAAATACTCACAAGAATATGCTAGATAATATAGAGAGAGAAAATTTCAATTTCAGTTTCTGGTGTGATTTTTAATTCTAACCTAAACACCCTATTTATAGAAAAATGTTTAGAACACCAAAGCGGAAAATTTAATAAAATAATAATATATATATAATTTATTCCTACGCCAACCTTTGAATGCTAGATTCCCACATGTTTAACAACAAAATGAGCCCACCAACTTGTTAAAAACATTTTTCTTACAAAAACACATTTTAAACTCCCAAAATCAATTATTCCGGAACTTCGGAACTTCAATAATTCATAATAAATAGCCCTTTTATCAGAAAAATTCCAACCTCATATCCTTTCCATAGGAAATTCCATTTTCTACAACTTTACAGAAGAAAGGTTTTCCAAATTTCAAACAGAAATTAACCGAAATCCATAAACGGACGATTTTACAGGCTATAATCAAATTTCAGTCAAGAAATGGGGTCCACAAACATGAAAAACATGTTTTAAATATTTATTGCAACAAAAATACTTTTTCCTCCTTATTTATTCATATATCCCACATTCATTATAAAAATATCACCATTATTATATTATTAAAATATAATAATATATTTAAATGAATTATTTTATCGAAAAAGATAAAATATTAATTTTCAACAATTGTCACATTAAATATTTTCTCCATCTATATCCACATAAAATGAATATTTTCCTTATCATATAAATCAATAATTAATTATTCACAAATAATATTACAGAATCACAATACTGGCAACTAGGTTGTTCTTAGGAAAGAGGGGGTTTTCCAATAAGGATTTCTCCTTACTGGCGCGCAATTAGGTGACCAAACCTCTCCTTAGACAGAACTTTCTAGACATTGCCAATAATGTTATCTAATAATATTATACAAAAAATATGAATTATTGGTCTGATAATGAAAATACTGTGTAATGACAATTATTGAAACAACAATAATATAAAATATCAACGTAGCAATTATTGAATCAATAAAATAAAATATTGAACAGTAACTACTGTAACAATTATTAAGTAGTGCCTTCTTTTGTAAGAATCAATAATTGGTGTAATATCGTGTGCTACTGTGTTCTAACCACCGGGTATTTTAACAGTATTAACGGTAACAACTACGCCGTTATTTATAAATAACTTATATTTGTCATTTTCTTCATCCAATCGCTTTCCGTTATGGGGCGCACACAAGGCTGTGCTGTTGTACGAATATTCCCCAACAGTAAAAATATTCCACGAATATTCCCCGATAACAATGAATATTTTATAACCACTTGCTTATTTGAAATATTTGCGCATTTTACCCATAACTAACCACATTAATCAAATCAACCCTTACTATTTCAAAATAATAAATAGAGAAAATTCAATTTTATTTATAATAAGTTGGGGTCTTACATCAACATTTTCAGATGCCATTTTCAAACACTGTCACAAAACAAGGGTTAATTGACATGTCACATATTATTTCTATACCCTGATCGACCAATTAAATACCAAATAAACTAAGGTAGGTCATACTAGCGAATGAATTCCCCGTCTCACCCCTCCTAGTTCATGTCTCACATCTCAGCCAAGGATCATATCACTAAGCTTTGATACCAATTGTGACGCCCCCAAAATAGGTATATATCACCCAGCTTGAGTCGCCAAATATATGGTATAAAATTCAAATACAACTTAATTATACAACAGTCGTGTAAAATACGACAAAACATAATCTAAGAGTTTTAATAAAAATATTGTCATCTAGACAATATCCACACTCAATGGAGTCCTCATTATATTTATTGTCACACTATTTAACAGAATAGTGAGGACTACTAATGCTATCATCTGGACCGTGACTCCGTTCCCCAACTAGTCCCGGCTACGTTCTCATTTCCTGAAAAGAAACAATGAAAGAAAGGGTGAGCTCAACTAGCCCAGTAAAAAATATTATGACTAAGATAATGCAGAATAAATTATCATTAGTCTTCAACAATGTTAAACTAATAAAATATAATAGACATCAAGTTTAACTGTAGCGGAATAAGCAATCCATTAGAAACGGTCAAGTAGTAGGCATGATATCTACTATCTTCTATGATTTAAAATATTTTCATCAATTTTATCATTTGAGACAAACTTAATAAATAAACCACATCATCAAATCATCCTTGCACTATGGGCCAAGGATATTCATTAAATCATCAATGGTCATGACTATACCGAATAATCCCTGGGCATAATCATACCAAAAACTGTCCATCAATGCACTACAAGCCACTGGGGACTTTTTCCACATCGTTTATAACATTACAGGTCATGATTATACCGAATGATCCCTGGTCATAATCATACCAAGTCCATCTCTGCACATAAGCCAAAGATATACAACTATAAAACTAATAATCAACAGTTCATCTTTGTACGTAAGCCAAAGATATACAATTCAATAATCAACAGTCCATCTTGGCACGTAAGCCAAAGATAACTTTCATCACCATATAAGCATGAGGATGATGACAATGATATAAGCATTAATCAAACGAAAATAAGGATAAATATTAAAGACTTTAAATTTATCCAAATATTATCAACCACTTAATAAACTCATAATCTAATATTATCAATATTATAACAATATTTTAATTACTTCTTAAACTTATAAATAATTTATTTCAATTGTTTACATTTTATCAAATAATGCATTTAATCATTCAAAAATGTCATACTCATAAGATTTCATCACCAATGATCAAATCCCTCATCAAAAATCTGCATATACCCTATATAAGATTCTCAAGCCATAAAATCCTATTTTTCAATTTTGTTACTTCACATAACATATTTAATTCATTTACTCATAACTAGTTCATTTTCATGAAAAATACCAAATCAATCCCAAAAATATTTCTTTTCTGGGATTTAGCAGAATATAGTCCCATATTGAACATATATTTTTCTCGGAATTTTTAAAATTCATTTAGAATTTTTCATATGGCCAAAACTGCCGAATATTTAGACATTTATCATAAATTGTACTTTTGTCCAAAAATTCTGAAATTTACAATGTATACTCCTGCTATATACATATACTCTCAATAAAAATTTCACCAATTTTGGAGTTAACCACAAGAAGTTATAAGGGTTTACTTTTAAAATTGTCTTTTCCCATAAAATCCATAACTCTTAATCTATACATCCAAAAATCTCCATCTTTGGACACAATATAGAAAACTCACCAAATTATCATTTTAAATTTTTTCAGAATTTTGAGGATCAAGAAAATTACGAAACTGCAAATGGATTTTCACCCGCCATGCAGTAATCCACGTAGACAGGTCATTTCCACAATTTAATAAGGAATGAATACAAAGGATCATTCACCATGCATGTGGTAATCCACATAGGCAAAAGTTATTTTAACGTAATAATAAAGAATGGAATAGCGGAAGAATTCACCATGCTTGCGATAGGCCGCATGCAGCAGGTTATTCAACGAATAATAAAGAATGGAACTGTAAATGCGTAATCCGCATGCACGAGGATATTCCAACGAGAATAATAAAGAATGGAATAACAAAGAATTCACCATGCATGCGATAGGAAATAGTATAGATAAAGGTTATTTTGACGAGAATAATAAAGAATGGAACTAAATCATGCGTAATCCACTTGCATGCGAGGATATTTCGATAGAATAATAAAGAATAGAATAATAGAAGAATTTCACCATGTATGCGCGGTGCTTAGCATGGCAAAGTTATTCAACATAATAATAAGAAATGGAATAACAAAAGCTCTCTTCATGAATCTGAAAGAAATAATACCCATTACCTTAGAATAAAGTTGGATCTTTGGAATAGAGAGGTAGCAGACTTCTCTTCTTCTTTCTCTCTATAATTTTCTCTATAATAATTAGAGTGAGCACAATTCGGTTAAAAGCAGAACTCACCGAAAGCAAAGGCGAACCATTTTAGCCGAATTATTTCGGTTTTCGTTTTTTTGGAATTTCGGTTATATCCGAATTATTATTCAATATTAGGTTTTGGTTAGGTTTTTCAAAAAGACTATTATGGGTATCCGAATAACAGAATTGTAATATTAATTAAAAAATAATTATTAATTATTAATTATTAATTGTAATATTTTTAAAAAATAATTATTAATTATTAATTATAGGAAAATTAATTATTAATTATTAATTATTAATATCAAATGTCTATTCGGTTATTATCAAGAATTACCGAATTGTGCATTCGGTAATTCGGTATTTGCTATTATTGTTAGTTCTAAAATTGGTTAGCATTTTGGATAGTTGTTTTGTCGATATTTTAGGTTTTCGATTTACCGAATAGATAATTCGGTTTGATTGGTTATACCGAATGCTCACCCCTAATAATAATTGCTCTATAGCTTTAGTGAATTGGTGAGAAATGAAGGAAGAATGAGCTTTATTTATAGGAAAATATAGTTTCGCTAATTGCACGTTTTGGGGCTCAAAATATTACAGTACAATACCTTCAACTCTTTTTTTATTTTTAATTTAGTCCTGCAAGTATTATCAAACTTGCATCACCTCCCCTAATAGTAAATCATGCGAATCAATAGTAAATAATGCGAATCAATAGTTCTAGACATGTGAAAATACGAATTACAGTATAGTACCTTCATCTATACCTCCATTTTTAACTTAGTCATTCAAGTATTATCAATCTTGCACCAACTCCCCTAATAGTAAATGAATGTGATTCAATGATACACATATGTGAACAAATAGTTATATAAACATGTGAATTAGTAGCAATTAATTGCTCATTTATCCGATTAATTACCCAATTTATCAATATAACCCCCAGATATCAATTATCATCAGAATAGATGTCGATTTTTACTAACACTAATAGTCCCAACACAATGGAACTATCAATTTCATCTTTAATCAACACGAACTTATTCATCATTAATATTATAACTCGCAATATTTAATAACCAGGTCGTTCCCAGGAAAGAGGGGGCTTTCCGATTAGGATTTCTCCTTATTGGCGCGCAATTAGATGACCAAACCTCTCCTTGACTGAACTTCTAGACATTGTAAATATTGCAATTTAATAATATGAATAACTTTGTCGTCTCAATTATTGATTTAATAATACAACATATTATGCGAGATGATCTTTGTGACAATAATCGAATCAATAATATAGAGAGATATGATGCGAAGAATTATTGTAGCAATAATTGAGTATAAGCGAGTGACTTTTCACGTAAGCATCAATAATCAATCTTGGTGTGCTACTCTTGCAACCACGCAGCAGTATTCTTGTACTTTTACTACCAAGTAGTTCAACGGTTTTTAACGGTAACACTTTCGCCGTCATTTTTATAAAAAGATAATTCTGTCATTTTTTAACTACGACAATACTTCTGTTGTGGGGTCCACCAATGATTGTGCCGTCGTACGGATATTCCTCGACAAAAAGAATATTCCCCGACCATTTGAATATTATATAACAACTTGCATACTTTGTAAAATTTATAAATATTACCCACAACTATAACATTATATCAAATCCACACCATAATATTAAAAAAAAATATTTTGAGAAATTTAAATCTTTATTCATAAAATTTGGGGTCTCACATTGAACTCGGTACAAAACCCATTTCCAAAGCCCCATATCGAATGGCTCCTATCGAACTTCAGGAGTTAAAGACCCAACTGCAGAAATTGTTAGACATTAGTTTCATTCGTCCTAGTACGTCTCCTTGGGGTGCTCCTGTTCTATTCGTGAAGAAGAAAGATGGGAGTATGCAACTTTGTATTGATTATCGGTAGTTGAACCATGTCACTATCAAAAATAGATATCCATTGCCTCGCATTGATGACCTGTTTAACCAATTGCAAGTCCCCAAATTCTTTTCAAAGATTGATCTTCGTTCCGGATATCACCAATTGAAGATTAGAACCGATGACATTCCAAAGACGGCTTTCAGAACTCGGTACAGGCATTATGAATTCCTAGTCATGTCTTTTGGATTGACTAATGCTCTTGATGCCTTCATGGACATGATGAACCGAGTATTCAAGGAATATTTGGATCACTTTGTGGTCGTCTTTATTGATGACATCCTCATATATTCCAAAAGTCGTGAAGATCATGAGCAACACTTGAGGCTGATACTCCAAAAGCTTCGTGAAAACAAGCTTTATGCCAAGTTGAAGAAATGCAAGTTCTGGCTTGAGGAAGTAGCATTCCTTGGGCACGTAGTATCAAGTCATAGAATATTTGTTGACCCAGCAAAGATTGAAGCTATTCAAAGCTTGGAGCGACCTAAATCAGTGACCGAAGTACGTAGCTTTCTCGGCTTAGCTGATTATTATCGGAGATTCGTAGAAGGGTTTTCTCGAATCGCTACTCCATTAACTCAGCTGACTCGGAAAGATACAAAGTTCGGTTGGAGTGAAGAATGTGAGAAGAGTTTTCAAGAACTCAAGAGGAGACTTATTTCAAAGACACTGCTCGGCAATACCATCCGGCTCGAAGGATTTGTCATCTACGGTGATGCTTTAGGCAAAGGTTTGGATGTGTTCTCATGCAACATGGGAAAGTCGCCATTTTATGCCTCTCAAGCAACTCAAAGAATATGAGAGAAATTATCCTACTCATGATTTAGAGTTGGCCGCTGTCGTTTTTGCGCTTAAGATTTGGAGGCATTACCTGTATGGAGAGAAGGTGGAGATCTATACGGATCATAAAAGCCTAAAATATTTCTTCACTGAAAAGGAACTCAACATGTGGCAACGACGTTGGCTTGAGCTGTTGAATGATTATTATCATACCATCCAATACCATCCTGGAAAAGTGAACGTAGTAGCTGACGCATTGAGTAGAAGATCATATGCGGGCATGAGTGCATTATTGTCAACGCAAAGGCCCATTGTGTAAAACTTGGAAAGGATGGAAATAGTGTTAAAGACTCTAGGGACCCATGTGATGATGGCGAATATACTAGTGGAACCGAATTTAATCGATAAAGTTAAAGCTGCTCAAGCTACAGACCTAGAGCTGATACATATGAGGAAGAAAGTACAAGAAGGTGCTATTCGAGCAAGAATCGATGAAGAAGGAATTCTTGAGTCAACTCGGACTTTGTGTTCTAACGATTTCGACTTGAAGTATAAAATCATGATGGGCGCACAACACAATCGTTTGTTATCCATCCTGGGAGTACCAAAATGTATCGTGATCTTCGACATATATTTTGGTGGAGCAATATGAAGAGAGAGATAGCAGGATTTATCTCAAGGTATCTAACTTGTCAACGAGTCAAGGCGGAGCATCAAGTGCCAAAATGTCCATTGTAACCACTTAAAATTCCAGAATGGAAGTGGGAGCACATTACCATGGATTTCGTTACTGGTCTTCCCAAGGTTTCTCAAGGCATAGATGCAATTTGGGTCATTGTTGATAGATTGACCAGGTCTGCTCATTTCTTATCGATACGAGAAACTTATACACTTGAACGTCTTACTAGTATGTACATAAACGAGATTATAAGATTGCATGGTATGCCAGTATCCATAGTTTCTGATCGAGACCCAAGATTCACTTCAAGATTTTGGGTTAGTTTACAAAAAGCTATGGGCACGGATTTACGATTTAGTTCGGTGTATCATCCTCAAACGGACGGACAATCAGAGAGGATTATTCAAACTCTTGAGGATTTATTAAGACTCTGTGTCCTTGACTTCAAGGGAAGTTGGGACAAGTTCTTACCATTGGTGGAGTTTTTCTACAATAATAGTTATCAAGCAAGTATTGGCATGGCTCCATTTGAGGCGTTGTATGGAAGAAAGTGTCGTTCTCCAGTATGCTAGGATGAGTTGGGTGAAGCAACGTTGTTGGGACAGGATTTGGTACGTATTACTACGAAAAAGATTCAAACGATCCGACAACGTATAAAAACCTCACAAGATCGACAAAAGAGTTATGTTGATCTTCATCGAAAGGACGTGGAATTCGATATTGGAGATCATGTGTTGTTACGTGTTGCTCCATGGAAAGGAGTTACAAGATTTAGAAAGAGAGGAAAGCTCAATCCTTGATTCATTGGCCCATTTTTAATACTCGATTGAGTAGGAACTGTGGCCTATAAACTCGCATTATCGCCAAGTATGTCTCGTGTTCATAACGTTTTTCACATATCTATGTTACGTAAATATGTGAAAGACCCGAACCACATTATTGAATTATAACCGGATGAGATAGCGGGAGATTTAACGTATGAAGAGGTACCTGTTAAAATCTTGGATAAGAAGGATCATATTCTACGCTCTAAAGTTATACCTCAAGTCAAAGTTTTGTGGAGAAACCATGATGTTGAAGAAATAACCTGGGAGTTAGAATCTGAAATAAAATCAAGGTATCCTCACCTCTTCGACATACCAGGTACGCACCCTAATTTCGAGGATGAAATTTCATAAGAAGGCGAGGTTGTAAGACCCCAACTTTTATGAATAAAGATTAATTTCTCTCGAAATATATTTTTTAATATTATGGTGTGGATATAATATAATGTTATAGTTATGGGTAATATTTACTAATTTTGCAAAGTAAGCAAGTGGTTATATAATATTCGATTGGTGGGGAATATTCTTTTAATAGAGAATATTAAATGCGATGGCACAATCATTAGTGGACCCCACAACGGAGTAGTATTGTCGTAGTAAGAAAATGGCGTAATTATCTTTTATAAAAATAACTACGGAAGTGTTACCGTTAAAAGCATTAAACTACCGGTAGTAAAATTACGATGTCTGGCGTGGTTGCGCATAGTAGCACGCGGTATTGGTTATTGATGCTTACGTGAGAAGTCACTTTCGGTTATACTCAATTATTGCTATAGTAACTGTTGCATCATATCTCTCATATTATTGATTCGATTATTGTCACGGTATCATCTGTATAATATGATATATTATTAAATCAATAATTGAGATGATGAAGTTATTCATATTATTAAATTGCAATATTTACAATGTACAGAAGTTACATTAAGGAGAGGTTTGGTCATCTAATTCGGCTACCAATAAGGAGAAATCCTTATCGAAAATTCCCCTCTTTCCTGGGAACGACCTGGTTGTTAAATATTGTGAGTTATAATATTAATGATAAATAAGTTCGTGTTGATTAAAGATGAAATTGATAGTTCCATTGTGTTGGAATTATTAGTGTTAGTGAAAATTGACATTTATTTCGATAATAATTGATGTCTGGAAGTTATCGGGTAATTAATCGGATAAATGAGGAATTAATTGCTATTAATTCACATGATTATAACTATTTGTTCACATGTGTGTACTATTAATTCACATTCATGTACTATTAGGGGAGTTGGTGCAAGATTGATAATACTTGCATGACTAAGTTAAAGATGGAGGTACTATACTGTTATTTGTGTTTTCACATGATTATAACTATTTAATCACATGATTGAACTATTGATTTACATTATTTACTATTAGGGGAAGTGGTGCAAGTTTGATAATACTTGCAAGACTAAATTAAAAATGAAAGAAAAGTTGGAGGTATTGTATTATAATTTTTCGAGCCCCAAAACGTGCTATTATCGAAACTATATTTTTTTATAAATAGAAGCTCATTCTTTCTTCATTCATCACCAATTCACTAAAGTTATAGAGCAATTATTATAGAGAAAAATTATAGAGAGAAAGAAGAAGAGAAGTCTGCTACCTCTCTATTCCAGTATCCAGCTTTATTCTAAGGTAAGGGGTATTATTTCTTTCATTTTTATGAAAAGAGCTATTGTTATTCCATTCCTTATTATTATGTTGGAATAACCTGTCTATGCGAAGTACCGCATACATGGTAAAATTCTTCTGTTATTCTATTCTTTATTATTCTGTTGGAATATCCTGTCTGTACGTATTACGCATTTAATTTGGTTCCACTTATTTATTATTACATTGGAATAACTGCCCATACATGCAAAGTATCGCATACATGGTGAAATTCTTCTGTTATTCCATTCTTTATTATTCTATTGGAATATCCTGTCTGTGCGTATTACGCATGACCTGGTTCCATTATTTATTATTCTGTTAGAATAACTTGTCTGTGCAGTCTATCGCATGCCTGGTGAATTCTGTTGTTATTCCATTCTTTATTATTCTGTTGGAATATCCTGTCTGTGCGGATTTCGCATGACCTATTTTCATTCTTTATTATTCTATTGGAATAACCTGTCTATGTGGATTACCACATGCATTGTGAATGATCCTTTGTAATCATTCCTTATTAAATTATGAAAATGATCTATCTACGTGGATTACCGCATGGCGGACGAAAATCCATTTACAGTTTTATATATTCTATTATACTCAGTTGGTTAAAGTTTTGGCTTCTATACTCCATGAAATTTGAAAAATATCCTGGATATTTGTGTTTCATCCAGTATCTTTTCATGGAAATATTCTTCTGAGCATTCTTGAATTTTACTCCACAAAGCAGTATCATGTTGACAATTTGGACGTTTTTGAGTTCAGGATAAATTAACTTATAAATCTTTAAAATTTAATTCTTGATCTTGTTTTATTGAATTATTATGTCATTGTTATCATCCTCATGTTTATATTATGTTTATAGTCATCTGTGGCCTGTAGTGCATAGATGGACTTGGTATGATTATGACCAGGGATTATTTGGTATAGTCATGACCGTAATGTTACAAATGATGTGGTAAAATTCCTCATTGGCCCGTAGTGCATTGATGGACAGTTGTTGGCATGATCATGACCATTGATGAAAACATGAATATCCTTGACCTGTAGTGCATGGATAATTTGTGGTCGTGATACTAATGAATATCCTTGTAAAGTAGTGCGGGGATGGCGTGGTTTATTTAATAAGTGAGTCTCGCCGATAAAAGTGATGAAAAACCTTTTAAATCATAGAAGATAGTAGATTTTATTCTCTACTTGACTCTTCTAATGGATTGCTTTGTTCATTGCGATTTAAACTTGATGTTTGTTATATTGTATCGGTTTAACATCTTTGTTGAAGGCTAACGATAATTTATTCGCATTATCTTAGCCATAATATTTTTTACTGGGCTAGTTGAGCTCACCCTTTTGCTTTCATTGTTCTCTTCAGGAAATGAGAACATAGTAGGGACTAGTCGGGGAACGGAGTGACGGTCCAGATGATAGAATTAGTAGTCCTCACTATTCTATGAAATAGTGTGATAATAAATGTATTAAGGACTTATTTTGAGTTTAAATACTGTCTAAAAGATAATATTTGTATTAAAACTCACAGCTCATGTTGTATATTTAAGATTGTATTTGTATTCTGTACCATGTATTTGGCGATTCAGAATAGGTGATGTATACCTATTTTGGGGGCGTCACAATATATCGATGTGTTGTTTTCTAGATCTATGGAATCTTATATCTATGAATTACATTCCTTAAATTCTAAGTTCCTTTAATAGATCGCTTCGATACGTGATAGATCCTTGCAATTTCGATAGTAGTTGGTGATATATTCTGATTCCTATGATATAGTTAAATAATTTAATTATGATATTAGTAATTTGTTGTGTGATCTATGGATTTAAGGTTTATGGAGATCATTTCCTAAACTCTAAATTTCGTTTATTTTGGAAAAACTTCTCCAATTATAAATGTCTTTAATAAATTAAATAAACTACGCCAAACAAATAATGCAATTCCACCAAATAAATTATAATCGTAGAAAATAATAACATGAAAAATAAATCAAACACAAGACACCAAATCTTACGTGGAAAACCCTTTAAAACTAAGAGGTAAAAATAACGGATCGAACTCCGAAAATTCTACTATAATCAACTGTGAATACTAATAGTACTTCCAAGTTTTATAACTAAAAACTTCAAATTTTAAGAAATTGAGAGAATACAAGAATACTTTAATTTGAGTAAAAACTCAAATAAGCTCACCACCCAGAATCTCCGAATTAATTAAAATCTTCAAGCAATTAATTGATCCAAAAAAATGATGACAAAACGTGAATAAACCTTCACAAAAATCCTCTCAATTTGCTCTCACTTTTCTTTGCATTCACTATTCTTTTTCTCCTTATTCGGAATGCAATCCCAAAGCAAAGACTGATTATAATTAGTTGTATATAATTGAATACTAATGTCCTATATATATATATATATATATATATATATATATATATATATATATCATCCCATGATATATTAAGACTCATATTAGGCTTAGAAAAGAACCCCCATGTAATACTTTTCCATCTTGGTTTCGGTAGTAATAAACCATATATGCCACGCCACCTTGCCATATATTAAAACTCCTAATTACTTTACGAAGTGATTTATCGTCACAAGCATCCTTACATGAAAGTGTCTCCCAATTCCAATGTTGCTTCAGAATTTCAATTACTTTTTAATTTTAGAAAACAAACATACCAAATTAAAATACTCCTAATTTAAATAGGATAATCTCATGGGTTTGGACCCCACAAACCCAATAATTTATAGATCATGATGCATGATGCATTATTGGGTATGATTACGAATTATGTGAGCTTAGGAATGAATTCATAACCCTTAAACATCGTGTTTAACAGGAATTAAAGGATATTCCCACGATGGATATTGTTAACAGTTGTAATTTTGCGATTCAATGATTGTAAATATAATTCGGGCCTTAAAACGATATCGGGGTTTTCATCATACGAAAATTGAATTTATGGTCTCTTGATAGTGGATTTGTTATTTTGAGGTGTTTGAGCTTATTTAGATGACTTACATGTCCACGGGTAGATTCAACCCTATTGTCGGTGCTTGATTTTATATTTTGACAAATGAAAATAATTTTTGAACGAAATTGCAAAGATCTTTTAAAATAAAATCAAACTAGTTTGTTAGATTAATTATAAGGTAAAATTGGAAGTAATAGAGAGTATCGTTTCCTATTTGACGAAGGGTTTGTAAATAATATTTTCCCTAAACCTTAAAATTCTTGTGAAGCAAAACTAAAACGAAACTTTTCATTTGGATCAAATATTTCGTGCATAAGTTCAAAAAGATTCAAAGCTAATTACTTTCAAAATAATTCACTAACTTAAAACTTTAATGACCCTAGGAGACCACCCCTAGGTTATTTACATTTCATGACTCAATTCTAGGAAACAATACCTTAGATTCCATAACATGTCATTAGGAGATGACCCCTATGTTATTTATATTTCACGACTCGATTATAGGAAACGACACCCTAGATTTCACGACTTGACCTTAGGAAATAATCCCTAAAATTATTTACATTTTACGACTTGACTGTAGGAGAAGATACCTTACATTTCGACATTTAAAACATGGGAGACATGACACTGTATGTTTTACGATTCGACTCAAATCTAGGAGATTTAACTTCAAAATACGAAATCAAATTGACTCTAGGAGACAATACCTTAGATTTTTCATAACGACACAATTGATATAAGCACATAACACAAACACACACCTCACGACCCTTAAAATAATTTTTTAAGGAAAATATTAGGAAAGTAGTAACTATATTTCACGTAAGTCGGGGGTGTCTAACACATTCTCCTCGCTTAAGCAAGCTCCTAAATTCTATGAATCTCGATTGTAGATTAATTTTACGAAGTCACAAGATGGGTCATCTCGATTATTAAAATTTAAAATTTTGGATGAGTTAGTACATCCATTTAAATCTTTATTAACTGACGACTCTGTCTAACCCCATCGACATTTATGCCGATTTTTTTTTCCAAAAATCACTCTTAAATCCACAATATGTAATAAAAACCCATAAAAAAAATCCCAACATCGACACTTTTCAAATAATTTATAATATTAGTTATTATAATGACTAAAATTAAAGAAACACAATTTAGTTTTAAGTTTGAAAATATTTTATTTTAATTTTTAAAAGACAATAATTATCTTCTATTTTGAAACACTGGAAATATAAAATCTCAAATTTTACTTAATAAAGATTTAAATTTCTCGATTTTTTTTGAATATTATGGTGTGGATTTAATATAATGTTATAGTTGTGGGTAATATTTATAAATTTTGCAAAGTATGCAAGTTGTTATATTATTCGATTGGTCGAGGAATATTCTTTGTGTCGGGAAATATTCGTACGACGACACAATCATTGGTGGACCCACAAATGTAATTATTATCGGATTCGAGAAAACGACAAAAATATTTTATGAAAATAACGCAGGAAGTTTTCTGAGTTAATCTTGTTGAACTACTCGGTAGTAAAAGTACACGATGTCTGGCGTGGTTGCATAAGAGCACACGGTATTGATTATTGATGCTTATGTGAGAAGTCACTCGGTTTTGTTCAATTATTATTTACGATAGTTCTTTGACAAGTATCTCACGTTATTTGATTCAATTATTGTTGATTGTTATATATATATATATATATATTATATAAGTTTTGTTTTATTAGTATTATTAATGTAATAAGCGAATTTTTTTTATATAAAATGTAATACTTTTATAAAGTTATTCGTTTTATTAGGCTAATAGTAAAATCTTTTTATATAAAATGCAGAATACTTTTATAAAGTTATTCGTTTTATTAGACAATAATTAGAATATATTATATTTTATTTGCATATAGTATTTGTATAGTGGTTGCATAGTGTTTGATAGTAAAATCTTTTTAAAAGTTATTCGTTTTATTAGATTATAAATAGAATATATTATATTTTATTGTAAACCAATCTGGACCGTCTAGTTTAAAGTAAATTGATCCGGACTAGTTCATGGATTGGTTCTTATTCGATCCATTCTTCTATAAATAGAAGCTCATTCCTTCATTATTTCTTACTTAATTCACTTTGAAACTCTAGAGAGAAAGCAGAGAGAATTATTCTTCTATAATCTTGGCGTATTTCTTTAGCGTTTAAGAAAGCTTTGAAGCGTAGTGCAAGTTTCTTCAAGTATATCCCCGCCTCTACCGCTTTGAGTACTCTTCTTTATAAGGTAAGATATATTATTTGTTTGTACTGTAAGGGGTATTATTATTTTTCGTATTCATGAAGAGAATTATTTTCTTTCAATACTACGTAAGAGTTGTTATTTCATTCTTCATTATTATGTTGGAATAACTTTTGTTTTATGCGAAATACCACATACATGGTGAAATTCTTCTATTATTCCATTCTTTATTATTACATTTGGAATATCCGTCGTCTGCATGCGTTTTCTGTGGGACTGAATTCGATCTTTATTATTCTCATTGGAATATCCACATGCATGCGCTTTTACTACGGACCGATTAGATTATTTATTATTGGAATAATAAATACATCATGCAATCTTCGCATGCTTGGTGATTTTTGTTGTTATTCCATTCTTTATTATTCTATTGGAATATCCTGTCGGTGCGTATTACGCCTGACCTGGTTCCGTTATTTATTATTCTATTGGAATAACTATCTATCTATGTCAAGACCGCATGCGTGGTGATTTCTTTTGTTATTCCATTCTTTATTATACCCAAATTGGTTAAAGTTTTGACTTTATACTCCATAAAATTAGTGGAATATCCTTGATATTTAAGGCTTCATCCAAAGATATCTTTTCATGAAAATATTCTTCTGAGCATTATTGAATTTTACTCTACAAAGAAGTATCATGTTGACAATTTGGATGTTATTAGTTCCTGGATAATTTAATTCTTGAACTTGTTTTTATTGAATTCTTATATCATTGTCATCATCCTCATGTTTATATTTTGTTGAAAGTCATCTGTGGCCTGTAGTGCATAAATGGACTTGGTATGATTATGACCGAGGGATTATTCGGTATAATCATGATCGTAATGTTACAAATGATGTGGAAAAAGTCTTCGTCTGTGCAGTAGTGCATTGATGGGCAGATTTTTGGTATGATTATGGCTATGGATTCTCTTGACGAGGAGCAAAGATGAATTATTTTATGGCATGATCGGGATAGTTGATGAAAATACGATTATCTTTGGTTTTGTAGTGTATGGATAATTCGTGGTCGTGATACTCACGTAATATCCTCGGCACGTAGTGCGAGGATGATTTGATGATGTGGATTATTTATTGTTCGAGTCTCGGCGATAAAAGTGATGAAAAACTTTTAAATCATAAAAGATAGTAGATTTTATTCTACTTGACTCTTTTAATGGATTGCTTGTTCAGCTGCAGATTAAACTTTATGTCTATTGTATTTTATCAGTTTAACATTGTTGAAGACTAATGATAATTTATTCTGCATTATCTTAGTCATAATATTTCTTACTGGGCTAATTGAGCTCACCCTTTCCTTCAATGTTCTTTTCAGGAAATGAGAATATAGCTGGGACGAGTCGGGGAACGGATTGACAGTCCAAATGATAGCATTAGTAGTCCTTACTATTCTATAAAATAGTGTGATAATAAATGTAACGAGGACTTCATTGAGTTTGTATACTGTCTAGATGACAATATACGTATTAAAACTCTTAGATTATGTTTTGTCGTATTGTTTACACGACGTTTGTATAATTAAGTTGTATTTGTATTTTGTACCATGTATTTGACGACTCAGAATAGGTGATGTATCTCTATTTTGGGGGCGTCACAGGAAATATAATTTTTTGATATTTTAGAGAGTAGTAGAGAAAATGAAAGACGGAAGGAAAAGAACAAAATTCATAAATAATAAAATAAAACATGCCTAAATATGGATTAATACCCTGATTTTTATTTTTAAAAAATTTATTTTGGATTGTCTACTTAATTTTTTCAATTAGAAGATTAAACTTTTAATTTTTTTCACTTTAGGGAATGTCTTTTCAAATTTTTTTTTTTCATTTAAAAGATAAACCTTTTTAATTTTTTTGATTATGTCTAATTGATAGTGTCGTAGCGAGAAAATTAATGATATGACAACAACGTGATTGAAAAAAAATATTTATGTGTAATATTGAGTCTCATTTTAATATTTATTCAATTAATTTTTTGTACCAAAAAAGTAAATATAAGACCATTATTAATTTTTTTAAAGTAAATTTAATGACAATTTTACCATTTTAGGTATAAAAATGATTATATTGATTATTGATTATTATGAAATAAACTTAAAGTTTAGGGCATTAATCTATATTTAGGCCTTTAATTTTTATACCAAAAAGATAAATTGTTATTATATTGATTATTGATGATTATGAAATAATAAGATTTTAATTAGTAGTACATTTATACATTTTAAAATATTTATCACTATATTGGTTATTGATGATATTTTTAAGTTGACTTTTGTAATGTATTAAACTTACTTTAAAAAAAATTAATAATGGTCTTATATTTATATTTTTTTGGTATAAAACTTAATGGAATAAATGTTAAAATGAGACTTAATATTATACATAAGTATTTTTTTAGCCATATGTCGCTGTCGTGTTATCAATTTCTGACGTGGTATTATCAATTAGAAGTAATAAAAAAATTAAAAATTTAATCCCCTAATTTTTTTAAAAAAATTGAAAAGACAAGCCTTAAATTGAATTTTTTTTTAAATTCAAAGTATTAATCCAAATTTAGGCCAATAAAACATTAAACAAAAAAACTTCCCCACTACTTAAATTTTGGTTTTTTAGTAAAAAAGAACCGGTCGGGAATGACTTATTTTAAAATGAATTATAAATTAAAATATAAGTGAACTTATAAGTTTTTTAAGTCGTGATTTATAAGTCAAAACGTTTGATATCAATTTAATTTATAAAACAAAAATTAAGTTAAAATAAGTTATAAATGTATTCGGCTCATAATAACTTATAAGTTAAAATAAATATAAAGATTATAAATAACTTATAAATTATTTTTAAATAAAGCACAAATAGTTATTTAAATTTTTTTTTGACTTAAAACTTAACTTAAAAGTCAGAAAATAAATAATTGTCAAACACCTTAGCCAAAAAACACTTATAAGTTGATTTGATCAAGTTAGAACTTATAAGTTATTACCGAACAGGGTAAGTCGATTCTCGAGTCAGCTCCTAAACCCTCAAACCCCTAAACTGACGTCTCTCTGTAACATGCAATATTTGCTGATTAATTCTGCATATTTGCACCATTAGAGTCCAGTTAAATCCTTTTACTGTAATTGTGGAGAATATCGTAACAAACCCTAGTATGGAGAAGAAGGGGACTGTAACATCATTGTCCTCCGTTTTTCCGCCGGAGGAAGCCCAGAAAGCATCAAAGCGCGTTCTCGATACGATCGCCGACCGTCAAAAGGAGCTCGATCAGCTCCATCACTTTATCACCGACAACAACAATATCCTCAACCTCGTTCAGCAAATTCCTGAACAACTCCACCACGATATCATGGTCATTTTTGCTCAACCGTCATATATATATATATATATATATATATATACATATCTGTGTTTTATATGTACCTATTTGAAACAATTGTCATTGTCGGTCGTGGTCTGATTATTTTTACTGTGTCAATTTTATTGTCAGGTTCCATTTGGGAAAGCAGCGTTCTTCCCTGGTCGTTTGATTCACACCAATGAGTTCCTGGTAATACTTTTATGTACATTCACTAGTTACACAAAATGTAATTTACTTATATTGTACCTATATTGTTTGACGTAGTTTTCTTTTGATGGTAACTTCGAATTTGTTCAAGTATATTTGTGGGATAGATTCTTTCTTATTGGTAAAATTATCCTGTGGCCGGCTGACAGCCGTCCCTGAGCCCAGCTTGTAGCAAGCCAAAACTTTGACTTCAGTTTTGTTAGTTTTAAGATTGCTAAAAGGTTGTGACATTGTTGCAAGTGCTTGAGGTCTATTTGATGTAACAGACTTAGTTTAGTATGCAAGAATAACTCTTTAAGTATGGTTAAGGAATATATATAACCATACCCTAACATTGTAATTTACTCCAGTGTTGGGAATAATGCTAACGAAATTACAGCTTTAGGACTATAATATAGATTGGTGTTTGTCTCAAGTTGCTACAGCTGGTGCTTTTTTTTTTTGTGTGTAGATTTTTCTTTTTTGGGTATTTACTCTTTTTTCTTCCTTTTCTTACCTCATGCTTCAGAATAACATAGTGTTATGTTGTAGAAAATAAACCCTTCAAACCTTACGAGGCATATTCAGTTTTCCTGCAGGTTCTCTTAGGAGAAGGTTATTATGCAGATAGAACATCCAAACAAACAAGTGATATTTTAAAAAGAAGAGGAAAGGCTTTGGAATCGCAAGTTGAGTCCCTTAAAGCTGTAATGCAGGATCTAAAGGTTGAGGCTTCATTTTTTGATGCCACAGCTTCTGAGGCCGCAGTAAGTTTGATTCTTTTCCTTGCTTGATAAGAGCTTATATGATATTTTTGGTCAAGCACATCTTTTTCTGTTATTTAGTGGCCTAATGATAATTTTTTCTTTGTATATGAAGCATCACCTATCCCATGTCCCCACCTAGTTTGGGATAAAAGACGTAGTTGAGTTGAATATATGAAGCAGGGAAAGTGCTGCTCTAATGCTTGCGCATATGTCATTGTCATGTATGTCTCGTATTTCTTCTTTAGGATTTGCAATGTGACACAATCCTGTGTCTTGGAGCAGAGGGGATTTGAATACGCCGAAGGTTTAACAACCCATTGCCTCAGGATGCCCATGTCTAGTGTTGGTGTCCATGCCTGTTAGGCTTTTACTGAACCACTAGAGAGAATGGCTTGTCAAAAACCCGTGACTTCATTATTTAAATATGACAATTTGGTCTAGGAAAAAGATTCCAAAAGAACAAGTGTAAACCAAATGCTGGGTAGAGAAGAAGTTTGAGCTTTGAGATGCAAGAATTTAAATTATAGCTCCAAGTATTGGGGATTCCTGCTGCTTATATTGTGCTGTTGGTTCCAAAACAGTTGAAATGGTTGTTAAATAATGAATTTTTTAGTTGGGTGATTATTGTGATTATAAGAGCTTTACTTATTTCAATATATATGTAGTTGCATATATCCTCAGGTATCCATGTTTAATTTTTTTTAGGATGATTCATTTCTTATATTTCTGATAGTTTTAGGAAGTAAACCTTGTTTAGAATAATAGTTGTCTGAAGATCAGACTTATATTTAAGGCATGACATGTGCAATCATGTGGTAAATTATGTATATTTAGTATCCTTTTCTGTAATTTTCTTTCATCTTTTTGATCTTAATGATCATGTTTTTAAATTGTGTTTTTTTGCGTCATCTCTATTTACTAACTATATTTTGAATGGGAACACACACTCCTTGGTCTTGCAAGTATGTGAATGATGTTCTTCCCTGAATTCTCTTCTTGTCATGTGCATCGTCCCTTATATTTTTATTTTGATTTTGATTTTTGATATTTTTAGCGCAATGGTTTACACAGGAGGGTCTTGTAGAGATAAGAGAAGACTATATCGAGGATGCTTTTCTAGAAAAGGATTCTCCAGCAGGCATGTTTCCCCTTCAACTTCTTTTTCTACTAGAGTGGTAATGAAACTATATTTTGCTATTAAGTTACTATATTGTATGAGGATCTGATAATTGATGTTATACTGTTGGTCCTTTTGTTTGTTATTTACTAAGTTTTGATCTGTTATGATTGTTTGTGTAGTCGTATGATTTAAAGTCTTGATCAGGTTTGAACAAAGTATGCTACCTATCTCTCTTCAAAAGAAACACTTGATGTTCTCATTTTGTAAGCAATAGTGTTGCTGTGTGGAAATGATGCCTACTAGTCTAAACTCTATTAGATCCACTGAGGTGTTCAGCAAAAATCAATAATCTACTTTTGTTATAATATCTGTCATTGGATATGTTGCCGCCTATTTATCATTTGATATAATTTCTTAACTAGTTCTCAATTTATACCCCAACTCAACTAGACAATGTAATTATCCCAAACTAGTTGGGTAGGATAAAAATAAATCCCATAGATAAATGTAACGCAGACATATTTTGCAATTGGATCTCAAATTCTCAATTTATGATCTCTAAAAATTATTTTTATTTTAAATTTGTTACCTATCTGTAGTTTGATCTCTGATTTAGTAGCATTTTAACATATTACAATAGAATGAACAGAATAGATGATAAGCTCTAAGTGACATCTGAATTGAAATTACTATACCTGCCTCTTAAGTTCACTAAAGACGCCTCTAAAAATTGTAACAGGAGAGATATGAGCATAATATTTTTCCCTCTTTTGGATCAGAGGATGTTATTCATATTATAGATGGATTTTTTTTTTATATAAAAATTAATCTGCTTGTTTTTGTCTCACGTTGACAGGAAGAGCATCTGCTGCAAAAAAACTGAGGTCAAAACGTCCACTGTTGAGATTTATGTGCATAAAAATTCTTGGATTCTGAAACCTGATCCTCCAAATTTTTCTTTGCCAGACAACAAGAGAGCTGCAGTTGAAGATGAAGAATATGCTCGACTACTGTCCAGAATGGATGAGCTTGAGAAAGAAGAACTTAAAGCTGAAAATTTTGATGAATCTGATGAGCTGGATGAAGTTGATTTAAAACACCAACCAAGTCAGCTTTATGAGGATCATGAGGTGAAAAGTTTAGAGGTATGGCTTAGGTTGCACTTACTGCTTTTGACGTGGTGAAGTAATGAATGCATAGTGTTGTTGATAAATATCTATAACTAAGTTCCAGTCCCGTCCCTTGATGAATAGATGGACCTATTAAGTGACTCACTGGTGGAGTCGAAGGATGTACATTCGACCACGAAATTGGAAGATCATCTTGAACAAGATTTTCGTAATCAGTTGGCTGTAAGAAACACATCCTTATTTGCTTCCTTCTATGGCTGCATGTTTGTTTTTAAGCTGCAGGAAATAAGCTTGCTGGGTGGTTTATCAGAAGTTATAAATTTCCCTTTCTGTTTTATTTATTAATTACTTTTCCCTTGTTTTTTGAAAATTTCCAAAATGTAGCGTGAAGCTTCAAAGGTTCAACCTGCATCCAAAGGTCAGTACTCTCTTAGTAATGCATCATTCGTTTTTCTATAACAAACCATGTGTCAGTAAAACTTGAATTCTTTCAACTGAGCTTCCCTCCTGTCATGGCTGTTTTTAAAACCGTTTTCAACATATATAAAATATTAAAGGTTCTTGAATCATACAACAAAACTGTTATCTAAGAAGCAATTATTAGCAATTGCAATGCAAAACAAATTTTGAGGGTAATAGATTTACACCATCCAATAGATGCCATATAGGTTATTTAGTAGAAAATTAAGGAGTTTGAATTATATTAATAGATCCGTCTGATTAATTAAACAGTTTTACCATGGTAAATGATAATTACAAAAGTTGTCAATACAATTCGAACTCCTTGATTTTTCTAAATTACCTACACGTCATATTGCTATTAAATGGTGTAAAACATAGTTTTACAGGCAGTCCTTATATAATTTATTCTCAATTTTAAGATTCCCATTTTACCCAGATTGCTTAGACCCAAGTTTGTTCATAGCTTGGGATTTGATTCAAAATTATCGTGGGTACATGTTACTGTTCAAGATTCAGATAATTCTAATCTGCATTCACTGTTGATTCAGTTTCTGCCTCATTGCCCAAATCAGATGGATATCCACAGGTGGCACATACTGTCTTTAGCAAATCAAGTGTTTCTGAGAAGGAACCAAAGTTTAATCGTCAGGAGCAACCTAGACCAAAAAGTGAGGTATCTTGCTTTTCAAGCAGCTAGTAAAACTCTGGTTGTGCTCTCTTTCATTATTTATTTATTTACTATATTGGTTGGGGGATCACAACCACATGGAGGCTAGCCATTGCCATCTGATCTATTCAATAAATATTTGCTTCCCTGAATTTGGTTAGGTGCAAGTAGATCCTTCCCACCCAGTGTTGCCTGGAATGCGGTTCGTATGGTACGCGGTACGAATATGAATACGCGGTACACTACATAGGTAAAACGCGACACGTTAGGATATTTTTTTTTAAGTTCTTATAGTTAGGATTTTTCTTAGAATCTAAAAACCTAAGTTTTATAAAAAAAGTTTAGTTGAATCAACAAGTTGATTGGTTTATAAGAAAATTATTATAAATGTAATGTTTGAGCATCCGGTACTAAGTTATAATATTGTACGCTAAATTTAGAGTATTGGTACGTAAGAGTACCATGTTTGGGTACGAAAGTACTAATATGCGGTTTGGTTTGTCAACGAGAGTATCTGGCAACTCTGTTCCCACCCTCTGTCCCTCCTATCTCTCTCTCCCCTTTTGTTTGTAAGATTGCTTATTAGTCAAACCCATGATATTTTCCCATTGTTATCTCTGTGCCTTTCTAAAATTCACTTATAAAAAATCATTGTTTTTCAAGGAGAATGCTCTCTGGCAGTGGCTGTATTTAGTTGTTGAAAAGCATGCCTTATTTAATGTTTTCTTTTCTTTTAGTTTCTCCTCCAGTTAGTGCACATGTCATTTTTCTAGAACCTTTATATTTGGTGGCAAGTGGGTAACTTGTTAGATCTGATTTCCATCTTACGTCTTCAAAGTTTTGAAATGTTTTAAGCCTAATAATATGCATTAAAATACAACATTGAAATAAGAAGGATAAGATGGCTGTGTGGGTGAAAGAAGATGAAGCCAACATTGCTTTACCATTAAGATTAATGCTGGGTGAAGTTTGTTGAATTAGTTTTCATATTTTTATAATCTCCGTCAGAAAACAGTTTCTGGAGAACATGTATGATCTCTCTCTCTCTCTCTCTCTCTCTCTCTCTCTCTCTCTCTCTCTCTCTCTCTCTCTCCTTGTTAAGTAACAATTATGATTTTCTTATTATTGGCAGTAAATGTATGTTATTTGTTTTTCCATCAGGACCATCACTGCTTGCAGCTAGAAAACATTCCTTGGAAATCTTATTTTGTGATATACTATACTATATCCATTGATTATTTTATATCGAAAATGTAAAAAGCAAAAAGCATGTTTCTCCATAATAATTTTTAACCAGGAAACATTCATTACCACATGTTATTTTAATAATAAATGTAAATATTATTTTTCTTCCTTTCTAATTTGGAAGAGTGATATAAAACAAAAACACATCATTCATGTTCATTTTGTGTTTTACAGGGTTCTGTCTTGTCCCATGAGACACGTGGTAATAGTAGCAAGGCAGGTTTCCTTGGACTTGTTTTCCATAGCTTGGATCGAGTAAAAGAAAATTTTATTAAACATTGAACTCATTAATTATTGTTTTTGTTTTCTGCAGGCATTTACGGGTTCTATTGTGGAGCACACTCGCAACATGGACAGCAATCCTAGTGAACAAGCTGCTGCTTCTACCTCTAAGCCGGTTTCAAGATTCAAGATGCAAAGAAGGCAGCAATGATATTTTTTAATTTCAGGAATTCCTGCTTGGCAACTATGGCAGAGAAATCTCAAGTCATAATTAGTGAAAAGAAGAAGAGGCAGATGGGAACATGGCAAAACAAAGCCCCACTAGAAACTACATGCATGGATTTTAGCTTTTCTTTCACAACTTTTGTTATGATTTATTTTTTGGAGTGGTGGGGGTGTGTTTGTTGATATTTAATGTCTAATGTTTTTAGATGTTTCATGGCAGAACTTTTGTAAAACAAATTATTTTATTTTATTTTTTGCTTACATTTTAGGAGTGATATGAATATTGCAGGCTATTTAAAAAGTATTAACTAATTTGAAGGTTTATTATTTCCAAAATTTAAATGAAGAGTGTCAATTTTGAGATGTATCGAATTGATTTCAAAATCAAAATTGATGTTGTATTTTAGAACTAAGAGACATAAAAATCAAAATTGAAAGTACTCATATTATTTTCGCTGTTCTAGATTCAAATTAATATTATTTCTTCTTCGATTTCGAGGTTATCCTATTCCTTGTGTTGCCTTCACAAAGTTTGGTGATCTCCATTTTAGCTTTTACTTTCAGAAGTAAACCATCATAATTTGCCGGTCAGGGTAAAATTACAACTTTTTATTGAATTAGTTAATATGATTTTTTATTGCATTAATTAATATAACATTTTCTATAAAATATATATAAATTTACTGATCATTATAGTATAGCTAAAATATATAAAATGAAGGTAGGGCTATGGGGCATTTTACTGTAGTAACTTGTTTTACAGCCAACTCAATACCAAGTCTGACTGTTTCAAGTTAATCCTACAGAATGATATTTAAAAACACAAAATCAATTGCGAGATTGTAGAACTTGAACTAAGAGTAACTATTTCCTACAAAGGCATTAAAATACAATTTATACACACTACAATCTGTAGAAACCAACACAAAACATATATACATTTATCAATGAATCTACCAATACAAAGAACCAACCATATTAGGAGTTACAACACGACTAATTTACAAGATGGGGAAGGAAACTTCTTAACCATCAGGCCTCTTCTGTTCCTTTCTCTTCTTGTAGTCTGAAGCGCTTTCTTTCTCTCAGCCGGAGCTGCAGATAGCAACCACTTGCTAAACTCAACTTCTTCCATACCCATAAATTTGGCAAGGAGGCTATACTGGCTCTTTTTCCGCATCTTGGATGAAGGTTTCTCCTTTTCTTCCCCTGCATCTAATTTCCTTTTTCCACTGTGGGGATGCACAACTGCCTCAGGTGGTCATTATGGACCACGCTCGGTTCTTCTTTCCCTTGGGTCCCAGATCCATAGTTGACAATATGCTCATTGCGGTGAGCATATACAATCCCTGGTACAAAAGCATGAGTTGGAACTGACAAGTATAAAGTCAAATTTTCAACTATCCTAAACTTCCATGTAATTTCACTTTCATGTTTTCTGATACTCTCTTGTTTAGAGTTTCTGGATGTTTTTGTTTTCTTGTATAGCATACACAAATTTGTACCCGTGTCTTCAAGTAAACTCAAACCACTAATGTGCCTTGCCAGCAGCTGCACTAGGAAGCATCTTCCTCTAAATGATGACATAATTAAACCCTAGTCTAATCTTCCAGATTCAAATATATATTGGTCCACAGCTTAGAAGGTTGACTGAATGTCAGAAAACTTCCCAACTGATGATTAGTGCAATCACTGGTTTCTCCCACATGATCAAAACATAAGTAGACCACTTCGTATTTGTTAACTGATGCTACCTCAAGTTTATCAAACCATAATAGAATAGAAGGTAACGAAGGATAAAATAAACTCACCCAAGTCTCCAAGAGCAGGCTTGATTGCTGTATCTCTCTCCGAGTCATTAGCCTTACTGCTTTCTGATGTAAATGTTTTACCTGGCTCTAATGAAGGAACAAAATACATCCCAAGATCAGTTGAATCCTGTTTTGCACTATGATGAAGTCCATGTTCCTGTCCTTGCTTTTCATGTAGTTCAATGATCTCGCTAGTAAACAGCTTGTCCGATAGATCACGGAATAGATTGCAGATTCCAAAAAGCTCACCCTGAAATTGCTTGCAGTCCTGAAATAGAATAAATAGAGTGAAAGACTCCTTTTATCCAAGAGCAATAAGTAAATGGTAAACCAAGAGAAATCATCTTCCTTACCTGGACACCTTCAAAATATCTCTTTTCCATTTTTCCAGATATAGCAATATTTGATAGCTGCTGTTTGTACACTTGCCGTGAGTAAACAAGTTCTTCAAGTGAGCCGGCTGCGAGAAGACGGAAAACTATAACATGTCGTTTCTGTCCAAAACGAAATGACCTGTCCTGCGCTTGCAAGTCTTGGGCAGGATTCCAATTTGGATCAAATATGACAACCCGATTTGCACTGACAAGATTCAGTCCAAGCCCACCAGCTCGTGTTGATATAAGAAACACCTGCAATGGCAATTCAAATAACGCTAGAAAATGAAAATTTTCAAATTCATTCTTTAAAAATGAAACTTCACCTGTTTGCTTGGACTTGAGTTGAAATCATCGACAAGAGACTGACGCAAGCCAGTCAGAGTGGAACCATCAAGTCTAGAAAAGCTGTAACCTTTGCGTATGAGAAATTTTTCGAGAATATCTAGCATCCTGCAAAGAGTGATAACTGCTCCTTGAGCACAGCAAATGTACGTACACAGGAATACAACACAAGATTCAAGCCTGCTCTTCTTTCACACATTTTATGTTATTGTCAATAGCTCAGTAATTATTTGATCTTATTATAAAAATGCAAAAAAACTTCAAGTTATAAGAGTACACTTGAGATTGGCAATTGAGATAACAAACTTTGACATGATCTTCTTTCAGCAGCCAATATGCTGATCCGAGGAGAAATACAGTCCTGATATCTCCTCCCATATTGGCGACCACATTGAAGAGGATGGCATTATTTGTAGAATCTCAGCAAAAAAACAAAAACATTTGATTTCACAACAACAATGCGACTCTGACCAATATTTTATCTTATTCTACTTCCTCTTTTCTTTTTCTTTTTTTAACAAGTGACCTATATTTATCTTTTAATTTTCTAGTAAGCTTGCAAGTAGTATAGAAACATTTAGGACATCAAATTATAAATGAAAGAACCGACATCTTTTGCCATAAATTGCATACTTTATCCTTTACAAGGGAAAAAAAAGAGACATCAAAGACGCTGCTAATTTAATTTGCCATAATTTCCTGATTTGAAATAGCATAGAAAGCAACCATAAAGTAAAACATAATCATAAACATGAAGGCCATAAAGAGGGTGGCATTTTGGCACATCACCTTACTGAGTAACTGAAGAGAAGAATCTTATCACCCTGTGAAATCCAAGAGAACATCAATTTTTCTAAAGCTCTCATTTTCCCGCAATGTTTAACATCACTCAGGCCCATGAAACTCTCATTTTGGGTGTTCCCTCCTACTAAATCAATATCAGAACCAAATACTGCAGAAGCAAACTCTGCATCTTTCCGCTGTTTCTCTGGGTCATCTCTAGGATTAGGTTTAATTAGCTCCAGGTGATTGCTTATCTGTCAGACAAATCAAAATATTTAGACATAATATAATAGAACAAATTTCAACCATAACCATTGTTATTTTAAGACAAAATGTGCACCGAGGTGGAAAGGCTGTCACAGGCTTAGGCGTGAGGTAAAGTGCGCTTCACTGAAGTGAGGCACACATACTAAAAAAATACAATGCAGGGAAATAAGCAAAAGAAACAAACAGGGTAGAAAGAAAGAAGAAAGCAGGGGACAAAGAAGATATATTGAAATATGAAATAGAGAGAAAAAAAGGGGGAAGAAAAAGAAGAACGAATAACTTAGTCACATGAGAGAAATACAAAGAAAGACAAAGCAGATGAGGAAGGCTCAATAGAGGAAGAAAAAGAAGTGGGGAAGTGGGGGGAGTGGGGGGTGGGGGGGGTGGGGGGGGGGAACAAAACAAAAATGGGAGGGTGGCCGAATATGGTGGACTTTGGAGGATAGTTGCCTGAGGCTGGTGCCTGGACTGGGAGATGGGATGAGTTCTTTCTTCTTCAATTCTCCTCTATTAGGGCTTCTTTTTCTGCTCTCTTTCTCTTCTGTCATAGGCATCATTTCCTTTTCTTCTTTTTTTTTTTTTTCTGTTGACTAAAGTTGTAATGTGTTGGCTTATTCTTTACCAACTAAATATATAATACCTGATGGCCAAGATAAAAAGAACACCATTTTTCTGAAAAGATTTAATAAGGCATTCCTTATCAGCGCTTCTTGCTTTGCACCTAAGCCCAAAGGAATGCCTCATTGAATGGGCTGTGCCTCAAACTAGGTGACGCCCCAAATCTGCACCTCACTGGGCATTGTGCACCTTTAACAACAATGACTATAACAATAAAGAGGTTGGACTGGAAACTAAAAATATAAGACTGCAATGTATGAACCATCTTCAGTGCTAAAAAAATATGACCAAACCACCTAAATAACTGATTTCATACAAATTTGATGCTTTGTCTACCTTTCTTTTAATCCCTCATATCCTCTCCAAAAAGTAGTTTATTATTAATTTGTAAAGCAATACTCTTAGTTTTCTTAAAGGTAATGTGGCTGTGTAACCACATCAGTCCCATTTTTACATTTTTTTTTAATTTTCTGTACAATGTTTAAATACGTTTATTTTTTTTTTATTGACAACATGATTGCTGATGTAGATTCATGAAGCAAAAAAGGTTGAGCCAAATTTATTTCACGAACATAAAAAAGTTATAGATTTGTGGACACCATCCTCTATCTACCAACTAATGTGACACAGCTAATATTACACACTATTCCATCATCCTTTCGTGTGCCTATATTCTAAAACGGAATTACTTAGATCAATTACATTGTATGTAAACCAAGCACAATAACATGATGAATAACAGGTCTCCAGTACTTTTTGTTGACAACAGTGAATTACTTTAGTGAATAGTATATATTATTAAGCAGCATTAAAAATTAATATGTTTTTGATAACCTGCTGAAGCTTGACAAGGCAAGGAAGAACAAGGCAAAAGGGGCATGAGTCACAACCATCTGGATTGTCCCTGTGAAGGTAAGACCATATGATTCCATTTGGAACAATTCTTTTGCAACATTCAACTTGCTTGAGAGGGCTCCCACAACTACACGGGAGGTCCTTATTGATGAGGCACTGGACGTCTGGTAGTTGTAACATCCTCTGATAAACCCGTTTTTGCACCTCACTCATGGCACAAAATACAACATTATCTTCCTTACCCATCATAAGATGCCCAATGGTCTCCTCCTTTGTCCTTCTTAATAGATACTTACGCAGAACTGCTACCAAATGTTGTTTTCGTTCATCAGCAATCTGAACGAATCTCTCAGGAGCAGTTGATCTCTGGCCATGCTTAAGGGGTACATCATAAAATTCTCGAAAATGTTCACGTGTTCCCAAGCATCCAGGTACTACCCAGTCAAAAAGACTGAAAAGTTCCATAAGATTGTTCTGCATTATAGTTCCCGTAAGACCATAACGTTTCCGGGTTTTAATGTCTAAACACGCTTGATAGAGTTTTGATTTTTCATTTTTAAGTCGGTGTGCCTCATCAATGATCACAATCTCCCATTGGATCTCTGACAAAATGCTGCCATGAATTCTATATGTGTCAAAACTTGTAATAAATATCTCAACTCCACATGCTTCTAATCTCTCAAAAATCAAATCACGATTTGCACCATGAAAGATGGAAACACAAAATGTCGCCCACTTAGAAAATTCGCTCTCCCAATTTTGAATAACAGATGAAGGGCAAACTATTAGTACAGGTCCCTCCTTCCCTGCCTGCTCCCCCTTTAGCATTGTTGCATCACCAAAATCTCCATCCTTCACAAAGACAGCAGAAAGGAAAGCTATTGTTTGAATTGTCTTACCCAATCCCCTGTTCCAAGATAACAAGAAGTTGAAATGAAAGGAAGGAATCAACTTGATTAGTATTACCATGAAGGATATCAGGAAATATACAAAAAGGTTACAGAAAGTTGGGGCAAATTAGAAAAAATAGGTTCCTTCACAACCACCAAATTCATAACGGAAAATATTTAGTAAAAGCATAAATCGTCACCAGCACCCTGGCACTATCATGGGCGAACACGCTTCAGATCCAATGTTGACTGTATTAATTTTGTGTGCACATTAAAGCCACATTACTATGTATCTTTGCCACATGAGATGATTATTATTATTGAAATGGATAGTCTAGAATTAACTATAATAAAAACGGTATAAGAGAATTGCTTTTATATGTCCTGAAAAGTGAAACCTATTCTAGATGGTGTAAAAATACAAATATTCTCTAAGGATGTCTTATGGACAATTTATACTACCAAAACTGTGAATCATTTGATTATCTTACTTGCTATTGCAAGGAACAAGTCAGATTATGAAATAACAAGTGATAGCCACCACATTTAATAGGCAAGACATTCTATAGATGAGTATACTGAATACAATAAACTACCTCAATACACAGCAGCACTAATGAAGCTGACCATCATATGCATAAGGCATTTGCCATATGGTACACTTATCAGTAATCAATATGTTTCATCTAATTCTAGCATAGCATATGAAGGATAAGCTAAGACAATCAATTTCCAGGAGAAACAGACCATCGCAGGTTGCCACCAGAATAGAACGTCTCATCTAAGTTGGACATATTAACATGAAACATTATCCATGAACTTATCATAAAGCTTAACTGTATGTATATATTCTTTAATTTCGTAGCAACAATATACTACTTACTCAATCAAATAGGTATACGAATAGTCCAGGTTAATAGGACATAGCGTTAGAAAGCAATTACATCCTAAAGGTCCGATACTAAAGACCAAGAGGTCCCAAGTTAATGTCATGTTGTTAACATATATATGTCAGATCCCAACAAGCCACGAACATAATAGTTAGACCCAAGCTTGCTCAATACAATTAGACAACCAGTTGGGAACAGGAACAAACTGAATCAAAATAACTATATATCATCCATATAAAAATATTTCAATACATCTGAAAAGACAAAAAGGTTGATAAGTTAATATATCATTTTTCCAAACAGTTTATGTAACACCCCAGTCCCACATCGAAAGATATGAAAAAAAATTGTCTGTTAAGAAATTAAGTTACTAACAATAATACATTTAGTCATGACCTTTTGGGTAAGCCTGTGGCATAAGATAACACAAGAAGATACTATTAAGTCAGTGGTTTAAGGACTTATTTTGATGGATTTGATTAGATTCTATTCGGACTTAGGATTTGACCCAGTTTGACCCGAGTTGTTTCATATGGTATCAGAGCCGACTCTCGAAAGCTCGAATCGAGTTATCCGATCGGGTTGCTGGAGGTGGAGACAGGATCCCACAATGGATAGAGGGAGGTCCGAAAGTGAGAACACGAAGGCAGCCGGTATTTTCCCACAATGGCTAGAGAGGCAAAGATTTGTGGACCGTGTGTGATCGGTTCTGACGGGGACGTCAGAAATTTAAGTGGGGGAGTTTGTAACACCCTAGTCACACATCGAAAGATATGGGAAAAGTTTGTCTGTGTATAAGAAATTAAGTTACTAACAATAATACCTTCAGTCATGACCTTTTGGGTAAGCCTGTAATAGGTTAAGATGACCCAAGAAAATACTATTGGGTCAGTGGTTTAAGGCCTTATTTTGATAAATTTGATTCGATTCGATTCAGACTTGGGATTTGACCAAAGATTTGTTCCGAACTCGGGTTTGACCCGTGATATTTCAGTTTAGCACCAAAACCAGGTGCATCTGAAACGGGAGGGGCAGGGAAACTCCTCTTACCCACTAATCTAGCCATTTATCACGCTATAACCCAAAGTTTATAAAAACCTTAACTAGAGCTTATAACTACATTTAGCGAAACTAATCTAGTTATCCAATAATGGATTGAAAGAAGTATATTACTAACATGTCATCTCCAAGAACACCTCCGTGGTTGTTCTTGTACAAATTGTACAGAAATTTCACCCCTCCTCTTTGATGTTCCAGAAGCCTGCAATTTATAGAGGCAGGGACCTGCAATAAAAAAAAATATCAACAGATTACCTGCAAGGTCTTGTAACTTGTAAGTTTACATGATCATAAAATCTTTTATGCCAATATTGTGCATAGAAAATTGCAATAGCTAACAACTACGGGTTATGAGCCTTTTCAGTGTATTGTACTGTAACATTTGAATGCACACATTATTATATAGGATGAGAATTAGTCAGATACAAAGTCAGTAGGGCCCTCACTCCTCTTCCTATCTCACTATAATCTTAATGAAAGGCATCTTGTTCCACTGCTCATGCTCTACAACGAAATTTGAAATGCTATTTGTAAAGATGTTTGCAAAGCAAGCCAATTGATCCACCTTTGACACGTTAATTAACTATTAAGTCAATGAACTCTATTCTCAATGGAAATGTATGTCTGCACATGCATGTCTACCAG
Organism: Panax quinquefolius; assembly: GCA_020205615.1. NCBI lineage: Eukaryota > Viridiplantae > Streptophyta > Magnoliopsida > Apiales > Araliaceae > Panax > Panax quinquefolius. The sequence continues at coordinate 102,108,892 of CM035168.1, read as the reverse complement.
AAAGGGAAATATAAGGTCATGCGTCTCACTCTACAATAAATGGGAAGTAGACAGTAAATAAAGCTAATGCATTCAGAGATGAGCAAGCTTCACCAAAAACTTTGGCACGCTTCATATATATTATGATGGGAAGAGAACCATAAGCAGGAAATGTGGTTATAGAACAGCGTGCAAATTATGTTAACTACGTAGCTTCTAGGAAAACAAACCAGCTGTTAAATTTGATATAAAACACCAGCAACTAATTTGGTAGGCTTAATCTAATATGATGGGAATAAAAAAGAAAAATTGTTATAAAGATACAAATAGTTATTGATAGAACTTGTTGATATAATAGGTTCCCTTTCGTAGGAGTGTTGCTTCTGCTCAAGTACTTTTACTAACAAATAAGAAGAAGTGTAGTAATACTATATTGATAACTCAATGTGTTGGGCTTGAGTAAACATAGTTAAAAGCATATTGAGGTTCATGTATGTATGTATGTATGTATGTATGTATGTATAGTTAAAAGCAATATTTAGTTGCACACTTGCACTGAACAACTGTACTGCTCTTTGACAATGTTATTATGTTGGGAAACAGTATTAAAAGCAGTTCAAATAAAAGGTATTTATTCCAACATACCGCAAAGACAAACAGGCTCAACAAACAAACGATAAAAGTGAAAAATGAAATCAAAGAAAATAATGAAGATGTACGAAAAGCACATTTCATGTAAAAAATTTCCTGGATAATACCAAATAAGAGCTTTCCTAAAAGGTTTTCTTGTAAGATTCCCTAAAATCTCTTGAAAGTTTCACTCCAAAAGAATTTCTGGAAAAAATGAATAGCACCAAAAAGTTGAGCTTCCTCTTAGATATGGAGGAGATAATTGATAAAGACTGAATCTGGCCCATTATCAACTAGTGTCCAACTCTTCTTCCTCCACAACACACTAGAAAGAAAACTGAATCATCTTCCATATGATATTATAAAATCTACTAGTACTTTGAAAAGTGCCAAAACGTACAGTCATACAAATAAATCCAATAAATAACATACTCCCTAGGTCCTAATGTTGCCTTTATTGAAATTTTAAGGCTCGCATAGAACACACTTATATACCTTTTTTGTGATCTTTTTAAGTATTAAGTGTCAAAGACTAAAATTTGTAGTTGGAAAAAATTACTCCCTCCATTCCAAAATTAGATATCCATTTTGACCTTTGTAGTCGGTTTGTGAAATTCTAAAATTCAAAATCAACACAAATTTGTTTGCTTTTTAATACAGACAATTATAACAATTGAAAACTAACTAAAAAGTTACTATGGTAATTTCCATATTTATTGTTTTCAAAACATGAATGAATTCATATCTATTTTATAAATTTTGAGATGGAGGGATTATATAGGTGTGTCAAGTGCAATTCTTACTATACAGACAAAAAAAACAACAAAGAAAGTAGTAATCTAGAAAAATAGTAGAAAAAAAAAGTAGTACTTTTTTTTTTTTTTTTTTTTATGACCGAGGGAATACAAAGAAACAGGTGAAACAGGAAACCACAATTGCAAGAAGCAAACTTTGGCTTATTCCATGCCACACATGAGTTTTCTTATTCACATCAAAGCAAAATTCAAATTAATAGTGACAAATACTCGCAACACCTAATATAACCCAATGGGTCAAAGAACACGAATTATCGGAAATTGATGAGCAATAATTCACCTGCACAACTGGGTTTTCTCCTGGTGAAGAAAGTAACAGTGGTTCATAGGGACCCGTGTGGTCAAACTGCGAGAGATCCGATTTTGATCTCCCAAAAGACCCATCTTGCTTTTGTTCATGCTCATCTTCAACATCAACCTGGGTTTGTCGTGGTGGACTTTGAGACTGGATTTGGGGCAGAACAAATGGGTCCTGGAGGCGTAGAAGCTGTCGAGAGAGAGAAGATTTGGGGGGTTTTCTAGGGTTTATGGTTGGGTCAATTTGGTGAGAAATTAAAGAAGGCTGTGAAAGATAAGATGATGAAAGGTTGGTGCAGGGCTTGAGCGTCTCCTTGAAGCTGTGTAGTGACATGGTTAAGTGAAAACTGCAAGTTTCAGAGCCTGTGGGATAAAATAGGAGCTTTTCAAATTTTGAAAATGTTGCGAAAGTTTTTCTTGTTTTCCGGTTTTGCAACTGCCAAGCGGTAGAAGAAAGTTGGAGACATGCTGTGCTGATGCCACCTAAAGTCCCCCGAGTTCCCGACTGAATAAAAGAATACGCTACTCCTATTAATTAGTACAGTAGTATAAAATTAATATTCCTAGTCAATCCTTCAATCATTATTATATATAAATACATTACAGTCTATCCTTCAACTCAATTAATTTCAAATTAATTAATTAATCTGACTTTCAAACACACCCAATTTTAATTAATTAAAATTAATTTGATTTTTAACATAGTTAAAAATCAATTAATTAATTTGTCTTCCAATTTGATTTCTAACAGAAACTCAATTAATTTCATAGTCTATCCTCCAACTCAATCAATTTTAAATCAATTAATTAATCTGGCTGTTAAAAATCAAGTAATTAATATGTCTTCCAATTTGATTTTTGATTTTTAACATAGTTAAATCTTTATATATAAATACATCACAGTCTATCCTCCAACTCAATCAATTTCAAATTAATTAATTAATCTGGCTTCCAAACATAGTCAATTTTATCAATTGAAATCAATTTGATTTTTAACATAGCTAAAAATCAATTAATTAATTTGTCTTCCAATTTGATTTCCAACAGAAACTCAATTAATTTCATAGACTATCCTCCAACTCAATCAATTTCAAATCAATTAATTAATCTGGCTGTTAAAAATCAAGTAATTAATCTGTCTTCCAATTTGATTTAATTAATTTGTCTTCCAATTTGATTTCCAACAGAAACTCAATTAATTTCATAGTCTATCCTCCAACTCAATCAATTTCAAATCAATTAATTAATCTAGCTGTTAAAAATCAAGTAATTAATCATCTTTCGATTTGATTTCAATGAAACTCAATTAATTTCAAATCAATTAATTAATTAACACACCCAATTTTAATCAATTGAAATCCCACATACAACCCAATTTTAATCAATTGAAATTCCATATACAATTGATATTAGCCATTAATACATAATACTCCCTCCATCCCATTTTAATAGACGTTCTACAAGTTTTCACGTAAAGTAAGAATGAATACAATTTTACTATTTTATCCTTAATTAATATATCATCCCATTAATGCTTCTCTGTTTTCTTCTAAAAATTATCACTCCTCCTGCCTATTACCGGTAGCAGAAGAATCTGACTCCTTTTAAAACAGAAGAGAAGCCACTAATTTACATAAGTGGTGATTCTGCCTATTACCGGTAGCAGAGGAAACTTTATTATCTCTAGAAGTGGAACGATTAAAAGATAAATATGAAGGAGTCAGATCTACTCCATTGAAGATCATCGGCCGGATCACCCTTCACCCGCCGGATCTGAGATAATGATCGGGAAGATCATCGGTCGGATCTACCTCTGACCGGGAAGATCATTTCTCTCGCTCAGATCTGACCGTGACTCAGTCGCTCAGATCTACCTCTGAATGTGACTCAGTTGCGAGTGATGATTTCTTCATGAGTTTGGAGGAAATTACGGTCCGATCATGCGGTCTTGGGAGATGGATTACGAGATCATTCCCATTAAAGTGAATCTTGTAGAGGAAAAAAGAGTTTATTCCTTGTTTTTTTTATATCATCCTAACAGGAACTGTTCTCAATAGGGATTAATAGTGTTAGAGAAGGAAGGGTAGAGAAGGAAAATAAATGGCAAAATATTCTTGGAATTGTAGAGCGTCAAATATTTTGGAAAAAACCCCCCTCCTAAAACGTCTATTAAAATGGGATGGAGGGAGTATTAACCATTAATACATAACAGAAAACCATTAATTCAGTTTCCTCTTTCAATCCAATAGTTTTTCTTTTTCTTTCATCTTCAAAACTGCCACATGGATTCATGGTATACAACATTGCATTACAATTAAGATACAGAGTTAAATCAATAGACAATCCAAAAGACAACACTCACTATAGCCATAAATATTAAAATTGGTAACATATAACGGATAATAGACAATCCAAAAGACAACACTCACTATAGTCATAAATATTAAAATTGGTAACATATAACGGATAAGAATTGATGACAAAAAAAAATACTCATTAAATATAAAACACCTATAAATACTACTATTACATAAACAAAAAATCTAATACATAAACAATATCATACAAAATACTAAATAATGGATATCAGGTAAAGTAATTAGTTTATTTTTTTAACTAATATATTCTTCCTATTTTGCATGTTATTTTTAAAATTTTATGTGTTTTGATTTATTTGCAGATCTATACCAACAAAAAACAAAGGGCAGAACAAACGCCAAATTATTGAAATAAGCGATGATAGCAGTAGTGACAATGGTGGTTATGGATATGCCAAGAATGCAAGGATCGAAGAAACTATTGTTACGCTACAAACAAAGATCGAAGCCATGAAAGAGAAGATTCAGAAAATTGAGCAACAACTATTAGTTTATTTTTTTAACTAATATATTCTTCCTATTTTGCATGTTATTTTTAAAATTTTATGTGTTTTCATTTATTTACAGATCTACACCAACAAAAAACAAAAGGCAGAACAAACGCCAAATTATTAAAATAAGTGATGATAGCAGTAGTTGTGACGCCCCCAAAATAGGTATACATCACCTATCCTGAGTCGCCAAATACACGGTACAAAATACAAATACAATCTTTAATATACAACAAAAGAGCTATGAGTTTTAATACAAATATTGTGTTCTAGACAATATCCACTCTCAGAATAAGTCCTCATTATATTTATTGTCACACTATTTAACAAAATAGTGAGGACTACTAATGCTATCCTCTGGACCATCACTCCGTTCCCCGACTAGTCCCATTACGTTCTCATTTCTCGAAGAGAACAATGAAAGCAAAAAGGTGAGCTCAACTAGCCTAGTAAGAAATATTATGACTAAGATAATGCGAGAATAAATTATCATTAGTCTTCAACAATGTTAAACCGATAAAATATAATAGACATCAAGTTTAAGCTGCGGTGAACAAGCAATCCATTAAAAGAGTGAGTGGAGAATAAAATCTACTATCTTTTATGATTTAAAAGGTTTTTCATCACTTTTATCATTTGGGACTCGACTTAATAAATAATCCACATCATCGAATCACCCCGCACTACTCTGACCGAGGATATTCTTTAGTATCACGATCACAATTATCCATGCACTACGGGCCAAGGATATTCGTGTATTTATCAATGGTCATGATCTTGCCAATAACTGTCCATCAATGCACTACGGGCCAATGAGGACTTTTATCACATCATTTATAACATGACGGACATGATTATACCGAATAATTCCTGGTCATAATCATACCAAGTCCATATATGCACTACAGGTCACAGATGACCTTCAAAAAAATATAAACATGAGGATGATGACAATGATATAAGAATTCAATAAAACAAGTTCACGAATTAATTTATCCAGGAACTAATAACGTCCAAATTGTCAACATGATACTTCTTTGTAGAGTAAAATTCAAGAATGCTCAAAAGAATATTTCCATGAAAAGATCTTTGGATGAAGCGCTTGAAATATCGAGGATATTCTACTAATTTCATGGAGTATAGAAGTCAAAACTTTAACCAATTGAGTATAATAAGGAATGGAATAACAAAAGAAATCACCAAGCATGCGGTGAGCCCGCACGGCGGAGTTATTCAATGAGAATAATAAAAGGCGGAACCGTGTCCAGCCGTAAAAGGCGAGCAGGATGTTCAACAGAATAATAAAAGCGGAACCGTGTCGGCGTAAAGCATGTATACATGATGTTCCAACGAGAATAATAAAGAATGGAATAATGAGAAGAATTTCACCATGTATGCGGTGCCCGCACCAACGAGTTATTCCAACATAATAAGAAAGAATGGAATAACAGAAGTTCTCTTCATGAAGACGAAATAAAGTAATAATACCCCTTACCTTTGAAAGAAACTGGATATAGGAGTAGTGAGGTAGCAGGCTTCTCTTCTTTTACAGATTTGCTCTCTACAATTTTTCTCTATAATAATTGCTCTATAGCTTTAGTGAATTGGTGAGAAATGAAGGAAGAATGAGCTTCTATTTATAGAAAAATATAGTTTCAATAATTTCACGTTTTGGAGCTCGAAAAATTACAGTACAATACCTCCAACTTTTTCTTTATTTTTAATTTAGTCATGCAAGTATTATCAAACTTGCACCACCTTCCCTAATAGTAAATAATGTGATTCAATAGTAAATCATGTGAATTAATAGTTCTAGACATGTGAAAATACGAATTAAAGTATAGTACCTCCATCTATACCTCCATTTTTAACTTAGTCATGCAAGTATTATCAATCTTGCACCAACTACCCTAATAGTAACAAGAATGTGAAACAATAGTATACACATGTGAACAAATAGTTATAATCATGTGAAATAATAACAATCAATTGCTCATTTATGGGTTAAATAAATACAGATTGGTCAATATAACCTCCAAACATCAATTATTATCGAAATAAATGTCGATTTTCACTAACACAAATAATTCCAACACAATGAAACTATTTTTATCAAAAATATAAATTTTGAAATTTTGAAGTTTGACTTTTCCCAAAAAAGTCAACTGTTGACTTTTTGACCAAATAGTAAAATTTGGAAAATTTTGTGTTTATAGTCTATTTTTACTAATTTCATCGTTCCGGACTCAAATATCACGTCCGCGTCACCAAATTCAACTTAAACAACAACTTCAATTTTAATAACATTCATCATTAATATTATAACTCACAATATTTATCAACCGTGTCGTTCCCGTGAAGAAGAGGGGCTTTCAATAAGGATTTCTCCCTATTGGTAGCTTGATTAGGTGACCAAACCTCTCCTCGATGTAACTTCTGACATTGTAAATATTGCAATTTAATAATATGAATAACTTTGCCGTCTCAATTATTGATTTAATAAAATAACATATTATGCGGATGATCTTTGTGACAATAATCGAATCAATAATATGAGAGATATGATGCGCAATTATTGTAGCAATAATTGAGTATAACTGGTGACTTCTCACATAAGCATTAATAATCAATACTGGTGTGCTACTACGCAACCACGCGTATTCATTGTACTTTTTACTACCGAGTAGTTCAACATGATAATGTGTAAAACTTCCGTAGTTATTTTCATAAATATATTTTTTCGCTTTTTCAATCAAATGATAATTACATTTGTGGGGTCCACCAATGATGATTCTGTGGTTATGCGAATATTCCCTGCTAAAACGAATATTCTCCGACCAATCGAATATAATATAACAACTTGCATAATTTGCCGAAATTATATAAATACTACCCACAACTATAACATTATAACCAATTCATTCCATAATATTCAAAAATGATAATTATAGAAAAATCATCTTTATTCATAAAAGTTGGGGTCTTACAACCTCCCCTTCTTATGAAATTTCGCCCTCGAAATTAGGGTACGTACCTGGTATGTCGAATAGGTGAGGATATCTTGACTTCATCTCAGATTCTAACTCCCAAGTCATATCTTCCACGTCGTGGTTTCTCCACAAAACTTTGACTTGATGTATAACCTTAGAGCGTAGAATATGATCCTTCTTATCCAAGATTTTAACAGGTAACTCTTCATACGTTAAATCTTCCTCTATCACGTCTGGTTCTAATTCAATAATGTGGTTCGGGTCTTCCACATATTTACGTAACATGGATATGTGAAAAACGTTATGAACACAAGACATACTTGGCGGTAAAGTGAGTCTATACGCCACAGTTCCTACTCGATCAAGGATTAAAAATGGGCCAATGAATTGAGGATTGAGCTTTCCTCTCTTTCCAAATCTCGTAACTCCTTTCCATGGAGCAATACGTAACAACACATGATCTCCAATATTGAATTCCACGTCCTTTCGATGAAGATCAACATAACTCTTTTGTCGATCTTGTGAGGTTTTTATACGTTGTCGGATTGTTTGAATCTTTTCCGTAGTCATACGTACCAAATCTGTAAGACCCCAAATTATTAATAAATGAAATTTATTTTCCTCTATTTATTATTTTGAAATAGTAAGTGTTGATTTGATTAATGTGGATAGTTATGGGTAAAATACGCAAATATTTCGAATAAGCAAGTGGTTATAAAATATTCATTATTGTCGGGGAATATTCGTTTGGTCGTGGAATATTAAATACTATCGGGGAATATTAAATGCGACGGCCTTGATCTTTTGTGGGCCCTATAACGGAAAAGCGATTGGATGAAGAAACGACAAATATAAGTTGTTATAAATAAATAGCAGCGTAGTTATTTCAATTATCTTGTTGGAATACGGTGGTTTAAAACACGAATACGCGTTGTTGAATAGTAGTAGTACTGCGGTATTGCACCAATTATTGATTCTTACGTAAGAAGGCACTACTCAATAATGGTTACGATAATTCTTATTCGATATTTTATTGATTTAATAATTCTTTGCGTTGATATTTTATATTCTTTGTTGTTTTGATAATTGTCATTACACAAGATTTTTCATTATCGAAGCAATAATTCATATTATCTGAATAATATTATTAGATAACATTATTGGCAATGTCTAGAAAGTTACATCTAAGGAGAGGTTTGGTCACCTAATTTGCGCCAAGAAGAAGAAATTCTTATTGAAAGCCCCTCTCTCTCAGGAAGCGCACTGGTTGTCAATATTGTGATTCTGTAATATTATTTGTGAATAATTAATTATTGATTTATATGATGAGGAAAATATTGATTTTATGTGGATATAGATGGAGAAAATTTTTAATGTGACAATTGTTGAAAATTAATATTTTATCTTTTTCTGATAAAATAATTTATTTAAATATATTATTTTAATAATATATTAACGGTGATATTTTATAATGAATGTGGGATATATGAGTATATGAGGAGGAAGAGTATTTTTGTGGCATTAAATGATTAACACATGTTTTGTGTGTCGGTGGACCCCATTTCTTGACTGAAATTTGATTATAGCCTGTAAAATCGTCCGTTTGTGGATTTTGGTCATTTTTATTTGGAATTTTGGAAAACTTTCTTCTGCAAAGTTGTAGAGAATTGAATTTCCTATAAAAACTCATGAGATTCGAATTTTTCTGATAAAGGAGTTATTTATTATGAATTATTGAAGTTCAAACTCAAAATAATTGATTTTGGAAGTTTTAATTATTTATATCAACAAAAACGTTTTTATTGTTTTGGTTGGCCCCCCATGTGTTGTAAACATGCTGATTTCAGTAGTCTTGGTTGGCGTAGGAATATATATATATATAATATATTATTATTATATTAAATTTTTCGCTTTTTGGTGTTCTAAGCGATTTCTATAAATAAGGTGCTTAGGTTAGAATTGAAAATCACACTTTAAAGCTGAAGTTTTTCTCTCTATATTATCGAGCATATTCTTGTGAGTATTTTGAGTATACTTTGAGTATTGCTATACGGTGCAAGTTCAAGTCATAGCTTTATATCAGGTGTTTCAACTAGAAATCTTGTCTTTTCGAGGTAAGGATGTTATTTTCTTCTCAAATGATATTATTTCTTCAATATCATTATCTTTGAAATATTAGTTGGAACTTTTATCAAATTTGGAACTTTTTCATGTCGGGGTTACTTATTCATGAGTTACTATTCATGAGTTACTATTTATGAGTTCTTATTCACGAGTTCTTATTCACGCAGTACTATTAAATGAAGCGTGAAGATATTTTTTTGTGGAATTTCTATCTTTTGGTGTGAGATTATTGTTCACGATATCTGGAACTATTCACGTATCTGACTATTCACGAATCTGGATTATTCATTAGAAAAATGAAAATTTTTCTTTTTGTCTAAAATATCTATTACGGATACTAGCTTTGATTGTATCCGTGTTTTGATCATTCTTGAATTTTACACCCCTATGATTATTTTTGAGGTATTTTTGGACGTGGATAAAACAAAGTCTGAATCCTTAATCCTTAATCCTTGTCATTTTGTTTCTTTGGATTCGTTTCTTTAAAAATATTTTCATCATCTTGATCTTAAATGATGATATTATTGAATATCTTTGGCACAGTAGTGCAAAGATGAATGATTTTGAAGAATATCTTTGGTAGTAGTGCAAAGATGAAAGCGGTGTTTAGATGAACATGATTAATCGATGAATATCTTTGGCCGTAGTGCAAAGATGAGCAGTGTTTAGATGAACATGACTAACTGATGAATATCTTTCGCTCTGTAGTGCAAAGATGAATATTTGATTCAGATATATATTGATTGATGTTACGGGGATAAAATATCGACGATGAACTTTTAAATTCATATATAGAAGATAGTAGTTTGTATTCTCTACTTAACTCTTCTAATGAATTATTATTATTTCATTGCGAATATTGATTTAAAATTTGTTGTCTATTGTATTCTATTAGATTTTTTCCTGTTGAAGACTAACGATAATTTTTTGTATATTATCTTAGTCATAATATTCTTTCTTGGGCTAGTTGAGCTCACCCTTTTCCTTGTTGTTCCATTTTTCTTCTCGGGAGGCGAGAATGTAAGCGAAGTACTTAGTGGGGTATGGAATGAAGGTTCTAGAGAGAGTTGTTTAGTAGTCCTCACCATTTTTGTAAAATAATGTATCAATAATTATGATTGGGATTTATTTGCGTGTGGATATTGTCTAGATGACAATATCTGTATTTAAACTCACAGTTTATATGTTGTAATAATAAAGTTGTAGTTATTTCTGTACCATGTATTTGGCGACTCAGAATGGGTTGGATGGAATGGACCTATTTTGGGGGCGTCACAAAATCCGGTCCTGCTTCACCCACCTCATCCCAACATACTGGAGAACGACACTTTCTTCCATATAACGCCTCGAATGGAGCCATGCCAATACTTGTTTGATAACTGTTGTTGTAGGAAAACTCCACCAATGGTAAGAACTTGTCCCAACTTCCCTTGAAGTCAAGGACACAGAGTCTTAATAAATCTTCAAGAGTTTGAATTGTCCTCTCTGATTGTCCGTCCGTCTGAGGATGATATGTCGAACTAAATCGTAAATCTGTGCCCATAGCTTTTTGTAAACTAATCCAAAATCTTGAAGTGAATCTTGGGTCTCGATCAGAAACTATGGATACTGGCATACCATACAATCTTACAATTTCGTTTATATACATACTAGCAAGACGTTCAAGTGTATAAGTTTCTCGTATCGGTAAGAAATAAGCAGACTTAGTCAATCTATCAACAATGACCCAAATCGCATCTATGCCTTGAGAAACCTTGGGAAGACCAGTAACGAAATCCATGGTAATGTGCTCCCACTTCATTCGGAATTTCAAGTGGTTCTGATGGACCTTTTGGCACTTGATGCTCACTTGACTCGTTAACAAGTTAGACACCTTGAGATAAACCCCGCTATCTCTCTCTTCATATTGCTCCACCAAAATGTATGTCGAAGATCACGATACATTTTGGTACTCCCAGGATGGATTACAAACGGTGTGTTGTGCACCTCCAACATGATTTTATACTTTAACTCAGGGTCGTTAGGAACACAAAGTCTGGAGTTGACTCGAAGTATTCCTTCATCATCGATTCTTGCTCCTAAGATAGCACCTTCTTGCACTTTCTTTCTTATAATGCGATCATGTAAGACCCCAACTTTTATAAATAAAGATGAATTTTTCTATAAATATTATTTTTGAATATTATGGAATAAATTTGATATAATGTTATAGTTGTGGGTAATATTTATAAATTTTGCAAAGTATGCAAGTTGTTATAAAATATTTGTTTGGTGGGGAATATTCTTTTTGTTAGGGAATATTAAATATGAAATGGCTCAATCATTGGTGGACCCCTACAAATTATTATTGTCGGATTGAGAAAATGACAAAAATATTTTATAAAAATAACTACGGAGGTGTTATCGTTAAAACTGTTGAACTACCGGTGGTAAAAAAGTATAATGTCTGGCGTGGTTGCATAGTATTATACACGGTATTGATTATTGATGCTTACGTGAGAAGTCTTTCACCTATGCTCAATTATTGCTACAGTAATTGCTGCATCATATCTCTTATATTATTGATTCAATTATTGTCACAGTATCATCTGTATAATATGTTATAGTATTAAATCAATAATTGAGACGACAAGTTATAAATGATTAATAATTGTTGAAAGATTAAATATGTGTTGATGAAAAAAAAATAATTTGTGGTAAGTTTGATTATTTTATGGGGGGCTCATATGTCATCATCTAAGAGTCTCTTCGTCAATAGTATTTACCTTCGTCAATAGTAATTACCTTCGTCAATAGTAATTACCCTTGTGAATAGTATTTACCTTCCGTCGATAGTAATTACCTACCGTCGATAGTAATTATCCTTATGAATAGTATTTACCTTCGTCGATAGTATTTACCTTCGTTAATAGTAAATACCTTTTTACAGACGTCGAACCACTTGTCGTTTCACATTACAAAGCGTCGAACCACTTGTCGTTTCACATTACTGGCGTCAAACCACTTTTCTTTTCACATCATTAGTCGTCGAGCCACTTGCTTTTCACACGGCCGGTGCTAAGCTAGAAATCTTCTATAAATAGAGGGCTAGGGCTTCATTATTTTCGCAATTCATTCAAGCTATAGAGAGAGAAAGTATATAGAGAATAAGTGAGAAAGAAGAAGAGTATTTTGTTACTACTACCGCTGCGATATTCAATCTCCTACCAAATGTAAAGGGTGTTATTCTTTCTTATTCATGAAGAGAGCTGTTGTTATTCCATTGCTTATTATTTCATTTGGAATAACTTTGTGTATCTGTGATTTACCTATACTTGGTGACATTCTTCTATTATTACATTGGAACATCCACATGCATGTGTTTTACAGGACTGGTTAAAATCTTTATTATTATTTTGTTGGAACATCACATGCGTGTGTTTTACAGGACTGGTCGGTTCCGCTTTTTACTATTCTGTTGGAACATCACATGCGTGTGTTTTACACAGGACTGGTTAAAATCTTTATTATTATTACATTGGAACATCCATACATGTGTGTTTTCTGCAGGACTGGTTCCATTCTTTATTATTACATTGGAACATCACATGCATGCGTTTCTGTGGGACTGGTTCCATTATTTATTATTCATTGGAATAACTTTTTGTATGCGGTCTATCGCATGCATGGTGATTTCTTTTGTTATTCTATTCTTTATTATACCCGGTTGGTTAAAACTTTGACTTTATACTCTATGAAATTAGTGGAATATCCTTGATATTTGCGTTTCATCCGATATCTTTTCATGGAAATATTCTTACGATCATTCTTGAATTTTACTCTACAAAACGATATCATGTTGATAATTTGGACGTTAATAATTCTGGATAAAATAATTCTTGAACTTGTTTTATTGAATTCTTATATCATTGTCATCATCCTCATGTTTATATTTTTTAAAGTCATACGTGGCTTTTGTAGTGCATAGATGGACTTGGTATGATTATGACCGAGACTGACCGATTGTAATCATCGTAGTAATGTTACAAATGATGTGGTAAAAATCCTCGATTAGTAGTAGTGCATTGATGGACGTTTGTTGGCATGATCATGACCATTAATGAATACACAAATATTCTTGGGCGTAGTGCATGAATAATTGTGGTCGTGATACTAAAGAATATCCTTGGCGTAGTAGTGCGAGGGTGATTCGATGGTGTGGAATATTTATTAAAAGTGAGTCTCATTTATATAAATGATGAAAAACCTTTTAAAACCTAAAAGATAGTAGACTTTATTTTCTACTTGACTCTTTTAATGGATTGCGATATTCATTGCAGATTAAACCGGTTGTCTATTGTATTTTATCGGTTTAACATTGTTGAAGACTATTGATAATTTATTACGCATTATCTTAGTCATAATATTTCTTCTTGGGCTAGTTGAGCTCACCCTTTCTTTCCTTCATTTTCTCTTCGTGAAATGAGAATATAGGCTGGACGAGCGAGTGGGGAACGCAGTGATGGTCACGAAGATAGCATTAGTAGTCCTCACTATTACGTGAAATAGTGTGATAATAATTGTAATGAGGACTCCTTTTTGAGTTTGTATAATATCTAGTAGGCGATATTTGTATTTAAACTCACGATTTATGTCGTATTATGCCACGGAGTTATGTTAGTAAGTTGTATTTAAATTACATACCATGTAAGTGGCGACCCAAGATGGATGATGTATACCTAATTTTGGGGGCGCGATTTAGTATCGAGCTTAGGATATGATCCTGGCTAAGATGTGAGAATAGTACTAGGAGGGAGAGGCGGGGAATACCTTCGTTAGTATGACCTACCTAAGTTTATGTCTGCTATTTTGTTGGTTGGTGGGAAGATAGGGATAATTTGTTACATGTCAATTAACCTTTTGTTTTGTGGCGATATCGAAAATGACATCCGAGAATGTTGAGAATACTTGATGGGTATGACGATTGTTGATTCACCACATATCAATAATCGGGATAATGTGCATCGAAGGCGACAATCCTCATGCAAACAACAACCTTGACCAAATGATGAATGATCAAATGTTCAGAGGCTTTATGCAATTTATGCAACAAAGAAGCGAGAAAGCGACTCTATCCAAAACGTGGGGTGGAAACACGGAAAAAACTCTCAGGTGGTCACCGCTAAACAATTCAAGGATTTGGGACCACCGGAGTTTAAGGGTGAGCAAAACCACCACGGCGGAAGCATGGATAAAGCAGATTACCAAGATATTTGATGTCTTGGGATGCTTCGAGGAGCAAAGGTTCCTTTCACGCCTTTATGTTGCGCGGAGAGGCGGATTCTTGGTGGGAATCGGTAAAAGCGTACTCAACTCTTGTCTTGAAGATATCTTGGGAGAAGTTCCGGGGAGTCGTTCAACTACAAATACTTTCACGAAAGTATTCGCCACATGAAGGAGGTGGAGTTTATCAAGTTGGAACAAAACAATATGACCAGGTGTCGCAATACGAGGCAAAATTTGCGGAGTTATCACGGTTTCGTCCCCACTTGGTGGATAATGAAGAGAGAATGGCGCGAATGTTTTAAGAGGTTTGAAGCGGGAATCGTCAACATCTTATTTCTCATAAAGCGTGTTTGTATTCGGATGTTGTAAATAGGGCTCGATTAGTGGAACGCGATAATGAGTCAACCTGACTAAAAGAGAAGCGGTGACAAAATTATAATACCGGCGAGAATAGTCATGAGCGGTGACAACAAGCGTGGAGGAATCAACGGGCGGATATGGTAACCACCGGTGGTAATCGAGGCCAAAACAATAAGAATGGACATTTCAAGAAAGCGGAGATTCAACAATGATGGAAAGACGGCGTCGACCAAAGCACCCATTGTTAAGGAAGGAGAAAGACCACCTATCATATGCTTCAAATGCGGAGGAGAGGGACACATCGATCAAAGCTGCGTCATGCCAGTCAAAGCATGTTATAATTGTGGAAGAGAAGGTCACTTAGCTCGATTTTATCGTTCTACAGAAGACAAATTCAACTAGGATGGAGGCACCAAAGGCCATCCCAAAAATTCAAAGCCAGTAGTCTGAGGAAAGCGTTTGTTGTGACCTCCCAAAGAGCAAGGAATCGAATGAGGTCATCACGGGTAAGCTTATCATAAACTCTAATGAAGTCTATACTTTATTTGATCTGGGGTTCTACCCATTCTTTTATTTCTCCTACTTGCGCTCATCGATTAAATTTGACTCAGGAGAAATTAGACTTTGACTTATCTGTGGAAACTCCGTTGGGAGAAACCTTCATTACATCCACTTGTTTATAAGTCTTGTTTGGTTCAAATCGGTACCCTCACATTACTTGTCGATCTTATTTCATTAAAAATACTTGCATTTGGCGTGATTACAGGGATTGATTGGTTAACTACTTATCATGCAAAATTGATTGTTTTCGTAAGGTTGTTAGCTTTCATATTCCTAATCAACCTATTATCTTGAATTCAAACGACCAAACCATTAAAATCAATCACGGTCATCTCAAGCCATAAAGCTATTCGTTTATTGAAAAGCGGATGTCAAGCTTTCTTAGCTCATGTCACGATTTAAATAAAAATACGCCGGTTTTAAAGCGATATTCCTATTGTTAATAAATTTCGGCGTATTCCCGAAGAACTTCTGGCCTACTACCTAGGCGTGAAATTGAATTTTGTATCGACCTTGAACCCAGTACAAAACCTATTTCAAAGCCCCATATCGAATGGCTCTATTGAACTCGGAGTTAAAGACCCAACTGCGAGAATTGTTAGACATTGGCTTTATTCGTCTCCTAGTACTTCTCCTTGGGGTGCTCTTTCTATTCGTGAAGAAGAAAGATGGGAGTATGCGACTTTGTATTGATTATCGGGAGTTGAATCATGTTACCATCAAAAATAGGTATCCATTGCCACGTATTGATGACTGTTTGACCCGATTGCAAGGAGCCAAATTCTTTTCAAAGATTGATCTTCGTTAGGATATCACCAATTGAAGATTAGAACCCGTGACATTCCAAAGACGGCTTCGAGAACCTCGATGCGGGCATTATGAATTCTAGTCATGTCATTTGGATTGACTAATGCTCCTAACGCCTTCATGGATATGATGAACCAAGTATTCAAGGAATATTTAGATCACTTTGTGGTCGTCTTTATTGATGACATCCTTATTTATTCCAAAAGCCGTGAAGATCATGAAAACACTTGAGGTCGACACTCCAAAAGCTTCGTGAATATAAGCTTTATGCGAGTTGAAGAAATGCGAGTTACGGCTTGAAGAAGTAGCATTCCTTGGGCACGTGGTATCAAGTCATGGAATATCATTGACCCAAAGAAAGATTGAAGCTATTCAAAGTCGGGAACAACCTAAATCGATGATAGAAATCACGTAGCTTTCTCGGTTTAGGTGGTTATTATCGGAGAGATTCGTGGAAGGATTTTCTCGAATCGCTACTCCATCGACTTCGGTGACTCGGAAGATACAAAGTTCGGTTGGAGCGAAGAATGTGAGAAGAGTTTTCAAGAACTCAAGAGGAGACTTATTTATTTTGTTACGACAATACCATCCGGCTCGGAGGATTTGTCATCTCTGATGATGCTTCTGAGCAAAGGGTTGGGATGTGTTCTTATGCAACATGGAAAAGTTATAGCTTTATGCCTCGCGACAACTCAAAGAATATGAGAGGAATTATCCTACTCATGATCTAGAGTTAGCATTTATTATCTTTTTGCACTTAAAATTTGGAGGCATTACTTGTATGGGGAGAAAGTGGAGATCTTTACGGATCATAAAAAGCCTCAAATATTTCTTCACTCAAAAGGAACTCAACATGCGACAACGACGTTGGCTTGAGCTGTTGAAAGATTATGATCATACCATCCAATACCATCACGAAAAGCGAGCGTGGTGGTGGTGGCGCATTGAGTAGAAAATTATATGCAATCACGAGTGCGATATTGTCAACGCAAAGGCCCATTTTGTGTGACTTGCAAAGGATAGAGATAGAGTTAAAGACTCGAGGGGACGCATGTGATGATAAGCGAGTATCTGAGTAGAACCGACTTTAATCGATAAAGTTAAAGCTACTCAAGCTACTGAGACCTAAAGGCGATGCGTATGAGGAAGAAAGTGCAAGAAGGTGCTATCTTAGGAAGCAAGAATCGATGAAGAAGGAATACTTGAGTCGACTCCGGACTTTGTGTTCCTAACGACCACGATTTAAAGTATAATATCATGATGGGGTACAACACACCATTTGCGATCCATCACTGGGAGTACCAAAATGTATCATGATATTAAATCATACATTTTGGTGGAGCAATATGAAGAGAGAGAGATATTTGTTTATCTCAAGGTGTCTAACTTGTCAACGAGTTAAAGCGGAGCATCAAGTACCAAAAGGTCCATTGCAACCACTTGAAATTCCGAATGGAAGTGGGAGCACATTACCATGGATTTCGTTCACGGTCTTCCTAAGGTTTCTCAAGGCATTGATGCGATTTGGGTCATTGTTGATAGATTGACCAAGTACGCTCATTTCTTACCGAATCGAGAAACTTATACACTTGAACGTCTTGCTCGTATGTACATAAGCGAGATTGTAAGGCCGCATGGTATCTGCGGTATCCATAGTTTCGATCGAGACCCAAGATTCACTTCACGATTTTGGGTTGGTTTGCAAAAAGCTATGGGCATAGACTTACGATTTAGCTTCGGCATATCATCCTCGGGACGGACGGGACGATCGGAGAGGACTATTCAAACTCTTGAAGATCTATTAAGACTCTGTGTCCTTGATTTCAAGGGAGTTGGGACAAGTTCTTACCATTGGTGGAGTTTTCCTACAACAACGGTTATCAAACAAGTATTGGCATGGCTCCATTCGAGCGTTGTATGGAAGAAAGTGTCGTTCTCGATTATCTTTGGGATGAGGTGGGTGAAACAGCGTTGTTGGGACCGGGAGTTAGTGCGTATGACTACGGAAAAGATTCAAACGATCCAAACAACGTATAAAAACCTCACAAAATCGACAAAAAAGTTATCTTTGATCTTCATCGAAAGGGCGTGGAATTCGATATAGGAGATCATGTGTTGTTAAGAGTTGCTCCATGGAAAGGAGTTACAAGATTTGGAAAGAGAGGAAAACTTATCCTCGATTCATCGGTCCATTTTAATCCTCGATCGAGTAGGAGGCGTGGCCTATAGACTTCACTTTCTGCCAAATATGTCTCTCGTGTTCATAACGTTTTTCACATATCTATGTTACGTAAATATGTGAAAGACCGAACCATATTATTGAGTTAGAACAGGACAAAAAATAGCGGAAGATTTGGCGTATGAAGAGGTTCTGTTCAAATTTTGGATAAGAAGGAACATATTCTACGCTCGAGGTTATACCTCAAGTCAAAATTTTGTGGAGGAACCACGATGTTGAGAAATGACTTGGGAGTTAGAATCGAAATGAAATCAAGGTATCCTTACCTCTTCGACATACAGTCGTACCACTAATTTCGAGGGCGAAATTTCATAAGAAGGGAGGTTGTAAGACCCCGACTTTTATAAATAAAGATGAATTTTCTATAAATATTATTTTGAATATTATGGAATAAATTTGATATAATGTTATAGTTGTGGGTAATATTTATAAATTTTGCAAAGTATGCAAGTTGTTATAAAATATTTGTTTGGTCGGGAATATTCTTTTTGTTAGGGAATATTAAATCTGATGGCTCAATCATTGGTGGACCCCACAATGAAATTATTGTCGGATTGAGAAAATGACAAAAATATTTTATAAAAATAACGGCGGAGGTGTTACAATTAAAGCTGTTGAACTACGGTGGTAAAAGTATAATGTCTGGCGTGGTTGCGTAGTAGCACACGGTATTGATTATTGATGCTTACGTGAGAAGTCACTCATTTATGCTCAATTATTACTCTGATAATTAACGCATCATATCTCTTATATTATTGATTCAATTATTGTCACAGTATCATACGTATAATATGTTATAGTATTAAATCAATAATTGAGGCGACAAGTTATAAATGATTAATAATTGTTGAAAGATTAAATATGTGTTGATGAAAAAAATGATTTGTGGTAAGTTTGATTATTTTATGGGGGCTCATATGTCATCATCTAAGAGTCTCTTAAATCGATAGTATTTACTTTCGTCGATATAGTAATTACCTTCGATCAATAGTAATTACCCTTGTGAATAGTATTTACCTTCGTCGATAGTAATTACCTTACGTCGATAGTAATTATCCTTATGAATAGTATTTTTACCTTCATCGATAGTATTTACCTTCGTTAATAGTAAATACCTTTACCGGACGTCGAACCACTTGTCGTTTCACATTCTGAGTGATCGAACCACTTGTCGTT
Organism: Panax quinquefolius; assembly: GCA_020205615.1. Classification (NCBI taxonomy): domain Eukaryota; kingdom Viridiplantae; phylum Streptophyta; class Magnoliopsida; order Apiales; family Araliaceae; genus Panax; species Panax quinquefolius. The sequence goes on along the minus strand of CM035168.1, from coordinate 102,088,780 downwards.
TCACATTCTGAGCGTCGAACCACTTTTCTTTTCACATCATTAGTCGTCGAGCCACTTGCCTTTTCACACGGCGGTCTTAAGCTAGAAATCTTCTATAAATAGAGGCTAGGGCTTCATTATTTTCACGAATTCATTCAAGCTATAGAGAGAAAGTATAGAGAGAATAAGTGAGAAAGAAGAAGAGTATTTTGTTACTTACACTTCTTTGCGATATTCAATCTCTACCAAATGTAAGGGGTGTTATTCTTTCTTATTCATGAAGAGAAGCTGTTGTTATTCCATTGCTTATTATTCTCTTTGGAATAACTTTGTATACTGTGATTTACTATACTTGGTGACATTCTTCTATTATTACATTGGAACATCACATGCATGTGTTTTACAGGACTGGTTAAATCTTTATTATTATTTTGTTGGAACATCCATGCATGTGTTTTACAGGACTGGTTAAAATCTTTCTTTATTCTGTTGGAACATCACATGCGTGTGTTTTACAGGACTGGTTAAAATCTTTATTATTATTACATTGGAACATCTCGTCATGCATGTGTTTTACGTGGGACTGGTTCCATTCTTTATTATTCTGTTGGAACATCACATGCATGCGTTTTTCTGTGGGACTGGTTCCGTTATTTATTATTACATTGGAATAACTCACTTTGCATGCGGTCTATCGCATGCATGGTGATTTCTTTTGTTATTCCATTCTTTATTATACCCAGCTGGTTAAAACTTTGACTTCTATACTCTATGAAATTAGTGGAATATCCTTGATATTTGCGTTTCATCCAGTATCTTTTCATGGAAATATTCTTCTGATCATTCTTGAATTTTACTCTACAAAAGCGATATCATGTTGATAATTTGGGCGTTAATAATTCTGGATAAAATAATTCTTGAACTTGTTTTATTGAATTCTTATATCATTGTCATCATCCTCATATTTTATATTTTTAAAGTCATCGTATTTTGTAGTGCATAGATGGACTTGGTATGATTATGACCGAGAGACTATTCGGTGTAATCATGGTAGTAATGTTACAAATGATGTGGTAAAAATCCTCGATTGGTAGTAGTGCATTGATGGGCCGATTGTTGGCATGATCATGACCATTAATGAATACACAAATATTCTTGGCGCGTAGTGCATGAATAATTGTGGTCGTGATACTAAAGAATATCCTTGGCAGTAGTAGTGCGGGGTGATTCGATGGTGTGGAATATTTATTAAAAGTGAGTCTCAATTTATAATGATGATGAAAAACCTTTTAAAACCTAAAAGATAGTAGACTTTATTTTCTACTTGACTCTTTTAATGGATTGCATATTCAGCTATGATTAAAGCTGGTTGTCTATTGTATTTTATCGGTTTAACATTGTTGAAGACTATTGATAATTTATTACGCATTATCTTAGTCATAATATTTCTTCTTTGGGCTAGTTGAGCTCACCCTTTCTTTCCTTTATTCTCTTGAGTGAAATGAGAATATATTTGGGGACGAGTCGGGGAAGCAGTGATGGTCTGAAGATAGCATTAGTAGTCCTCACTATTACGTGAAATAGTGTGATAATAATTGTAATGAGGACTCCTTTTTTGAGTTTGTATAATATCTAGTAGGCGATATTTGTATTTAAACTCACGATTTATATCGTATTGTACCACAGACGATTATGTTAGTAAGTTGTATTTAAATTACATACCATGTAAGTGGCGACCCAAGATGGATGATGTATACCTAATTTTGGGGGCGTCACGGTTAAATATCGAGCTTTAGGATATGATCCTGGCTAAGATGTGAGAATAGTACTAGGAGGGAGGAGGGGAATACCTTCGCTAGTATGACTACCTAAGTTTATGTCTTTATTTTGTTGGTTGGTCGGAAGATAGGGATAATTTGTTACATGTCAATTAACCTTTTGTTTTGTGGCGATGTCTGAAAATGACATCGAGAATGTTGAGAATAGCAATGGGCGCTTGACGATTGTTGATTCACCACATATCAATAATCGAGGATAATGTGCAATCGGGAAGGCGACAATCCTCATGCAAACAACAACAACCGACCAAATGATGAATGATCAAATGTTCGGAGGCTTTATGCAATTTATGCAATGATGAGAGCGACTCTATCCAAAACGTAGGTGGAAACACGGAAAACTCTCGGCGGTCACCGCTAAACAATTCAAGGAGCTGGGACCACCGGAGTTTAAGGGTGAGCAAAACCACTTACAGGCGGAAGCATGGATAAAGCAGATTACCAAGATATTTGATGTCTTGGGATGCTCAGAGAGCAAAAGGTTCCTTACTAGCGCTTTTTATGTTGCTTGCGGAGGCGGATTCTTGGTGGGAATCGGTAAAAGCGTACTCAACTTCTTTGTCTTGAAGATATCTTGGGAGAAGTTCGAGGGTCATTCAACTACAAATACTTTCACGAAAGTATTCGCCACATAAAGGAGGTGGAGTTTATCAAGTTGGAACAAAACAATATGGCCGTGTCGCATGATACGAGGCAAAATTTGCGGAGTTATCACGGTTTCGTCCCACTTGGTGGATAATGAAGAGAGAATGGCGCGAATGTTTTTAAGAGGTTTGAAGCGGGAGATACGTCAACATCTTATTTCTCATAAAGCGTGTTTGTATTAGGATGTTGTAAATAGGGCTCAATTAGTGGAACGCGATAATGAGTCAACCTGACTAAAAGAGAAGCGGTAAACAAAATTATAATACCGGTGAGAATAGTCATCGAGCGGTGACAACAAGCGTGGAGGAATCAGCGGGCGGATATGGTAACCACCCGGTGGTAATCGGGGCCAAAACAATAAGAATGGACATTTCAAGAAAGCGGAGATTCAATGATGATGGAAAGAGCGTCAACACCAAACACCCGTTGTTAAGGAAGGAGAAAGACCACCTATCATATGCTTCAAATGCGGAGGAGAGGACACATCGATCAAAGCTGCGTCATGCTTAGTCAAAGCGTGTTATAATTGTGGAAGAAGGTCACTTAGCTCGATTTTATCGTTTCTAGAAGACAAATTCAACTAGGATGGAGGCACCAAAGGCCATCCCAAAAAATTCAAAGCCAAGAGTAGGCAAGAGGAGGCGTTTGTTGTGACCTCCCAAAGAGCGAGGAACCGAATGAGGTCATCACGGGTAAGCTTATCATAAACTCTAATGAAGTCTATACTTTATTTGATCTGGGTTCTACCCATTCTTTTATTTCTCCTACTTGCGCTCATCGATTAAATTTGACTCAGGAGAAATTAGACTTTGACTTATCTGTGGAAACTCCGTTGGGAGAAACCTTCATTACATCCCTTTGTTTATAAGTCTTGTTTGGTTCAAATCGGTACCCTCACATTACTTGTCGATCTTATTTCATTAAAAATACTTGCATTTGGCGTGATTCTAAAGGGATTGATTGGTTAACTACTTATCATGCAAAAATTGATTGTTTTCGTAAGGTTGTTAGCTTTCATATTTCTAATCAACCTATTATGCGAATTCAAACGACCAAACCATTAAAATCAATCACGGTCATCTCAAGCCATAAAGCTATTCGTTTATTGAAAAGCGGATGTCGAAGCTTTCTTAGCTCATATCTGATTTAAATAAAAATACGTCGGTTTTAAGCGATATTCTATTGTTAATAAATTTCTGACGTATTCGAAGAACTTCTGGCCTACCCTAGGCGTGAAATTGAATTTTGTATCGACCTTGAACCCGGTACAAAACCTATTTCCAAAGCCCCATATCGAATGGCTCTATTGAACGAGGAGTTAAAGACCCAACTGCGAGGAATTGTTAGACATTGGCTTTATTCGTCCTAGTACTTCTCCTTGGGGTGCTCTGTTTCTATTCGTGAAGAAGAAAGATGGGAGTATGCGACTTTGTATTGATTATCGGGAGTTGAATCATGTTACCATCAAAATAGGTATCCATTGCCACGTATTGATGACTGTTTGACGATTCTGAGGAGCCAAATTCTTTTCAAAGATTGATCTTCGTTAGGATATCACCAATTGAAGATTAGAAGCCGTGACATTCCAAAGAGGCGACTTCGAGAACTCGATGCGGGCATTATGAATTCTAGTCATGTCATTTGGATTGACTAATGCTCCTGGCCGCCTTCATGGATATGATGAACCAAGTATTCAAGGAATATTTAGATCACTTTGTGGTCGCGTCTTTATTGATGACATCCTTATTTATTCCAAAAGCCGTGAAGATCGTGAAAGCAACACTTGAGGTCGACACTCCAAAAGCCGTGAATATAAGCTTTATGCCAAGTTGAAGAAATGCGAGTTACGGCTTGAAGAAGTAGCATTCCTTGGGCACGTGGTATCAAGTCATGGAATATCCATTGACCAAAGAAAGATTGAAGCTATTCAAAAGTGGGAACAACCTAAATCGATGACCGAAGTGCACGTAGCTTTCTCGGTTTATTTGGTTATTATCGGAGATTCGTGGAAGGATTTTCTCGAATCGCTACTCCATTGACTTCGGTGACTCGGAAAGATACAAAGTTCGGTTGGAAGCGAAAGAATGTGAGAAGAGTTTTCAAGAACTCAAGAGGAGACTTATTTCAAGACTGTTACGACAATACCATCGGCTCGGAGGATTTGTCATCTCTGGTGATGCTTTCGGCAAAGGGTTGGGATGTGTTCTTATGCTGACATGGAAAAGTTATAGCCTATGCCTCATGACAACTCAAAGAATATGAGAGGAATTATCCTACTCATGATCTAGAGTTAGGCATTTGTTTCTTTGCACTTAAAATTTGGAGGCATTACTTGTATGGGGAGAAAGTGGAGATCTTTACGGATCATAAAAGCCTCAAATATTTCTTCACTCAAAAGGAACTCAACATGCGACAACGGCGTTAGCTTGAAGCTGTTGAAAGATTATGATCATACCATCCGATACCATCACGGAAAAGCGAGCGTGGTAGGTGGCGCATTGAGTAGAAAATTATATGCAAGCAATCACGAGTGCGATATTGTCAACGTATAAAGGCCCATTTTGTGTGACTTGCAAAGGATAGAGATAGAGTTAAAGACTCGAGGGGACGCGTGTGATGATAGCGAGTATCTGAGTAGAGGCAAACTTTAATCGATAAAGTTCAAGCTACTCAAGCTACGGACCTAAAGGCGATGCGTATGAGGAAGAAAGTGCAAGAAGGTGCTATCTTAGGAAGCAAGAATCGATGAAGAAGGAATACTTGAGTCAACTCGGACTTTGTGTTCCTAACGACCACGATTTAAAGTATAATATCATGATGGGGAGGCGCACAACACACCATTTGCAATCCATCACAGGAGTACCAAAATGTATCATGATATTAAATGCATACATTTTGGTGGAGCAATATAAAAAGAGAGAGATAATTGTTTATCTCAAGGTGTCTAACTTGTCAACGAGTTAAAGCGGAGCATCAAGTACCAAAAGGTCCATTGCAACCACTTGAAATTCGGAATGGAAGTGGGAGCACATTACCATGGATTTCGTTCTACGGTCTTCCTAAGGTTTCTCAAGGCATTGATGCGATTTGGGTCTCCTCTTGAGTTCTTGAAAACTTTTCTCACATTCCTCGCTCCAACCAAATTTTGTATCTTCCGAAGTTAGGTGATTTAAGGGAGTAGTGATTCGAGAAAATCCTTCTACGAATCTCCGATAATAACCGACTAAGTCGAAAACTCATGACTTGATCCATTGATTTAGGTTGCTCCGACTTTGAATAGCTTCAATCTTTCTTTGGGTCAACAGATATTCCATGACTTGACACCACGTGCCCAAGGAATGCTACTTCCTCAAGCCAGAACTCGCATTTCTTCAACTTGGCATAAAGCTTATATTCACGAAGCTTTTGGAGTATTAGCCTCAAGTGTTGCTCATGATCATCACGGCTTTTGGAATAAATAAGGATGTCATCAATGAAGACGACCACAAAGTGATCCAAATATTTCTTGAATACTCGGTTTATCATATCCATGAAGGCAGCAGGAGCATTAGTCGATCCAAAAGACATGACTAGAATTCATAATGCCCGTCTGGGAGTTTCGAAAGCCATCTTTGGAATGTCATCGGTTCTAATCTTCAATTGGTGATAACCGAAACGAAGATCAATCTTTGAAAAGAATTTGGCTCCTTGTAATTGGTCAAACAGGTCATCAATATGTGGCAATGGGTACTTATTTTTGATGGTGACATGGTTCAACTCAGATAATCAATACAAAATCGCATACTCCCATCTTTCTTTTTCACGAATAGAATAGGAGCACCCCGAGGAGGCGTCTTAGGATGAATAAAACCGATGTCTAAGAATTCCTGCGGTTGGGTCTTTAACTCACGAAGTTCAATAGAGCCATTCGATATGGGGCTTTGGAAATAGGTTTTTTGTCTGGGTTCAAGGTCGATACAAAATTTAATTTCACGCTCTGGGGTAGGCGGGAAGTTTCTTGAGGAATCGTCGGAAATTCATTAGCAATAGAAATATCATTCAAAACTGACGTATTTTTATTTAGATCCGTGACATGAGCAAAGAAAGCTTGACATTCGTTTTTCAATAAATGAATAACTTTATGGCTTGAGATGATAGTGATTGATTTTAATGGTTTGGTTGCTTGAATTCGCATAATAGGTTGGTTAGAAATATGAAAGCTAACAACTTTACGAAAACAATCAATTTTTACATGATGAGTAGTTAACCAATCAATCCCTAGAATCACGTCAAATGCAAGTATTTTCAATGAAATAAGATCGACGGGTAATGTGAGGGTACCGATTTAAACTAAACAAGACTTATAAGCGTTGGATGTAATGAAGGTTTCTCCGATGGAGTTTCAACAGATAAGTCAAAGTCAATTTCTCGAGTCAAATTTAAGCGTTGGCGCAAGTAGGAGAAATAAAAGAATGGGTAGAAGCCGGTATCAAATAAGGTATAGACTTCGCTAGAGTTTATGATAAGCTTACCGTGATGACCTCGTTCGGGTTCCTTGCTTTACGAGTGGTCACAACAAACGCTCTCTCCCTCGACTCTTTGGCTTTGACTTTTTCGGGGACGACCTTTGGTGCCTCTATCCTAGCTGAACTTGTCTTGGTGAACGACAAAATTGGGCTAGGTGACCTTCTCTTCCACAATTATAACATGCTTTGGACGGCATCATGCAGTTTGGACTAATGTGTCCCTCCCCCCACATTTGAAGCATATAATAGATGGTCGTTCTCCTTCCTTCACAGCGGGTGCTAGCAGATCGACGTCTTTCCATCATTGTTGAATCTCTCTTCTTGAAATGTCCATTCTTATTGTTTTGTACGATTACCACCATAGAAGTGGTTACCATTTCGGCATCTTGATTCCTCCACGCTTGTTGTCACCGCTTCGATGATTGCTCTCTTTGGTATTATCATTTTTGAATTTGCTCTCTTTTGGTTGGGTTGATTTCGTTATCGCGTTCCAATAAGCGAGCCCTATTAACAACATCGAATACAAACACGGTTTATGAGAGAGAAGATATTAACGTATCTCGGGTTTCAAACCTCTTAGAAACATTCACGTCATTCTCTCCTCATTATCAACCAAATGGGACGCAAACCAGGACAGCTCGGCAAACTTGGCTTCGTACTGTGACACGGTCATGTTGTTTTGCTCCAGTTTAACGAACTCTACCTCTTTTTATATGACGAATACTTTCGGAAAGTACTTGTCGTTGAGCGATTCTTGAAACTTCTCCCAAGACATCTTGATCTTTGCGAGGTTGGAGTACGCTTTCTGATTCCCACCAGTAATGTGCCTCTGCCCGCAATATGAAGGTGGCGAAGGGAACCTTTTGCTCCTCGGAGTAACCTAAGACATCAAATATCTTGTTGATCTATTTTATCCACGTCTCCGCCTTAAGAGGTTTTGGCTCTCCAAAAAACTCCGGTGGTCCCAGCTCCTTGAAGCATTTGGCGGTGACCGGTAGAGAGTTGCCGATGTTTCCACTTGTATTTTGGGCGAGGAGCCGCTCTCTACCGATGTTGCATATGAATTGCATGAAGCCTCGGAACATTCCATCGTTCATCATTTGGTCAGTGTTATTGTTTGGATGAGGATTGTCGCATTCCTGATGCACATTGTCCTGGTTATTGATCTGTGGAGACTCAACGGTCTCCTGTGCTCCATTGATGTTCTCAACATTATCGGATGCCATTTTCAAATACTGCCACAAAACAAGGGTTAATTAACATATCACATATTATCCCTATACTCTGACCGACCAATTAAATACCAAATAATCTTAGGTAGGTCATACTAGTGAAGGAATTCCCCGTCTCTCCCCTCCTAGTACTTGTCTCACATCTTAGCCAAGGATTAATTTGAAATTAATCAATCAATTTCAAATTAATTAATTAATCTGGCTTCCAAACACAGTCAATTTTAATCAATTGAAATCAATTTGATTTTTAACATAGCTAAAAATCAATTAATTAATTTGTCTTCCAATTTGATTTCCAACAGAAACTCAATTAATTTCATAGACTATCCTCCAACTCAATCAATTTCAAATCAATTAATTAATCTGGCTGTTAAAAATCAAGTAATTAATCTGTCTTCCAATTTGATTTAATTAATTTGTCTTCCAATTTGATTTCCAACAGAAACTCAATTAATTTCATAGTCTATCCTCCAACTTAATCAATTTCAAATCAATTAATTAATCTAGCTGTTAAAAATCAAGTAATTAATCTGTCTTCCAATTTGATTTCCAACAGAAACTCAATTAATTTCAAATCAATTAATTAATTAACACACCCAATTTTAATCAATTGAAATCCCACATACAACCCAATTTTAATCAATTGAAATTCCATATACAATTGATATTAGCCATTAATACATAATACTCCTTCCATCCCATTTTAATAGACGTTCTACAAGTTTTTACGTAAATTAAGAATGAATACAATTTTACTATTTTACCCTTAATTAATATATCATCCCATTAATGCTTCTCTGTTTTCTTCTAAAAATTATCACTCCTCCTGCCTATTACCGGTAGCAGAGGAATCTGACTCCTTTTAAAACAGAAGAGAAGCCACTAATTTACATAAGTGGTGATTAAAAGATAAGTGGTGATTCTGCCTATTACCGGTAGTAGAGGAAACTTTATTATCTCTGGAAGTGGAACGATTAAAAGATAAATATGAAGGAGTCAGATCTACTCAATTGAAGATCATCGGCCGGATCACCCTTCACCCGCCAGATCTGAGATAATGATCGAGAAGATCATCGGCTGGATCTACCTCTGACCGGGAAGATCATTTCTCTCGCTCAGATCTGACCGTGACTCAGTCGCTCAGATCTACCTCTGAACGTGACTCAGTTGTGAGTGATGATTTCTTCATGAGTTTGGAGGAAATTACCAGTCCGATCGCCGGTACCGGAGATGGATTCTGAGATCATTCCCATTAAAGTGAATCTTGTAGAGGAAAAAAGAGTTTATTCCTTGTTTTTTTTATATCATCCTAACAGGAACTGTTCTCAATAGGGATTAATAGTGTTAGAGAAGGAAGGGTAGAGAAGAAAAATAAATGGCAAAATATTCTTGGAATTGTAGAGCGTCAAATATTTTGGGAAAAAAAACCTCCTAAAACGTCTATTAAAATGGGATGAAGGGAGTATTAACCATTAATTCATAACAGAAAACCATTAATTCAGTTGCCTCTTCCAATCCAATAGTTTTTCTTTTTCTTTCATCTTCAAAACTGCCACACGGATTCATGGTGTACAACATTGCATTACAATTAAGATACAGAGTTAAATCAATAGACAATCCAAAAGACAACACTCATTATAGCCATAAATATTAAAATTGGTAACATATAACGGATAATAGACAATCCAAAAGACAACACTCACTATAGTCATAAATATTAAAATTGGTAACATATAACGGATAAGAATTGATGACAAAAAAAATACTCATTAAATATAAAACACCTATAAATACTACTATCACATAAACAAAAAATCCAATACACAAACAATATCATACAAAATACTAAATAATGGATATCAGGTAAAGTAATTAGTTTATTTTTTAAACTAATATATTCTTCCTATTTTGCATGTTATTTTTAAAATTTTATGTGTTTTGATTTATTTGCAGATCTATACAAACAAAAAACAAAGGGCAGAACAAACGCCAAATTATTGAAATAAGCGATGATAGTAGTAGTGACAATGGTGGTTATGGATATGCCAAGAATGCAAGGATCGAAGAAACTATTGTTACGTTACAAACAAAGATCGAAGCCATGAAAGAGAAGATTCAGAAAATTGAGCAACAACTATTAGTTTATTTTTTTAACTAATATATTCTTCCTATTTTGCATGTTATTTTTAAAATTTTATGTTTTTTCATTTATTTACAGATCTACACCAATAAAAAACAAAAGGCAGAACAAACGCCAAATTATTAAAATAAGTATGATAGCAGTAGTTGTGACGCCCCCAAAATAGGTATACATCACCTATCCTGAGTCGCCAAATACATGGTACAAAATACAAATACAATCTTTAATATACAACAAAAGAGCTGTGAGTTTTAATACAAATATTGTCTTCTAGACAATATCCACTCTCAGAATAAGTCCTCATTACATTTATTGTCACACTATTTAATAAAATAATGAGGACTACTAGTCCCCCCTATGTTCTCATTTCTTGAAAAGAACAATGAAAGCAAAAGGGTGAGCTCAACTAGCCCAGTAAGAAATATTATGACTAAGATAATGTAGAATAAATTATCATTAGTCTTCAACAATGTTAAACTGATAAAATATAATAAACATCAAGTTTAACTGTAGCGGAACAAGCAATCCATTAAAAGAGTCAAGTAGAAAATAAAATCTACTATCTTTTATGATTTAAAAGGTTTTTCATCACTTTTATATTTGGGACTCAAATTTTAATAAATAATCCACATCATCGAATCACCCCTCCACTACGGCCCGAGGATATTCTTTAGTATCACGACCACAATTATCCATGCACTACGGGCGAGGATATTCGTGTATTCATCAATGGTCATGATCATGCCAACAATCATCCATCAATGCACTATGTGCCAATGAGGACTTTTATCACATCATTTATAACATTACGGTCATGATTATACCAAATAATCCCTGGTCATAATCATACCAAGTCCATCTATGCACTACAGTCACGAGATGACTTTAAAAAAAAATATAAACATGAGAATGATGACAATGATATAAGAATTGATAAAACAAGTTCACGAATTAATTTATTGAGGAACTAATAACGTCCAAATTGTCAACATGATACTTCTTTGTAAAGTAAAATTCAAGAATGCTCGGAAGAATATTTCCATGAAAAGATCTTTGGATGAAGCGCAAATATCGAGGATATTCTACTAATTTCATGGAGTATAGAAGTCAAAACTTTAACCAATTTGAGTATAATAAGGAATGGAATAACAAAAGAAATCACCAAGCATGCGGTAGACCACACATGCGAGTTATTCCAATGAGAATAATAAAGATGTAACTTGGTCCCGTAAAAAAGCGCATGACGGAGGATATTCAACAGAATAATAAAAGATCGAACCAGTCCGGCGTAAAACGCATGCATGACGGATATTCAACAGAATAATAAAAGGCGGAACCAGTGCAGCCGTAAAAGCACGAACAAAGATGTTCCAATAGTATAATAAAAAGCGGAACCCGGTCCGGCGTAAAAGCATGAACAGGATGTTCTACGAGAATAATAAAAGCGGAACCGGTTAGCGTAAAAGCCTGAGACGAGGATGTTCCAATAGAATAATAAAGAATGGAATATGAAGAATTTCACCATGTATGCGGTGCTTGCATAACTTGAGTTATTCAACATAATAATAAAGAATGGAATAACAAAAGTTCTTTTCATGAAGACGAAAGAAAGAAATAATATCCCTTACCTTTGAAAAAGCTGGATATAGGAGTAGTGAGGTAGAAGCTTCTCTTCTTACTGATTTTCTCTCTACAATTTCTCTCTATAATAATTGCTTTCTATAGCTTTAGTGAATTGGTGAGAAATGAAGGAAGAATGAGCTTTATTTATAGAAAATATAGTTTCAATAATTGCACGTTTTGGGGCTCGAAAAATTACAAAGACAATACCTCCAACTTTTTCTTTATTTTTAATTTAGTCATGCAAGTATTATCAAACTTGCACCACCTCCCTAATAGTAAATAATGTGATTCAATAGTAAATCATGTGAATCAATAGTTCTAGACATGTGAAAATACGATTTGGTTGCAAAAGGTTTCAAACAAAGACAAGGAGTTGACTATGACGAAACCTTCTCACCAAGATAGCAATGCTCAAGTTCATTCGGATTTTGCTTGCGATTGCGCACTTACCATGACTACGAAATCTCGCGGATGGACGTGAAAACGGCCTTCCTCAATGGAAAACTTGAGGAGGATGTGTATATGACACAACCCGGAGGGATTTGTTTCAAAGGTTGGAACAAATCAAGTCCGTAAGCTTCAACGATCCATTTATGGATTAAAGCAAGCTTCTCGTGGGTGGAACATCCGTTTTGATGAGACAATCAAAAGTTTGATTTTATCAAAAATGAGGATGAACCATGTGTGTACAAGAAGGTTAGTGGGAGCTACTGTTTCATTCCTTGTATTATATGTTGATGATATATTACCGATAGGGAATGATATTCCTATCTTTATAAAACAATTAAAATCGGTTATCTAAACACTTCTCCATGAAGGACTTGGGAGAAGCATCCTATATTTTGGGGATAAAGATCTATAGAGATAGATCTAATAGGATGCTTGGCTTATCCCAAGGCGATACATTGATATGATGCTAAAAGGTTTAGCATGGAAGATTTCAAAAGAGGTCTCATGCCTTGGATGAGCCATGGAATACATCTCTCCAAGAAACAATCCCCAAAGACACACGAGAGAGAAGCCGTATGAGTAAGATTCCTTATGCTTCAAAGAATAGGATCTATCGTATACTGTATGATATGTACTAGACCAGATGTCATTTCATGCACTTAGTGTAACAAGCGAGATATCGATCGAATCCGAGAGAAGAAGAACAACTTTGGAAGGCGGTGAAAAATATCCTAAAGTACTTAAGAAGAACTAAGGATGTATTTCTTGTCTACGGTGGGTGCGAATTAAAACTAGAGGGCTTCACAGGACTCAAGTTTTCAAAGCAGACCAAGATGATGAGAAATCCGTTTGGGTATGTGTTTACCTTAAGCGGTGGCGCAGATGAGTTGGAAAAGTTCAAGCAATGACAACGATTCTTGATTCAAATGTGTGAGGCGAGTACATAGGCTGCAAGTGAAGCCGCAAAGGAAAGCATTTGGATGAAGAAGTTCATTACAATTGAAAGTATTATGCATCAAAGCCGATCATGTATGATGATAAAGCATATCTTGTGTAATCAATCTTATTTATTTATTAATAAAAGAATTATTTATTAAAGGCATTTATTATCTACATGGTCTTGTTTTAATAATATGTGATAAACCCGTAGTTTTAAGCAGCGCTTTTAGAATAATGATGATGATCATTCTAATGAGATCTAAATTCTTAGAAAGCTTAAAACTAAAATAGTTCCCAATCATTGGATTACTAAATTGGGGATTAGTGAATCAGGATAGATTGGTACATCGTTAACTTGCTCATTGGATGAGGATGATTGATCTCATGATCATTTGTGTGGAACACTAAAAGCAAGTATGTAGGTGCTTATTAGAGAATAAGTTCCTTTGAGCGTGACTCGCTAAGGAATACCTAATGGAGTTTTACTTACTGTCGATAGGAATTTCTGTAGTGATAGTAATCAAATGATCCTTAGACTTGAGATCATCATAGTATCTTATATATAATGAATTACACTTTGACTTATTCCTTAAGACTCTTAGAGTATATCAAAGGGTATGCTTGGGTGTAATAAGTTATATATGAAGATAATGAATGATCGATAAAGAATCTACCACTTCTAGTAAAAGGAGAGATGTCTATGTGATTCGATAAATGATGACCCAGGAATCCTTGGCGAGGTGGAATGAAATTAGAAAGTAGTTTCTAATTTGCATTCATTAGGAGTTATTCATTTAGGAATCGAAATACATATAATTAAATAAAATAAGACTTGCGGTAATTCCATGTCTTATATTTAATTGGGACATTGTATGGTGGAAGGATTGAATTATGCGGTAACTATTTACTCAAAGGTTCTTTTATGATTAATGTTGAAATCTATATTATACGGAAAGTCGTTGATCATTTAGGAGAGGCTTATCCCTATTGTAGAATAAATATTATTTATTTAAATAAATTATTTGTTTAATTTATTTATTTAAATGAGATTAAATTATTCTAATTGATTTATTCACAATAGGTTTAATATGGAGAACCTAAAGGTCACACCATAAAAGGAAGAATAATTATTTAAGAAGTTAATGGCATAATTGTAATAATATGTTAAGTATATTTAATTTAATCTATGGTGATAGAATAAATTAAATAGCTTAATATTATTATTTAATATTTTAGAAATATTAAATATAAATTAATAAGAGAGTCTTATTAATATTATTATAATTATTATTATTTTAATTTCTAAAAGGTTTAGGAATTAATTTAATATTAGTACTCTCATTTATTCCTAATTGGATTAGGAAAGAAAATTAGTTAAAGGAGTTTAACTAATTATCCCTAATAGGATTAGGGAGCCCATTTAATTAAAGAGTTTAATTAAATAAATAATACCTTATTTTAATTAAAATAGGGTTATATAATATCTTTATAAGAGAGTCTTATATTAGATATGAAATATCGTAAATTCTAGATTTGGAGAGTACACCCCTTTTTCTTATTGGATAGGAAAAACTAGGGTTTGAGCCAAATCCTTCTTCTTGAAAAATTCCTCTTCCTTGGTGGATCACTATAGAGGCCATACACTTGGGTGGCTTACATTGATCAAAGGAAGGAATCTGCAGGAGATTGAGGAGATCGCGGAGAAGTAGGAGGTGAACTTCGTACGAGGAAGCTCGTTTCTACAAGGTATGATTTCATAATTTCTTATTCTTCGTTTAATTAATAATATGCATAAAGGATGATCAGGGTAATTGGTTTGTGAAAAATTTTAAAATCGATTTTATCTCTCGCTTATTATATTTTTGCAATTTGATTGCTACTTTGATTTTCACGAAAACCTAACGATTGGTATCAAGAGCCAAACTTTATCACGAATTATTAATTATTTTGATTTCATATATGTATGGGTATGTATTTAGAATAATTTATTGGGCATAATTTGTTGTATAAAAAATTATTATTTTTTTTTTTAAAAAAATGAAAAAAAAAAAAAAAAAAAAAAAAAAAAACCATAAAAAGCCATATTGAATTTTTTTTTAATTTGATTCGTGAATCAAGAGTCAAGCCATCACTTGGCCATGAGGCAAAAGCGGTAAGAATTTTTTTTTTTTAAAAGTGTACAAGGTATGAATTTTTATTTTATATATATATTATATATATATATATATATTTATTAATATTGCTACAAAATAAAAGAGATGATGTCGAAAATTTTTTTTTATCAGAGATTCTAGTACAGTTTTTTTGTCCAAAGTGGTCCGAAAATTAAGGCTAGCATGGTCTTTGATTTTTTTAAAAAGAAGATCCACGTTAAATGATATATCCGGAAATTTTTTTGTTTAATAGAATTCAAATGGTCCAGAAAATTAAAAAAAAAAAATTCTTTGGATTTTTTAAAAAAGTAAGTAGGACTTTTTTATATATATATATATAATTATATATATATATATATATATTAATCTTAATAATTTTATAATTAAAATAAAGAGTTTATTTTAATCTTGAAATTGGATTTCATGCAACATAAAATTGCCCATTAAATGATACTTATATATATATATGGAATGATTTAATTTATTGATACATATGATGATATGTATGATAATAAATGGGATTGATTATGGACAATTGACCGATATGATTGGATTTATTTTAGTTGGATGTTTGAATGAATGGGTTTTATTAAATGGGATTCTGCGTACCTCGTCTTTTACAGTTTTCTTCTGATGTAAATTCTATCTCTCTCTATGTACTTCCCTTTATTTGGCTTTGATCGAGGTTTCTATTTAAATTAAATAGTTTAATGTAATAGGATTAGTTAGAATTTTTTTTGAAGCAAGACCAGGAGATCAAGGGCGCTTGAAGACCGTTTGTAATGGAGCAGGGTTTAAATGTAATAGTTATATTTAAATGTTTATTCTTTGCACCCCTAGGGTTTGACCTTTTGGTTCACTTGGTGGCTCTAGTGAACCAAACTAGAATAAAAGTCCATAATCAATCGGGTAGAATATAGTATTCTATATGTGCATGCTAGTATTATATATATTATATATTATGCAAACATGCTTCGCATGTTTAATAATATATGCGTATTTTATATATATATTTGCATCTTGGCGCTAAACAAGATGAGACTAATAATAACAAATCCCTCAAAGTTTTTTTTTTATTAAGTCTTAAGCGTTGAAGATATTTAGAATATCGAGCGTAAGCCTTCTAGCATGATAAAATTAATAGAGTATTAAATATTTAATATGAGTTTGTTGTGTCACCACAAGGCAAGTATTAAGTATTTAAGATGTTAATTATCACATTTGATGCTTATAAAGAAAATTGAACAATATTGTTTTTGTTGTGTCACCACAAGGCGATATTTTTCTTTTTGAATATATGGAAGTCTTAGGTTGGACTTAACTTAGATAATTTTGATTCGGATGTGCCACCACTTGATCAAAATAATCCAAGAGGCAAAACATAAGGAGTTACATGTTGATGTAATTTGTGAGGAGTTGTCTACCTATTTATTTATATATAGTTTGTTGTGTCACCACAAGGCTATATATATTTGAAATGGGATCCTTATTCTCACTAGCAAAAACTTTAATTAGATTTTCTTAGAACTATATAAATGAGGTAATATAGTTTGAAGAAAATAGTGGGAGATACCGATATAAAATAAGACCTAATTTATTTTGGTAATTAATAAATGAATGTTTGCTAAAATATTGTCTTTTTACATGCGAAATTTTGAAAATGTCACATTCACTAATTTCCTTTGCGAAGCATACTTGATCTTAACAATGGCCGGATAGAACTACACTGAATTTGGTTGAGGAATCGAGAATTGTTCTCACTTCTTTGAAAAGATTTCTTATGTCCTAAATTAGCATATACTGCAAAAGTTGCTTGAGGCGACCTCGAGGAAGAGATTGCTACTTTTAAGCGGTGGCAAGATGATGCATCGTGTGGCTCGATGCATCATGCTCGCATCCATGAGTAATGAGCTTGGTGTCGAGCATGAAAACATGGATGCTCCTCTTATCTTCTTGCACCTTGAGAGTTGTATGGTGAGCAAAGTAGGATTGCTAGATATGAAATATCTAAGGAGCTCTTAGATCTCGGATAATGAGGGCACTTCTAGTTGAGACTCGTGTCCTAAAGATGATCAATCGATTGAGCGTCTTGGGAATGACTTGGGTTAAATCGTGGATGGGGAGTTGAGTCGAGATTTAGTCTTGCGGTCACTCCCGGACACCTCTCTCACAATTTGTTGTGAATTTTCACATGAATAAGTTGGATGTCGACTTGCACGAATTACTTAACATGTTGAAAGCTGCTTTGAAGGTCACTTCCATCAAGAAGAACCATGTCTTCTTGGTGGATGATTCTTCAAGAAAAGGAAGAGGCCCAAGGTATCTTACGAAAGGAAGAAATCAAGAAGGCTAAAGGAAAGGCGAAAGTGAAGGATCAAAGAAACTGATCCATTAGCAAAGGAATTTGCTTCCCATTGCAATAAAAAGCGGGTCCTTTGGAAGAGGCTGCAAGGATTATCTTGTAGAACAAAAGCGGAAGAAGCTTGGAGAAGCTTGAATCCTAATCGAGGTTTGTTTATGATTGAAATTAATTTTTACGAAAGTCGATCTTCTACTTGGGTATTGGATCTGGGATGTGGTTCTCACATATGTAATAATATCGAGGGGTGGTCGGAAGTAGAAAAATTTGAGCAAGGATGAGGTAAATCTACGAGTGGGAAATGGAGCAAAGGTTCTTTGCATTAGGCATGAGGGACTTATTGTTTAGCAACGCCTACTGAGGCAAGTTCATTAATTTAAATAATTGTTATTTTGTTCCAAATATCATTAGAAACATTATTTCTATCTACGTATTGGATATGGATGGTTTTAATATTATAATAAAGAACAACGGTTGTTCCATTTATAATGATAATGTTTTATATGGTGTTGGTAATTTGCGAAATGGACTTTATATACTTGACTTGCATGAAAATATATTTCAAATTGAACAAACTAAGAAAAGGAAAAGAGATGATGTTAATTATACCTTCATGTGTACTTTGTAGACTTGGTCGTATTAATGAAACAAGATTATCCAAGTTGCGTAAAGATGGGCTCTAGAGCTATCGATTATGAATCATATCGACTGTGTGAATCTTGTCTCATGGGTAAAATGACTAAATCTCCTTTTAGTGGAAAAGGAGAAAGAATTCTGAGTTGTTAGCGTTGGTACACGGATGTATGTGGACTATGACAACGACCTTACGAGGAGGTATTCTTATTTTATTACATTCAACGGCGACCACTCAAGATTTGGATATGTGTATTTAATGAAATACAAATCGAATCATTTGAAAAGTTCAAAGAGTTGAAGTGAAGTTGAGAAGCAAGCTGGTAAGAGTATTAAGATTCTTGATCGATCGAGGAGGAGAATACTTAAGTGGTGAGTTTCTCAATTGTCTCAAAAGAAAATGGTATAATCTCACAATGGACTCCACGGGGCGCCCACGGATGAATGGTGTATATACGAAGGAGAAATCGAACATTGTTGGACATGGTTCGATCTATGATGAGCTTTTCTGAGCCTTCGGTTTCATACGGGGATATGCCTAGAAGAAATTTGCATACCTACTTAACAAAGGTACCTACAAAATCCGTCCCCAAGACCCCATATGAGTTATGGACGGGGGGAAACCAAATCTTAAGCATGTTAAGACTTGGGGTTGTCCGACTTATATGTCAAAAAGTTTGAAAAGCGATAAAGGCTGCAGACTAGATCGACAAATGTAGATTTGTGGGATACCTAAAGAAACATCGGGGGTATTATTTCTATCATCAGTGATCAAAAGGTGTTTGTTGCGAAACATCTTGCCTTCTTGGAAAAGGAGTTTATCCTTGAAGGGTCGATTGGGAGTAAGATATATCTTGAAGAAGTTCAAGAACCACAAAATACTACTGAGATCAAAGTGAGGTACCTAACAGTAGAGATTCATACATACCACACCCCTACCGTAAAAATGCGGAAGAGTACCAAAGATACCAGACGGTATGGACTTGTCGTAGAGAGATGACAATGAGGTGCGCATCATAGATGATGATGATCCATTGAATTCTGAGCGGCTATGAGTAGTAAAGACTCGGAGAAATGGCGAGAAGCCATGAAATCGAGATGGACTCCATGTATGAGGACCAAGTATGGACTTTGGTCTCACCACGAGAAGGCATTAAACTATTGGGTGTAAATGGGTCTTTAAAAGAAAAGGCTGGAAGCGGAGCGGCAAGGTAGAGACCTATAAGGCCCATTTGGTTGCAAAAGGTTTCAAACAAAGACAAGGAGTTGACTATGGCGAAACCTTCTCACGATAGCAATGCTCAAGAATCATTCGGATTTTTGCTTGCGATTGCGACTTACCATGACTACGAAATCTGGCGGATGGGCGTGAAAGCGGCCTTCCTCGATGGAAAACTTGAGGAGGATGTGTATATGACACACAACGAGAGGATTTGTTTCAAAGGTTGGAACAAATCAAGTACATCTCTGACGATCCATTTATGGATTAAAGCGAAGCTTCTCGTGGGTGGAACATCCGTTTTGATGAGACAATCAAAAGTTTGATTTTATCAAAAATGAGGATGAACCATGTGTGTGTACAAGAAGGTTAGTGGGGAATATTTATTTCATTCCTTGTATTATATGTTGATGATATATTGCGATAGGGAATGATATTCTATCTTGCAAAACAATTAAAATACGGTTATCTAAACACTTCTCCATGAAGGACTTGGGAGAAGCATCCTATATTTTGGGGATAAAGATCTATAGAGATAGATCTAATAGGATGCTTAGCTTATCCCAAGGGCGATACATTGACATGATGCTAAAAAGGTTTAGCATGGAAGATTTCAAAAGAGGTCTCATCTTGGATGAGCCATGGAATACATCTCTCAAAAACAAGCCCCAAAGACACACGAGGAGAGAAAGCCAGTATGAGTAAGATTCCTTATGCTTGACAATAGGATCTATCATATATCTGGTATGATATGTACTAGACAGATGTCGCTCATGCACTTAGTGTAACAAGCGAGATATCGATCGAATCCGGAGGAGAAGAACTTTGGAAGGCGGTGAAAAATATCCTAAAGTACTTAAGAAGAACTAAGGATGTATTTCTTGTCTACGGTGGAGTGCGAATTAAAACTAGAGGCTTCACGCAGACTCAAGTTTTCAAGCAGACCAAGATAATGATAAATCCGTTTGAGGTATGTGTTTACCTTAAGCGGTGGCGCGATGAGTTGGAAAAGTTCAAGCGTGAAACGATTCTTGATTGATGATGTGAGGCGATACATAGGCGCAAGTGAAGCTGCAAAGGAAGGCTGTTTGGATGAAGAAGTTCATTCACCGAACTTGGTGTGGTTCCTAGCATTAAAGGACCGGTGCCTTTATTACGTGACAACAACCTTTGGAGGCATTGCGCAAGCTAAGGAACCCAGTCTCATCGAAATCAAACACGTGTTTGCGGCGATTTCATTTGATCGGAGAGATCATTGAAGAGAGAGCGTCACCACAGGCGTGTGGACTCTCAAGACAATATTGCGAGATCCATTTACTAAAGCGTTAACACAGCGGTTTGATCGTCACTTAGAAGATGGGTATGAGATACCCGCGGCGATTGGCTTTAGTCTGAGTGGGAGATTGAAAGTATTATGCATACAAACCCGATCATGTATGATGATAAAGCATATCTTGTGTAATCAATCTTATTTATTTATTAATAAAAGAATTATTTATTAAAGGCATTTATTATCTACATGGTCTTTGTTTTAATAATATGTGATAAACCCGTAGTTTTAAGCAGCGCTTTTAGAATAATGATGATGATCATTCTAATGAGATCTAAATTCTTAGAAAGCTTAAAACTAAAATAGTTCCCAATCATTGGATTACTAAATTGGGGATTAGTGAATCCGGATAGATTGGTACATCGTTGCTTGCTCATTGGATGAGGATGATTGATCTCATGATCATTTGTGTGGAGGAACTAAAAGCAAGTATGTAGGTGCTTATTAGAGAATAAGTTCCTTTGAGCGTGACTCGCTAAGGAATACCTAATGGAGTTTTACTTTACTGTCGATAGGAATTTCTGTAGTGATAGTAGTACAAATGATCCTTAGACTTGAGATCATCATAGTATCTTATATATAATGAATTACACTTTGACTTATTCCTTAAGACTCTTAGAGTATATCAAAGGGTATGCTTGGGTGTAATAAGTTATATATGAAGATAATGAATGATCGATAAAGAATCTACCACTTCTAGTAAAAGGAGAGATGTCTATGTGATTCGATAAATGATGACCCGAGGGAATCCTTGGCGAGGTGGAATGAAATTAGAAAGTAGTTTCTAATTTGCATTCATTAGGAGTTATTCATTTAGGAATCGAAATACATATAATTAAATAAAATAAGACTTGTGACGGTAATTCCATGTCTTATATTTAATTGGGACATTGTATGGTGGAAGGATTGAATTATGCGGTAACTATTTACTCGAAAGGTTCTTTTATGATTAATGTTGAAATCTATATTATACGGAAAGTCGTTGATCATTAGGGAGGCTTATCCTATTGTAGAATAAATATTATTTATTTAAATAAATTATTTGTTTAATTTATTTATTTAAATGAGATTAGAATTATTCTAATTGATTTATTCACAATAGGTTTAATATGGAGAACCTAAAGGGTCACACCATAAAAGGAAGAATAATTATTTAAGAAGTTAATGGCATAATTGTAATAATATGTTAAGTATATTTAATTTAATCTATGGTGATAGAATAAATTAAATAGCTTAATATTATTATTTAATATTTTAGAAATATTAAATATAAATTAATAAGAGAGTCTTATTAATATTATTATAATTATTATTATTTTAATTTCTAAAAGGTTTAGGAATTAATTTAATATTAGTACTCTCATTTATTTCTAATTGGATTAGGAAAGAAAATTAGTTAAAGGAGTTTAACTAATTATCCCTAATAGGATTAGGAGCCCATTTAATTAAAGAGTTTAATTAAATAAATAATACCTTATTTTAATTAAAATAGGGTTATATAATATCTTTATAAGAGAGTCTTATATTAGATATGAAATATCGTAATTCTAGATTTGGAGAGTACACCCCTTTTCTTATTACGGATAAGAAAAACTAGGGTTTGAGCCAAATCCCTTCTTCTTGAAAAAATTCCTCTTCCTTGGTGGATCACTATAGAGGCCATACACTTGGGTGGCTTACATTGATCAAAGGAAGGAATCTGCAGGAGATTGAGGAGATCATGAGAATAGGAGGTGAACTCGCACTGAGGAAGCTTCGTTTCTACAAGGGTATGATTTCATAATTTCTTATTCTTCGTTTAATTAATAATATGCATAAAGGATGATCAAGGGTAATTGGTTTGTGAAAAATTTTAAAATCGATTTTATCTCGCTTATATTTTTGCAATTTGATTGCTACTTTGATTTTCACGAAAACCTAATTATTTATAATTTGTAAGTTTTAAAAGAAGTATGAATTATTTTGTTTCTTATATTATTCTAATATTAAATACACATTTGTTTTTTCTCATATCTTTTAAAAAATTCCTCCAAAAACATAATCTCTTTTCAACCAAAGGGTAATATTGACCAATAACATATATTTCGATCAATTAAATACGGAATTAATTTTATTATTTTTAATGTATGTGATTCAGAAATCTATAACATGTTTTATTTCCAAGTACATTTTTATAGGTATTTTGGAGTAATAAAAAACAATGAATTTTTTATCTAACAAAATACAACAAATTTTGAATTTTTCGTTCACCCTAATAAATTATCTGAATTGTCTAAAATTTGAGATAAATTCCACTGTACATATAGTGTCAGAAGCACAGTACACAATTAGTTGTTACATATTACACTTGATAAAGAGTGCTTTAATTATTGACCAACTAAACCATACAAAACTTCTCTCTTTTAAGTTTGAATCACCATCTATAAATTTGATCCGCTACATTAATTTCATAAATTACTTAAAAGTGGAGATTTTTGTGGTATATACAAAATTACTAATATTCTTAAGACTGATTTTACAAGAAGCTTGAAAACTAAATATGGTCAACTTAAACAAATTAAAGAATAAAAAGATGAAAAAATCCCTCCTCACTTTGGGCTTTACGGGTTGAAGTATTGTTCTCAAAGACAAGAATTTCTGGCATGTATGATGTAATTATTAACGCGCTTCAATTATCAAAGCGCGTTTGAACTGTCTGAAATTCGGGGATAGTTCTGATGTGAGAATAAGTACAAAAAGATTTTAAGCTAAAATATAATGAATTGTGTGTATTTTAGAATCAGGATGTAACATTATATTTATAGTGATCACACCTCCTCCAAAAAGTTCTTCCATGTATAGAATTAAAATTTCTCATTAGGTATAATTCCTTAATGGGATTGTATAGAGAAAGTTGGATTATATCCTAATACTTTCCTTAACAATTAGAAATCAAATATAATTATAGATTTTTTTTTTATTCCTTAAAATACTCAATTGCCAAATTAAACAAAATTCTACCCGAGTTAAAATAACTCCACGCGGACTTTGGTCCTCCACATAATTCAGGCTCAAATAATCACCCCCCAACATTCCATCTTGCTCTTAGATTTGGAGGCAAATAGTCAAACTTACATTAGGGGTGAGCATGGTGCGATTTGGTGCGGTAATTTGAAGCCCAAATCGCACACGAAACCGCTTAATTAGGTGCGGTTTGACAAATCTAAAACTGCACATGAAACCGCTTATGATTGGTGTGGTGCGGTGTGATTTTGAATCGTGCGGTGCGATTTCATTTGGTGCAATTTCGGTTCTAAAACCAATTGAAACAACAAAATTTTATACAATTTAAATTAACAATTTAGCATCACATAATATTAAAATTGTAAAAGAGATCAAAACAAAGACACTAAAGTTTTTATCCCTCGTTTTACACATCCAAGAAGGAAAAACAAGCAGCAAGAATATTTAGTACTACTTCATCTAATACAGAATTTCAGAAGCACGTTGATAACTCAAGAGGGCTGCCTCGTGATTTGTCTAATTCCAATAATTTCAATTCTTTTAACCATAAAAGATATTAAATCCAAATAATTATATATATATATATATATATATATATAAATTTATGAAGTATATATACGCTCAAGCATTATGTAGTCCAATAATTTTCTACAATTAATTAAAGGATAATTGTATGAGATTTGTATGGTGATGGTGATCATGTAGATCGATACTATCCAAATTAAGAATTAGTAACTTAATTTTCATGAGAGGTTCATTACACAAGGTTAAATGAAATATTTCTCCTGTAATAAGATTGTATAATTAATTAATTTTTATGATACGGTTTGGTTTCGGTTTTGGTTTTATGCGTACGGTTTTGACTAGTAACAAAACCGAAACTTTAAATTTAGTTTTTCAACCCACTTAAAACCGCCACATACACCGAAACCGTTGGTGCGGTTTGTGCGATTTTTGGTGCGGTTTCGATTCCAATTTAATTCTTTGCTCAGTCCTAACTTACATGCAACCATTGCTTTACAATTCCTTGAATACCATGTGGGCAGTTGGTATGATCGATCATTGGTTAAATGAGCATTCAATTTTTCCCAATTCTCAGCTCCTTCTCAATTCTGGTATACCAGCTGAAGCCTTATTGATCGTTCCATTAATATTCACAATCACAACTGGCAGCTTCCTAGAAGGGCTCTTACCAATGACCAGATTAGAGGACTCTTTAATTATTAATATTGCTCCATCTCCTTCTGATAATGATGATCAAATTACATGGGTTCCCACTAATATCAAAACTCTTAAAACAAGCATTATCTGAGTCTCAATTAGACACAAAGTTGCACTTGTTCCATTGTACAACATTGTTTGGTACAAACATCATATTCCTAGATACTCCTTCATTAATTCTATGGTTGACTATCTTGAGGAAACTTCCCACAAATGATATCACCATGACTTATTCAAATCATGGTCATTAATTCTAGATGTCCTCTATGCTCTTTCGTGAAAGAAACCTTTGATTACTTATTTTTTAACTGCCTTTAATTTATTCTTACAAGGTTCTCACCACTGTCATGGCAACTGGACATTGGTTTGGACTACTTTACGACTGGGATATATGGTATTATTGATTTCATTGACCAATATCAAGGCAAGAAAATGCACAAAGACATTCTAAGATTGGCTCTGGCTATACCACTATGTAAACTTTGGGATGCTAGGAATTCGTAAATTCATGAGGACAAGTTGCACCCTCCTCGTGTTCTGTTAAAGGAGATTATAGTTTTAATTAAAGCTCGACTCTCTCAGTCTCTAAAAAATTCAAACAAGCATCCCAAAAATGTGACACATTTCACAATTGTTTCTAATTACTTGATTCTTCCTATAATTTTTTGTTGCCAACTAGGTCTTTCTTCTATAGTATCATTCTCAAGTGATCTGTTACTTATGATTTTACTATAGGCCTTAAGTCATTGTACTTATGATTCTCTCGAATACACAAACAAATTTAGCGGAAAAAAAATAGATGAAAAATTAATCTATTTTCAATTTTTAATTTCTTATGAATTGTTTAAAGCATTAATTTTTTAATTTTGTTAGCGCATTCTCCTTTTCTTTTTTGTTCTTTTATATTATTATCAATAAAAAAAAGATGACTATTTTTGCATGATATATAATTTCTCTCTCTCTCTCTCTCTCTCTCTCTCTTTCTCTCTTTGCTTTTTTTTTTTTTTTTTTATGTAAATGAGAATCTAGTATAAGTTTAAGGTAACAATTCTTCAAAAAAAAGAAAAGGGTTTAAGGTAACAAATACATGCATACCGTGAATATTTCTCTCTTACATTTTCCATGCTTCTTGTGCCCACTAATTTTAGAAACTGTGGTGACACGTGAATTACCCTTTGAAAACAAAAGGTTTAATTAACCGGATAATAATACCTATTATAATAAAAAACAATTTTGTTTTTTTGAATTTCGAATATCCGTTAAATCATTTATTAGATTATGGCAAGTGTAATAAAACTAGATGTGAAATTAATAAATTTTCAATACTGCATTCAATTAGCGTAACGTAACGTATTTTACAGCCAAACCTTTCCCAACGGTCATCTCATCAACTTGGACACTATATATACCATTGCTAATCCGCCCCTAAATTTCCACAACAAATACACATATATACTCCATATATATATAGCTACTTATATTATATATACTCTCTCTAGATCTCTCTCTATATATTTATATATTTATATTTATATATGGCGTGTGAGATGATGTCCTTGATGAGGTTTGTTAACGTGATGATATTATTCTTAATGAACTTTGTGATCTGCTCATCTCAGGCTTCTTTAATATTCTTTGTGGGTGGCAAACATGGCAGATGGGCCGTCAAGCCTTGTAAGAATTACGACCACTGGTCTCAAATAAACCGCTTTCAGCTCAATGATTCTCTCAGTAATATATACCCTTCATTTCTCTCTCTCTCTCTCTCATCTTCTTAATTAATTTGATTATGCACATGCACATGCACTAATTTAGGAGTTCAGATAAAAAAAATTGCGATTTTTGTTGAGTTTAGATATAATTAATGTGTGGTATATATATATCCTCGGCAACAAAAATTGCAATTTTAATCTTTGTTGCAAAAAATACCATCAAGTGACATAAATTTTAGTTAATTTAGGTATTTTCTTTTTTGCAGTTTTTAAGTACAAAAAAGGGCACGATTCAGTTCTTCTGGTGGATGAAGATGATTACTTGACATGCAA
Source organism: Panax quinquefolius (assembly GCA_020205615.1). NCBI lineage: Eukaryota > Viridiplantae > Streptophyta > Magnoliopsida > Apiales > Araliaceae > Panax > Panax quinquefolius. The sequence goes on along the minus strand of CM035168.1, from coordinate 102,061,466 downwards.
CAAAACAAAACCCCTAATGAGCCTAGAAAACCAAGCGGACTACTCAAAATTCACGTTCGATCATTCAGGCCCATTTTTCTTCATTAGTGGCCGCGCCCACCACTGCGAGAAGGGTCAAAAGATTCGCATTGTAGTCATGGCACCAAGACCAATAACCCACACTCCATCACCGGCACCCTCGCCCTCTCCGGTAGACGGAAGTACTCCTACGACTCCAGCTCCGGAGCCGTCACCTTTATCAAATAGTCCATCTCCATCTCCGGCTAGCATTCGGTCGGACAAATCTACCTCCGGTGCGCCAGCTTTTGGTGGTGGTGGTGGTGGTGGTTCAGCACTCAAGTTGTTGTTTTGTGTATTAAGTACTTGTGTTGTTTTGGGTAACTTTAATTTGTTTGGGTGGTATTAATTAGTTTGTTAATTTCTAGGTTTATTTATAGATTTTATGAAGAGTACGTCTTTGTGTTTGAGTTAATTAGCTAGATAGCTGTTTGCAATTTAATTTCAAGGATATCTTGCGTTGTTTTTCTAGCTTCTTTATTAATGAAAATTGTCATCAGCCACACACAATTGTGTGCAAATTTAAAAATAAAAATTAAATTTAGTGGGTGGTGAGAGAAATTAAGAGTTGATGTCGTGATGAGAATCATGAGTAGAAATACAGAAATAAAAGAAATAATTATGATAAAAAAGTTAAAAAGAATAGCCGATGACAAGTATGAATGACTGTATAAGGTTATCTTAATTATTTATTTGTTGAAAAAGTAATTAAGAAAATCATATATTATCATCTCAGCATGTATGGATAGGGTTATATTATTTATTGGTAGAAAAACTAATTAAGAAATCATTTATAATAATCTCAATTGTGAAGGAAAATAGTACGCATTTATGATCTCATTAGTATTTTTTTTTGCATTTATTTATAATATCTATCAAAGTAAACAATTAAGACAGCAAACTCAAATTATGTCAATAATGCAGTCCGAATTAATTGTCTCAAATTATGTCTCATTTGTTGTACCAACAAAAAAGAAATTATGATTATATACTATGCGACAAAGGGAGGAAAAACAAAAATCTATCTCAGTTGGACTTGGAACAACAACAGTGGCTCAAATTATTATTATTATTATCTTATCTAATTTCCTTTCTCGAGTGGAACACCAAAAAAAAAACAGAAGAAAAAAATTTAAAGTAGATGATGTGTCCTTAAGACGCTTGATAGATTGGCCAATACTAGAAAGTCAAATTAATGAATTACCATTTATACATTGTAATTGGTAAGTTTTATAGATTACATTATCAAAATTTTAATTTTTAAATTAATCTAATAAACTAATTATTATTTTAAAATTTTGTCATTCGATATTTGATTCATGATCATTAAATTATTTCAGCTTTTATCCTACGTAAACGTGAAAAAGAAAATATAAATAAATAAATAAATCTAATTTATTCTCTTTTTCTTTCTCTCCTCTCTCTTTTTTTCTTTTTCTTCCATATCAAATAAATTTACATATTTTTTCTTTCTAAAATCTATGAAACGTACACATCTTTCTTCTATTTTTTGAGGTGATTATGTTTCTTCTTTCCTTCCGGCAGCATACATATTTCCCTCTTTGTATAATATATATATATAAAGAGAGAGAGACCGGATCAGGTTCGGACTCTCGAACCATAACAAAATATATCCAAATCACACCCAAAATATTATATTATGTAAAAATTTAAGTTCTATATAAAAAAATTTAATTGTTTTTTTTTTTAAAAAAGGGTCCGAATTTTCTCCCGTCCGGGAGGTCCGGACCAGATCAATTCTCTCTCTCTCTATATATATATATATATATATATATTCACAAATAAATTCATACTTCTATTAACACAGCAAGGAGAAAATGAGTTATGTATCTTAGCACAACTTCGATTAAGCCCCGTTCCAGTACTGAATGGCGAAACCGGTGGAGTCTAGGGGCGTCATATATGATCTCCCAACTTATAATATTTAGGGATTATTTGCTTTTCTTTTTCATTTATGTATTTTTTTTCCTCCTTTATTTTTCTTGTAGCAATTCTCTTTATAAACTAATTAAAAATAAAAAATTAAAGAAATAAAATAAATTTTTTTGGATCCCACTATAGTGATCATAAGTGCACCATAATTCTATCCTATCAAGATTATTAAATTTCCCTTTTATTTTTTTGTTATTGTTGGAATTCCTTCTTTTAAGCTCATTAATCTCATGAACCACAATATAAGGTTTTGAATGTATAATATTATAATTTGTAATTTATTTATAAAAATAGCTAATCAGTTGACTAAAAATTTTAAAATTTGATTAATTATCCCATAGTTCGGAAAAATTAGACTCGTCACTCAAAGGTTGACCAGGGTTGAAATAAGATGTTGTGAAATACTATAATTGGACAAAATGAATTTGAAAGAAGCACTTTAAGTGTCAATAAATAACTTTTTTTACTGATATATTTTGACCCCCCTCTAAAAATATTCTGGTTCTGCCACTGTCTATACTACTACAACACTACCAAATTTAAATCTCCCGTTAAACCCAATTAACCCCTCCATCTCATCTTCTTTCCAAATGCAAAATCCATACAACCCTTATCTCACCCTTTTCTCCCCATCTCCTCAGTCCTCACTCCTCACAAAACAAATTCAACTCCAACTCCAACTCCAACTCCAACTCCAACTATCGTCATCTCTCACATTTGATTTCAAATCCTACATGCTCCAAAAAATCGATTCCGCCAACGCCGCCTTGAACGCCGTCATTAAGCTCCAACCCCCACTAAAGATTGTTGATCCATGCCATTACAAAAAAAAAGGTTATTGCCGATGGGCTATGCCATCGCCAATCTCCTGCCGTTGACAATGTGGTCATTTGCGACGACAGAACCGGCCGTCGTCCCTCCCGTCGCCCCGTAGGTCGTCGCCCCTCCTCACATGCACTACTCCCTCCTCACCTGCGACAAACGCGTTAGCCCCATGCTCTTGCATCGCAACTTACAAACTCATCGGCAGAGACCAGTCCATCGACATGCCTGTCGCCTACATCGTCGAGATGATCCATACCACGTCCCTCATACACGATGATCTCCTTTGTATGGATAACGATCTCTGTCGCGACAAAACTACATATTCAAAATTGATCGGGATTGAAAAGTCGAGAGTGTAAGACCCTAACTTTTATGAATAAAGATGAATTTTCTATAATTATCATTTTTAAATATTATGAAATGAATTTGATATTATGTTATAGTTGTGGGTAATATTTATAAATTTTGCAAAGTACACAAGTTGTTATATAATATTTGATTGGTTGGGGAATATTAAATACGGCGCAATCATTGGTGGACCCCTAGCGGAATTATTGTCGGATTGAGAAAACGACAAAAATATTTTATTGAAAATAACTACGAAAGTTTCACTGATTATCTTGTTGAACTACTCGGTAGTAAAAGTACAGTAATACGCATGGTTGCATAGTAGCACACGGTATTGATTATTGATGCTTACGTGAGAAGTCACTTAGTTTTATTCAATTATTGCTACAGTAATTGTTGCATAGTATCTCACGTTAATTCATTTAATTATTGTCGATATTTTATATATTATTAAATCAATAATTGAGACGACGAAGTTATTAATATTATTATTTGCAATATTAACGATGTCAGAAGTTACGCGAGGAGAGGTTTGGTCACCTAATCATGCTATGATAGGGAGAAATCTTTATTGGAAAGCCCCTTTTCCGGAAACGACACAGTCGATTAATATTTTGAATTATAATAATGATGATAAATGTTGTTAAAAATATTAAGGAGATTTTTATGAAGTATTTGTTGTAATTTTTGGCGTATTTTATGGACCCCATTTACCCGTTTTGCAAAATAATTGGTAGAAAGTTATTTGAATATAATGGGACCCACTTGTGATTATGACATGTTGGTGGGAGGGGAACATGTGGGGCCCATGTGGGAGAAAATGAATTTGGGAGAAAAGAATCTAGCAAGTTGTTCACGGGTGGGGGAAGATGGGAGAGAAAGTCAGGAGGGAGTTATCATTATTAGTATTATATATATAAGTTTTTATATAACATGTGTTATATATATATATTTATATTATCAATTTTTTTTTATATAAAACTATTGAAATCAGGCGTCTGAATTCAGTCCGTAAATTTTTTTTAAAAACTGTTGCATCCATGATTTTTCCAAATAGTATCCTTTCCATTCTCCTATAAATAGGATGCTTAGTTAGAATAGAAAATCACACCAGAAATTCAGAGAAATTTTCTTCTAAAATCTTGAGAGTATTTCTTTAGAGTTTTAAGAAGCTTTGAGCGTAGTGCAAGTTTTCTTCAAGAATATCTTCGCCTACCGATGGAATACTCTTCTTTACTAAGTAGGGGTATTATTTCTTTCTTTCGTCTTTCATGAAGAGAACTTTTGTTATTCCATTCTTTGTTATTATGTTGGAATAACTTTGTTTATCTAAGATACCGCATACTTGGTGAAATTCTTACGTTATTCCATTCTTTATTATTACATTTGGAATATATCATCTGCATGCGTTTACGTCGGACTGGTTACATCTTTATTATTACATTGGAATATCCACATACATGCATTTTACGCCGGACTGGTTCCGTCTTTTTATTATTACATTGGAATATCATCATGCAGCGCGTTTTTCTGTTGAACACCGGTTTCGTCTTTATTATTACATTGGAATAACCCACTTTGTCTTGGGTCTATCGCGTCGTGGTGATTTATTTTGTTATTCAATTCTTTATTATACTCAGTTGGTTAAACTTTTGACTTCTATACTCCATGAAATTAGTGGAATATCCTTGATATTTGCGCTTCATCCAGTATCTTTTCATGAAAATATTCTTCTGAGCATTCTTGAATTTTACTCTACAAAGAAGTATCATGTTGACAATTTGGACGTTATTAGTTCATAGATAAATTAATTCTTGAACTTGTTTTATTGAATTCTTATATCATTGTCATCATCCTCATGTTTATATTATGTTGAAAGTCATCTGTGGCCTGTAGTGCATAGATGGACTTGGTATGATTATGACCAGGGATTATTCGGTATAATCATGACTATGATGCCCCCAAAATAGGTATACATCACCCATTCTGAGTCACCAATACATGGTGCAGAAACAACTACAACTTTTATTATTACAATTGTCGTGCAAAATACGACAAACACACATGCTGTGAGTTTAAATACAAATATTTTCTTCTAGACAATATCCATATTCAAATAAGTCCTCATTACATTTATTGATACACTATTCTACAAAACTAGCGAGGACTGCTAAAACAACTGTCTAGGACCATCACTCTTTACCCCGACTGGTTCCTGCTACATTCTCACCTCCTGAGAAAAAAATGGAACAAAAAGGAAAAGGATGAGCTTAACTAGCCCAGTAAAGAATATTATAACAAAGATAAAGAACAAAAATTTATCGTTAGCCTTCAACAAATCAGATAAAATATAATGGACAACCAGTTTTAGATCAATATTCGCAGCGAAAATAACAATTCATTAGAAGAGTTAAGTAGAGAATGAAATCTACTATCATCTATGAATTTAAAAGTCCATCATCAATATTTTATCCATGTAACATCAATCAATATACATCTTGCATCAAATATTCATCTTTGCACTACGGGCCAAAGATATTCATTTGTATCACCAGTTGGTCATGTTCATATCAATACCTGTTCATCTTTGCACTACGGGCCAAAGATATTCATCAGGTAATCATACATTTTTGCACTACAGGCCAAAAATATTCATCAAGTATCACCATTAAGGACTAAGGATGATGAAAAATATTTTAGAGAACGAATCCAGTGAGACAAAAGGATAAAGATTAGAGATTCGTACTTTAGATAATTCAAGTTTAAAAACGCTTCATAATAATCCATAGTGAAGATCAAAACATGGATTCAATTTCAAGAATAAGGGTCACAACAGATAATTTGAAAGGAAGAATTTTTTTTTTTTTTTGTGTGCGCAAGACCAGTAAGCGAAGAATCGTGAAGCGAGTGCAAGTGAAACGAACAAGACTCGATCATGAAAAGTTCCAAATTTGATTAAAAAGTTCAGATCAATGTTCCAATAAAATGATATTAGATGAAGCAAAATTTCTAATCATTTCAGGAATTATAGAAGCAATACTTACCATAGTAAGTTCAAATTTAAGAATACAAGATGAAATAATATCGCTTACGTAATATGGAGTATGAAAGAAAATAATATTTCTCACGAGTATTGCAATAAAATAATATCATTTACCTTAGTAGAAGCTTGGATTTGACTGGGATATCGGATATTATTCTGAGAAAATCTTGCAGAAAAACTACGCTCAAAGTATTCTTATATTCAAGAAAATATTCACAATACTCTAGAATAAGAATTTCTGATTTGAAAGTGGTGTGTTGAGGAAGGAGGGTTTACCCCCTACTTATAGCAATGGAAGGAAAGAAAAGTTAGGCAAATTTGCCTAACTTTTCTGCCTAACTTCTCTGCCTAAATTTCAAGCCTAACATATATTCCATATGGGTGGGGCCACCCTTTGAAAAATGAATTGCAGGAAAGAAAAAGAAACAAGCCAGCTTTGAAAAAGAAAACAAGGCATGAATCATCTTTGACAAAAAAACAAAGCTCCTGTAATACATTTGAAAATTAAGAATTTGCAGGCAACTTTCTCACCCACCAATTCCACCAACCAAACCATGTTACCAACAAGGTATTCAAAAACATCTTGCTTACTTCTGTTTCTAATTAACCACATGCTTATATATATATATTATAATAAAATCATTATTTAAACAATTATTATACTAATATATATGAATGAATATTTTATCAGAGAAATAATTATAATTCCATAGAAAATATGTCAAACTTTCAACAATTATTTCACACTAAAATTCCTTCATTTATAACCACATAAAATAAATAAATTTATTATTTATATCCACATCAAATAAATATTTTCTTATCATATAAATCAATAATTAATTATTCACAAATAATATTACAGAATCACAATAATGACAAACGGTAGTTTCGAGGAAGAGGGGCTTTCAGATAAGGATTTCTCTTCTTGGGCCTTGATTAGGTGACCAAACCTCTCCTGAGCGAGAACTTCTAGACATTGCCAATAATCTTTATCTAATAATATTATTCAAATAATATGAATTATTGATCGGATAATGGGAAATACTGTACAATGACAATTATTAAAACAATAATAATATAAAATATCAACGCAAAGAATTATTGAATCAATAAAATAAAATATTCAACAAGTAATTACGTAACAATTATTGAGTAGTGTCTTCTCTACGTAAGAATCAATAATTCAACAATCTCATGTGCAATACCGTGTCTTCTTGTGCAACCAATGACGCATATTACTGTATTTTAACCACTAGGTAATCCAACATTGTAAACGGTAACAATTACGCCGTTATTTATAGAACTCAAATTTGTCGTTTTCTTCATCCAGCAGTTATTACATTATATGAGGCCCACGAATGTCATGCTGGCTTGGTTATACGAATATTCTAAAACAACAACAAGAATATTCCACGACCAAACGAATATTCCCAGACAAAAATGAATATTTTATAACCACTTGCTTATTTTGTAAAATTTGCACATTTCACCCATAACCAAAGTATTATATCACTTAACTCCTTTTTATTACAAAAATAATGAATATAGAAAATTCAATTTTATTTATAAAAAGTTGGGGTCTTACAACTTCCCCTCCTTATGAAATTTCGTCCTCGAAATTGACATACGTATCTGGTGTTTCGAAAAGGTGAGGGTACCTCGCTTTCATTTTCGATTCCAACTCCCAGGTCATTTCTTCAACAGCATAGTTCCTCCATAAAATCTTGACTTTTGGTATAACCTTTGTTCGTAGGATATGCTCTTTCCTATCCAATATCTTGACAGGTACCTCATCGTACGTTAAATCTTAATTTATCTAAATGCGGTTCTAACGCAATAATGTGGTTTGGGTCTTTCACATATTTATGAACCATAGATATATGAAAAATATTATGAACACGAGACATGCTTTGAGGTAATGCGAGTCTATAGGCCACATTTCTTATTCGGTCAAGAATCTCAAATGGACCAATAAATCGTGGATTGAGCTTTCCTCTCTTTCCGAATCTTGTAACTCCCTTCCATGGAGCAATACGTAACAGTACATGATCTCCAATATTAAATTTAACATCCTTTCGATGAAGATCAGCATAACTCTTTTGTTGATCTTGTGAGGTTTTTATACGTTCCTAGATCATTTGAATCTTTTTTGTAGTCATGCGTACTAATTCTGGTCCCAACAACGTTGCTTCACCCACCTCGTCCCAACATACTGGAGAGCGACACTTTCGTCCATACAATGCCTCGAATGGAGCCATGCCTATACTTGCTTGATAACTGTTGTTGTAGGAGAATTCTACCAGTGGTAGGTACTTATCCCAACTTCCTTTGAAATCTAGGACACAGAGTTTTAATAGATCTTCAAGGGTTTGAATAGTCCTTTCCGATTGCCCGTCCGTTTGAGGATGATATGCCGAACTGAATCATAAATCCGTCCCTATAGCTTTCTGCAAGCTAACCCAAAATCGTGAAGTAAATCTTGGGTCACGATCCAAAACTATGGATACTGGCATGCCATGCAATCTCACAATCTCATTCACGTACATACGAGTAAGACGTTCAAGGGAATAAGTCTCACGTATAGGCAAAAAATGAGCAGACTTGGTTAATCTATCAACAATAACCCAAATCGCATCTATGCCTTGAGAAACCTTGGGAAGACCTGTAACGAAATCCATGGTAATGTGTTCCTACTTCCATTCCGGAATCTCAAGTGGTTGCAATGGACCCTTTGGCACTTGATGCTCCGCCTTTATACGTTGACAAGTTAAACACCTCGAGATAAACTCCGCGATCTCTCTCTTCATATTGTTCCACCAAAATGTATGTCAAAGACATGATACATTTTGGTACTCCCAGGATGGATTGCAAATGGTGTGTTGTGTGCCTCCATCATGATTCTATGCTTCAAGTCAGAGTCGTTAGGAACGCAAATTCTAGAGTTGACTCGAAGTATTCCCTTTTCATCGATTTTTGCTTCCGGAATAGCACCTTCTTGCACTTTCTTCTTCATACGTATCATCTCTGGGTCTGTGGCTTGAACAACTTTAACTTTATCGATTAAAGTCGGTTCTACTCGTATGTTTGATATCATCATGTGGGTACTTGGAGCCTTTAACTCTATCTCCATCCTTTGTAAGTCGTACAAAATGGGCCTTTGTGTTAATAACATTGCACTCGTACCCGCATATGATCTTCTACTCAATGCATCAGCTACAACGTTTGCTTTTTCAGGATGATATTAAATGCTATGGTCGTAATCATTCAACAGATCGAGCCAACGTCGTTGCCGCATGTTGAGTTCCTTTTGGGTGAAGAAATATTTGAGGCTTTTATGATCCGTATAAATCTCCACTTTCTCTCTATACATGTAGTGTCTCCAGATTTTCAACGCAAAAACGACTGCTGCCAACTCCAGATCATGAGTAGGATAATTCCTCTTATATTCTTTGAGTTGTTGCGAGGCATAGGCTATGACTTTCCCATGTTGCATGAGAACACATCCTAACCCTTTGCTCGAAGCATCATCGTAGATAACAAATCCATCCGAACCGGATGGTATTGTCGAGCAGTCTTTGAAATGAGTCTCCTCTTAAGCTCTTGGAAACTCTTCTCGCATTCCTCGCTCCATACGAATTTTATATCTTTTCGAGTCAGCTGAGTTAAAGGAGTGGCGATTCGAGAAAATCCTTCCACGAATCTCCTATAATAACCAGCTAAGCCAAGAAAGCTACGTACTTCGGTCACCGACTTCGGTTGCTCCCAACTTTGTATTGCTTCAATCTTTGCCGGGTCAACAGATACTCTATGTTTTGACACCACGTGCCCAAGGAATGCTACTTCCTTAAGCCAGAACTCGCATTTCTTCAGCTTGACATATAGCTTGTTGTCGCGAAGTCTTTGAGGTACCAGCTTCAAATGGTGCTCATGATCTCTCGGCTTTTGGAATAGATGAGGATGTCATCAATAAAGACAACAACGAACTGATCCAAATATTCCTTGAATACACGGTTCATCATATCCATGAAAGCAGCAGGAGCATTAGTCAATCCAAAAGACATGACTAAGAATTCATAATGCCATACCGAAGTTCAAGGCGTCTTTGGAATATCCTCGATTTTAATCTTAATTGATGATATCCGAGCGAAGATCGATCTTTGAAAAGAATTGTGCTCCTTGCAACTGGTCGAAAAGGTCATCAATACGAGGTAGGGGATACCTATTCTTGATGGTGACATGGTTTAATTCCCGGTAGTCAATACAAAGTTGCATACTCCCGTCTTTCTTTTTTACAAATAAAATAGGAGTACCCCAAGGAGATGTACTAGGACGATTGAAACCGATGTCTAACAATTCTTGTAGTTGGACTTTTAAATCCTGAAGTTCAATAGGATCCATTCGATATGGGGTTTTAGAAATGGGCTTTGTACCAAGTTCAAGATCAATAAAGAATTCAACTTCTTGTTCTGGGGGTAGACCAGGAAGTTCTTCCGAAAATACGTCAAGAAATTCATTAACAACATGAATATTATTCAAATCTGACGCGTTTTTGTTCAAGTCCATAATATGGACTAAGAAAGCTTGACATCCATTTTTCAATAAACGAATAGCTTTATGGCTTGATATGACAGTGACTGATTTTAGTGGTTTAGTTGCTTGAATTTGTATAACAGGTTGGTTAGGAATATGAAAACTAACAACCTTACGAAAACAATCAATTTTGGCATGATGAGTGGTTAACCAATGAATCCCTAAAATCACATCAAATGCAAGTATCTTTAAAGAGATAAGATCAACAGGTAATGTGATTGTGCCAACTTGGATCAAGAAAGATTTATAAACTATAGATGTAACAAAGGTTTCACCCAACGGAGTTTCAACAGATAAGTTAAAGTCCAATTTCTCCGGAGTCAAGTTTAAACGTTGAGCACTGGCGGGAGAGATAAAGGAATGGGTAGAATAGGTATCTAGTAAGGTATAAACTTCGCAAGAATTCAAGATTAGCTTACCGTGATCACCTCGAATTCGGGTTTTTCGCGTTTTGGCCATCGCGACAAACGCCCTTCCTTGAACCACCGACTTTGTTTTGTATGTAGTCGCTTTCAGTTGTGCTTTATGACGCCCCAAAATAGGTATACATCACCCATTCTGAGTCGTCAATAACATAGTACAGAAACAACTACAACTTTATTAATACAACCCATAAACTGTGAGTTTAAATACAAATATTGTCATCTAGATAATATACATACCCAACTAAGTCCTCATTACAATTATTGATACAATACTTTACAAAAATGGTGAGGACTACTAAAACAACTTCCTAGAACCTTCATTCCGTACCCCGACTAGTACTCGCTACATTCTCGCCTCCTGAGAAGAAAAATGGAACAAAAAGGAAAAGGGTGAGCTCAACTAGCCCAGTAAAGAATATTATGACTAAGATAATATAGAAAAAATTATCGTTAGTCTTCAACAGGGAAAAATATGATAAAATACAATAGACAACAAGTTTTAGATCAATATTCGCAGCGGAAATAATAATTCATAGAAGAGTTACGTAGAGAATGAAATCTACTACTATCTATGAATTTAAAAGTCCATCATCAATATTTTATCCCTGTAACATCAATCAATATACATCTTGAATCAAATATTCATCTTTGCACTACCGGGCCAAAGATATTCATCAGTCGGTCATGTTCATCTCAACACCTGTTCATCTTTGCACTACTGGGCCAAAGATATTCATTATAAAATTATTTATCTTTGCACTCTGGGCCAAAGATATTCAATAATATCATCATTTAGGAATGAGGATGATGAAAATATTTTAAAGGAAACGAATCCGATTGAAACAAAAGAATAAATATCAAGGATTAGATTATTTGACTATTTCATGTCCAAAAATACCTCATAAATAATCATAGTGAAGTAAAATTCAAGAATGATCAAAACATGGATACAATCAAAGCTAGTATCCATAATAGATATTTTGGATAAAAAGGAAATTTTTTTTTATTTTTCGATGAATAGTGCCGTATTCGTGAATAGTGCCGTATACGTGAATAGTGCCGTATACGTGAATAATAACCCCGACACAAAAAGTTTGAAATTTGATTAAAAGTTCAAACCAATATTTCGGCATAATGATATTGAATAAAATAATATCATTTAAAAAGAAAATAACATCCCTTAACTCGAAAAGACGGTACTCCTGACTGGAATACTAGATATAGTGCTGAAGGGAACTTGCACCGTATAGCAACACTAAAGGTATCAAAATACTCACAAGAATACGCTCAATATATCGAAAGAAAAATAGAGAGAAAACATCAGTTTCTGGTGTGATTTTCAATTCTAACCTAAGCACCCTATTTATAGGAAAATGCTTAGAACACCAAAGCAGAAAATTTAATATAATATTAATATATTTATCAAATTTTCCTTAGCCCACCTCTAGACATCTGATTTCAGCACTTTGCACATGTTAATGATGTCCACAAAATACAAAAAACGTTTTTTATCAAAAAAAATAAATAAAACTTCCAAAAATCAATTATTTCAGAACTTCGGAACTTCAATAATTCAAAACAAATAGCCCTTTTATCAGAAAAATTTGAAACACATGTCCTTTCCATAGAAAATTTCATTCTCTACAACTTTGCAGAAGAAAGTTTTTCCAAATTCCAAACAGAAATTGACCAAAATCCACAAACGGGCAACTTTACAGGCTATAATCAAATTTCGGTCAAGAATTGGGGTCTACCGACACACAAAACATGTGTTAATCATTTAATGCAACAAAAATACTCTTCCTCCTCATATACTCATATATCCCACATTTATTGTAAAAATATCACCATTATTATATTATTAAAATAATATATTTAAATGAATTATTTTATCAGAAAAAGATAAATTATTAATTTTCAACAATTGTCACATTAAATATTTTCTCCATCTATATCCACATAAAATCAATATTTCTCTCATCATATAAATCAATAATTAATTATTCACAAATAATACTCTGAGAATCACAACATCGACAACGAGGCGGTTCTGCAGGAAAGAGGGGCTTTCCATATAAGGATCTCTCTCTGGCGGCGCACAATTAGATGACCAAACCTCTCCTTAGATAGAACTTTCTAGACATTGCCAATAATGTTATCTAATAATATTATTCAGATAATATGAATTATTGCTCCGATAATAGAAAATACTGTGTAATGATAATTATTAAAACAACAGTAATATAAAATATCAACGCAGCAATTATTGAATCAATAAAATAAAATACTGAACAGTAATTACTGTAACAATTATTGAGTAGTGCCTTCTTATGTAAGAATCAATGATTGGTGTAATACCGTGTGCTACTGTATTTTAACCACCAGGTATTCCAACATTATTAACGGTAACAACTAAGTCGTTATTTATAACCAACTTATTCTTGTCGTTTTCTTCATCCAATCGCTTTCCGTTATGGGGCCCACACAAGGCTACGCCGTCGTACGAATATTCCCCGACAGTAAAAATATTCCACGACTAAACGAATATTCCCCGTCAACAATGAATATTTTAAAACCACTTGCTTGTTTGAAATAATTGCGTATTTTACCCTTAACTTACCACATTAATCAAATCAACCCTTACTATTTCAAGATAATAAATAGAGGAAATTTAATTTCATTAAATAATAAGTTGGGGTCTTTCAACCTCCCCTCCTTATGAAATTTCGTCCTCGAAATTGACGTACGTACCTGGTGTTTCGAAAAGGTGAAGATACCTCGCTTTCATTTCCGTTTCCAACTCCCAGGTCATTTCCTCTATAGCATGGTTTTTCCACAAAATTTTAACTTGTGGTATGACCTTCGTGCGTAGGACATGCTCCTTCCTATCCAAGATCTTGACAGGTACCTCCTCGTACTTTAAGTCTTCAGCTATCTAGTCCGGTTCTAACTCAATAACGTGGTTCGGGTTTTTCACATATTTACGAAGTACAGATATGAACACGAGACATACTCGGAGGTAACGCGAGTCTATAGACTACATTACCTACTCGGTCAAGAATTTGAAATTGACCAATAATCGTGGATTGAGCTTTCCTCTCTTCCCCAATCTTGTAACTCCCTTCCATGGGGCAACATGCAACAATACATGATCCCCAATACTAAATTCCACGTCCTTTCGATGAAGATCCGCATAACTCTTTTGTCGATCTTGTGCCGTTTGTATACGTTGTCGAATCATTTGGATCTTTTCCGTAGTCATACGTACCAACTCGGGTCCCAACAATGTTGCTTCACCCACCTCATCCCAATATACTGGAGAGTGACTCTTTCGTCCATACAATGTTTCAAATGGGGCCACACCAATTCTTGTCTGATAACTGTTGCTATAGGAGAATTCCATCAATGGTAAATACTTATCCCAACTCCCTTTGAAGTCTAGAACACAGAGTCTTAATAAATCTTCAAGAGTTTGAATAGTCCTCTCTGATTGTCCGTCCGTTTGAGGATGATATGCCGAACTAAATCGTAAATCCGTGCCCAAAGCTTTTTGCAAGCTAACCCAAAATCTTGAAGTAAATCTTGGGTCACGATTTGAAACTATGGATACTGGCATGCTATGCAATCTCACAATCTCATTTACATACATATGAGCAAGACGTTCAAGGGAATAAGTCTCCCGTATCGGTAAGAAATGAGCAGACTTGGTTAATCTATCAATAATAACCAAAATAGCATCGATGCCTTGAGAAACCGTAGGAAGACCCGTAACAAAATCCATGGTAATGTGTTCCCACTTCCATTTCGGAATCTCAAGTGGTTGCAATGGACCCTTAGGTACTTGATGCTCCGCCTTTACACGTTGATAAGTTAAACACGTCGAGATAAACTTTGCAATCTCTCTCTTCATATTGTTCCACCAAAATGTATGTCGAAGATCACGATACATTTTGGTACTTCCAGGATGGATCGCAAATGGTGTATTGTGTGCCTCCATCATAATCTTGTACTTCAAATCAGAGTCGTTAGGAACACAAAGTCTGGAGTGCACTCGAAGTATTCCTTCTTCATCGATTCTCGCTTCCGGAATAACAACTTCTTGTACTTTCTTCTTTATACGCATCAACTCCGGGTCGGTGGCTTGATCAACCTTAACTTTTTCTATTAAAGTTGGCTCTATGCATATACTTGACATCATCGCATTCGTTCATGCATATGATCTTCTACTCAACGCGTCACCTACCACGTTCGCTTTTCCAGGATGGTATTGAATAGTGTGGTCGTAATCTTTCAACAACTCGAGCCAACGTCGTTGCCGCATGTTGAATTCCTTTTGAGTGAAGAAATATTTGAGGCTTTTATGGTCTGAATATATCTCCACTTTCTCCCCATATAGATAGTGCCTCCAAATCTTTAGCGCGAAGACGACTGCTACCAACTCTAGATCATGAGTAGGATAATTCCTCTCATATTCTTTAAGTTGTCGCGAGGCATAGGCTATGACTTTCCCACGTTGCATGAGAATACATCCTAACCCTTTGCCAAGCATCATTTGTAGATAACAAATCCATCCGAACCGGATGGTATTATTGAAAAAAGTCTTAGAAATAAGTCTCCTCTTAAGTTCTTGGAAACTCTTCTCGCATTCCTCGCTCTAAACGAATTTTGTATCCTTCTGAGTTAGCTGAGTTAATGGATTAGCGATTCGAGAAAACCCTTCCACGAATCTTCGACAATAACCAGCTAGGCCCAGAAAACTACGTACTTCGGTCACCGACTTCGGTTGCTCCCAACTTTGTATTGCTTCAATCTTCGCTGGGTCGATAGATACTCCATATTTTAACACCATGTGCCCAAGGAATGCTACTTCCTCAAGCCAGAACTCGCATTTCTTCAACTTGGCATATAGCTTGTTTTCACGAAGCTTTTGGAGTACCAACTTTAAATGGTGCTCATGATCTTCACGGCTTTTGGAATATATGAGGATGTCATCAATAAAGACAACAACGAATGTGACGCCCCCAAAATTAGGTATACGTCACCCATCTTGGGTCGCCACTTACATGGTACATAAATTCAAATACGACTTACTAATATAACTGTCGTGTACAATACGACATAAACTGTGAGTTTGAATACAAATATTGTCTACTAGATATTATACAAACTCAAAAGGAGTCCTCATTACAACTATTATCACACTATTTCACAGAATAGTGAGGACTACTAATGCTATCCTCTGGACCATTACTTGCTCCTCGACTCGTCGTCAGCCTATGTTCTCATTTCACAAGAGAAAAGTGAAAGAAAGGGTGAGCTCAACTAGCCCAAGAAGAAATATTATGACTAAGATAATGCGTAATAAATTATCATTAGCCCTCAGCAGTGTTAAACCGATAAAATACAATAGATAAACAGCGGTTTAAGCTGCAATGAATAAGCAATCCATTAAAAAAGTCAAGTAGAGAATAAAGTCTACTATCTTTTAGGTTTTAAAAGGTTTTCATCAATTTTTATCGCGAGACTCAAATTTTTAATAAATAAACCACCACATCTAATCATCCCCTGTATTCACGGCCAAGGATTTTCATCAAATTATCAATGGTCATGACTATACCTAATCATCCCCGGTCATAATCATACCAAAAACTATCCATCACGCGCATTACAAAGCCACCGAGGACTTTTGTCACATCATTTATATCAAGTCATGATTATACCGAATGATCCTCGGTCATAATCATACTAAGTTCATCTATGCACGTAAACCAAAGATAACATAATATAACATGAGGATGATGACAATGACATAATAATTCAATAAAACAAGTTCAAGAATTATTTAATCCATGAATTATTAACGCCCAAATTGTCAACATGATATCTTGTTTAGTAGAGAGTAAAATTCAAGAATGATCGGAAGAATATTTCCATGAAAAGATATCTTTGGATGAAACGCAAATATCAAGGATATTCTACTAATTTCATGGAGTATAGAAGTCAAAGTTTTAACCAACCGGGTATAATAAAGAATGGAATAACAAAAGAAATCACCATGCATGTGGTACTGTGATAGACAAAGTTATTCCAATGTAATAATAATAACGGAACCGGTCGTGTGAAATTCACAAGCGGCATGGATGTTCCAAATGTAATAATAAAGATGGAACCAGATCCGGTGTAAAACACACGGATAGGATATTCCAATAGAATGATAAAGACGGAACCAGTCCTGTGTAAAACACACAAACATGATGTTCTAACGAATAATAAAAAGAAACCAGTTAGGTGTAAAACACATGCATGGGATGTTCCAATGTAATAATAGAAGAATGTCACCAAGTATAGGATAAGTCGGCAGTGATACAAAGTTATTCCAATGTAATAAATAAGAATGGAATAACAATAGGATTTCACCAAGTATAGGATACGCCGCATATACAAAGGTTATGTATAGGGTATGTCACGTTTACTGAGTTATTCCAATGTAATAATAGTGAATGGAATAATGTAAGTTCTCTTCAAGAAGAAAGAATAACACTACTACCGTAAAAAGAACCGAATATAGAAGTAGTGAAATAGCGAATACTCTTCTTCTTTCTATAATTTTCTCTCTAGCTTCTCTCTATAATTTCTCTACAGAGTTTCAATGAATTCGTAAGAAAATAATGAAGGAATGAGCTTTATTTATAGGAAAATGGAATGCATAAGAACTAATCCATGAGCAGCCTAGATTGATTTACTTTAACTGACTATCCATATTTAAAGAAAAATCTTTTAAATAAAATATAATATATTCTATTTATATAAAAACATTTTACTATGCAAACACTATGCAATACTACTGCAAAACACTACGCAACACTATGCATAATAAAATATAATATATTCTATTTATGAATAACTTTAATAAAGTATTCTATTTTACATAAAAGATGTTTCGCTTTTTATTACGTTAATAATACGAATAAAACAAAACGTCATTATCGCTATAATAATTCATATTATTAATCGACAATAATGGAATCAAACCGAGTGACTTCTCACATAGGCATCGATAATCAATACCGGTGCTACTATGTAACCACACGACATCGCATTTCTTTTACTACCGAGTAGTTCAACAAAGATCAACGGTAAAACTTCCGCCGTTATTTTAATAAAATATTTTTGTCGTTTTCTCAATCCGACAATAATTACATTGTAGGGTCCACCAATGATTGAGTAGTTGCACGAATATTCCCCGCTAAACCGAATATTCCCCACCAATCGAATATAATATAACCACTTGCATACTTTACAAAATTTATAAATACTACCCACAACTATAATATTATCTCAAATTCACACCATAATATTAAAAATTATTTCACCAAATTTAAATCTTTATTAATAAAATGGGGTCTCACAATCTCCCTCCTTATGGAATTTAAGCCCTCGAAATTGGGGTACGTATACACTGGTATGATAAAGAGATGAGGATACCTTGAATACCTTTATCGCTTAAAAATATTAAATTTGTGGACCCCAAAATAGGTATACATCACCCATTCGAAAGTTATCAATACATGGTACGCGAAACAACTACAACTTTATTATTACAACAAGAAAATCGTGAGTTTAAATACAAATATTATCTTCTAGACAATATTTATACTCAAATAAATCCTCATCACATTTATTGATACATTATTTTACAAAATGGTGAGGACTACTAAACAATCCTTTCTAAAACCTTCATTCCATACCCCCACTGCACTCGCTTATATTCTCGCCTCCCCGAGAAGAATGGAACAAAAAGGAAAAGGGTGAGCTCAACTAGCTCAAGATAAAGAATATTATGACTAAGATAATATACAACAAATTATCGTTAGTCTTCAACAGGAAAAATCGATAGAATACAATAGACAACAAGTTTCGGATCAATATTCGCAATGAAAATAATAATTCATAGAAGAGTTACGTAGAGAATGAAATCTACTATAATCTATGAATTTAATAAATTCATCATCAATATTTTATCCCGTAACATCAATCAATATTTATCTCAAATCAAATATTCATCTTTGCACTACAAAAGCCAAAGATATTCATCAATCGGTCATGTTCATCTCAACACTGCTCATCTTTGCACTAAAGGCCAAAGATATTCATCATCGGTCATATTCATTTAAACACTGCTCATCTTTGCACTGTGCCAAAGATATTCTTCGAAATCATTCATCTTTGCACCTACTGCCAAAGATATTCAATAATATCATCATTTAAGACCGAGGATGATAAAAAAATATTTTTAAAGAACGAATCCAGTGAAACAAAATGACAATGATTAAGGATTAATGATTCGTACTTTGTTTTATCCATGTCCAACAATACCTCAAAAATAATCATAGTGGTGTAAAATTCAAGAATGATCAAAACATGGATACAATCAAAGCTAGTATCCAGAATAGATATTTTGGACGAAAAGAAGAAATTTTATTTTTGATGAATAGGCCGTATCACGTGAATAGTGTCAGATACGTGAATAAAGTCTTGATACACGTGAATAGTAACTCCGACACCAAAAGATAGAAATTCCACAAAAACATCTTCACGCTTTTAATAACTTGAATAAGTACTCGTGAATAGTAACTCGTGAATAGTAACTCGTGAATAAGAACTCATGAATAGTAACCCGACATGAAAAAGTTCCAAATTTGATAAAAACTTCAGATCAACATTTCAAAGATAATGATATCAAGAAATAATATCATTACAAAAAAAAAAAATATCCCTTACCTCAAAGAATCAAGATTGCCCGGAAGGAAAGGCTCAAGTGATGAATGAAACTTGTACTTAATAAAGAACTCTCAAAGTATCTAAATACTCACAAAATACGCCAACAATATAGAGAGAGAAAGAGAAAACTTTGTTTCGTGTGATTTTCAATTCTAACTTAGCCCTCTATTTATAGGAAAATGTTAGCCGCCAAGGCAGACTTGACTGCACACCGATGGCTTTACTCGCTACTATTGCCACCCACCACATTTGAAATAAAATTCAGCACATTTCTTCACCAACCATAAGTGGGGCCCACTCAATTCTAAAATTTTCCACCAAAATCAATTATAAACCTAATTTCCGAATTCGACACCTCTTAAAATTCACAACAAATCATTCGTGCATTTTTAAACGGTTCAAAATTTGTGGACATATACTCAACTTATGTATGTATAACATACCCAAAAATTACCACAATCCAACGGGCATCGGATTAAAAATTATAACCCCCATAATATATCTCAAAACCCCTCGATTTAATTTTTAATACCTCCAACTGTAAAATACCGATAAAACACCTCAACAATAATTTCTTCATTTATAACCACATAAATAAATCCATCATTTATATCCACATAAAATAAATATTTCTTTATCATATGAATCAATAATTAATTATTCACAAATAATATTACGTAATCACAATTATGACAACAAGTGCCGCTCCTCAGAAAGAGGGGCTTTCCGATAAGGATTTCTCCTTCTTGGCGCAAGCAATTAGGTGACCAAACCTCTCCTCGTGAACTTTCTAGACATTGCCAATAATGCTATCTAATAATATTATTCAAATAATATGAATTATTGATCCGATAATGGAGATAATGTGCAAAGTGACAATTATTGAGCAAAGAATAATATAAAATATCAACGCAAAGAATTATTGAATCAATAAAATATTGAACAAGAATTCATCGTGAAAATTATTGAGTAAAGGCCTTCACGTAAGGATCAATAATTCAACAATATCATGTAATACTGCAGTGCTTATCGTAAACCACGCCAGACATCGTATTTTAACCACCGGGTATTCCAATACCTTAATGGTAACAACTACGCCGTTATTTTTAACCAACTTATATTTGTCGTTTTCCTCATCCAATCGCTTTCAGTTATGGGGCCACATGGTCGCGCCATCGCATTTAATATTCCCGACAAAGGCATGAATATTCCACCACCAAACGAATATTCCCAAAACAACAATGAATATTTTATAACCACTTGCTTATTTTGAAATATTTTGTATTTTACCCCTAACTATCCACATTAATCAAATCAACCCTTACTATTTCAAAATAATAAATAAAGGAAATTCCTTTTATTTAAAAAAAAAATGGGGTCTTACAACCTCCCTCCTTATGAAATTTCGTCCTCGAAATCGACGTGACGACTGGTGTTTCAAAAGGTGAGGATACCTCGCTTTCATTTCCGCTTTCCAATTCCTGTGTCATTTCCATATAGCATGATTCCTCCACAAAACTTTAACTTGTGGTATGACCTTTCTTGGCGTAGGGGACATGCTCCTTCCTATCCAAGATCTTGACAGTACCTCCTCATACGTTAAGTCTTCGCTATCTCGTCCGGTTCTAACTCAATAACGTGGTTCGGGTCTTTCACATATTTTTTAAGTATGAGATATGTGAAACACATTATGAACACGAGACATACTGGAGGTAACGCAAGTCTATAGGCTACATTTCCTACTCTATCAAGAATTTGAAATGGACCAATAAATCGTGGATTGAGCTTTCCTCTCTTCCCAAATCTTGTAACTCCCTTCCATGGAGCAACTCGTAACAATACATGATCCCCTACATTAAATTCCACGTCCTTTCGATGAAGATCCGCATAACTCTTTTGTCGATCTTGAGCCGCTTTATATACGTTGTCGAATCATTTGGATCTTTTCGGTGAGTCATACGTATTTAACTCGGGTCCCAACAATGTTGCTTCACCCACCTCATCCCAACATATTGGAGAACGACATTTTCGTCCATATAATGCTTGAATGGAGCCACACCTATACTTGCTCGATAATCGTTGTTGTAGGAGAATTCCACCAATGGTAAATACTTATCCCAACTACCCTTAAAGTCTAGGACACGAGTCTTAATAAATCTTCAAGAGTTTGAATAGTCCTCTCGATTGTCCGTCCGTTTGGGGATGGTATGTCGAACTAAATCGAAATCCGTGCCCATAGCTTTTTTTGCAAGCTAACCCAAAATCTTGAAGTGAATCTTGGGTCACGATCCGAAACTATGGATACTTGGCATGCCATGCAACCTCACGATCTCATTTACGCATATACTAGCAAGACGCTCAAGAGAATAAGTCTCCGTGACGGTAAGAAATGAGCGAGACTTGGTTAATCTATCAACAATAACCCAAAATAGCATTGATGCCTTGAGAAACCGTAGGAAGACCAGAACGTAAATCCATGGTAATGTGTTCCCACTTCCATTCGGAATCTCAAGTGGTTGCAATGGACCCTTAGGTACTAGAGATGCTCCGCCTTTACACGTTGGCAAGTTAAACACATCGAGATAAACTTTGCAATCTCTCTTCATATTATTCCACCAAAATGTATGTCAAGATCACGATACATTTTAGTACTTCCAGATGGATTGCAAATGGTGTATTGTGTGCCTCCATCATAATCTTGTACTTCAAATCGTAGTCGTTAGGAACACAAAGTCAGAGAGTGGACTCAAGTATTCCTTCTTCATCAATTCTCGCCCTAATAGCTCCTTCTTGTACTTTCTTCTTCATACGTGATCACTCCGGCCGGTGGCTTGAGCAACCTTAACTTTTTCTATTAAAGTTGGCTCTGTCGTGATACTTGACATCATCACACTCGTTCCCGCGATATGATCTTCTACTCAACGCGTCACTACCACGCTCGCTTTACCGTGGTGGTATTGAATAGTGTGGTCGTAGTCTTTCAATAGCTCGAGCCAACGTCACGCAAGATGTTGAGCTCTCTTTTGAGTGAAGAAATATTTAAGGCTTTTATGGTCCGAATATATCTCCACTTTCTCCCATATAGATAGTGCCTCCATATCTTTAATATGAAGAAACGATCACGCTAACTCTAGATCATGAGTAGGATAATTCTCTCATACTCTTTAAGTTGTCGCGAGGCATAGGCTATGACTTTCCCACGTTGCATGAGAACACATCCTAACCCTTTACTCGAAGCATCATTGAGATAACAAATCCATCCGAACCAGATGGTATATTGTTACAGCAGTCTTAAATAAGTCTCCTCTTAAGCTCTTGGAAACTTTTCTCGATTCTTCGCCCCAAACGAATTTCGTATCCTTTCGAAAGTTAAATGAGTTAATGGAATAGCGATTCGAGAAAACCCTTCCACTTAATCTCCGATAATAACCCAAATAAGCCCAAAAGCTACGATGACTTGATCACCGACTTCATTTGTTCTAACTTCAGATTGCTTCAATCTTCACGGATCAACAGATACTCCATGTTTTGACACCACATGCCCAAGAAATGCTACTTCCTCGAGCCGTAACTCGCATTTCTTCAATTTGGCATATAGTTGGTTTTCACGAAGCCTTTGGAGTACCAAATTTCAAATGGTGCTCATGATCTTCACGACTTTTGGAATATATAAGGATGTCATCAATAAAGACAACAACGAATCGATCCAAATATTCCTTGAATACTTGGTTCATCATATCCATGAAAGTCATAGGAGCATTAGTTAGTCCGAAAGACATGACTAAGAATTCATAATGCCCATACCGAAGTTTCAAGGCGCCTTTGAATATCCTCGATTCTAATCTTGGTGATGATATCCGTAATCTAAGATCGATTTTGAAAAGAATTGTGCCTTGCCTGAATCGGGTCAAACAAGTCATCAATACGAGGTAGAGGATACCTATTCTTGATGGTGACATGGTTCAATTCCGATAGTCAATACAAAGTCGCATACTCCCCGCTCTTTCTTTTTACAAATAAAACAGAGCACCCCAAGGAGATGTACTAGGACGAATGAAACCGATGTCCAACAATTCTCGTAGTTGGACCTTTAACTCTGAAGTTCAATAGAGCCATTCGATATGGGGTTTTAGAAATGGGCTTTGTACCAAAGTTCAAGATCAATAAAGAATTCAACTTCACGCTCGGGGTAGTAACGGGAAGTTCTTTGGGAAATACGTCGGAAAGTCAATAACAACAGAATATTATTCAAATTTGACGTGTCTTTATTCAAATCCATAACATGGGCTAAGAAAGCTTGACATCCGCTTTTCAATAAACGAATAGCTTTATGATTAGATATGACAGTGATTGATTTTAATGGTTTAGTTGGTTGAATTGCATAAACAGGTTGGTTAGAATATGAAAACTAACAACCTTACGAAAACAATCAATTTTGGCATGATGAGTAGTTAACCAATCAATCCCTAAAATCACATCAAAAGCAAGTATCTTTAAAGAGATAAGGTCAACGGGTAAGGTGATGGTGCCAACTTGAATCAAACAAGATTTATAAACAATGGATGTGATGAAAGTTTCTCCTAACTGAGTTTCCACAGATAGGTCAAAGTCTAATTTCTCCGAGTCAAGTTTAAACGTTGAGCACATGCAGGAGAGATAAATGAATGGGTAGCACCTTAGATCAAGTAAGGTATAAACTTCGCAAGAATTTATAAATAGCTTACCCGTAATCACCTCGTTTGGGTTCTCGACATTATGACCAAATCCACAACAAACGCTTCTTCCCAAATCGTTGACTTTGACTTTTTTCGGGAGAGTCTTTTGAGTCACCGTCCCTCGCCGAACTAGGTTTCGCCATTCGTCATAATCTCGAAGCGATATGTCCTTCCTTTCCACAACTATAGCATACCTTGAATCTGTTGTAGGCGGTTTGATCGATATGTCCTCTTTTCCGCATTTTAGTAGATATGACCGGTGGTCGATCTCCTCCCTTAGAACCGATTCTTTCGCCAAGACTATCGTCTTCATATAGTCGTTGTTAAATCTCCTCTTTTAAAATCTCCTCCCGACTCGCTTCTTCGCTTTTCACGACCATGATTACCACCAGAGTGGTTACCATTTCGTCCGTCTGCTTTCTTTCTCCGCAGTTATCATTATTCATTGATCGCTATCTCGGTACGATCCTCGGTTATGGTCCCTCGTTGACCGTACTCGTTATCTCGCTTCTAATAATTGAGCCTCATTTATAACATCCGAATAAAGAGAAAGTTTATGAGAAATGAGATCTTGACGTACGCCGGGTTTCAAACCTCTAAGAAACATCCGTCATACGTTCCTCATTCTCCACCAAATGAGGTGCAAACTGGATAACTCGCAAACTTTGCCTCGCATCGAGACACCGTCATGTTGTTTTGCTTTCTAATCGATGAACTCCACTTCCTTCATATGACGAACACTTTCGGAAAGTATTTGTCATTAAATAGTCTCTCAAACGCCTCCCAAGACATGCTTTGAAGTGCGGTATTTGGATGGGTACGCTTCACTGCAGACTCCCACCAAGAGAGTCCGCCTCGCCATTTTAACATAAAGGTGGCGAATGGAACCTTTTGTTCCTCCGCGCATCCCAAGACATCGAATATCTTGGTAATTTGTTTGACCCATGTTTCCGCCATGATCGGATCTCGCTTTCCCTTAAATTTCGTGGTCCCAACTCTTTGAATCTTCATTTTGTGACAACCCGTGAATTGCTATCATTTCTCTTGTATTTTGAACACGAGTCTCCTCGTCCGATTTTGCATGAACGCAAAAAACTTCTAAACATCCCCTCGCTCATCATCTCGCTCCATGGTGTTGTTAAATGGGAGGAACATTGCTGACTGTCAGACGTTCTCCCTCGTTGGTAAAAGATGCATCTCCACGGTCTCATTTACTCCAATCGTTAATATTCTCAACGACATTCTCAAAATCGCCATAAAACAAGGGTTAATTAAGGAAATCAATATATCACATAATATCCCTATATCTTGATTCAACTAACAAATAAGCTTAGTAGGACACACTAGCGAAGGATTTACTGCTCTCTCCCTCCTAGTTCTATTCCCCGATCTCCGCCAGAGATCATATCCCTAAGCTCGATAACTAACCGCGACGCCCCCAAAATAGGTATACATCACCCATTCTCGAGTTGTCAATACATGGTACGTAAACAACTACAACTTTATTATTACAATAGTAAACTCGTGAGTTTAAATACAAATATTATCTTCTAGACAATATTTATACTCAAATAAATCCTCATCACATTTATTGATACATTATTTTACAAAAATGGTGAGGACTACTAAACAATCCTTTCTAAAACCTTCATTCCATACCCCGACTTTCGCATCGCTATATTCTCGCCTCCCGAGAAGAATGGAACAAAAGGAAAAGGGTGAGCTCAACTAGCTCAAGAAAAGAATATTATGACTAAGATAATATACAACAAATTATCGTTAGTCTTCAACATGGAAAAATCTAATGTAATACAATAGACAACAAGTTTCAGATCAATATTCGCAAATGAAATAATAATTCATAGAAGAGTTACGTAGAGAATGAAATCTACTATAATCTATGAATTTAATAAAGTTCATCATCAATATTTTATCCTCAGTAACATCAATCAATATTCATCTCAAATCAAATATTCATTTGCACCACAGCCAAAGATATTCATCAATTGGTCATGTTCATCTCAACACTGCTCATCCTTGCACTAAAGGCCAAAGATATTCATCATCGGCCATGTTCATTTAAACACTGCTCATCTTTGCACCTACAGCCAAAGATATTCTTCAGAAATCATTCATCTTTGCACTACAAAAGCCAAAGATATTCAATAATATCATCATTTAAGACCGAGGATGATAAAAAAATATTTTTAAAGAACTAATCCAATTGAAACAAAATGACAAGGATTAAGGATTAAGGATTCGTACTTTGTTTTATCCATGTCCAACAATACCTCAAAAATAATCATAGTGGTGTAAAATTCAAGAATGATCAAAACATGGATACAATTAAAGCTAGTATCTAGAATAGATATTTTGGACGAAAAGAAGAAATTTTATTTTCGATGAATAGTCTAGTGTCAGACACGTGAATAGTCAAGATACGTGAATAAGTAATCTCACACCAAAAGATAAAAATTCCACAAAAACATCTTCACGCTTCACTTAATAGTACTCGTGAATAAGAACTCGTGAATAAGAACTCATGAATAAGTAATCGTGAATAAGAACTAATGAATAGTAACCCGACATGAAAAAGTTCCAAATTTGATAAAACTTCAGATCAACATTTCAAAGATAATGATATTAAAGAAATAATATCATTACAAAAAAAAATAATATCCCTTACCTCAAAGAATCAAGATTTCTTGGAAGGAAGGAAAGGCTCAAGTGATCTTTGAATGAAACTTGATCGAATAAAGAACTCTCAAAGTATCTAAATACTCACAAAATACGCTCAACAATATAGAGAGAAAGAGAGAAAACTTTGTTTTCGGTGTGATTTTCAATTCTAACTTAGCCCTCTATTTATAGGAAAATGTTATTACCAAGGCAGACTTGACCTGCTACCGATGGCTTTTTACTCGCTACTATTGCCACCCACCACATTTGAAATAAAATTCAGCACATTTCTTCACCAACCATAAGTGGGGCCCACTCAATTCTAGAATTTTCCACCAAAATCAATTATAAACCTAATTTTCGAATTCGACACCTCTTAAAATTCACAACAAATCATTCGTGCATTTTAACGGTTCAAAATTTGTGGACATATACTCAACTTATGTATGTATAACATACCCAAAAATTACCACAATCCAACGGTCGGATTAAAAATTATAACCCCGCAATATATCTCAAAACCCCCGATTTAATTTTTAATACCTCCAAACTGTAAAATATCGATAAAACACCTCAACAATAATTTCTTCATTTATAACCACATAAATAAATCCATCATTTATATCCACATAAAATAAATATTTCTTTATCATATGAATCAATAATTAATTATTCACAAATAATATTATGTAATCACAATTATGACAACCAAAGCCGCTCCTGTGAAAGAGGGGCTTTCCGATAAGGATTTCTCCTCATCTTGGCGGCGCAATTAGGTGACCAAACCTCTCATCGATGTAACTTTCTAGACATTGCCAATAATGCTATCTAATAATATTATTCAAATAATATGAATTATTGATCCGATAATGGAGATAATGTGCAAAGTGACAATTATTGAACAAAGAATAATATAAAATATCAACGCAAAGAATTATTGAATCAATAAAATATTATCGAAAGAATTCATCGTGGAAAATTATCGAGTAAGTGTCTTCTTACGTAAGGATCAATAATTCAACAATATCTGTGCAATACCGTAGTGTTATCTTTGCAACCACGCCAGACATCGTATTTTAACCACCGGGTATTCCAAATGCCTTAATTGGTAATAACTACGCCGTTATTTTTAACCAACTTATATTTGTCGCTTTCCTCATCCAATCGCTCACGTTATGGGGCCCACACATGGTCATACCATCGCATTTAATATTCCCCGACAA
The DNA here is from genome assembly GCA_020205615.1 of Panax quinquefolius. NCBI lineage: Eukaryota > Viridiplantae > Streptophyta > Magnoliopsida > Apiales > Araliaceae > Panax > Panax quinquefolius. Next base: position 102,032,824 of record CM035168.1, on the reverse strand, counting down.
GCATTTAATATTCCACGACATCAAACGAATATTCCCGACAACAATGAATATTTTATAACCACTTGCTTATTTTGAAATATTTGCGTATTTTACCCCTAACTATCCACATTAATCAAATCAACCCTTACTATTTCAAAATAATAAATAAAGGAAATTCCTTTTTATTTAATAAAAATTCGGGGTCTTACAAAATTCATCTTTGAAATCTGCCAAAGCTATTCATTAACAATTCATCTTTGCACTACAAAGCTAAAAGATATACAATAAAAACCAATAATGCTAAGACGCAGCTTAATAGTATCACGACCACGAATTATCCATGCACCACTGGCCAAGGATATTCGTGTTTTCAATTACGGTTATGATTATACCGAACAATCCCTGGTCATAATCATACCAAGTCCATCTATGCACGTAAGCCACAGATGACTTTGAACGCATCCATGAATTAATATTTCATTGCTGAGACTCAGCTCAATAATTAATCCACATCATCGAATCATCCCTGCACTACAGGCCAAGGATATTCATTAGTATCACGACCACAAATTATCCATGCACTACGGCCAAAGATAATTGTGTTTTCAATTACTGGTTATGATTATACCGAACAATCCCTGGTCATAATCATACCAAGTCCATCTACGCACGTAAGCCACGAGATGACTTTGAACGCATCCATGAATTAATATTTCATCACGAGACTCATTTCAATAATTAATCCACATCATCGAATCATCCCTGCACTACAGGCCAAGGATATTCATTAGTATCACGACCACAAATTATCCATGCACTACGGCCAAAGATAATTGTGTATTCATTAGTATCACGACCACAAATTATCCATGCACTACGGCCAAAGATAATTGTGTTTTCAATTACTGGTTATATGATTATACCGAACAATCCTCGGTCATAATCATACCAAGTCCATCTATGCACGTAAGTTTCACGAGATGACTTTGAACGCATCCATGAATTAATATTTCATTATTGTCGAGACTTAGCTCAATAATTAATCCACATCATCGAATCATCCTCGCACTGTGCCAAGGATATTCATTAGTATCACGACCACAAATTATCCATGCACTACTACCAAAGATAATTGTGTATTCATTTACTGCTATGATTATCTTACCGAATAATCCGTGGTCATAATCATACCAAGTCCATCTATGCACCTACAGCCACGATGACTTTCAACATAATATAAACATGAGGATAATGATATAAAGAATCAATCAAATGAGATAAAGGATAAATATTAAACATTTATAATATAATTTATCCAGATTCAAGAATATCCCCATGTTATCAATCACTTAATAATCTCATAATCTAATAACATTAATATTATAATAATATTTTAATCACTTCTTAAATTTATAAACAATTTATCTCAATTGTTTACGCTTTACCATATAATGCATTTAATCATTCAAAATGCCATACTCATAAAATATCATCACCAATTATCAAATCCTCATCAAAAAAATATGCATATACTCTATATAGGATTCTCTAGCCATAAAATCCTATTTTCAACTTTGTTACTTCACATAACATATTTAACTCATATGTTCAGAATTAAACTATTTTCATGAAAATACCAAATTAGTCCCAAAAATATTTCTTTTCTGGGATTTAGCATAATATAGTCCCATAATGAAAATATATTTTCTCGGAATTTTTAAAATTCATTTACTATTTTTCAAAATTCAATTTCTAATTAATTCCTTAAGAAATTAGCTACCTCAAGTTTAACTCCAAAATTCCCAAATCTTGGCAGGATCTTACACATGTTAACGTGAGCTTCTAGTTTAAATTTCATGGTCATCTGAGTTATAGAACTCCTAGGTTATAGTTTTTCATCGGAAAAACCTAAATATTGAAATAGTCATAACTTGCTCATTTTAAGTCAGAATGAGCTCATTTTTGGACAGGAGATACTTTATACCATATACCTTCATGTCCCAAAAGGCCAGAATTTTTCTCATAATTTAAGTGGCCGAAACAGCCCTTAAAGTTTCTGGACAGTAGCATTTTCGAAATTTACAGCTTTGGCCTCCTTTGCTAAAATCAGTCCACACAAAAATCTACAACACCTTTTCCAGTAATTCTACTTGGATTAGTTAGGTAACTCGTAGATCTAACTCTAGGACTTGACCACATTCAAAAATTCAAAATATAATAGGAGATATGGTCAATTGAATTTCATGTTACGTTTTTCACCAAAATCTGATTTTCAACTCTTTGTGATTTCTAAGAAACTTTCATGTTTTCACATAATAACCAACATAACTCATCATAAAACTTACTAATACCTCATATACCCATGATTTTCATTAGTCCTATGCTTTTATTATGACTTTCATCATAAACCACGTAAACTGTTCATTTTAGTTGAAGAATTATTTGAGGGTTTAAGAAATGGGTTTTGTACTGGGGTCAATACAAAATTCGATTTCACGCTCTAAGTAGGTTAAGAAGTCTTCATAAATACGCTAGGAAATTTATTAATAATAGAAATATCATTCAAAACTGTGACTCTCATCTAAGACTTGGATAAGACGTCACATTGATACCAACTGTGACTTCTATCCCTTAACCTAGATAAGTACCTCACAATGATACCTATAAACTTGCCATCTTCATTCACGATGTTGCCTCTGTAAAGCCCCGGCTTCGGTGCATTCCACACAAGGAAGTTAACAACGAAAGGTTCGGGCTTTTACTTATGGCTTGATATGACAATGATTAACTTTAGGATTTGGTTACTTTGAATTAAGGTAATGAGGTTGTTATAAATATAAAAGCTAACAACCTTACTTAAAAGCATGATGAGTAGCTAACCAATTGACTCAAAATCACATCAAAGGCAAATATTTTCAAAAAGATAAGATCGACAGTAACGTGAAAATGTTTATTTGAATTAAACAAGATTTAAAAAAATAGTAAGCGGTAACGTAAGGCTCCTACTAACGAAGTTTCAACCAATAAGTCAAAGTTTAACTTCTTTGAGTCAAATTCAAACGTTGAATGCAACTAGGTGAAATAAAAGAGTGGGTAGAATCGGTATCTCAACACGGTATAGACTTCGCAAGAGCTTACGATTAACTTACCCGTGATAATTTTATTCAGTTCCTCGTCACGCAGAAAAAAACGCTCTCTTAAACTACGGGCTTTGGTTTGTCAGGGGATGACCTTTGGTGCCTCCATCCTAGTTGAATTTGTCTTGATGAAACGACAAAATCGAGCTAAGTGACCTTCTCTTCCACAATTATAACATGCTTTGGACGGCATGGCGCAGTCCGGACTGATGTGTCCCTCTCCTCCGCATTTGAAGCATATGACCGGTGGTCGTTCTTCTTCCTTTGAAACGGGTGCTGGTGCTGACGTCTTTCCATCATTGTTGAATCTCCTTTTCTTGTAATGTCCATTCTTATTATTTTGCCCCGACGACACCACAAGTGGTTACCATATCCGCCCTGTTGATTTCCTCCACGCTTGTTGTCACCGCTCGATGACTACTCTCATTGGTATTATAATGTTGCTTACCGCTTCTCTTTTAGTCAAGGCTGACTCGTTATCGCGCTCCACTAATCGAGCCCTATTTACAACATCCTCGAATAAAACACGTTTATGAGAAATAAGATGTTGACGTATCTCCGCTTCAAACCTCTTAAAAACATTTCGTCATTCTCTCTTTATTATCCACCAAGTGGGGACGAATCGTGATAACTCCGCAAATTTTGCCTCAGACACGACACTGGCCATATTGTTTTGTTCCAACTTGATAAACTCCACCTCCTTCATGTGGCGTAATACTTTCGTGAAAGTATTTGTCGTTGAACGACTCTCGGAACTTCTCCCAAGATATCTTCAAGACAAAGAAGTTGAGTACGTTTTACCGATTCCCACCAAGAATCCGCCTCTCCCAAGAATATAAAGGCGCAAAAAGGAACCTTTTGCTCTCGGAGCATCCCAAGACATCAAATATCTTGGTAATCTGCTTTATCCATGCTTCCGCCAGAAGTGGTTTTGGCTCTCCCTTAAACTCCGGTGGTCCCAACTCCTTGAATTGTTTAGCGGTGACCGCCCGAGAGTTTTCCGTGTTTCCACCTACGTTTTGGACAGGAGTCGCTTTCGACTGATGTTGCATGAATTCTAAAAACCTTTTAAACGTACCGTCATTCATCAATTGATCAGTGTTGTTGTTTACAAGAGGATTATCGCCATCCTGTTGCACATTGTCCTGATTATTGATCTGTGGAGAATCAACAGTCTCATGTGCTCCATTGCTATTCTCAACATTCTCGGATGCCATTTTCAAACACTGCCACAAAATAAGGGTTAATTGACATGCAACATATTATCACTATACTCTGACCGACCAATCAAATACCAAATAAACTTAGGTAGGTCATACTAGCGAAGGAATTCCCCGTCTCTCCCCTCCTAGTTCTATTCTCACATCTTAGCCAGGGATCATATCCCTAAGCTTTGATACCAACTGTGACCGCACCCAAAATTAGGTATACGTCACCCATCTTGGGTCGCCACTTACATGGTACATAAATTCAAATACGACTTACTAATATAACTCACGTAGGTACAATACGACATAAACCGTGAGTTTGAATACAAATATTGTCTACTAGATATTATACAAACTCAAAAAAGAGTCCTCATTACAACTATTATCACACTATTTCACGTAATAGTGAGGACTACTAATGCTATCCTCCGGACCATTACTTCGTTCCCCGACTCGTCCCAAACTATGTTCTCATTTCTCAAGAGAACAAGTGAAAGAAAGGGTGAGCTCAACTAGCCCAAAGAAGAAATATTATGACTAAGATAATGCGTAATAAATTATCATTAGCCCTCAATGATGTTAAACCGATAAAATACAATAGACAACCGGTTTAATCAAGCATGGAATAAATAATCCATTAAAAAAGTCAAGTAGAGAATAAAGTCTACTATCTTTTAGGTTTTAAAAGGTTTTCATCAATTTTATCACGAGACTCAAATTTTAATAAATAAACCACCACATCTAATCATCCCTCGTACTACTGGCCAAGGATTTTCATCAAATTATCAATGGTCATGACTATACCGAATCACCCCGGTCATAATCATACCAAAAACTATCCATCAACGCATTACAGCCCATCGAGGACTTTTGTCACATCATTTATATCAAGTCATGATTATACCGAATGATCCCCGGTCATAATCATACTAAGTTCATCTATGCGTAAGCCAAAGATAACATAATATAACATGAGGATGATGACAATGACATAATAATTCAATAAAACAAGTTCAAGAATTATTTAATCCATGAATTATTAACGCCCAAATTGTCAACATGATCTTCGTTTCGTGAGAGTAAAATTCAAGAATGATCGAGAAGAATATTTCCATGAAAAGATATGGATGAAACGCAAATATCAAGGATATTCTACTAATTTCATGGAGTATAGAAGTCAAAGTTTTAACCAACCGGGTATAATAAAGAATAGAATAACAAAAGAAATCACCATGCATGCGGTGCAGATTAGCATGACAAAGTTATTCCAACAGAATAATAATAACGGAACCGGTCGGTGAAATTCACACAAGCAGGATGTTCCAACAGAATAATAAAGATGGAACCGGATCCGGTGTAAAACACATGATAGGATATTCCAATAGAATGATAAAGACGGAAACCAGTCCTGTAAAACACACGCACATGATGTTCCAACAGAATAATAAAAGCGGAACCGGTCGGGTGTAAAACACATGCATGTGATGTTCCAATGAATAATAGAAGAATGTCACCAAGTATAGGGTAAGTCACAGATACAAAAGTTATTCCAATGTAATAAATAAGAATGGAATAACAATAGGATTTCACCAAGTATAGGATACGCCGCATATAAAAGTTATGTATAGGGTATGTCACTTTTACAAAAGTTATTCCAATGTAATAATAGTGAATGGAATAATGTAAGTTCTCTTCAAGAAGAAAGAATAACACCCTCACCGTAAAAGAACCTGAATATAGAAGTAGTGAAGTAGCGAGTAATACTCTTCTTCTTTCTATAATTTTCTCTATAGCCTCTCTCTATAATTTCTCTCTCTAGAGTTTCAATGAATTCGTAAAGAAAATAATGAAGGAATGAGCTTTATTTATAGGAAAATGGAATGCATAGTAACTAATCCATGAAAGCGGTCAGATTGATTTACTTTAATCGGACGGTCCATATTTAAAGAAAAATCTTTTAAATAAAATATAATATATTCTATTTATATAAAAACATTTTACTATGCAAAACACTTATGCAATACTATGCAAAACACTACGCAACACTATGCATAATAAAATATAATATATTCTATTTATAGAATAACTTTAATAAAGTATTCTATTTTATATAAAAGATGTTTATTTTTTATTACGTTAATAATACTGAATAAAACAAAACGTCATTATCATTATAATAATTCATATTATTAATTGACAATAATGGAATCAAACCGAGTGACTTCTCACATAGGCATCAATAATCAATCTAGTGCTACTATGCAACCACACGACATCGCATTTCTTTTACTAATGAGTAGTTCAACAAGATCAACCAGTAAAACTTCCGCCGTTATTTTAATAAAATATTTTTGTCGTTTTTCAATCCGATAATAATTACATTGTGGGTCCACCAATGATTGAGTAGTGCATTTAATATTCTCGCTAAACCGAATATTCCCCACCAATCGAATATAATATAACCACTTGCATACTTTGCAAAATTTATAAATACTACCCACAACTATAATATTATCTCAAATTCACACCATAATATTAAAAATTATTTCGACCAAATTTAAATCTTTATTAATAAAATCTGGGGTCTCACAAACGAACCGATCCAAATAATCCTTGAATACTTGGTTCATCATATCCATGAAAAAGCCACAGAGCATTAGTCAATCCAAAAGACGACTAAGAATTCATAATGCCCGTCATCGAGAGTTCTAAAGGCGTCTTTGGAATATCCTCGATTCTAATCTTCAACTCGATGATATCGTAAGCTAAGATCGATCTTTGAAAAGAATTGTGCTCCTTGCAATCGGTCAAACAGTCATCAATACGAGGTAGCGAATACCTATTCTTGATGGTAACATGGTTCAATTTCGATAATCAATATAAAGTCGCATACTCCCCGTCTTTCTTCTTTACGAATAAAACAGAGCACCCCAAGGAGATGTACTAGGACGAATGAAACCGATGTCAACAACTCCCGTAGTTGGACCTTTAACTCTGAAGTTCAATAGAGCCATTCGATATGGGGTTTTAGAAATGGGCTTTGTATCGTGCTCAAGATCAATAAAGAATTCAACTTCACATTCGGGGTAGGAAGGAAGTTCTTCAGAAACACGTCGGAAATTTACTAACAACAAGAATATTATTCAAATCGACGTGTCTTTATTCAAATCCATAACATGGGCTAAGAAAGCTTAACATCTGTTTTTCAATAAGCGAATAGCTTTATGACTAGATATGATGATGATTGATTTTAGTGGTTTAGTTGCTTGAATTGCATACAACAGTTGGTTAGGAATATGAAAACTAACAACCTCACGAAAGCAATCAATTTTGGCATGATGAGTAGTTAACCAATCAATCCCTAAAATCACATCAAAAGCAAGTATCTTTAAAGAGATAAGGTCAACAGGTAATGTGATGTGCCAACTTGGATCAAACAAGATTTATAAACAGTGGATGTGATGAAAGTTTCTCCTAATGGAGTCTCCATAGATAAATCAAAGTCTAATTTCTCTGGAGTCAAGTTTAAACGTTGAGCACAAGTAGGAGAGATAAATGAATGGGTAGCACCGGTATCAAGTACGATATAAACTTCGCAAGAATTAATGATTAGCTTACCCGTGATCACCTCGTTTGGGCTCCTCGCATTTTGACCAGTCACAACAAACGCTCTTCCAGGAACCGTTGACTTCGACTTTTCTGGGACAACCTTTTGAGTCACCGTCCCCCCTGGACTTGATTTCGCTACCGAACAATCTCGAGCGATATGTCCTTCCTTTCTACAATTATAACATACCTTGAACTGCTTGTGGAGATGGACCGTGATATGTCCTCTTCCCGTGATTTGTAGTATATGACCGGTGGGTTGGTCGTTCTCCTCCCTTAGAACCGGCTTGTTCTTTGGTACGACGTCTTCACATGGTCGTTGTTGAATCTCCTCTTTTAAAATCACCTCCCGACTCGGTTCTTCTATTCTCATGGCCATGACTACCACCAGAGTGGTTACCATTTTTGTCCATCTTTTTCTTTCTCCGCTGGTTATCGTTATTTTGTTGATTGCTATCTCCAGTATGATCCTGGTTGTGATCCCTCGATTGACCGTACTCGTTATCTTGCTCTAACAATTGAGCCCTGTTGACAACATCTGAATAGAGAGAAAATTTATGAGAAATGAGATACTGACATATGCCGGGTTTCAACCCTCTCAGAAACATCCGCGTCATACGTTCCTCATTCTTCACCAAATGAGGTGCAAACCTAGACAACTCTGCAAACTTTGCCTCGTACTGGGATACCGTCATGTTATTTTGTTCCAGTCTAATAAACTCTACTTCATTCATATGAAGAATACTTTTAGGAAAGTACTTGTCATTGAACAGTTTCTGAAACGTCTCCCAAGATATGCTGAGTGCGGCTGGATGGGTACACTTCACAGATTCCCACTAGTAATCTGCCTCATTACGGAACATAAAAGTAGCGAATGGAACCTTCTGTTCTTTTGTGCATCCCAAGACATTGAATATCTTGGTAATTTGTTTGACCCACGTCTCCGCCTTAATCGGATCCGGCTTTCTCCAGAATTCTGGTGGTCCCAACTCTTTGAACTGCTTGGCCGTGACAAATCGTGCGTTGTTATCATTTCCACCTGTATTTTGTGCACGAGTCTCCCTCGTCTGATTTTGCATGAACTGCAAAAAACTTCTAAACATCTCGTCGTTCATCATCTGCTCAGTGGCGTTGTTCACAGGAGGAACATTGCCAGCCTGCTGTACGTTCTCCTCATTAGTGAGTACAGCGTCTCCATGGTCTCATTTACTCCACTTTTAACATTCTCAGTCGACATTCTCAAATACTACCATAAAACTAGGGTTAATTAAAGAAATCAATATATCACATAATATCCCTATATACTGACCAACTAACAAATAAGCTTAGGTAGGACACACTAGCGAAGGATTTACTCGCCTCTCCCCTCCTAGTTCTATTCCCCGATCTCCGCCAGAGATCATATCCCTAAGCTCTGATACCAACTATGACGCCCCCAAAATAGGTATACATCACCCATTTTGAGTCGTCAATAACATGGTACAGAAACAACTACAACTTTATTAATACAACCCATAAACTGTGAGTTTAAATACAAATATTGTCATCTAGACAATATACATACCCAACTAAGTCCTCATTACAATTATTGATACAATACTTTACAAAAATGGTGAGGACTACTAAAACAACTTCCTAGAACCTTCATTCCATACTCGACTAGTACTGCTATATTCTCGCCTCCACGAGAAGAAAAATGGAACAAAAAGGAAAAGGGTGAGCTCAACTAGCCCAGTAAAGAATATTATGACTAAGATAATATAGAACAAATTATCGTTAGTCTTCAACATGGAAAAATCTGATAAAATACAATAGACAACAAGTTTTAGATCAATATTCGCAGCGAAAATAATAATTCATAGAAGAGTTACGTAGAGAATGAAATCTACTACTATCTATGAATTTAAAAGTCCATCATCAATATTTTATCCCTGTAACGTCAATCAATATACATCTTGAATCAAATATTCATCTTTGCACTACAGGCCAAAGATATTCATCAGCCGGTCATGTTCATCTCAACACATGTTCATCTTTGCACTACGGGCCAAAGATATTCATTATAAAATTATTTATCTTTGCACTACAGGCCAAAGATATTCAATAATATCATCATTTAGGACTGAGGATGATGAAAAATATTTTAAAGGAAACGAATCCAGTGAAACAAAAGAATAAATATCAAGGATTCAGATTTATTATTTCATGTCCAAAATACCTCATAAATAATCATAGTGAAGTAAAATTCAAGAATGATCAAAATATGGATACAATCAAAGCTAGTATCCATAATAGATATTTTGGACAAAAAGGAAAAAAATTTCATTTTTCGATGAATAGTGCCATATACGTGAATAGTGCCGTATACGTGAATAGTAACCCCAACACAAAAAGTTTAAAATTTGATTAAAAGTTCAAACCAATATTTCGGCATAATGATATTGAAGAAAATAATATTATTTAAAAAGAAAATAACATCCCTTACCTCAAAAAGACGGTACTCCTGACTGGAATACTAGATATAGTGCTGAAGGGAACTTGCACCGTATAACAACACTCCAGGTATCAAAATACTCACAAGAATACGCTCAATATACCGAGAGAGAAATATAGAGAAAACTTCAGTTTCTGGTGTGATTTTCAATTCTAACCTAAGCACCTTATTTATAGGAAAATGCTTAGAACACCAAAGTAGAAAATTTAATATAATATTAATATATTTATCAAATTTTCCTTAGCCCATACTCTAGACATCGATTTTTCAGCACTTTGCACATGTTAATGATGTCCACAAAATACAAAAAACATTTTTTATCAAAAAAATAAATAAAACTTCCAAAAATTAATTATTTTAGAACTTCAATAATTCATAATAAATAGCCCTTTTATCAAAAAAATTTGAACCACATGTCCTTTCTATAGGAAATTTCATTCTCTACAACTTTGCAGAAGAAAGTGTTTCTAAATTCCAAACAGAAATTGACCGAAATCCACAAACGGACAATTTCTGTGCTATAATCAAATTTTGGCCAAGAATTGGGGTCACCGACACACAAAATATGTGTTAATCATTTAATGCAAAAAAATACTCTTCCTCCTCATATACTCATATATCCCACATTTATTGTAAAAATATCACCATTATTATATTATTAAAATAATGTATTTAAATGAATTATTTTATCAGAAAAAGATAAAATATTAATTTTCAACAATTGTCACATTAAAAATTTTCTCCATCTATATCCACATAAAATTAATATTTTCCTCATCATATAAATTAATAATTAATTATTCACAAATAATATTACAGAATCACAATACTAACAACTAGGCGGTTCTGTGAAAGAGGAGCTTTTCAATAAGATCTCTCACTCGGGGCCATGCAATTAGATGACCAAACCTCTCCTTAGACAGAACTTTCTAGACATTGTCAATAATTTTATCTAATAATATTATTCAGATGATATGAATTATTGCTCCGATAATAGAAAATACTGTGTAATGACAATTATTAAAACAACAGTAATATAAAATATCAACGCAAAGAATTATTGAATCAATAAAATAAAAATCTTGAGCAAGTAATTATTGTAACAATTATTGAGTAGTGCCTTCTTACGTAAGAATCAATAATTGGTGTAATACTGCAGTGTCTACTCGTGTTTTAACCACCGGGTATTCCAACAGTTTTACTTGAGAATAACTACGCCAAGTTATTTATAACCAACTTATTCTTGCTGCTTTCATCATCCAATTGCTTTTCGTTATGGGGCCCACACAAGGCTGCGTCGTCGTACGAATATTCCCCGACAGTAAAAATATTCCACGACCAAACGAATATTCCCCGTCAACAATGAATATTTTAAAACCACTTGCTTGTTTGAAATAATTGCGCATATTACCCTTAACTTACCACTTTAATCAAATCAACCCTTACTATTTTAAGATAATAAATAGAGGAAATTTAATTTCATTAAATAATAAGTTGGGGTCTTACACCACCGTCCCAGTTGGACTTGACTTTGCTATCGGACAAAATCGGGCTATGTGACCGTCTTTTCCACAATTGAAACACACCTTAGAAGGCTGTGAACAGTTTGGACTTATGTGCCCCTCCTCTCCGCATCTGTAGCATCTGACTGGCGGCCGTTTTCCTCCCCTAGAATTTGTTGTTGGTGCTGATGTCTTTCCGTCATTGTTGAATCTCCTCTTTTTGAAATTTCTACTTGACTCACCTCTCCTATTATCATGGCCACGATGACCACCTGAGTGGTTACCGCTTTTGTCCGTATTTTTCCCTCCTCGCTGGTTATCATCGCTCCGATGACTGCTATCACCGGTATGACCCTGGTTGTGGTCCCTCGGTTAAACATACTCATTGTCTCACTTTAATAATTGGTCCCTATTTACAACATCTGAATATAAAAAAAAATTATGAGAGATAAGATATTGCCGAATCTCGGGTTTTAGACCTCTCAGAAACATCCGCGTCATACGTTCTTTATTCTCTAGCAAATGAGGTGCAAACCTGGATAACTCTGCGAACTTTGCCTCGTACTGGGACACCGTTATGTTGTTTTATTCCAGTATAATAAACTCTACCTCCTTCATATGACGAATACTTTCAGGAAAGTACTTGTCATTGAACAGTTTCTGAAATTTTTCCTAAGACATATTGAGTGCGGCTGGCTGCGTACGCTTCACAGACTCCCACAAGTAATCTGCCTCACCACGGAACATAAATATGGCGAATGGAACCTTCTGTTCCTCCGTGCAGCCCAAGACATCGAATATCTTGGTAATTTGCTTAACCCACGTTTCTGCCTTAATCGGATCGGGCTTTCCCCAAAAATCTGGTGGTCCCAACTCCTTGAACTTCTTGGCTGTGACAGACCGCGCGTTGCTATCATTTCCACCGGTATTTTGTACACGAGTCTCCCCCATCTGACTTTGCATGAACTGCAAAAAGCTTCTAAACATCGCATCATTCATCGTTTGCTCGGTAGTGTTGTTTACAAGAGGAATATTGCCTTCCTGTTGCACGTTTTCTTGGTTGGTAATCAAAGGTTGTTCCACAGTCTCATAGACTCTATTGTTAACGTTCTCAACTGCCATTCTTAAAAACTGCCATAAAACAAGGGTTAATTTAAATAAATTAACATATCATATAATATTCCTATATTATGACAGACCAACAAATAAGCTTAGGTAGGACACACTAGCGAAGGATTTACTCATCTCTCCCCTCCTAGTTTTATTCCCCGATCTCCGCCAGAGACCATATCCCTAAGCTCGATACCAACTATGACGGCCCTAAAAATAGGTATACATCACCCATTACGAGTCGTGATATATGGTGCGAAACAACTACAACTTTTATTATTACAATTGTCGTGCAAAAAATACAAAAACACACACGTCTTGTGAGTTTAAATACAAATATTGTCTTCTAGACAATATCCACACTCAAATAAGTCCTCATTACATTTATTGATACACTATTCTACAAAACTAGCGAGGACTGCTAAAACAACTGCTCAGGACCATCACTCTTTAGCCCGATCGTTCTCGCTACATTCTCACCTCCTCCGAGAAAAAAATGGAACAAAAAGGAAAATGATGAGCTCAACTAGCCCAGTAAAGAATATTATGACTAAGATAAAGAACAACAATTTATCGTTAGCCTTCAACAAATCAGATAAAATATAATGGACAACCAGTTTTAGATCAATATTCGCAGCGGAAATAACAATTCATTAGAAGAGTTAAGTAGAGAATGAAATCTACTATCATCTATGAATTTAAAAGTCCATCATCAATATTTTATCCATGTGACATCAATCAATATACATCTTGCATCAAATATTCATCTTTGCACTACGGGCCAAAGATATTCATTTGTATCACCAGTTGGTCATGTTCATATCAATACCTGTTCATCTTTGCACTACGGGCCAAAGATATTCATCAGGTAATCATACATTTTTGCACTACAGGCCAAAGATATTCATCAAGTATCACCATTAAGGACTAAGGATGATGAAAAACATTTTAGAGAACGAATCCAGTGAGACAAAAGGATAAAGATTAGAGATTCGTACTTTAGATAATTCAAGTTTAAAAACGCTTCATAATAATCCATAGTGAAGATCAAAACATGGATTCAATTTCAAGAATAAGGGTCACAACAGATAATTTGAAAGGAAGAATTTTTTTTTTTTGTGAGCGATTGCCAGAAGCAAGAATCGTGAGCAGTGCAAGTGAACAAAGAACGTGAACGAAAGACTCGATCATGAAAAGTTTCAAATTTGATTAAAAAGTTCAGATCAATATTCCTATGAAATGATATTAGATGAAGTGAAATTTCTAATCATTTCAGGAATTATAGAAGCAATACTTACCATAGTAAGTTCAAATTTAAGAATACAAGATGAAATAATATCGCTTACGTAATATGGAGTATGAAAGAAAATAATATTTCTCACGAGTATTGCAATAAAATAATATCTTTTACCTTAGTAGAAACTTGGATTTGACTAGAATATCGGATATTATTCTGAGAAAATCTTGCAGAAAAACTACGCTCAAAGTATTCTTATATTCCAGAAAATACTCACAATACTCTAGAATAAGAATTTCTGATTTGAAAGTGGTGTGTTGAGGAAGAAGGGGTTACCCCCTATTTATAGCAACGGAATAAAAGAAAAGTTAAGCAGATTTGCCTAACTTTTCTGCCTAACTTCTCTGCCTAAATTTCAAGCCTAACATATATTCCATATGGGTGGGGCCACCCTTTGAAAAATGAATTGCAGGAAAGAAAAAGAAACAAGCCAGCTTTGAAAAAGAAAACAAGGCATGAATCATCTTTGACAAAAAAAACAAAGCCCCTGTAATACATTTGAAAATTAAGAATTTGCAGACAACTTTCTCACCCACCAATTCCACCAACCAAACCATGTTACCAACAAGGTATTCAAAAACATCTTGCTTACTTCCGTTTCTAATTAACCACATGCTTATATATATTATAATAAAATCATTATTTAAACAATTATTATACTAATATATATGAATGAATATTTTATCAGAGAAATAATTATAATTCCACAGAAAATATGTCAAACTTTCAACAATTATTTCATACTAAAATTCCTTCATTTATAACCACATAAAATAAATAAATCCATTATTTATATCCACATCAAATAAATATTTTCTTATCATATAAATCAATAATTAATTATTCACAAATAATATTACAGAATCACAATAATGACAACCAGGCCGTTCCCAGGAAAGAGGGGGCTTTTCGATAAGGATTTCTCCTTACTGGTGCGCAATTAGGTGACCAAACCTCTCCTTAGACAGAACTTTCTAGATATTGCCAATAATGCTATCTAATAATATTATTCAAATAATATGAATTATTGATCTGATAATGGGAAATACTGTGCAATGACAATTATTGAAACAACAATAATATAAAATATCAACACATCAATTATTGAATCAATAAAATAAAATATTGAACAATAATTACTGTAACAATTATTGAGTAGTGTCTTCTTACGTAATAATCAATAATTCAACAATCTTGTCTTGTAATACTGAGTGTCATCTTTGTGCAACCACGCATATTCATCGTATTTTAACCACCGGGTAATCCAATAGTGTAGGTAAACCAGAATAAATTTGTTTGTTATTTATAACAACTCAAATTTGTCGTTTTCTTCATCTGACAGTTATTCTGTTATGAGGCCCACGAATGGCTATGCCGTCGTACGAATATTCCCCGACAACAAGAATATTCCACGACCAAACGAATATTCCCCGACAAAAATGAATATTTTATAATCACTTACTTATTTTGTAAAATTTGCACATTTTACCCATAACCAAAGTATTATATCACTTAACTCCTTTTTATTACAAAATAATGAATATAGGAAATTCAATTTTATTTATAAAAAGTTGGGGTCTTACAATGACCGTAATGTTACAAATGATGTGGAAAAAGTCCTCATTGGCCCGTAGTGCATTGATGGACAATTGTTGGCATGATCATGACCATTGATGAATACACGAATATCCTTGGTCCGTGAAGTGCATGGATAATTTGTGGTTGTGATACTAATGAATATCCTTGGCCGTAGTGCGAGGGGATGATGTGGATTATTTATTTGGTGAGTCTCAGCGATAAAAGTGATGAAAAAACCTTTTAAATCATAAAAGATAGTAGATTTTATTCTATACTTGACTCTTTTAATGGATCGCTTGTTCACCGCAGATTAAACTTGATGTTTGTTATATTTTATCGGTTTAACATTTGTTGAAGCGCTAACGATAATTTATTCTGCATTATCTTAGTCATAATATTTCTTCTTGGGCTAGTTGAAATTTCACCCTTTCTTTTCTTTGCTTTTCTTGAGGAAATGAGAACGCAATGGGACTAGTCGGGGAGCGGGTGTGATCCGTAAGATAGTATTAGTAGTCCTCACTATATTACATTAAATAGTGTGAGAATAAATGTAATGAGGACTCTTTTGAGTGTGGATATTGTCTATATGACAATATTCTTATTAAAACTTTCAGTTTACGTTTTATAGTATTTTACACGGCAATTTGTATTATTAAGTTGTATTTGAATTTTTGTATCATGTATTTTACGATTTCAAGATGAGTGATGTATCCTTTTTTGAGGCGTCATGAGAGAGAGTTTCTTTGAGAAGTTGAATAAGCTCAAGTTCAGCTTGTTGCATTTCAAGCTTTTTATTATTTTTTTGCCACATAATTAATTAAGTAATATTTTTAATATTTGTATTTTCTTTCTGGAGCTAGCCACGTAGATAAAAAATTAATGTATACGAAGTAGTGCAATTATAAATTTTAACTATTTTACTGGAATAATTTGAAAAATTAAAAATTCGATGATATAATCAATAAAACATGTCAACTATAGTAAATAATTCATTAATTTTATCATAGTAGAAAACTTAAAAACATAAGATTAAGATGAGATGAATGATGTACTATAAATACTGCTATAAAACGAACACTTGCTCATAGTTCAGATGAATGCGATGTAATATATATAGTTCAAAACCTGAATTGCATTTGTATAATGTTGCTTTTGTCTGGCTACTGAATACTCTACACTTGCAAAAGAGTTATATGTTGAGAACCATTTTTGCATAGAACCAATTTACACATGTGACAGAACTAATTAATTAATAGCATTAAACTTCTTTGACCAACCGAACAATTTTTTGCTAAACTGCTAGTGCCATTAAGATGTTATGTTTTACAAACTTCAACTCTTGAAAAAATAATCCTAATTTCTTAGGAATTTTAATTGAAAAATGACGCATTTGTTTGTTGATACCATACCATTTTTTTTGTGATCCATAATAAATGATTATTATAGACACTATTCTAATAAACACATTTTTTACTGTCCAATGCGAAATCTAACGGAGGAGATAAACATTTGCCCCTATTAAGAGTAGTGGCAATTAGCAAAAATTAAAAAAATATTCACACGCTCCTACTAAGAGACATGGAGGAATGTTCTAAATATCCTCACTTTTGTTAAATTTGAATAGTTTCAATGTATTTATTTGGATAAATAATTTCTTACATAATAAAATTTAAATTGTCAATTATATTTAATGTATTAACTTATTTTAATAAATAATTTCTTAAGTAACAAAATTTAAAATTATCAATTATATTTAATGTATTTATTTGTATAAATAATTTCTTAATTACGTAATAAAAATTTAACATTGTCAATTACATTCAATTTATTTATCTGTATAAATAATTTCATAAGTAATAAAATTTAACATTGTCAACTATTGTGATAATTTGATTATATTTAAAATTTAAACTTCATACTGTAATATAGTTTGATTCAATTAATATATAAAAATTATATTACAAATAAATACATTGAAATTATTTAAATTTAAGAGTAGAGGCATGTAAAAAATAAGCTTTGCTTGTCATTACTATTACTAGCAGCAGTGGTTTAATTTCATTTTGTATGCCGCTACTCTAGAGGTTTAATCTCCATTAATTTGTCTGTTAGATCTCACATTTGACGATGAAAGATAATAACTATATATTTGTTATGGATCCTTGATATATATATATATATATATATATATATATATATATATATATATTCATCGTCTGCTCATGTTGCTACATATATGATCCAATCGAGAGATGTTTTTTCCCTACACCCTGTGGCTTTGTTGAATTCCGATTGAAATAGTAGTTGCTTTTTTTATTTTTTAATTGGGTTCTTTTATTTGTTATGTTAATATACAAAAAAGAAAAAAAAAAAAAAAGACGGGAGAGGATCCTAACGAGTTCTACTAATCACTTTCTGATAGGTTAGCAAAAGTGTATGCACACTTAAAATATTGTACTTTTAGTACTATTGGAAATGTGTCCTTTTGTCAGAGTTTTGTCTCTAACAGAGTACATCGATCTTTGCCTTAAGGAGACCCTTCAGTTCAGCTCCTCGGGCGAGCTAGGGTTATCTCATGCTAAAAGGCATCGGATCATTCCTCTAGAGTCCAGACTTTCCAATACGAAGATGGTACTTGTAACTCTTCGATCTGGAGGGTATAAGTACATATACAATTATACTAACAATATTTTGCACAATTATGTATTGATGAAGCAACAATGTTACTATCACATAAAAAAAGATTCATAATGTTTCATATATAATACATATCATACATTTGTGGGCGCGCGATCGATACACGCGGTATACGTATGTATATGTGTATGGCTGAACATAGGTCGCATGCCAAGTCATATGTTCAACTGTTCTGAAAGACATGTACATATTCATCTTCAAAACGTGCCAAACCATTTCTCAATCAAAATGTATACTTTTAATGCAATCAAAATCTTAGTTAAAAATGAGGAACTAAACTATCCCACAGATGGGCAAACTTGAAAAGATTTCAATTTAACATCCTGAGTTTGCATTGGAACTCCTAAAAAAAAATTTGTTCACAAGTACTATAAATTGAGCATAATGATCATCCGTACACATGAGTCGATGCCAATTAAATATCCTAAATAAAAAAAAAATCCACTAGTAAACAAAAAAGAAAACATCAGGTCAAAAGATAAAATGCAATAACATAAACAAAATGATCAAAAAGAAATCCATGCACATAACCTTTTGACAAGTCCTAACATGAACCTACAATAATAATTTCTAAGTAAAATTTTGTACAAGCCGCCCTTAATTACGCCCTAGCGCACTGCGTGATGGCAGAACAACCACGATGATAAGGATTGGCCTGGCCTGATGCAGCACAATTGTAGTAAGAATTACCAGGGCGACCAGTGGCGAAGCCATGATTTTTTTTTTCGTTAAATGTCGAAATTATTACTACGTACAAATAATTTAATGGGATTCGCAAGGCGGCGTCCCAGCCCAATTTTTTTTAATACTTTATACTTTCGAGTATATATATATATTATATTTCAATGAAAATATAACGAGTAATAATATATGGTATATATATACTATATATATTGACTCATACTAGACTTTTTTAATCACAACTGTTCATAAGTAAGTAATTCATTATTTATTTTTAAAAATAATATAAATTAGATTATTATTTAGTTTAAAATATTATAGAGAGATACATATATTAAGCAGATATGAGTCATATGTGATTGACAAAGTTATAAATTTTTAATTTGACCATGTATAATAGAAAATTTATAAAATTTTAGTGGGGTCAATTTATATATAATACTTAAAAATTTTAAAATTTACCTTACATTATAAAACAATTTTTTTTTTCAGTGGGGGCGATTGACCCCATAGTCCTCCATGTGGCTTCGCCACTGAGGGCGACTACATGGCACATTGTCCTTCCCCAGTGCACCATAGCTAATATAATCATCTCCAGCTTGTTCATCAAGCATTCTTCGGGACGACTCCATCATCAACATTTCTTCATGATTCTCCCTTATACAATCACCAATATTATTCCTCTTGCATGTCATTCCTACTGAATTCATGATCCTCCTTCCTCTATCGCCATGCATGCGATAATTAGAGTGAGATGTCGTCGTCATGGTAGCCATGGCTAAAACTAGGATAAAAGTGAAGGTAAGGTTAATTTCCATGAAAAAATTATATATATGAGATGAATTAGAATGGTGATCGAGCTTAAGGAGTGATCAGAGAGGGATATATATATATATATATATATATATATATATATATATATATATATATATATATGGGGAATGAGTGCATGCAAGAGTCTTGGGAGAGTGATATATGGAGTAGACTTTTGTTATGAAGACGAACAATAAAAGAGAAGGAGAAGGAGGAGTTGTATGAATTTAAAAAATAAAAAATAAAAAATAAAATAATAGTTTAATTGTTGTGTGATTTTAAAGAGTTTTACGCTAACTTGGTGTAACGGGTGCATGTATAAGGCCGGGTCTTGCTCCTTTTAGTTGGCTGAAATTACTACACCTTTTATGACGAAATTAAACCCTTAATTTTCTTGAGACATTGAGCAATCAAATTAACAATAGTTTTGTTTTTTTGGTAGAAAAAACATTATTATTTATTGTATAGTAGTAATAATTGATTAATAAGGTCATTCAATTGTTGTAACCATTTTAATTAGTCTGACGTTATATATATATATATATATATATATATATATATATATAGAGAGAGAGAGAGAGAGAGAGAGGTATGATTTAGATCCTTCCTCTATATATAGATAGATTAATATATTTTTAAAGGTAATTGTTAAATTCACAACACTTTTGTTATTTTTACAACAAAAGTGTCGTTGTAGATATATAGTGATGGTGAAAGCCGTCGCTATATATAGGATTTATAGCGACACTTTTGTTGTAAAAATAACAATTTTTGTTGTGGATTTAATAATTTCCATTTTTAAACCTTATATATAATTATAGAAGTTCAATGAAGAATACTTAAGATGACCTAGTGTTAAAAAATGGACCAGCAAATCTGCAAAAAAATAATTAGAAGTTTCTTCATGGTGAATGAAATTAACTACATTTCCCCCACCCCTTTTGAATTATGGAGAATAAGGTGTCTAAAAACTTGAATTTTACCCTTTACCTATATATAAACCTATGCTTAAGCTTTTTAGGAAGATAAAGAGTAGTTTATATGAATCATAAACTTGTTTTTCTTCTGAAGTAAAGCTTGTTTCGGGTACAACTGCACAATAACTAAGCATATAGTTCATGTACATTTTTAATGAAAATATATATAATGCAAGAGCGTCTCTTTGATCTCACATAATTTTTTCTTCGAATTCAGTCCCTAAATTTAAAAACCTTCATATTTTACTCTATAATTTTAACATTAATACTTTTAATTTCTTATCCTCAAAATTAAATTTTTAATTCTTAAAATAATTATAAATAAAATATGAATTACAAACACAACATGTGTCCCGGCCTCTTCGTCTTCGGTTCCAACATACAAAAAGTGAAAGTCTTTTAATTATACTTAGTACTAGTATTTTAATAAGATATTGAGCTATTAAGAATATTCATCAACTCCAATATATATTGAATCATATCCACAATATTAATTGCGTGCGTGTATGAACTTAATCACATTATATTTAAATTCATGTATCCAATTGTTAAATTATAGAGAGGTACATCATGAACCTCTTTAATTTAATGCTCCGTTTAGAGTGTTGAAGGGGAGGAAAGAGGGAGGGAAATTGAGCGAGAAAGAAAATAAATTAAGGGAGGGGATCCATCGTAGGTAGAGGGAAAAATAGTCCGATTTGGGGATGTAGCATGCAATCAGAATTATCGTAATTAAGTACACAATTACAAATATAATATCAATGAATTCAGAGTAATTGTGAAAAATTACAATAATCTATTAAGTCTTACATAAAAACTAAACAAATTCACTCAAATCTAAATATCAATTTATCAAAACAGAGAATTAAAGATTACATAGTTTCAATCTTAACTATCAAATTAAACTATTATATTAATTTTAATTTTATAAACTAAATTTAATTATTGACAAATTATGTAAAAGTGGTCTACAAAAGTCTTAATATTAAACCAAAACAATAATAATACTAAATGTATGGGTGGAAGGGTGTGTATATATATCACCCATCTCAAAAAACATTCATCTCCTTGTACATATATGATGCACACATGTGAAAATAATATTTTTACGTGTAATTTTAATAATTTTATATATTTATTTTTTTATATAATTATGCGATTCATTTTATTCTCTTATGAAAAAATTATATATGAAAATAGTGCTTCTCTTATTTATAAATGGCTTACGTCTCGAGAATTTATTGCGAGTACAAAAAAATCATCTCCAAAAAAAATGAAATAAAAAAAATTTCAAGTTCTCAAAGACGATTATGCCCTTGCAAGTATAAAGGAATAAGGATTTTCCTTGGGTTCTCAGGAATACTCCTTGGCAATAACTCCCTTTCCTTGGAAATCCCTAAAAACCAAGTCTCCCCAACTTCCATTTTCCCTCTAAAAATTCTATCTCTTACCTGAAACTTATGCACTTCTTTCCTCTGCTTAGTTTCCCCTTCAACCACCATTACTGTTTTGCCTTTTAAACTTCGCCTTTAACAGAACTGTGAGGCCAATAGCAAGCTCTGAGCTTTTCTTTAAAGGTATCTTTTCATCAATTAAAGTTGAAGCTTAAAGATAATCTCTTGAATTTTGCTCAAAATGCTTGAAGAAATGCATTCATGAATCATAAAATACTTGATGTTTTTAAGCGTATCATATCTGAATTTATTTGGAAGATATTCGTGTAGGTATAACTACACTTTATTTTCATTTAAAAGAATAAATTTGTAATCTTTTGGTGACAACCCAATTTGTATGCATCCTTTATAAGCTGAATGGGAAGCGGGTACTACTGTAATTTGGGTATGGTCTATGGGTTTTTTGTTTAATCTAAACTTAATGTACTTCATTATGTTTTAGCTGAGGAAGATGGTGAAGATGGAGATTATACTTGCTGCATTTCTTTGTAGTGATTGAGCTTGATTTGGAGATGATATAGGTATTATTTGATAATCTATAAGTATTTTCTTCTTGCTTTTAGTGTTGTTTGGATTTGTTGGCCCTGTTTGGTAATAACTATTCGATTGTAATCATAGCCATAAGTAGTCTAGTCACTTTTCACTGTTATTCGCCAGCACACGTCGTTTCAACTAAATGAAAATATGAGAGTTTTTTATGTGAAATTCTATGTCCTTTTCAAGAATTATTGATTTTCTTTGTCATATCTTTATAAGGTTTTTGAGGCTTATGCATTGGTGTTTGATGGGAAATGCCTCCATGGTGGAAAATTTACTCTTACTTCTTGGTTCCAGCTTTTGTTGAGAGACAGTACTGTCTCACTCTAGGTTAATATGGTTCCAAAGGCACCGAATACTGGCAATGCAATGCCTTTGATGGTTTTGTCTATGGAATCCCTGTTTCAGAGTTAGCATGTTGAAACACATTGGAAGACAAAAACTCAAAATCTGGCATGAATTCTTGGAGACTTCATCGATAAGAAGTTGACAAATTCCTTAGTGTGGATACTTTTCATGGAAGTTCTCTTTTATATGCTGTGGAATTGATTCCAGTATGGCACCATGGATATGAGCACCATTTTGAGTTTAGAGGAGAGTTAATTTCTCTCTTGTTGCTTGTCCCATAATAACATAATATTTGGATGAAATCAAAGACAAAAGAGAAGGGGGAGACTGACATTGGAAGCAGAAAAGATTTTATCAACAATTCCTTTTATTTCAATATGGAAAAAAGATAATAGAGGAAAGTAGGAAATTATATTCTCTTACTTTCTCTCTTCATAAAAACTCTCAAGAAAGATAAATGGAGATAAAGCAAGGCACTTTCTTCCCATTTATCTTCTTTATCTCCAAATTTAAATTCCCAAGCATAGTGTTACTCATTCAATGATAAATACTAGATTTATATGTGTGTTCTGGACTGCACTTGTGTACTCTCATAAAACTGGCAAAAATAATAATCCTGATTCATGCAGCAAGTTGTTTTGAGTTCGTTCAATTTGAACTCTTCGCCTGCCCTTTACAATCATTGGTTTTATACAGCATATAGATCCATTAAATCACATTCATGTGTTCTCTTCTTATAGGTTTCATTCCGAACATCTCATGATGGAAGTTCAACATCCAGACAACCACACTGAACAGAGTAAGATGCTTCCACCACCAGTTGGAATATTTCAGAGTCGTGAAGAGCTTCTTAAACATGTAAGAGAGTTTGTTCTGACTCAGGGATACATGGTATCCATTAAGGATTCTTCCAAGGATAGGTATGTAACCATCTCTTGTGACCGCGGTGGTATATATCGTAAGAGACTTAAGAGTGGAGAAAATTTGCGTCAAAGGAAAGCACCTTCTCGCCTTACAAATTGTCCTTTTGAAGTTGTGGGGAAAAAGGATGATGAGTTATGGAGTCTGATCATTAAACATGCAAATCACAATCATAAACCTTCAAGAGATATATCCGACCATCCCTCTTGCCGCCGTTTCACAGATGAAGAAGTCCTTATAATAAGAGAAATGACTGCAGCTGGAAAACGACCACGTCAAATTCTCAGGGAATTGAGACAAAGGAATCCAAATCTTGTAACAGATTCGAGGAATGTTTACAATGTCAAAGCCAAAATTCGCAAAGAAATAATAGCAGGTCAGGTTCTGTTCTGTTATTCACTCGTTATTGTCTGCTGCTCAATTGATTTCAACTAGATAGCATACAAATAATTCTGGTTGCTTACTGAGAACGTTATCATGATAAATATGGTTTCAAGTTTTATGTCAACTGTACCTTTTGGTCATCATCTTTTATGATATGGGTAGAAGCAAACTTGTCACTTATACTGTGTATCAGTTACCAGAAAAACATATCAAATATGCTCTAGAAGTATATATAATGATAAACTTCCTTCTCATGATAACATGTATTCAATATTACTCATTCCTTCTCATCATATTATGTATTCGATATTACTCAGGCTTCATCTTATGCTTTGCATTGCTTTCATCCCCACTAACAATAAGGGATTGATAAATTTGAAAAACCATATCATAGTATGTATGTATGAAATGCAGAAATGCACGTGTATAAATGCTATGCCCTGAATATCAGGGATTTAGTTGATCAGGTTGTATCTGAATAGTCAACAACGAATGCATGGCTTCCAGTCCACATCTGTTTGGAATTGCAATGGATCCAAGTTACTGCCTCATTCATTTTCCTTCTTTTTTTAGAATAAGTTTGTTGTCCCATTTTCTTTCTTTAATTCATTTATTTTTGTCCATCTTGGCTTAGCCAACTTTTATGATGGATGAGTAACAGCATGTAGATTTAATTTATCCACTTCATTATGCCCTAGTCCTTGTTTAATTTAAAGCTAGTTTTATTTTCTCTCGTCTTTTCCTGGATTATAGGCAGGTTACATACCTATCAAACAAAAAAGCAATAGGCAGGTTAGCAATTCTCGTGCCATTTTTTTGACGCCATTTACCTGTAGGAACATAGGCTTCTGCTTTCAAAGAAAAAAATAGGTGCAAGACGAGTGCTTGTGCCTTTACCTTTGAGGAATTCCATGCAAATATTGTAACTTGCCGATAATCTTATCCCCATTATTGGCTTATAAAATGGATGGAATGACGGCATGAACTTTGCTGGTTCTTCTTTCTCTCTATCACAACATTGGTGCTCAGTTTTTGCACCTGAATGGAATCTCTAACTGAATTACTTTTCCAACATAAAGGCAATTCAGTGGAGTCACCGTCAGTGTCCTCATCAGGGACTGTAGCATCTGAGCCAGTGGTTCTGAATGGTGTGACAGTGATGGACCCGGCACATATTTATCTGGAGACCAATTTTGTGAGGGAAACAAAGGGCTTGGTGTCTGAACTCTGTCGACACTTCTACACGCTTGGTTGGGTATCAGGTACTGGAGGCAGCATTACCATCAAAGTCCATGATGATTCTATACCCAGGACCCATCAACTCATCGTCATGTCCCCTTCAGGTTCTCTCTCTCTCTCTCTCTCTCTCTCTGCGCTTGTATATATCCAAATATGCTGAGCACTGTCTGTCCGCTTGTATTTATGCTGAGAATATGTTTTATTTGTAGGTGTTCAGAAGGAGAGAATGATCCCAGAGGACATGTTTGTGCTTTCTCCTGATGGGTGTATGTTGTCAACACCTCTTCTCAGATCTTATCCCCATAACCCTCCCAAATGTACTGATTGTGCTCCTCTTTTCTTGAAGGTACGTGGTCAACTATTCAGACCTTTTTTTCTTTTTTTGTGAAACTTTTGGGTCTTAAATGATTAACTAATGATTAACTAGTGGCTTTTATATTTTGTCAATTCAAAAGTCACTGGAATCAAAGTTCCAGATAGTATACTATGTGAAGTAAAGTAATAACTTTTCCTGATTGAATAGCAACTTTTACGTTGGGAAGTTACCTCGATAACTTTTCCATTTTCATGTGGTTGATGTTCTTTGAAGAAAAAGATCTTAAGCACATCTGTGTTTATGTATCATATATGTAATATTCAAAACAGTTCTTAGAGCCCTGTTGACTCTGCTTCTTGTTTTTCTATAGGTCTATGAGATGTGTAATTCCGGGGCTGTGATTCATAGTCATGGAATGGAGGCTTGTCTTGTAACAATGATCCATCCTTTGTCAAAGGAGTTTCATGTAAATTTTTTAAACTTCTTGTTACTCGCTAATATTACAATGCTTTTTACAGCATTAATATGTGTATTATATCATTTATAGTTGTGTCTTACTTCTATTTCCTTTTTTGGACAAAAACACCTTACTGATTGTCTAGTTATCTGTGTTTCTTTTTTTTGCAAACATATGTTGATTTCTGGTTTAATTTTTCTCACTCTTTTAGTGGAAAGATTTTGTGGATAATATTAACTGAAGCATGATTGAACCACCAGAATTAAGTATGATTTTTAGTTATGTTTTAAACATAAATCTTTCAACTTTAGTTGTATTATTTTTTGATACGCCTTCTGCTGTTATCTCTGCTTCTGTTGATTTCTTTCCTTTGGTACGCTATACATGTCAAATTAGCTGATATACTACTACTAAATGCATGTGGAAGTAGAATTAGGCCATGTGTTTGTTGAGCTTTCTTTTTTATGCTAATTAGTTTGCTGATTTATATGTTTTCTGCCCCAGGCTGAGGATGGGGTTTTGTATCTTTGTCTTGATTTTGTGGGCATTTTCCAATAACTCTGCAGATAACTCATATGGAGATGATAAAAGGAATTCAAGGACATAGTTACCATGATGAGCTTGTTGTTCCAATAATTGAGAACACTGCACATGAAGCGGAGCTCATGGAATCTCTTACTGAAGCGGTATGTTGATGTACATGCTTTGAGTGTGCTAATAAAATTTCTAAATTTCTGTTTAAGATGTGCAACTGTGAATCTATGAATATGATTATACATAATTTCACATATATTAGATTTTTTTTGTATATTTTTATTCTTTATTTCTATTTCAGCTTCCGAATTATAGTTAATTTATGTTTAGCTATTTTTTGGTATAAAAATATTGTTCTTTTATGAATTTACCTTTTTATTTTTCAGATTAGTGCTTATCCAAAGACAACAGCTGTGCTTGTACGCAACCATGGGGTGTTTATTTGGGGAGACTCATGGATCAGTGCCAAGACACAAGTTAGTAATGTTTCCATTGTTTGATTATGAAATTATAATAATTCAACAAATTATATATTTGAAGGAAGTTTCTATTATCCACACATCTCCTTTTGGTGTTGTGATGCTTTCAGAAAGTTTTTAGGTGAACCAAATAATTTATATCATTTATTATTTATTTATATATCTACAAACATTTTCTGGAAAGTTGTAAAATATGGAGCTGTAAATGGTTCATCTTGCATTTTTTGTTTTGTAATGAGATATACAGACATCATGTTTTGTAGATAATCTAAGTTATAAGCTGAAGATGTCCTCAACACTAAGATTTATTGAACAGAGTTCTCATGCACTTTGTCAGCTAGAATTTCAGAATTATTTAATAATGGCTACCAAATAATAAAGAAAAACTTTTCTTTCTGTAGTCTCCCTTCGATATTTTCAGCTACCATTAGTTGCCATTTGGTTCCAAACATAATAATCAGGTAGAATGGTTGTTTGCCATAGGGAAAAGCAAATTTCATTTTTACTACATATGAATCTGCCCATTTCTCTTTCCTTTTTTCTAATGGCTGAATTTTGTTTTTTCAAAAAAAAAAAAATGCTTCTTTAGCATAAGTGAAACTAACTTCTCTTCGTATATTTTCGTAAAGAAAAATAATTTAAATGAATTTAGTTGTTATATTATTCAATTAACTATCAAGTTGCTTTAACAGGCTGAATGTTATCACTACCTATTCGATGCTGCCATTAAGCTGCATCAGTTGGGATTGGATTGTTCTACTCCTGGTCATGGTCCCATTCGCAATAATGGAGTTTGTGGATGTCGTGGGAATATGAGCAGGGTTCTAAAGAGGGGAACTTTTGGTTTAGATTATGTGATTGAACCTTCTCAGGTAAGTTCTTGGTGTCTTTTTCCTTCTTAAAGAAGTGTAATTGTTCAAAGCTTTTCAATGCCCATGCCTGTAGAGTTGCTAATGTTTTCACCATTATCTTCATACTCAAACACCATTTATGTTTAGTTGTTTATATTTTATATTGAAGTTGGTTGATTTCTTTTGTGACAGTCAAAGTTGCAGTATCTTCTTATCTTATGCTATTTGTGATGCAGCGCTCTATTCTCCTTGACATAGAAGGAACAACAACTCCCATATCATTTGTTACCGATATTCTTTTCCCTTACACAAAAAATAATGTGATAAAGCATTTTACTGGTTCATATGATAGCGAGGCAACTCAAGAAGATATAAGTCTCCTGCGATCTCAAGTAAGAACATCGTGAGCAATCTGTTGCAACCCATACAATTGATATGTTTGTTTCATCATTTCTATGAACTTGGTATTATGAGTTGCTGCCATCACTTGCATGGTAAGCACTCTGTGCTTTAGGTATTACCTAGTGCAAGTCTACAATATTTTGACACTCATATATATTTATTATGTCATATACATGTATACAGTGATTGATATGCATATTTATCAGGCCTCTAAGTAATGAATGTCCCCTTTGGAACCAGTTCCAAAATTTCTCACGTAAAACATGATTACGAAATGAAGATTTGAATAACTATCTTTTTAATATTCTTTGCTACATTTTCTGTTGTCTACAGTAAAACCTCGATAAATAAATGTTAAGATAAAATAATAACCTCGCTTAGATAATAATTTCTTCCAGTCCCGACTTGGGCATGTGTACTAAAGTAATAACCTCGCTAAATGCATTAAGTAATAATTTTTTTGAATCCTTAAAGGCCCAACAAAAATATAAATTAATAATTACTAAATTCCATACAAAAATTTATATATATAACCCACATATTATTGAACATTTCGTAATAATATCCATACAATAGACCCAAACTTTTCAGTCAATCAACAATATCCATACCAAAAGTCATTTTTTCTAAAAATATGCATATAAAGTTGCTTGTTTTTTCTTTACACCTAAATCAAATTCAACCCCATCCTTAACTTTTTGCAGTGCATACACAACTTCCAGAATATTTTGCTCATGTTGTAGCAAGTAGTTATTTAAGATGATTATTGCTTGAAAGGTTTCTTTTGACGAAACATTTTGGTAAAACGGAACTATCATCTGGATCAGGATCATGCTCATCATTCTCGCTAGGATAGTTCAAAAGATATTCGACTTCCATCACATTTTTATAGCGTAAACTAGAAATGACTTCACTTAATCCTTGGATCTCTTCATCTTGACCAACTTCCGGTTCAAGAACATTATCTTCTTCCGACCGAATCTTGCAATGCTGAAAACAATTTGCAATTGTTGTTGTCTTCACATCAAATTTCCAAGCCGCATTAGCAAAATTGATAGCATTCAAAACATTAATTTTCTCGAGATTTGTTGATCCAACCCCATAGCCCTCCAAGATGCTAGAATAAAAACGACTTGGATAATGAATTTTCAGAATAATCCCAACATCACATGGTTGAATCTTTGACATTGTATTAGGAGGCAAGAAAAATAGTTCTACATTTCTCAAGCCTTCAATTACCTTTGGATGAGCTGAGCAATTGTCTACTATTAAGAGAACCTTTCTGCCATTCATTCTCTTATCAAACCAACCACAAATTCTTGAAAAAGCAAGCCAGTCATCTAAGTTTTCTTGTCAGATCAATACTCGCAACCAAGATTGTTTATGTTCACATTTTTAAAGCATCTTGAATTTGCATATTTACCAATAACCCAAAGAGGTACTTTGCCAGAACCATCACCATTGCAACAAAAAGCAACAATAATTCTCTCCCTGTCTTTCTTGTGTCCTTCCAATTGTTTCGTAGCAAGTGAATGGTCGGCTTCCAATCGATAAAATTATCCAGTTTCATCCATATTATAAATATCCTTAAACAATTGGTCTAGTTTAAACCGTATTCCAGGTAAAGCATTTTCAATATTCTCCATGACAACTGAACCACTTTCACCGAATTGTCGGTAAGACTTTATTCCATGTCTTGCCTAGAAACGTTCTAGCAACCAGTAGAGAAGCTTATGGATTAGTTTCACCATACATTTTTTTGCAAAATCTCTTTTGCTTTGGTTTGGATCATTTCTCCGGACATATTCACTTTCTCTTGCCATTGGAGAAACCACTCATACAAAGCTTTCTCTAACTCAGGGTATTTTGCTGATTTGTGCCTTATAACATTGCTATTTTTTATATCATCTGACAAATATTCTGCTGACCTTTTAAGGGTGTTTGATATTGTTGATTGACTGATAGACAAATCAAACTTTTGTTGAATCCATCCTTGCATATTTTTTGGCTAATTAAGGGATTCTCCTTCTTATATTCACATATTGCTCTCCTCATTTTATCAGTTAATGTTGATTTCTTTATTCTTTTCAAATGATGAGACGCCATGGGAGAAATTTTTTTTGTAACTTGTTGGAATATACTTCTTCTACACATCTATGATCTACCTTATATTGTATAGCTAAAGACTTAAATCTTTTCATTTGCTATGTACATTAACTTAAAGCCTTTTGTTTTCCAAGATATTATAAGTTTCACCAATTCTTTTTAGCTTCTCTAGACTCAAATTAATACATTAATTGTTGTCCCTTGATTGTTCTGACTACATTCATAAATTGAAAAACTCCCTCTAAAATAATAAATATTAATTTATCGATAAATGAATAAATTATTCATTTATCGATAAATGAATAAATTATTCATTTATCAATAAATAATTAATCTCGCTAAAGTAAT
This sequence comes from Panax quinquefolius, assembly GCA_020205615.1. NCBI lineage: Eukaryota > Viridiplantae > Streptophyta > Magnoliopsida > Apiales > Araliaceae > Panax > Panax quinquefolius. Next base: position 102,001,369 of record CM035168.1, on the reverse strand, counting down.
ATTTTTTTTCGGGCCTAAGGGTATTCATTTATCGAGTTTTTATTGTAGTTATCTATGTAGTATAAATTTTTTGCATTCGATTAGTAATAGAGAAGAAACAATGAAAAGGCAACAATATACTCCCTCCGTTCCAAAATAAACGTCCTAATTAGTTTCGGAACGCTAATTAATAAAGTTTTCTTTTAACTAAATTACCCATTTTGATTACTTATTAATTGAAGTATTTTTTTACTTTTCTATTACCCCAATAATTACTTTTTCACTTTTCTATGACCCCAATAATTGTTTTTTCACTTTTCTATGACCCTAATAATTACTCTTACCTATGTCATTTAATTCATAAAAATACATTTTTATAACTCTCACATTCCTAATAAGTATATTAAATAGATTATATGGGTATGAGAGGAAGAATAGGATAAATATAGTTACTAATATAGAAATAGGACATTTATTTTGGAACATCCTAAAAAAGAAATTAAGACATTTAATATGGAACGAAGGGAGTAATATTTATCAGAATTTAGTCTCAGGTGAAAACAATGTATGACTATATATAGATGGTGTGGTATGGTGATGTTTAACTTCTAATGGTTTTGGATTAGGAAGAGGATGTTGATTAATAATATGGAAATGATGAGGAAGATGGCTGAATTGTGGTGGATGGTTTAAATTGTTGCTAAGGAGCACTTTCCAGCGATATGTGCCCAATTCTACTCCATTTAGATTGAGCAAGATGAACCCAATTACTGCAGCAATATCTAGCAACTAGAGTCCAACCTTGAGGCCTTGGCCTTTTATTTGGTGTTTCAAATGTATGTGAGATGAAGAAATAAGAACGGGAAGCTGGCTTTGCATTCCTTGGAAGAATGCATTGGATCCTACTCTTGCTTCTTTCCATATTCCCTATCTGCAATGCTTTGTTAATGAGTAGAAAAGAAGCAATTAAAAGTGAAATAGATTCATTCCATTGTTAATGAAATTAATCAAAGGTTTTGATTTTGTGAAATTGTCTGAGAGGTGGTCCATTTTCTGTATTGATTTTGTTGGTGGGGATCCCTTTTGGATGTAGGGAGGTTCCAGATTTCCAGGCAACCTAATGAGGTCAATGAAGTGAGACGGATTTCAAACTATCAAATTTGGTGTCATTGTGTATGGTACTTGATACCCTGTGTTTCAAAAGTTTCATAATTCTGTTTCTGGAACCACTTAAAAACTTTAAAATGTTCTATAGAACAGATCTATTTTTGATTTAGAAATTAGAATTTTCACAAGCCTGCTTCCTATTACTCCGTGCCAAATCTAATACTGTTATGAGTTTCAAAGAGAAAATGGAAACCATCAAAACAAATGAAAATTAGAAGTCCATACCCGGATCTAATACTCAGCGGTTAAAGTTTTGTGGTGGACTGTTACCTATAGCTTGAATAAGCTGTTAAAAGTTTGAGATCAAAGACTCAAATAGTTGAATATTAAGAACTAAATCACTTATTATAATTCTTCGATATTTTAATTTGACATGGGGCTGTATTAACATGCAAAGTTTTGGATTTTATTCCTTTTCCAGTAATGCAAAGTTTTTATGTTGAAAATATTATCAATTGAAATATTTTATATTCTTTGGTGCAATTTGATGGTAGTGAAGAATTCCAAGTGCTTCGTGTGGCCTTTGTTAAAATATTTCTTCCAGCAATATCAATGAATATTTCAACCTAGCATTTTCGATTACGCTCAAAACTTGTATTTTGTATTTTGACAGATTCAAAGTGATCTAGAACAAGGTGTCGTTGGTGCCATTCCTGTACCTCCTGATTACATGGGAAAGGATACGGTCATTGCTTCTTTGGCTGCTAACGTGGAAGCAATGATTAGGACTGATAGGAAAGCTATAGCTCTTAAACAACTGCAAGTAAGCTAGTGTTAGATGTAATTTTCTGAGATGAAGATTTTTTCTCATTGTCTATGCTATCCTATTGACCCAATCTTCAATTGATACGGCATATGCTAAATCAAATCCAAAATAACACTTGGAAAAATACAATTTTTCATTACTATTCAGTTGTTGAGTTATTATGCAAATCTATTTGATTTCAAAACAAGTTATGGTTACCGGTTTTTTCTGCACAACCTTTTGAGGTCTGTTTTCTCAAGTAAAGAAGTTTCCTTTAGTAACTAATTCTAAGAAATAATTATATATTGACGGACACGCTCATTTTTTAAGTTGCCCACCTAGTGTTACTTTGGATGCAGGATCACATATGGAGATCTGGATTTCAAAGTAATGAGTTGGTTGGTGTCGTATTTGATGATGTACCAGAAGTTCTTGAAAGGTGGTATGCTTCGGGTATCAAGGTATATATTTATGCATATGTAATAACATTTGATTTCTGTTGTCTTTTATGGTTCTGTTTCTTGGTTAGCTTGTTTGATCTCATTACCTCTTCCTTGTTTGAAAGATATTTTGGTAGGATACTAGGTGCAAGTAGAATTTTTATATTTTGTACTATGTACAAGTCTTTCATCGTGTTTTCAATCTGTCTTTCAATACTTCGTTTAGCTGAAAGCCACATTTGTTACTGTACAACTTCCAAATGTGTTTGTTTCACATTTTTGAATACAAATTCAAACAATGAGATTCAATACTCCTGGAAAATTAATCATGCATACTATCACGCTCTAAGTTCATTATTGATGCCTCAATGGGATATGTACCATTGAGGCTCCCCTGATTTCGGTTGAATTATGGCATATATACCTTTAATCTAACAAAGTTTTGTGCCATTGAGGCTCTCCTGTTTTCTAAAAGTTCCCGTCTCATGTACTTCATTGCTGTTAATTTGTTACCGCTCAACTAATTTCAGGTTTACATATATTCTAGTGGTAGAAGAGAAGCACAACAGCTTCTCTTTGGCAATTCAAGTTATGGGGATTTAAGAAAGTACATATGCGGATATTTTGATACCACAGTGGGGTATGTACCATTGAGGCTCTCCTGCTTTCGGTTGTTAATTATGGCATATATACCACCTTTAATCTAACAAATTTTTGTGCCTATAAACTTTCTGTTCAGAAGAAAAACTGAAGCGCAAAGTTACCTGGAGATTTTGCGAACGGTAGGAGTTGATAGAGCCGAAGAGATGTTATTAGTTACAAGTGTGTTTCAAGAAGCTGTGGCTGCAAGGGCTGTGGGTAAAGTGCTAAAATGATTTCAAATTGCTTGCTAGCTAATATTTTGAGACTGCATTATCTAGGGATCAATCTGTTTGCTGAAACAAGTCGTAATTTCTCCATACTTGTTTCAGGTTTGGAAGTGGCAATCTCCATCCGGCCAGGAAATGGACCTCTACCAGAAAATCATGGGTTTAGAACTATTGATTCCTTGTTGGAACTATGATATATATATATATATATATATATATATATATATATATATATATACCAAATACTATTATTATGCAGTGAACCGTATAAATTTATGATTATTGGATTGAGCTCGTAGATATAGAAAGTTTTCTCTGCCTTCTTGTTGCAAGAAGATTAAAACAAATTACTGTTATTAATCAAAAACAGATCATTGTTGACTTTTAAAAGGCACTTTGAGACCGTTTCAAAATTAAAATTGGGAAGATTTATTGAACAATAAATTTTACAACGTTCAGTGTTTTTGAAATAGCTTACAATCAATAATTTATATATAAAGGCATCAAAAGCCATCTTTTTAATTGAAAAACTCACCAAGTTACTCTTAATTAATTAAGAGTTAATTTAGTATATTTGGTTTATTTTTTTCGTCCATTCATCTTCTCTTCTTCAAAATCAGTCGACTCCTCTTCTTCAAAGATGAACATATTCAATTTTTTTTGTTTCCTTATCCTCTTCATCTACCCATCTCTTTATTGCCTCCACCCAAATCCTCTCTTGATCCCACCGTCTCCACTACAAAAACACCGATTCTAGCTCCCAAAGCAATTTGAAGGCGGTTTTGTCATAAGCCCATCAGCCTCGATCTTCGGATCTCAGATCTTCGCTGCTTGCCCAACATTTTCACCTTCACCTTTCTTTCATCTTCTCAAAACCTTTATGCTACGTTTGAATGAATTGAAGGAATGGAATAAAGTAGGGAATGGAATGAAATGGAATAGATGAGGGAATGGAATGATTTTTTAATATTCCATGTACATGTTTGGATAATGTTAGGAATACATTTAAGAATGAAATAAATAATTAGAAAGTGACCTAAATACCCCTAAATGTTCAAATTTAACTTAAATTCAATTTATATTAAAAATTTAACACATATTTCTCTAGATTTTTTTTATAATTACATCCTTCTATTTTTTACTATACTTTTTTCATATAATTTTTTTATAATTTTTATAATTTTTTTTTATAATTTTTTTATAATTTTTTTTTTCATATAATTTTTTTTATAATTTTAATTGTGGGGTGGGGGTGGGGTAGGTTGGTAGGGGTGGGGTAGGTTGGTAGGGGTGGGTTGTGGGCGTGGGGTGGATGGGTGGGGGGTGGGGTAGGGTGGGTAATGGCGTGGGGTGGGGTGGGGTGGGGTGGGGGTGGGGTGGGGATGTGGTGGGTGGGTTGAGAGTGGGTTGGTAGGGGTAGGGGTAGGTGGGTAAGGGGAAGGGGATATTTCTTTTAATAAAGATAAGTATTTCTTTTAAGGGGCATATTTGTCAATTACTTAAAAATAATAGATGGAATAAGTTATTTCTGACCCTCCCAGGAATAAAAATTATAATTTTAAGTTAACACCTATTTCACTAGGAATACATTATTTCGTTGGAATAAACAAATTAAACAACATTTTTATCATTCTAATGAAATGATTCATTCCATTCTCCCTCCTATTCCATCGATCCAAACGTAGCATTAAATTTTTCCCCCCTCTCAACAAACTCAATTGCGTTGGAATCGGCACCCTGATTCGCATGATTATCTTGAAGAAAACAGACGTGGAGAAAATGATAAGAGAGAAATTTTTTGATATCTCTAATTTCCCTCCCGTTTATCTTACTCAAATCGTTGAAGAAGACTATAATGCCCGTGGCGGAGGTTACGTCAAATAAGGCAAGTCAACTATTTTATTAACACTCCTAATTATTGTGTGTGGCCTATAGACTCGCCTTAACGCTAAGTATGTCGCGTGTTCATAACGTTTTTCACGTATCGATGTTATGTAAATAAGTGAAAGACCCGAACCACATCATTGAGTTAGAACCGGACGAGATAGCCGAAGATTTAACGTACGAGGAGGTACCTGTCAAGATATTGGATAGGAAAGAGCATGTCCTACGAACAAAGGTTATACCACAAGTTAAGGTTTTGTGGAGGAATCATGCAATTGAGGAAATGACATGGGAGTTGGAATCGAAATGAAAGCGAGGTACCTCACCGATTCGAAACACTGTGTACGCACGCTCATTTCGAGGACGAAATTTTATAAGGAGGAGGTTGTAAGACCCTGACTTTTTATAAATAAAATTGAATTTTCTCTATTCATTATTCTAAATTAATAAGATGTTAATTTGATATAATGCTTTGGTTATGGGTGAAATGTGCAAATTTTACAAAATAAGCAAGTGGTTATAAAATATTCATTTTGTAAGGGAATATTCTTTTGGTCGTGGAATATTCTTTTTTGTGAAGAATATATTATGCTGCCAGCAAATATCATTTGGGCCCCATAACTTGAAATAAGCTGTCGGATGAAGAAAACAACAAAGTTTGAGTTTTTATAAATAATAACAGTAGTTATTACTAAATTAACACTTGTTGAATACCCGGTGGTTAAAAAAATACGAGAATATGCGTGGTTTGCGATATTCCATTCTTTATTATTCATTGGAATATCCTGCTCATATGCTTTACTGCCGGACACGGTTAAAATCTTTATTATTATTACATTGGAATATTCTACATACATGCGTTTACGCGATGGGACATGATTCCGCCCTTATTAGTATTACATTGGAATAACCCGCCTACATGGCAATCCGCATGCATAGTGATTTCGTTGTTATTTCATTCTTTATTATTTCATTGGAACTTCCCGCCGGCTTAATTTTGTCTCGACTGGTTCCGTTATTTAGTATTCATTGGAATAACTCGTCATGCATGCAAGCAACCGCATGTGCGTGGTGATTTCTTTTGTTATTCCATTCTTTATTATACTCGGTTGGTTAAAGTTTTGACTTCTATACTCCATGAAATTAGTGGAATATCCTCGATATTTAAGGCTTCATCAAGTATCTTTTCATGGAAATATTCTTCCGAGCATTCTTGAATTTTACTCTACAAAGCGATATCATGTTGACAATTTGGACGTTATTGGTTCTTGGACAAATTAATTCTTGAACTTGTTTTATTGAATTCTTATATCATTGTCATCATCCTCATATTTATATTTTTTGAAAGTCGTGTGTGGCTGTGTAGTGCATAAATGGATTTGGTATGATTATGACTGAGGATTATTCGGTTGTAATCATGGTAGTAATATTACAAATGATGTGGTAAAAGTCCTCGTTGGCCCGTAGTGCATTGATGGGCCGAGTTGTTGGCATGATCATGACCATTAATGAATACACAAATATTCTTGGCCGTAGTAGTGCATGGATAATTGTGGTCGTGATCTTAAAGAATATCCTTGGCCAGTAGTCAAAGAGAGGTAATTCGATGATGTGGATTATTTATTGTCGAGTCCCAAAGAATAAAAGTGATGAAAACCTTTTAAATCATAAAAGATAGTAGATTTTATTCTCTACTTGACTCTTTTAATGGATTGCTTGTTCCGCTGCAGTTAAGAAGTTGAAAAATATAGTGAGTTAGTATTTTGACTAGAAGCTAGGGTCTTACCTTTGTATATAGTATGTTTAATGAGAATTAAGGGTTAGAGAGGGTGGTGTTGTTTGTAGTGGATATGTTAGATTGTTGACTTTTCTCTCCCTCTTTACCACAAAAACATTAATTCCAACACTCAATCGTAGTTTTCAATTACATACCCCAAATCCTAATTCAACCCATCAAATTCTCACAATACCCTTCAACTCACCCCAATTTGAGCATCAAACTATATGGGTCTCCAAGATATTTGTTCGGTCCTTTTTGTTGAAATTCAACCCCTTCAATTTTTGTTAGCGAAGATTTTGATGTCTAATTGAGACGCATGTTATCGTTGTTATCGGAAGAGATGCGGCGTAAAATTAACGAGCATTTGAGCATTTGGAGTGTCATCAATTGATTGAAGTGGTTATAGATTTGGAATGTGAGTTTTTTTAAAGTATGCTAACAGTTGAAGAATAACACTTACCCATGATTACACTTCGGTTCCAATGTACGTGGGTTATACTTCTATGGTCCTTTATCGACGCCTTTGTGGCCTCATCACTTTCATTTTGGCTCTAGGCCAACATACCTTTTTTGGTATAAATTGAAACAATCTAATAAATCATAATCTTGGTTTGTATTGAAACATATGACAACATGCAGATTGAAATTTAGAAGCAAATTAGAAGGTGATTCGGTGAATCAATTGATTTCAATTAAAAGATGATTCCAACTTCTTGAAATGTTTATTAGTCCCAATTCGCGGTTGAATGTCCCAATAACTAATATAATCTTCAAGTTCAAAAATGGCTTCTGCTATGTTGGAATCATCAATTAGGTAAGGTTTTGACATCACACTTGAATGAGAGGAAAAATAGGTTAGATCTATACATAAATAATATTTTTCCGGTAGTTTTAGTTAACTTAATTTGGAAATTGATTTTTAATTAATTGTTGTTCTTGAAAATATATGTTTGATAGTATGCGTAGTTAATAATTTATTCAAGTATAATCGTTTAGGTCTCTTTACTTCCATTATATAGTTGCAAGTTACCCATTTGATAATATGCCTAATATAAAAGGATTTCTCTCTAAATATTCTTTTTTATAAGTTTCTCTATATGGATGTTGAATCACAATTTGTTTTCAAATTTGAACATATTTGCTTGATGTTTTCAATAATAGTTTCCATTTTATGAATGACTTTCATAAAACACTGCAAAAAAGTAAGAAAAATAGAATCTATGCATGTCTATATGTATATCTACTGCTCCATATATGTTCATTATCATGTTTGATAATTGGTATGGTTGATAAGATATCATGAAGAGTAATTATTAACATATGGGTTGTTTTTCATGCTCTTTTTCTCCATACTCAAGAAAAGTTTTATCATGTCATTTTATTACTTGGAGAAATGATTTGTTTGATCAATTATTATAAGACTGAATATTTGACAAGAGTCCACAAATTTTAACTTGGTTATGAGCCAATTTGGTCCACAAATTTTAAATTGGTTATGAGCCAATTATTTCTCATTTATTTGGTATTAACAAGCATCATATGTTATTATCATGTAAATAATATGTGCAATTGTAAAATTGTTAATGGGTCTATAGCATCAAAAGCCACATCTGATATATTAAATATTTGTATGTGTTAAAGCAAAAAAGGAGTTTTTATTCATGTCTATATGTATGGCTACTGGTCCACATATGTTCATTATTCTGACGCCCCCAAATCCGGGTTCCTTTGAACCCCGGATCCGGTCCGCCACGATTCTACTATCGTCAAACTATTTATATCTTTTATTCATAACTTATTAAATATAACTTTACTTATTACAATTTAGAATATAAATTCTTTCCATTTCCAGGATCTATGTAATGACCCCAAACTTTTATAAGTTTCAAATCTTGGTCATTTACCATTCCTGTCTTACATCATATTCGATGTTATAAAAATATGCGGAATAATTTAAACTTTTTCAATCTCCTTTGAAAATAAATCTTTTATTGATATCTTAACTTGAATCAATTACAAATCCTTGAATCAAATTATGTTATAATTCATTCTCTTCGAATTACTGTATAAATCTTTACACCACGATTCGAACTCCTCTATGTATCTCATAGTATAACTTAACATGTATTACACATCATAAACTACTATCATGTACATTTCCTAGAACCTAAACATGGTTCAAGAGTATATATTTAAACAAATGAATCAATCTCCTTTGATATTATTGATCTTTATCAATCAAGTAGCACGTAATCTTTACCGTGAGTCCTTAACCTACAAAGTGGTTATTTGCACGGGTGAGCTCGACAGCCCATCAATTCTAACAGTTTTCATGCAGCACATAGCATATAATAGCATATTCAGTTCATGCATTCATAATCGATTAATATTTACTACGCATGTTATTTCTCACATAATAGGCATAGAGATTTACTTCACAAGTATATCATCAAAGATCAACTTTCAACTTTCATACATATCTAATATGCATTTCATATATATACATCAACATTCACATAGCATAATTTAGCTCAATTAACAGTTATCTAATTCATATAACAAATAGGAACTGAAAGACTTGCCTGATTCGTAGTTTATCAACTACGACTTAACTACTTAAAGCTTATCTGCACTTTGTGTATTCCTACACAGTTATATAATCATGGATTCATACTCATTAGTCATACATTCCTAATGTAATAATAATGTTACATTGTTCTCTATCTTAGTTTTTAAGACCTTCCCTTTGCTTTCTTAATAAACTCTTAGAATAGCTATGTATGTATAGTACATCCTAGCTACACATGCTTCACATCAACATTCATAAATCTTTATCACACACTTGACTCGCTATGTGTTCGACATATATTTAAAGTTTATAGATACGCGATCTACATTATTCTTACATTTTTCAAACTTTAATAAAATTTAACAACTTTGTGTTTTATATAACCATTACATGCTCTTATGCTTAAAACATCATCTATGTCAAGTATTATAGCTTTAGACATTCATTACACATATGCTTTAAGGTTCAGATCAAAGTTAAAATAGTCGGGCTTCACTGCCCTGTGGTGCAGCTGTGCTGGAATTAGGCCTGGGATGGGTGCAACTGTGACGCCCCCAAAACAGGTATACATCACCCATCTTGGGTCGCCAGATACCACACTACATAACTCAACTACAAACTTAATAATACAACTGTCGTGCAAAATACGACAAAATATAGCTGAGAGTTTAAACACGAATATTGTCTTCTAGACAATATCCACACTCAATGGAGTCCTCATTACAATTATTATCACACAATTTTATAAAAATAGCGAGGACTACTATAGCCACCATCTCGGACCATCACTCCATTCCCCGACTCGTCCCAGCTATATTCTCATTTCCTGAAGAGAACAATGAAAGAAAAGGGTGATCTCAACTAGCCCAGTAAAAAATATTATGACTAAGATAATAAAGAATAAATTATCCTTAGCCTTTAACAATGTTAAACTGATAGAATACAATAAACATCAAGTTTAACTGCAGCAGAATAAGCAATCCATTAGAAGAGTCAAGTAGAACATAATGTCTACTATCTCCTCTAGATTAGAAGTCCATCGTTAATATTTCATTTCTGTAATACTCATCAACAGTTCTTTGTTATACCCAAGAAAAAAAGAACTATCATCACCTGTCTTCACCTGAAAGATTATAGTTAAATCCATAATTCATTTTTATAATCATGTAAATAAACAATTTCTCCTTGCCATAAAAGCTTAATAGAACTTTACTCAATATCCTTACCCCAAAGGCTAAAGATATTCAAATGTAATAACAATGATCATACCAATCAGTTGTCTACCTTTGCACTACGGGCCAAAGATATTTTACTATAAAACCAATGGTCATGATCATACCAATCAATTGTCTGTCAGTGCACTACGGCCAAAGACATTCAACTGTTAACTAATGGTCATGATCCTACTAATCACATCATCGAATTATCCATGCACTACGGGCCAAGGATATTCATTATTATCACCAGTGGTTATGATCATGTCATACACCTGTCCATCTTTGCACGTAAGCCAAAGCTATCAAACAACATATCATCTTTGCACTACAGGCCAAAGACAAACAACTGTAAAACCAATAACCAACAGTCCATCTATGCACTACGGGCCAAAGATGACTTCTAACACAATATAAGCATAAGGATCACGACAATGATATAAAGAATCAATCAAATAAGATAAAGGATAAATATTAAACATTTATAATACAATTTATCCAGAGTTCAAGAATATCCAAATATTATCAATCACTTAATAATCTCATAATCTAATATCATTAATATTATAACAATATTTTAATCATTTCTTAAACTTATAAACAATTTATTTTAATTGTTTACACTTTAGCAAATAATGCATTTAATCATTCAAAAATGCCATACTCATAAGATTTCATCACCAATGATCAAATCCCTCATCAAAAATCTGCATATACCTTATATAGGATTTCCAAGCCATAAAATCCTATTTACCAATTTTTTAACTTCACATAACATATTTAATTCATATGTTCGTAACTAAACTATTTTCATGAAAAATACCAAATCAGTCCAAACATTTTTCTTTTCTGGGATTTAGCAGAATATAGTCCCATATTGAATATATATTTTTCTCAGAATTTTTAAAATTCATTTACTAATTTTCATATGTCCAAAACTGCCAAATATTTAGACATTTATCATAAACTGTACTTTTGTCCAAAATTCCGAAATTTACAGGGTATACTCCTGTGATATACATGTACTCCCAATAAAAATTTCACCAATTTTGGAGTTAACCATAAGGAGTTATAAGGGATTACTTTTAAAATAGTCTTTTCTCATAAAATTCATAACTTCTAATCTATACATCTAAAAATCGCCATTTTTGGACACAATCTAGAAAACTCATCAAATTATCATTTCAAATTTTTTTGAGAATTTTGAGGGTGAAAAATTATGAAGCTAAAAATGGATTTTCACCCGCCATGCAGTAATCCACGTAAACAGATCATTTCCACAATTTAATAAAGAATGAATACGAAGGATCATTCACCATGCATGCGGTAGTCCACATAGACAGGTTATTCCAACAGAATAATAAAGAATGTAATAACAAAAGAATTCATGTGAGACCCCAAATTTTATGAATAAAGATTTAAATTTTCTCGAAATATTTTTTTTTAATATTATGGAGTAAATTTGATATAATGTTATAGTTGTGGGTAATATTTATAAATTTTGCAAAGTACGCAAGTTGTTATATAATATTCGATTGGTTTGGGAATATTCATTTTAATGTAAAATATTCGTAAATACGACAAGACAATCATGGTGGACCCCACAATGTAATTATTATTGGATTGAGAAAACGACAAAATATTTTTATAAAAATAACGGCGGAAGTTTTACTGTTAAAAGCTGTTGAACTACTCGGTAGTAAAAGTAAAAGATGTCTGGCGTGGTTGCATAGTAGCATACGATATTGATTATTGATGCTTACGTGAGAAGTCACTCGGTTTTATTCAATTATTCTTCTGAAGAATTGTTGATAAGATCTCACGTTATTTAATTCAATTATTATTGCCGATATTTTATATATTATTAAATCAATAATTGAGATGACAGAGTTATTAATATTATTATTTGTAATATTAACGATGTCTAGAAGTTCTCCAAAGAGATGTTTGGTCACCTAATTGGCATGATAGGAGAAATACTTATTGAAAGCCCTCTTTCTAAGAACGACTTCATCGATTAATATTATGAATTATAATAATGATGATAAATATTGTTAAATATATTGAGGTGTCTTTTTATGAAGTCACGGAAGTTTTATATATATATATATATTATATATATAAATTTTATTTTATTAGTATTATTAATGTAATAAAATAGAAAAGTTTTTATATAAAATGCAGAATACTTTTATAAAGTTATTTGTTTTATTAGACAATAATTAGAATATATTATATTTTATTACGATAAGGTTTTGCATAGTATTTTACATTGTAAAATCTTTTTATATAAAATGGAATACTTTTATAAAGTTATTTATTTTATTAGATAATAATTAGAATATATTATATTTTATTATACATAGTGTTTGCATAAAGTGTATGCATAGTATTTGTATAGTAAAATCTTTATATATAAAACCTGAATACTTTTATAAAGTTATTTGTTTTATTAGACAATAATTAGAATATATTATATTTTATTATGATAGTGTTTTGATATAGTGCTGCATATTGTTTCAGATAGTAAAATCTTTTTATATAAAATGTAATACTTTTTATAAAGTTATTTGTTTTATTAGAAAATAATTAGAATATATTATATTTTATTACGATAGTGTTTCAGATAGTAAAATCTTTTTATATAAAATGTAATACTTTTATAAAGTTATTCATTTTATTAGATTATAAATAGAATATATTATATTTTATTTAAAAGATTTTATTTTATTAGAATATTTTATTTATAACGATAGTAAATCAATATGGATTTGTCTGCTTAAAAGTAAATCAATTTAGACCATTCATGAATTAATTTATTATTCACCCATTCTCCTATAAATAAGCTCATTCCTTCATTATTTCTTTTAATTCTTTTGAAACTCTAGAGAGATAAACTATATAGAGAAAGAAGAAAAGTATTGTCTTACTTCACTACTCCTATATCCAGCTTTCTTCTAAGGTAAAGGGTATTATTTCTTTCGTAATCATGAAGAGAACTTCGTTATTCCATTCTTTTTATTATTCGTTGAATAACTCAGTATACTGTGAGCTACCCTATACTTGGTGAAATTCTTACGTTATTCCATTCTTTATTATTATGTTAGAATAACTTGTTTACGCAAAGTACCACATACATGGTGAAATTCTTACATTATTCCATTCTTTATTATTATGTTGAATAACCTATATATGCCAATACCGCATACATGGTGAAATTATTCGTTATTCAATTCTTTATTATTCTCGTTGAATATCTTGTTTGCGGTATATTATTACTTTGACCTGGTTCCATTAATTATTATTCGTTTGAATAACTTTGTATATAAATGATCTATCGCATGTATGGTGATTTCTGTTGTTATTTCATTCTTTATTATTCATTGGAATATCCCGCTTGTGTGAATTTCACCGACACGGTTTTTCGTTCTTTATTATTCTGCTTTAATATTCTGCATTTTGTGCGCTTACGCATGACCGGTTCCATTCTTTTTATTATTCTATTGGGAATAACTCATGCATTTAGTTTATCGCGCACACATGGTGAATCCTTACATTATTCCATTCGTTATTATTCATTTGAATAACTCCATGCGTGTGGATTACCACATGCATGGTGAATGATCCTTTGTATTCATTCCGTATTAAATTGTGGAAATGATCTGTATATGTGGATTACCGCATGGCAGGCGAAAATCCATTTACAGTTTCATATATTCTATTATACTCAGTTGGTTAAAGTTTTGACTTCTATACCTCATGAAATTAGTGGAATATCCTTGATATTTGCGCTTCATCCAGTATCTTTTCATGAAAATATTCTTCTGAACATTCTTGAATTTTACTCTACAAAGCAGTATCATGTTGACAATTTGGACGTTATTGAATTTTGGATAAATTAATTCTTGAACTTGTTTTATTGGTTTCTTATATCATTGTCATCATCCTCATGCTTATATTATGTTAAAAGTCATATGTGGCCTGTTGTGCATAGATGGACTTGGTATGATTATGACTAGGGATTATTCGGTATAATCATGACCGTAATGTTACAAATGATGTGGTAAAAGTCCTCATTGGCCCGTAGTGCATTGATGGACAGTTGTTGGCATGATCATGACCATTGATAAATACACGAATATCATTGGCCCGTGGTGCATGTATAATTTGTGGTTGTGATACTAATGAATATCCTTGGCAGAAAAGTGGGGATGATGTGGATTATTTATTGTCGAGTCCCAAAGTGATAAAAGTGATGAAAAATCTTTTTAAATCATAAAAGATAGTAGATTTTATTCTCTACTTGACTCTTTTAATGGATTGCTTGTTCCGCTGCAGTTAAACTTGATGTTTGTTACATTTTATCAGTTTAACATTGTTAAAGACTAATGATAATTTATTCTACATTATCTAAGTCATAATATTTCTTACTGGGCTAGTTGAGCTCACCCTTTTCTTTCACTGTTCTCTTCAGGAAATGAGAACGTAGCCGGGACTAGTCGGGGAACGGAGTGACGGTCCAGATGATAACATTAGTAGTCCTCACTATTCTGTTAAATAGTGTGACAATAAATATAATGAGGACTCCATTGAGTGTGGATATTGTCTAGATGACAATATTCTTATTAAAACTCTCAGTTTATGTTTTGTCGTATTTTACACAACAGCTGTATTATTAAGTTGTATTTGTATATTCAGTACCATGTATTTGGCGACCCAAGATGGGTGATGTATACCTAATTTTGGGGGCGTCACAGTTCACCAGGCATGCGATAGACCGCACAGACATGTTATTCCAACAGAATAATAAAGAATGGAACCACGCCACGTAATCCGCATGCATGTGATATTCCAAATGTAATAATAAAGAAGCGGAACTAGGTCATGCGTAATCGCATGCATGTGATATTCCAATAGAATAATAAAGAATGGAATAACAATGTAATTCACCGAGGCATGCAATGATAGACCGCATGCATAAAAGTTATTCTAATGAGAATAATAAAGAATGGAATAATGTAAGAATTTCACCATGTATGCGGTATCAGCAGATGACAAAAGTTATTCCAACATAATAATAAAGAATGGAATAACAACCCTTACGAGTATTGAAAGAAAATAACTCTCTTTATGAATACGAAAGAATAATAATTTTACTTAGTATTGGAAGAAAATAATTCTCTTCATGAATCTGAAAGAAATAATACCCCTTACTATAATAATAATATCCCTTACCTTAAGAAAAGCTGGATCTTTGGAATAGTGGAGGTAGCAGACTTTCTTCTTCTTTATCTCTATAATTTCTCTCTATAATAATTGCTCTTGTGAGACTTAGTGAATTGCTGAGAAATGAAGGAAAAATGAGCTTCTATTTATAGGAAAATATAGTTTCAATAATTGCACATTTTGGGGCTCAAAATATTACAGTATAATACCTTCCTCTTTTTCTTCATTTTTAATTTAGTCCTGCAAGTATTCTTAAACTTACACCACCTCCCCTAATCGTAAATCATGTGACTCAATAGTTCTAAACATGTGAAAAAAATAATTATGTGAATCAATAGTAAATCATGTGACTCAATAGTCATGCAAGTATTATCAATCTTTCACCAAATCCCCTAATAGTAAATCATGTGAATCAATAGTACACACATGTGAACACATAGTTATAAGCATGTGAATTAATAGCAATTAATTGCTCATTTATCCGGTGAATTACCCGATTGGTCAATATAACCTCCAGACATCAATTATTATCGAAATAAATGTCAATTTCCACTAACACTAATAATTCTCACATAATGGAACTATCAATTTCATCTTTAATCAACACGAACTTATTCATCATTAATATTATAACTCACAATATTTAACAACCAGGTCGCTCCCAGGAAAGAGGGGGCTTTCCGATAAGGATTTCTTCCTATCATAGCATGCAATTAGATTATCTAACCTCTCCTCGATGTAACTTCTAGACATTGTCAATATTACAAATAATAATATGAATAACTTTATCGTCTCAATTATTGATTTAATAATATAACATATTATATGGATGATCTTGTGACAATAATTGAATCAATAAATATGAGAGAAATGATGCAACAATTATTGTAGCAATAATTGAGTATAATCGAGTGACTTCTTTACGTAAGCATCAATAATCAATACCGGTGCTACTCATGCAACCACGCGTATTACTATACTTTTATCATCGATTATTTTATGACAACTTGTTTACTTTGAAAAATTTTCACATATCACCCTTAACTTTAACCTTTTATCAATTTAACCATTTACTAAATAGAATAATTATAAGAAAATTGAATACTTTCATTTCATAAAATTTGGGGTCTCACAACAGCTGCGCCGTCCCCTAGCCAGACCAAAGTTGAGTATTTTCTGGTTCCATCTTGGTTCTTAGCATGCATAACTGTTAATACATATCTTACCCACATGTTATGAGGTCTTAGCCCAAGTTTGGTGCCTCTTGTATTTACCTTAAGTTGTTTTACACTTTATAGCTTTATTGCCATTTATTTCACGGCTAAGTAAGTTCATACAACAAGGGTCTAACTATATGACCACAAACGAGGTTAAACAACTTTCAATACACATGCTTTCATGTAATCATATGTCTAGTATGGTTTATCACTTGGACTCTTACTTTAAGGCATGCATAGTTCATATTACGTCTATCTAGTAGTATGCACGTACCCATCATGCCTAGAGGCATAAAAGTCCTATCATGTTTGCACATATAGGCCATGTTTAAAGACCCAAAAGTTACTAGTATGTCATCCTACAAGTTCAGAATTTTAGACAACACAATGCTCATGAATAATGTTTTCAAAACGTCTAAGTTTCTTTTCTTCAAATCCATGTCATGAAAACCTAATCATACAAGGCAACTTCGAATCATATGTCATATTTATACATGTTTCTCTCTACATCAAAATATAACCACTTCATGTTTTAATACTTAGTTTACAAATGAAAATGGAGTTTGTCTTTGAAATCATTTTATCATGAATGATGTAGTATAGCACATATAAGACGGCTTTTAAAACTCTTATCATAAGTAACTAAGTCATGATAACATCTTCTCAAGTTCAGAACCTACCTCATGTAGCATTCATGCACCTTAGTTCTATTATATCAAGTTTTTCTTGAAACTTCTCTAACACAAGGTCTAACAAGTTTGATCATGAACAAAGACACTATAAACACCATATCATGCTCATTTATATTTGAACTCAATCATGTATATAAACCACTAAGTTCAGAACTTATAGAACATAAGTTTCCACAAGGTTTGTTTTCAAAATCTTTAAATTTTTTTTCAAAATACACACTAAGTCATGTTAATGCTTTCTATTATGAGCAAGGAAATATTATATGTCATGTATAATATCATGAATTTTCATGCTATATCACTTAGGATAACATATTCCATCGTCGGGAGCACTATACTTGCGTATGTGCTCGTTCGACGCCCTCCGATCGCCTCTGAATACGTAACAATCACAAAGATGACTATTTTGACCTTTCCTAACGACCTCAAATTGAAACACTTAAAGAAAAAAAGTTGTAGGTCCATTCGTCCTCGCTCCGGATCATCTTGAATCACCTCAATCAGAGTTCATATGAAAACGTTATGCCTAATTTACTACAAAGAAGTCACAAGCAGTCCACCAGATAATCGATGTCCTAAGACAACGCCCCTAAATAACCTTGGGGCAGCAAGCGCAACTACGCCCTGTGTCGCAGTAACGCCCTCTCGTGCTCGCTCTTCAGCGATTTCACAGACCAAAACTCCTTCCAATTATCATAACATGAGTTATACTCATCCAAATTAGTTCATTTTCGATTCTATTGGTTTGTAACTCATAAAACTACAACATACCAAATACCCATCAACTAACATAAATATTAACTAACCAAAATATGAATTTATAACTCATGTTCATACTAATTGTTCATGTTTTGATAATTTAGTTTAATTCGCTCATTACTTAATTCATTTCTCAACAAATTGGTTCGTTTTAATCATCGTTGTTTTCGTGATATGACTATATTAATAAAGACATAAGATCAATTCATGGATTATAATAATCCTTAAGCATAAATTTTGTGACTCAAAAGCTACTTTTTCATTGCACTTTTCTAAGAGTTGAAGAACTTGAATTCAAGAACATGAATGACATAAATGTTACCTTGTTAATGCTTGAAATTGTTAACTATCACTCTCCAATCCTCCGGTTACTCCTTAATTTAACTTACTCTCTATCAAATGCTCAGACTTTCAACAAACGGGAAACGAAGAAGGGGACTCTATTTATAGAGGAAGTATTATCCAAATCATGGCTTTGCACATTGAATAAATCCAAGGGGAGGAAGAAGAAGTCAGTGGGTGTTGGAGAGTTGGTGACCTGCTCCATCAACCTCCATCATCACTGCTGTCTAGCCTTTACCAAGCTTAAGCAACAGAGGAGTAAGCCATTGGCCTAATTCACGTCTGATATATCAGTGGGTGACACTGATTTTGGGACACGATTAAAATCTCAGCAATAGAGCTTAGTTTGGTTTCTTTAATTCCCAAAAATGTAATTTTAATGTGTAAATGCTACTACACCATGTAAAGTTATTTGTGTACTCACATCATATAGTCCATATACATTAGTCCACATATTTTAAATCTTTAAAATATGTGTGGACTTAATTTAATTGCTCACTAATAACTTAATATCTCTTTTTACTGTTTACTTACACATTGGTATTGAAATAAATATTTTAATAACACATATTTATTTACTCCCATCTTTTAGGGTACAAATATAATTGTCTCATCACCTAGGATGAGATAACAAAACTTATTTAAATCAACTTTATGATTTAATCACTTTTACCATATGTATATCATTAGTCCCAATTAAATGTCACTTCATGTAATCTTAAGTCATATGTATTATATACTATCACGCCCACATTTTCCATATTACACATTGAAATACTATTAATATTTTAATTGGGTTAAATATCATTTAGTTGGGTACTTTCAACCCATTATCACATTTTAATATCACAACTATTAATTAATATTAATCATTTATTTTCTTTTCAATAATTATTAAGCACTCCACTAATTAATAGAATAAAATATTCCATAATATCTCTTAATTAATCATATTTATTCTGGGTTAATTAATTAACTCTTATTCAAATCCATTCATGGATAACTTAATCATCAATTAAGATTTTTATTATCCTTATGAGTCCTTAATATCCATTTCTTAAATTTTAAATTTCAAAAACTGATCCTACAGACCGGTGCAACTGTGACGCCCCCAAAATAGGTATACAACACCCATTCTGAGTCGCTAAATATATGGTACAGAAAAAACTATAACTTTATTAATACAATTGTCGTGCAAAATACGACAACACATAAACTGTGAGTTTAAATACAAATATTGCCATCTAGACAATATTCACACCCAAATAATTTGTCATTACAATTATTGGTACATTATTTTACAAAAATGGTGAGGACTACTAAAACAACTTTCTAGAACCATCATTCCACACCCCGACTAGAACTCGCTACATTCTAGCCTCCTGAGAAGAAAAATGGAACAAAAAGGAAAAGGGTGAGCTCAACTAGCCCAGTAAAGAATATTATGACTAAGATAATATAGAACAAATTATCATTAGTCCTCAACAGGGAAAAATCTGATAGAATATAATAGACAACAAGTTTCAGATCAATATTCGCAATGAAAATAATAATTCATAGAAGAGTTACGTAGAGAATGAAATCTACTATTATCTATGAATTTAAAAGTCCATCATCAATATTTTATCCCTGTAACATCAATCAATAAACATCTTGAATCAAATATTCATCTTTGCACTACAGGCCAAAGATATTCAACAGTTGGTCATGTTCATCTCAACACTTGTACATCTTTGCACTACGGGCCAAAAATATTCATAAGAAATTCAACCATCTTTTCACTACAGGCCAAAGATATTTAGTAATATCATCATTTAGAACTGAGGATGATGAAAAATATTTTAAAGAAAACAAATCCAGTGAAAAAAAGGAACAAATATTAAGGATTCGTACTTTAAACAGTCCAAGTTCAAAAATACTTCATAAATAACCATAGTAAAGTAAAATTCAAGAATGATCAAAACATGGATATACAATCAAAGCTAGTATCCATAATAGATATTTTGGACAAAAATAAAAATTTAATTTTTCTGTGAATACTGCCGTATACGTGAATAGTAACCCTGACACTAAAAGACAAGAATTTCATAAGAAAAAGCTTACCAATACTCCGACATAATGATATTAGAAGAAATAATATCATTTAAAAAAAATAACATCCCTTACCTCGAAAAGACAGTACTTTTAACTGGAATACTGGATATAGTGCTGAAGGGAACTTGCACCATATAACAACACTCAAAGTATCAAAATACTCACAAGAACACGCTCGATAATATAGAGAGAGAAAGAGAGAGAAAACTTGTTTCTGGTGTGTTTTTTTCAATTCTAACCTAAGCACCCTATTTATAGGAAAATGCTTAGAACACCAAAGCAGAAAATTTAATAAAATATTAATATATAATAAAATTTTCCTACGCCCACTTAGAATTCTGAATTCAACATGTTTACAACACTTGTGGGGCCCACCAATTGTAAGAAAAACGTTTTTCTTTTAAAAAGAATTTAAAACTTTAAAAAATAATTATTCCAGAACTTCGGAACTTCAATAATTCATAATAAATAGCTCTTTTATCAGAAAAATTCAAATTTTATGTCCATTGTGTAGGAAATTTAATTCTCTACAACTTTGCAGAAGAAAGTTTTTCAAATTCCAAACAAAAATTGACTGAAATCCACATACGGACGATTTTGCAGGCTATAATCAAATTTCAGTCAAGAAATGAGGTCCACCGACATGTTTAACATGTTTTTAATATTTATTGTAACAAAAATACTCTTCCTCCTCATTTATTCATATATCCCACATTCATTGTAAAGATATCACCATTATTATATTATTATAATATAATAATATATTTAAATGAATTATTTTATCGTAAAAAAGATAAAATATTTATTTTCAACAATTATCACATTAAAAATTTTCTCCATCTATATCCACATAAAATGAATATTTTCCTCATCATATAAATTAATAATTAATTATTCACAAATAATATTACAGAATCACAATATCGATAACCAGTGTCGCTTCTGTGAAAGAGGGGCTTTCAATAAGGATTTTCTCTTATCTTGCGCCAAGCAATTAGGTGACCAAACCTCTCCTTAGATAGAAATTTCTAGACATTGCCAATAATACTATCTAATAATATTATTCAAATAATATGAATTATTAATTTGATAAAGGAAAATAATGTGCGGTGACAATTATTGAAACAACAATAATATAAAATATCAACATAGCAATTATTGAATCAATAAAATAAAATATTGAAAAAGAATTATCGTAATAATTATCGAGTAGTGCCTTCACGTAAGAATCAATAATTGGTGCAATACCGTAAAGCATCGTGTGTTTTAACCACCCCAGTATTTCAACAAGATAATTCAGAATAACTACGCCGTTATTTATAAACAACTTATACTTGCTGCTTTTTTTCATCCAATCGCTTTTTTCGTTATGGGCCCACACAAGGTCAACTGCCGTCGCATTTAATATTCCCCACAAGAAGAATATTCCCCGCACCAAAGAATATTCCACGACAACAATGAATATTTTACAACCACTTGCTTATTTAAAATTAATGCGCATTTTACCCATAACTAACCACATTAATCAAATCAACCCTTACTATTTCAAAATAATAAATAGAGGAAATTTAATTTCATTAATAATAAGTTGGGGTCTTACAAACTCCTCTCCTTATGAAATTTCATCCTCGAAATTGACGTACGTACCTGGTATTTCGAAAAGGTGAGGATACCTCGCTTTCATTTCTATTTCCAACTCCCAGGTCATTTCCTCTATAGCATGGTTCCTCCACAAAATTTTGACTTGTGGTATGACTTTTGTACGTCAGACATGCTCCTTCCTATCTAAGATCTTGACAGGTACCTCCTCGTACGTTAAGTCTTTCGGCTATCTCTTCTGGTTCTAACTCAATAACGTGGTTCGGGTCTTTCGCATATTTACGAAGCACAGATATGTGAAAAACATTATGAACACGAGACATGCTTGGAGGTAACGCGAGTCTATAGGCCACATTTCCTACTCGGTCAAAGAATCTGAAATGAACCAATAAATCATGGATTGAGCTTTCCTCTTTTCCCAAATCTTGTAACTCCCTTCCATGGAGCAACACGCAACAATACATGATCCCTAATACTAAATTCCACGTCATTTCGATGAAGATCCACATAACTCTTTTGTCGATCTTGTGTCATTTGTATACTTTATCGAATCATTTGGATCTTTTCCGTAGTCATACGTACCAACTCGGGTCCCAACAATGTTGCTTCACCTACCTCATCCCAACATATTGGAAAGTGACACTTTCGTCCATATAATGCTTCAAATGGAGCCTTACCTATACTTGCCTGATAACTGTTGTTGTAGGAGAATTCCACCAATGGTAAATACTTATCCCAACTCCCTTTGAAGTCTAGGACATAGAGTCTTAATAGATCTTCAAGAGTTTGAATAGTCCTCTCTGATTGCCCGTCCGTTTGAGGATGGTATGCCGAATCAATCAAATTGCGCTCATAGCTTTTTGCAAGCTAACCCAAAATCGTGAAGTGAATCTTGGGTCACGATCCAAAACTATGGATACTGGCATGCCATGCAATCTCACAATCTCATTTACGTATATACGAGCAAGACGTTCAAGAGAATAAGTCTCCTGTATCGGCAAGAAATGAGCAGACTTGGTTAATCTATCAGCAATAACCCAAATTGCATCTATGCCTTGAGAAACCATGGGAAGACCCGTAATGAAATCCATGGTAATGTGTTCCCACTTCCATTTCATAATCTCAAGTGGTTGCAATAGACCCTTAGGCACTTGATGCTCCGCCTTTCCACGTTGACAAGTTAAACACCTCGAGATAAATTTTGCAATCTCTCTCTTCATATTGTTCCACCAAAATATATGTCGAAGATCACGATACATTTTGGTACTTCTACGATGGATCGCAAATGGTGTATTGTGTGCCTCCATCATGATTTTGTACTTTAAATCAGAATTGTTAGGAACACAAAGTCTGGAGTGGACTCGAAGTATTCCTTCTTCATCGATTCTTGCTTCTGGAATAACACCTTCTTGTACTTTCTTCTTCATACGCATCAGCTCCGGGTCTGTGGCTTGAGCAACTTTAACTTTTTCGATTAAAGTCGATTCTATGCTTATAGTTGACATCATTGCATGGGTCCCCGGAGTCTTGAATTCTATCTTCATCTTTTGTAAATCACACAAAATGGGCCTTTGTGTTGACAATATAACACTCGTTCCCGCATATGATCTTCTACTCAATGCGTCAGCTACCACGTTCGCTTTTCTAGGATGGTATTGAATAGTGTGGTCGTAATCTTTCAACAACTCGAGCCAACGTCGTTGCTTCATGTTGATTTCCTTTTGGGTGAAGAAATATTTGAGGTTTTTATGGTCTGAATATATCTCCACTTTCTCTCCATATAAATAGTTCCTCCAGATCTTTAGCGCGAAAACGACTACTGCCAACTCTAGATCATGAGTAGGATAATTCCTCTCATATTCTTTAAGTTGTTGCGAGGCATAGGCTATGAATTTCCCACGTTGCATGAGAACACATCCTAACCCTTTGCCAGAAGCATCGCTGTAGATAACAAATCAATCCGAACCATACGGTATTGTCAGAACAGGTGCCGAAATGAGTCTCCTTTTGAGCTCTTGAAAACTCTTCTCGCATTCCTCGCTTCATACGAATTTTGTATCCTTTCGAGTCAGTTGAGTTAACGGAGTAGGGATTCAAGAAAATCCTTCCACGAATCTCCGATAATAACCAGCTAAACCCAGAAAGCTACGCATTTTGCCACCGACTTTTGTTGTTCCCAACTTCAGTATTGCTTCAATCCTCGCCGGGTCAATAGATACTCCATGTTTTGACATCACGTGCCCAAGAAATGCTACTTCTTTAAGCCAGAACTCACATTTCTTCAACTTGGCATAAAGCTTGTTTTCACGCAGCCTTTGGAGTACCAGCTTCAAATGGTGCTCATGATCTTCACGACTTTTGGAATATATGAGGATGTCATCAATAAAGACAACAACGAACTGATCCAAATATTCCTTGAATACTTGGTTCATCATATCCATGAAAGCCGCAGGAGCGTTAGTTAATCCAAAAGACATGACTAAGAATTCATAATGCCCGCATCGAAGTTCTCAAGGCGCGCTTTGGAATATCCTCGATTCTAATCTTCAATGATGATATCCGTAATCTAAGATCGATCTTTGAAAAGAATTATGCTTTTGTAATCGGTCAAACACGTCATCAATGCGAGGTAGCGGATACCTATTCTTGATGGTGACATGGTTCAATTCGATAGTCAATACAAAGTCGCATACTCCCGCTCTTTCTTCTTTACGAATAAAACAGAGCACCCCAAGGAGATGTACTAGGACTAATGAAACCGATGTCCAACAACTCCGTAGTTGAACCTTTAACTCCCCAAGTTCAATAGGAGCCATTCGATATGGGGTTTTAGAAATGGGCTTGTACAAAGTTCAAGATCAATAAAGAATTCAACTTCACGCTTTGGGGGTAGACCAGAAGTTCTTCGTGAAATACGTCAGAAACTTACTAACAACAGAATATTATTCAAATCGACGTGTCTTTATTCAAATCCATAACATGGGCTAAGAAAGCTTGACATCCGCTTTTCAATAAACGAATAGCTTTATGACTTGATATGACGGTGATTGATTTTAGTGGTTTAGTTGCTTGAATTGCATGCAACAAAGTTGGTTAGAATATAAAACTAACAACCTTATTTAAAATAATCAATTTTGGCATGATGAGTAGTTAACCAATCAATCCCTAAAATCACATCAAAAGCAAGTATCTTTAAAGAGATAAGGTCAACAGGTAATTTGATGGTGCCAACTTGGATCAAAAAAGATTTATAAACAGTGGATGTAATGAAAGTTTCTCCTAACGGAGTCTTTACAGATAAATCAAAGTCTAATTTCTTCGGAGTCAAGTTTAAACGTTGAGCACAAGCAGGAGAGATAAATGAATGGGTAGCACCGGTATCTAGTAATGTATAAACTTCGCAAGAATTTATGATTAGCTTATCTGTGATCACCTCTTTTGGGTTCCTCGCATTTTGACCAATCACGACAAACGCTCTTCCAGGAACCGTTGACTTTGAATTTTCTGGGACAGCCTTTTGAGTCACCATCCCCGCTGGACTTGGTTTTGCTATAGTACAATCTCGAGCGATATGTCCTTCCTTTCCACAATTATAACATACCTTGAACTGTTCAGGCGTTCAATGATATGTCCTCTTTTTCCAATTTATAAGATACGACGGTGGTCGTTCTCCTCCTTAGAACCAGTTTGTTGTTGGTGCCGACGCCTTCACATTGTCATTGTTGAATCTCCTATTTTTAAAATCTCCCCGACTCGCTTCTTCTATTTTCATGGACATGATTACCACCGAGTGGTTGCCGCTTTTGTCCAGTATTTTTCTTTCTCCATTGGTTATCATTGTTCGATGATCGCCATCACCCAGATGACCGTTGTGGTCCCTCTATTGAACGTACTCGTTATCTCGCTCTAATAATTGAGCCCTATTGACAACATCGAATATAGAGAAAATTTATGAGAAATGAGATATCGACGTATGTCGGATTCAAACCTCTCGTAAACATCCGCGCACATAACGCTACTCATTCTCTACCAAATGAGGTACAAACTCGATAACTCGGATAACTTCGCCAAGTTCGCCTCGCCATGTTATTTTGTTCCATGTTATAAACTCCACTTCAATCATAATAAACTCCACCTTCCTTCATATGATCGAATACTTTCAAATGTCTCCCAAGACATGCCGAAAGTGCGGTTGGATGGGTACGCTTCACGATTTCCACCAAGAATCCGCCTTTCATTACGGAAGCATAAATGTGGCGAATGGAACCTTTTGTTCCTCCGCATCCCAAGACATCGAATATCTTGATAATTTTCTTGACCCACGCCTCTCGCCTTTAATCGAATCCGCTTTCCCTGCACTCGGTGGTCCCAACTCTTTGAACTGCTTGGATGTGACAAACCGTAGGTTGCTATCATTTTACTCAGATTTTGTACACGAGTCTCCCTCATCCGATTTTGCATGAACTACAAAAAGCTTCTAAACATTCCGTCGCTCATCATCTCGATCAAGGTGTTGTTTATGGAGGAACATCATTTCTACTGCTGACGTTCTCCTCATTGATGACTAAAGGTGTCTCCACGATTTCAGTTACTCCACTGTTAAATTCTCGGTTGACATTCTCAAATACTGTCATAAAACAAGGGTTAATTAAAGAAATCAACATATCACATAATATCCCTATATTTTAACCAACCAATAAATAAGCTTAGGTAGGACACACTAGCGAAAGATTTACTCGTCTCTCCCCTCCTAGTTCTATTCCCCGATCTCCGCCAGAGATCATATCCCTAAGCTCTGATACCAACTGTGACGCCCCAAAAATAGATATACAACACCCATTATGAGTCGCCAAATACATGGTACGGAAACAAATACAACTTTATTAATACAATTATCGTGTAAAATACGACAACACATAAACTGTTAGTTTAAAAACAAATATTATCTTCTAGACAATATCAACACTCAAATAAGTCCTCATTACAATTATTGATACACTATTTTACAAAAGAGTGAGGACTACTAAAACGACATTCTAGAACCTTCATTCCATACCCCGACTAGTACTCGCTACATTCTCGCCTCCTGAGAAGAAAAATGGAACAAAAAGGAAAAGGATGAGCTCAACTAGCCCAGTAAAGAATATTATGACTAAGATAATATAGAACAAATTATCATTAGTCCTCAACAGGAAAAACTCGATAGAATATAATGTATAAACAAGTTTCAAATCAATATTCGCAATGAAATAATAATTCATGTAAGAGTTACGTAGAGAATGAAATCTACTATTATCTATGAATTTAAAAGTCCATCATCAATATTTTATCCTCGTAACATCAATCAATAAACATCTTGAATCAAATATTCATCTTTGCACTATAGCCAAAGATATTCAACAATGGTCATGTTCATCTCAACACCTGTACATCTTGCACTACTACGCCAAAGATATTTATAAAAATTCAACCATCTTTGCACTACTACAGCCAAAGATATTCAAGAATATCATCATTTAAGACTAAGGATGATGAAAAATATTTTAAAGAAAACGAATCCAGTAAAACAAAAGAACAAATATTAAGGATTCGTACTTTAAATAGTCCAAGTTCAAAAATACTGCATAAATAACCATAGTGAAGTAAAATTCAAGAATGATTAAAACATGGATACAATAAATCCATAATAGATATTTTGGACAAAAAACGAAAATTTAATTTTTCTGTGAATAGTGGCGTATTCGTGAATAGTACCGTATTCGTGAATAGTGCAGTATACGTGAATAGTGTTGTATACGTGAATAGTAACCCTGACACTAAAAGACAAGAATGTCACAAGAAAAATTTTACCAATACTCCGGCATAATGATATTAGAAGAAATAATATAATTTTAAAAAAAATAACATCCTTTACCTCGAAAAAAACAAAGATTTCCGATTTGGAATATCGAATATAGTCTTTGAAGGAACTTGCAGATCAGTATAAGAACACTCAAAGTATCAAAATACTCACAAGAATACGCTCGATAATATAGAGAGAGAAAGAGAGAGAAAACTTATTTCTGGTGTGTTTTTTTTAATTCTAACATAAGCACCCTATTTATAGGAAAATGCTTAGAACACCAAAGCAGAAAATTTAATAAAATATTAATATATAATAAAATTTTTCTACGCCCACTTAGACTTTTGAATTCAACATGTTTACAACACTTTGGGGCCCACCAATTGTAAGAAAAACATTTTTCTTTTAAAAAGAATTTAAAACTTTAAAAAAATAATTATTCCGGAACTTTGGAACTTCAATAATTCATAATAAATAGCTCTTTTATCAGAAAAATTCAAGTCTTATGTCCATTCCATAGAAAATTTAATTCTCTACAACTTTGCAGAAGAAAGTTTTTCTAAATTCCAAACAAAAATTGACCGAAATCCACATACGAACGATTTTGCAGGCTATAATCAAATTTCAGTCAAGAAATGAGGTCCACCGACATGTTTAACATGTTTTTAACATTTATTATAACAAAAATACTCTTCCTCCTCATTTATTCATATATCCCACATTCATTGTAAAGATATCACCATTATTATATTATTATAATATAATAATATATTTAAATGAATTATTTTATCAAAAAAAGATAAAATATTTATTTTCAACAATTGTCACATTAAAAATTTTCTTCATCTATATCCACATAAAATGAATATTTTCCTCATCATATAAATCAATAATTAATTATTCACAAATAATATTACTGTAATCACAATATCGATAACTGCGGTAGCTTCGGGAAAGAGGGGCTTTCAATAAGGATTTCTCTTTACTGGCGCGCAATTAGGTGACCAAACCTCTTCTTAGACAGAACTTTTTAGACATTGCCAATAATTCTATCTAATACTATTATTCAAATAATATGAATTATTAATTTGATAAAGGAAAAATCATGCAAAGTGATAATTATTGAAACAACAATAATATAAAATATCAACATAGCAATTATTGAATCAATAAAATAAAATATTGAACAAGAATTATTGTAACAATTATCGAGTAGTGCCTTTCACGTAAGAATCAATAATTGGTGCAATACCGTGTATTATCGTGTTTTAACCCACCGAGTATTTCAACAAGATTAACGATAATAACTACGCCGTTATTTATAAACAACTTATACTCATCATTTTCTTCATCCAATCGCTTCCGTTATGGGGCCCACACATAAGGTCGCTACGCCGCATTTAATATTCCCGACAACAAGAATATTCCACGCACCAAACAAATATTCCCGACAACAATGAATATTTTACAACCACTTACTTATTTAAAATATTTGCGCATTTTACCCATAACTAACCACATTAATCAAATCAACCCTTACTATTTCAAAATAATAAATAGAGGAAATTCAATTTCATTAATAACAAGTTGGGGTCTTATAGTTGTCTCAGGTTTCATAAAGTTTGTAGTAATGGCGCCGCTTGCGCCATACCAAACTCAGAGAGCGCACAAGTTCTCAGATTAAGAAATGAAACCTTACGCTTTTAAATACTTTACACATCCTCCTTGAGTGTTAACTCGTCTAACATCAATCCTCTCTTTGGTTTCACATCATCGATTACTATTTTCCTTAATAATTTAAGGATCACACTTCGAGTTTTAAAACTCTATTTTCCTTATTAGTTTAACCAACTATACATCTCCTTTACGGTTTCATACCACCAATAACACGAAACTCGAATATAACACATACATACATTCCTTTAATCTTCACTTCTCGTCGTGTATCAATTTACTTAATAATTCCCTAACCAATTTAAAGGTATATCGTTTTTCTTCTCTCATCAACAACGTACACGCATACAAGTCTAAACCTAGCACGCGTCGAGTTTTTAATAGTATTCAATATAGTACACTGAGTGGTTTTCCACAAACAACCAACCAATTAGTTTTCGTCTCATCTACACTGTTTTCACAGTGAGTTAGATCGGTTACTAATTCGTATATACATTCGTTCTCTGAAGGAATTGTTTAACCCAGCTCTTATACATCCACCATTAAAGAGTACGGTTGCACTACCTTAGATTTGATACATACTAGTACAAATACTCCAGAAATTGGTGATTATCAAAGATATTTAATTTCACCAACTTACTATGATAACATAATTTCACATAAATTATTTAACATCAATAGATAAATTTCTACCCATCTTCTTATTAATTCATCTCTATAATTTATAACAAATATATAATAATGATATATATAATTATTAAACACAACATCACTTATTACATAGCTCATAATACCCTATGTAACACAATATCACATACCTCGTAACACATATATATTCTTGTTCGAACCCATCTCATTCTTTAAGAATTTTATCTACTAAATTCTTATTTTAATATTTTCTAAAAATTCGGGTTCTTATAATTATCATGTTTGATAATTGGCATGTTTGATAAAATATCATGAAAAGTAATTTGTAATATGTAGCTCTTTTTCTCCAGCCTAAAAAAAGTTGATCATTTCATTTTAGTACTGGGGGAAATGATTTGTTTGATCAATTATTATAAGTCTGCATAATTGACAAGAGTCCACAAATTAGACAATTATTTGGTATTAACAAGCATCATATTATTATCATGTAAATAATATGTGCAATTACAAAATTATGAACGGGTCTATAGCATCAAAAGCCACATCTGATATATATAATATTTGTATGTTTTAAAGCAAAACAGGGGTTTTTTATTAGTCTTTGTTTAGTTTTTCAATACTATATTTTCTCACTTCAAACCTTTTTTTGGTTTTGTCTTCTCTGTTATAGTTTTATATTTGTGCTATTTTTCTTTTCATTTTTTGTGGGATAGCTTCTTTTTGATTGGAATAGAATGAGGTGAGGCAGACTTATAGAATCACTTTCACTTGCCTGTGCTTTCTTTCATTTTTTTAATTTATTTCATCTATTTTAGGATCGTAACAGTAAAGTTACTGAATCAGTTGAAGAAGAAAACTATTAAGACAATTTATCCAAAAAAGATGAAGACCATAATCACGAAAAAAGAGTTGCAATTTCAGGCTTAGAAAGCCTTTGTGCAAGCAGAATAATGCGAATAATAGAGGAACAAAGCTCAGATTCAGTTGGATGCGAATAATAATCACACCTTATTATATATTAGTATTGATTTCTTGATTTACTAATGTTTAATTTTATTTAATGTTTTGTACAAAATTTGTTTTACCACCACGACGTTCCTTCTTCGAATGGGATGATTAGCCGAATAAGAGGTGCATATCGAAAGAAAAGAGAAAGAAAAAGAAGAGGAAATAGAAACTTCGTAGGAGTGAGCAAGAAAAAACAAAGGTATTGAGAAGATTAATAGCTAAAATTATTTTTAAAGTATTAACTGAAGATTAATTGTACTTACCTGATTTGCATCATTATCTTTAATATGATTCTCAGACCGAATAAACCCTTCTGAATCTACATTCTCATCACCAGTAATTTCATCCTCTTTTCCAATTTTTCCAAACTCCCTCAAATTCTCTTCTTTCTCTCTTTAAAGCTATGTTCAACATATCTTCATTGGAATCATTTCCTCTTAAACTACCACAACCTTCTAAATCATCTCCAGTATTTTTTCCAAATTCAATACGCCTAAGTGGAAACCTATTAAGCCCCGTCTCCTTCATTGCTCAGGGTATCACTCTACTTACCAAGAATTATTTATGATACTGTTATGTTCTAACCAACACTCATTCGTTATTTGTATTAATTTATTTCTTAGGAAGAACGGGGAGAGCATTAGTTTATCTAGAAGACCTAATCAGATTGAGTGAGCACATCTGTCTATTCTATTCTCATATTATTGATGTAGTATTTTTTTTTATATTTTGCCTCATTCAGGCACAAATTATATATTTCAATTTAGGTTAGAGAGTGAAGATAGCATGTATGAGGTACGTATATTTTGTTTCAGAGTTGAGTTATTTAGCAAAAGATTAACATTGTTAAATCATGATAAACATTATTGTGTTCTTTTTATAATAGCTTAAGTTTTTAGAGCAGTTGATAACTTCACAGAACCGATTGTATATTTTTTTCTTGGATAGTTGCAAAGTATGAATCCTCAGCCATAAAAGATGCATACCGACATTTGGCAACTTTTTAAGGAAGCTCAACAAAGTAAAAGTTCTTTGCATTCCCCTCCCTTTAATTTTTATAAATCTGTCATTTTTTTCTACAAATGAATTCGTATGTGCATCATACTCTAATATATGTTTTTTATATTCTGTTTGATAATGCTTGCCATTCAGATATTCTTTACTTAAACAAGCAACGTCTGAAGGTCTTAGAGGAGCTGGACAAAATGAAGAGAAAAAAAGTGAACAAGCAGGCCAACACTGAGAAAGGTGATGGTCACTTGAATATGATATTTATGTACAACTTATGCAGTTGTTACTATTTAATTATCTTCGAGTGGTGTTCTAACCTTTTACTTAGCAGTGAGTCGTTGAAAGGGGCTCATGGTTTGGGTTACATAGAATGTAATTCTATTCAATTAAAATTATAATGACGTTAACAATTTTTAGTAAGTTCTGACCAAATTTTTACAATGGCCATAATGGTGTATATAACTAGAATCCTTATAGGGGTGGGGTTTCGATCGCTTTTTTGTTTTGTTTTTGATTAATAAATAATTAATGTAATTTATTAATCGAATTTTTATAAAATCGCATTGATGATTAGGTATATTTGGATACATGTAAAAAAATAGGGTTGCATGTAATCGCATAACTCTATTTTTTATATGTATCCAAATAACACCTAAATCACTGCATTTTATAAAAAATTCAGTTCTAATAAATCACATTAATTATTTAGTAGTCGAAAGCAAAAAACAAAAAATCGATCGGTCACTACCCCGATCGAAAACTCCTGGCCCCCCTAGACTTATTGATATAACTAATGTGTTTTGGTCTAAAGTGTGTTTTAGAAAGAAGAATTACAATACAGGTGTAAATGTGATATATACAATCTATTATTCAAACTAGCTCGTGCTATCAACTAGTATACATTAACTATAATTAAAGGAATTTTGACAATTTTAAATTATAAAATATTTTAAATTAAATTATAAAATCAATAATAAATTTATATTTTGGACCCGATGGAATATAACGATAGAACACACGGGTAGCTTGCAGGAACTAACTTGAAAATGGAAGGTGTAAAGATAAATTGAGCATTTAACATTCTATAGGTAGTAGGCTCTGTCAGGGTAAATATGGGGATGAAATTAGAAACACAATTATTAGGTGGGTCCCAAGAATTAATTGAGCATATTAATTGAGAACATGCCACACTTAATTACGACTAGTCACATATTATTATTATTATTATTATTATTATTATTATTATTATTAATTCAAGAGATGCATTGTCACATACTTCCTCCATTCTATAATATATGACGTTTTAGATAATTAATTATTTAACGTTTTATAGAATCTAGTAAAATTAACCACAATCTTTTCAAAATTATCTCTCAGAAAAATATTACTAATGAAAGAGAGTATGAGATAAGTACTCCCTCCGTTCCTTAATATAGGTCGTTTTAGAGAAATATTTTTATTCTTTAATATAAATCGTTTGAGAATTTCAAGTAAGTATTAATTGCTTAGTTTCTAATATTATCCCAAGTATTAAATATAACTTTGGTTCTTTCACTATTTTTTGTCTAATAAATAACAAACTTTCTTCCAATACTGAGGACAATATGTATAATTGATATTATAATTAATATTATACAATCATTACCTTAATATCAGACACAACCCTAAAAACGGCACTTATATTAAGAAGCGGAGAGAGTATATGGTAAATAGTACTCCTCCGTCCCATAGTTATAAAATGATTTTTTTTTAGACATAGTTTAAGAAAATTAGTTTAAGTTAATTTTTAACAGAAATTTTCCACATATACCCCTTAATATAGAATTAATGAATAAATTAGTTACTCCTTACTTATCACATTAAAACTCTTAACTTCATTGATTGCTGGTACAATTGTCTTTTATACACAAAATATGTTAAACTAGTAAAACCTAAAAAATTGAATTATTTTATTGAGAATACAACAACATTAAATGTGGTGATAAGAATAATGACATTGAAGGTTATTTCTTCAAAAAAAAAAGAGTAATAGTTGAATATTTATTATAAGGGCATAAAAGTAAAATAATGAACCAACTAAATTTTATAAATAGTAAGTAGCCTATATATTGGGACATCTCAAAATAGAAAATCAGCCTATAACTATGGGACAGAGGGAGTACTATTATACATAATTAATACTATATAGTCTATATTTAATGTTATACAATTATTTTTTTAATTTTTATATACAATTCTAAATATTATGGGACGAAGGGAGTATTATGAGTAATGTTATAGACACAAATTATTTTATAAACATTTTATAAATTGTTGATGTGACATACTCCACCTCAGCATATTAATCAATAAATTGTTTTAATAAATTATTTTAATGTAATCTTCGATTCCACACAATATACTGAAGTGAAGTATATCACATCAACAGTTTATAAAATATTTATAAAATACAGTTGACAGATTTGTTAAGATCTTAAAGATAAGTAGAGGTATCACGGTATTCCCCCACTTTTACTTGGCTCACGTGTATCTCACGCTCAAGTCACGTGAAACAATCTATTAAGTTATGTGTTGAATCTATTAATTTTGTTCTTATTGGTATGATAGGCAAAGAATATCCCTAATTGAAGTCTAAATTCTTATATTCTCTTCTTTTAAGAATTAAAGATACTTTTAATTTTCTTAGGTTAATTTATAAAATTTTAAAACTTATATAAATTTATTTGATTCTAATACATACAATAATAATTATTAAATAAGTAAAAAAATACTATTAATTGTCATATTTATACATTTCAAAACTTAGTAAATACATATTGAGAAGTCAAAATATATGTCTAATTTTAAAATAGAGAGTAGTTTCTTCAAAGTTCATTTCTAATTCTCCTCTTAGCCTCTTTATAAGACTTCTCCCTAAATTATAGGATCAAATATGTCCCTAGAATTAAATTATAATACTCTAAATTCGGTAATTACCATATGAATTAAGTAGGCTGTTTTTCTTTTTTCCTCGTACAAGTTGAAAGTAGAAATCTCATAAACGTACGTTCACATAGCTAAATGAGGCCAACCAAAATGGCGGTGAATTATGGTTGCTTTTTTTAACGACATCCAGGCGCGAGTGCTGCCTACCAATCATTTTCTCCTCTAGCAATCTAACACAACTTTAAGGACCCTGTTTGATAATTGAGCACAATTAATTCCAACACAACGGCATGGAAAGCTATACATACATTAATCATGCCCAACTGTTTTGAGTTTCAATACAAGCATGACATACAATGATTCATTTATGTTTGGTTTTAATATTGCATGTTTCATGTGTACATGAGTTTATTAAGGTGTTTAATTATTTCAGGAATAATTGAGCTGGAACGAGGAAAAAGGGGAGATTACATAACTTTTAATGCTAAGTTGGATGCATGTTCTTGGCTTAGAATTTGGATTTTATTGTAGAACTATTCCTTAGCTTTCCGGAACATCTTGAATCGTCATAATCGGAGTTCAAATAAAAAAGTTATGACCTTTTTACCAAACGAACGTTGAATCTCAAAGTTTGGAAGTTACAATTTACATAGCAGTCACTTGGAGTCCTATTTCGACCGTGATCCAGCCAGAATATGTCAATTCTCAAATAATAAAAGTTGTAGATCTCGTCGACAGTTTCGATTTGATAGGTAGCAGGCTCTGTAACTCCTCCCGGATCAAAAGTTATGGTCATTCTACCAAAGAATGTCACAAACAAGACATGGGAATCTGCCCCGACGGATTTGTCTCTGTCCAAACTCGCTCCGACACTCTCTGAAACCGCCCCAGCCCATTTCTCTCTGTCAATGTCTACCCCGACAGACTTTTTAGGCTAAAAATATTTGTCCCGACGAAAATGTCGAAGAAAAAAACTCAGATTCCTATTTTTAACAGTTAACTTGGAGACTTCTAAACTGATTTGGATTGTGATTTTTTATGACTTTAGGACTTTGTTTAGACTTTATAAATACATGTATGACTCAATATTATGGGGATATGATATTCTATCTTCTACATTAGATTCAAACCCTAGTTTTGGAGAATCAAAGCATGTCAAGCTAAAATTTTCAATTCAGTTCTTAAGAGATGTTGAACCTTACTCATAATTAACAGTTTGATCAAATTTACTTTATTTATTCCTTTATGCATGAGATTTACTTTGATTATCTATTTTAACTTCTTGTATGCTATCCTATCTAATTGATTTGATGTGGCCAGTTAGATTAATCTGATAAATATCATCTGCTAGCTTGAGATATATATTAAGCAAACGATGTATGTCTGATCATAAGTAGCAATTAATGATACTTGATTATGGACAAGTTTTTGGGTATTATTAAGATTTTCAGTGAACAAGTTAAATAATTCCTGATTGTGTAATTATTGCTTGGAATAACCTAATTCTCATTCTTCATGCTTATATTGTATTAAATCTAGACTGATAGTTCTAGCTAGGTTATATTGTAAGACCCCGAATTTTATGAAATAAAAGTATTCAATTTTTCTTATAATTACTATTCAGTAAATGGTTAAATTGATAAAAGTTAAAGTTAAGGGTGATATATGAATTTTTTTCAAAATACACAAGTGGTTATAAAATATTCATTGTTGTCGGGGAATATTCGTTTGGTCGTGGAATATTCTTTACGCTTGGGAATATTTAATTTACTTGCAGCTACTTATTTGTGGGCCCCATAATGAGAATAAGCTGTCGGATGAAGAAAATGACAAAATTAAGTTTTTATAAATAACTGGCGTAATCGTTCTCAATTAACTTTGTTAGAATACTTTATTGGTAAAGTAAAGTAAAACGTCTGGCGTTGTTGCACAAGAAGAATACCAGATTGCAGATAGTATTTTTCAATTATTGATTCTTACATTGAGAAGGCACTACTCAATAATTGTTACGATAATTATTATTCAATATTTTATTTTATTGATTCAATAATTCTTTGTGTTGATATTTTATATTATTGTTGTTCAATAATTATCACGCTTTAAAGATTTCCCATTATCGGATCAATAATTCATATTATTTGAATAATATTATTAGATAGCATTATTGGCAATGTCTAGAAAATTCATCAGGAGAGGTTTGGTCACCTAATCACTTGCCAAGAAGAGAGAAATTCTTATGGAAAGCCCCTCTCTTTCAGGAACGGCTTGGTTATATAAATGTGATTCGTAATATTATTTGTGAATAATTAATTATTGATTCATATGATATGAAAATATTTATTTGATGTGGATATAAATGATGGATTTATTTATGTATTTATAAGTGAAGGAATTAATGATGAGGTGTTTTATCAAGATTTGTCGAAATGGAGAACAAAATATGGGATTTTCGTAAAAATTAGTTTATTACTTGATTTTGTAAAATCCATAACTCTTTGTGTATAATGAGTTAAGAGATGAGCCATATATCAAAAGAAAGCCCTAGAAGTAAGCTAATCTGTAGAAATTTGAATCACCCAAAATTCTTTGTAGATATTTCGTGGTGAAATTTTGAATGAAATCGGTCCAGAAGGACTAATAGTCCAAAAATCGTGTTCTTCAGGCTATATTATGTGAGTTATAAATATTTAATCCGAATGTTGGATCGTTGTAATTTTTGGATATGTTATACATATATAAGTTGAGTATATGTCCACAAATTTTGAACCGTTAAAATGAGCGTATAATTTGTTATGAATTTTAAGAGTGATTGATTCTAAATTAGGTTATAAATGATTTTGGTGGAAAATTCTAGAATTGGTGGGCCCCACTTTTGGTTGGTGAGAAATGTGCTGAATTTTATTTCAAATGTGGTGGGTGGCAATAGTAGCGAGGTAAAGCCATCAGTAGCTTGGTCAAGTCTCCGCTTGGTATGGCTAACATTTTCCTATAAATAGAAATTTAAGTTAGAATTGAAAATCACACCGTAAACATAAGCTTTTCTCTTTCTCTCTAGATTATTGGGTGTATTTTGTGAGTATTTAGATACTTGGTGAGTTGATATTCATCGCTGCAAGTTTCCTTCAACGTCATATCCGATGTCCGGTGTAAGTCTTTTTCTTTTGAGGTAAGGGATAGTAAGGGATATTATTTTTTTTCAGTAATGATATTATTTCTTCAATATCGTTATCTTTGAAATATTAGTTAGAACTTTTTATCAAATTTGGAACTTTTTATGTCGGGGTTACTTATTCATGAGTTACTTATTCATGAGTTATTATTCACGAGTTACTTATTCATGAGTTACTATTCACGAGTTACTATTCACAAGTACTATTCATGAAGCGTGAAAATGTTTTTGTGGAATTTCTATCTTTTGGTGTTTGAGTTACTATTCACGTATACGACTATTAATTATTCACGATATCTGACTATTATTCACGAATACGGCCACTATTCACCTAAAAATGAAAATTTTTCTTTTTCGTCTAAAATATCTATTCGGATACTAGCTTTGATTGTATCCATGTTTTGATCATTCTTGAATTTTACACCACTATGATTATTTTGAGGTATTTTTGGATGTATAGATTAGGAGTTATGGATTTTATGAGAAAAGACTATTTTAAAAGTAACTATTTATAACTCCTTGCGGTTAACTCCAAAATTGATGAAATTTTTATTGAGAGTACATCTATATAATATCGATTGCACTCTGTGAATTTCGGAATTTTTGGATAAAAGTACAATTTATGATAAATGTTTAAATATTAAATTGGTTTTGGCCATATGAAAATAGTAAATGAATTTTTAAATTTCGAGAAAATATATGTTCAATATGGGACTATTTTATGCTAAATCCCGGTAAAAGAAATATTTTTAGAATCGATTTGGTATTTTTCATGAAAATGTTCTAGTTATGAGTAAATGAATTAAATATGTTATGTGAAGTAAGAAAATTGGAAAATATGATTTATTGGCTTGAGAATCATATATGAGATATATGCTGATTTTTATGAGGTTTTGGTTAATGATGATGAAATCTTATGAGTTTGGCATTTTAGATGATTAAATGCATTAATTATTAAAATGTAAATAATTGGATTAAATTATTTATAAGTTTGAGAAATGATTAAAATATTATTATAATATTAATAATATTAGATTTTAGAGATTTACGAGTGATTTATAATGTAAGACCCGAAATTTTTTAAATAAAAGGAATTTCCTTTATTTATTATTTTGAAATAGTAAGGGTTGATTTGATTAATGTGGATAGTTAAGGGTTAAATACGCAAATATTTCAAAATAAACAAGTGGTTATAAAATATTCATTTTTGTTGGGGAATATTCGTTTGGTCGTGGAATATTCAGTATTGTTCGGGGAATATTAAATGCACGACTACAGTGGCGACACGTGTGTGGGCCCCATAACTGGAAAGTGATTGGATGAAGAAAGCGACAAATATAAGTTGGTTAAAAATAACGGCGTAGTTATTCACAATTAAGACCGTTGGAATACCTTGGTTGGTTAAAAATACGATGTCTGGCATTGGTTGAAGATGGCAGACGGTATTACGCAGATTGTTGAATTATTGATCCTTACGTAGAAGGCCTTTACTCAATAATTTTCACGATGAATTTATTGTTCAATATTTTATTTTATTGATTCAATAATTCTTTGCGTTGATATTTTATATTATTGTTGTTCAATAATTGTCACCGCACATTATCTCCATTATCGATCAATAATTCATATTATTTAAATAATATTATTAGATAGCATTATTGGCGTAAATGTCTAGAAAGTTGGTCGTTATATAGGGATATTATGTGATATATTGATTTCTTAATTAACCCTTGTTTTATGATGTATTTGAGAATGTCGAATCGAGAATATTAACAATGGAAATGAGAACGGAGACGCCAAGACTTTCACCAACGAGGAGAACGCAACAGTGGCAATGTTCCTCCCGTGAAACAACACCATGGAGCGAGATGATGAGCGAGGGGATGTTTAGAAGTTTTTGCAGTTCATGCAAAATCGCAGACGAGGAGACTCGTGTTCAAAATCTGAGGAGGAAATGATAATTCACACGGGTTGTCACACCCAAGCGATTCAAAGAGTTAGGACCACGAATTTAGGGAAAGCGGATCCGATCATGGCGGAAACATGGGTCAAGCAAATTACCAAGATATTCGATGTCTTGGGATGCACGGAGGAACGAAGGTTCCATTCGCCACCTTTATGTTCGTGGTGAGGCGGACTCTTTGGTGGGAGTCGTGAAGCGTACTATCCATCCAAACTTTTCAGACTCAAAGATGTCTTGGGAGACATTTCAGAGACTATTTAATGACAAATACTTTCACGAAAGTGTTCATCGTATGAAGGAAGTGGAGTTCATCGATTAGAGCAAAAACAAACGATGGCCGGTGTCTCAAAGACGAGGCAAAGTTTGAGAGTTATCCAGTTTGCACCTCATTTGGTGGAGAATGAGGAACGATGACGCGGATGTTTCTTAGAGGTTCAAACCCTAAGATACGTCAAGATCTCATTTCTCATAAACTTTCTCTTTATTCAGATGTTGTAAACAAGGCTCAATTATTAGAGCGAGATAACGAAAGTACGGTCAATTGAGGACCATAACCAGGATCGTATCGAGATAGCAATCAAGCAGAATAATGATAACTGCGGAGAAAGAAGCAGACGGATGAAATGGTAACCACTCTGGTGGTAATCATGGTTATGAAAAATGAAGAAGCGAGTCGGGAGGAGATTTTAAAAGAGGAGATTTAACAACGACTATGTGAAGACGACAAAGTCTTAAGAAGAATCGGGTTCTAAGGGAGGAGAACGACCA
This sequence comes from Panax quinquefolius, assembly GCA_020205615.1. Taxonomy (NCBI): domain Eukaryota; kingdom Viridiplantae; phylum Streptophyta; class Magnoliopsida; order Apiales; family Araliaceae; genus Panax; species Panax quinquefolius. Next base: position 101,959,785 of record CM035168.1, on the reverse strand, counting down.
CCCGGTCATATGCTACAAATGCGAAAAAGAGGACATATCGGTCCAAACCGCCCACAACAGATTCAAGGTATGCTATAGTTGTGGAAAGGAAGGACATATCGCTCGAGATTAGACAGTAGCGAAACCTAGTTCGTGCGGGGGACGGTGACTCAAAAGATCGTCCCGAGAAAAGTCAAAGTCAACGATTCCGGAAGAGCGTTTGTTGTGATTTGGTCATAATGCGAGGAACCCAAACGAGGTGATCACGGGTAAGCTATTTATAAATTCTTGCGAAGTTTATACCTTACTTGATACCGGTGCTACCCATTCATTTATCTCTCTGCATGTGCTCAACGTTTAAACTTGACTCGGGAGAAATTAGACTTTGATCTATCTGTGGAAACTCCGTTAGGAGAAACTTTCATCACATCCTTTGTTTATAAATCTTGTTTGATTCAAGTTGGCACCATTACCTTACACATTGACCTTATCTCTTTAAAGATACTTGCTTTTGATGTGATTTTAGGAATTGATTGGTTAACTACTCATCATGCCAAAATTGATTGTTTTCGTAAGGTTGTTAGTTTTCATATTCTAACCAACCCTGTGTATTTAATTCAAGCAACTAAACCATTAAAATCAATCACCATCATATCTAATCATAAAGCTATTCATTTATTGAAAAAGCGGATGTCAAGCTTTCTTAGCCCATGTTATGGATTTGAATAAAGACACGTCAAATTTGAATAATATTCTGTTGTTATTGACTTTCCGACGTATTTCTGAAGAACTTCCTGGTCTACCCCGTAGGCGTGAAGTTGAATTCTTTATTGATCTTGAACCGTACAAAGCCCATTTCTAAAACCCCATATCGAATGGCTCCTATTGAACTTCAGGAGTTAAAGGTCCAACTACGTGAATTGTTGGACATCGGTTTCATTAGATCCCCAAGACATCTCCTGGGGTGCTCTGTTTTATTTGTAAAGAAGAAAGACGGAGTATGCGACTTTGTATTGACTATCGGGAATTGAACCATGTCACCATCAAGAATAGGTATCCTCTACCTCGTATTGATGACTTGTTTGACCAATTCTAAAGGGCACAATTCTTTTCAAAATCGATCTTCGATTCGGATATCATCATTTGAAGATTAGGCGAGGATATTCCAAAGACCGCCTTCGTAACTTCGGTATGGGCATTATGAATTCTTAGTCATGTCTTTCGGACTAACTAATGCTCCTATGGCTTTCATGGATATGATGAACCGAAAGTATTCAAGGAATATTTGGATCGGCTTTGTTGTTGTCTTTATTGATGACATCCTTATATATTCCAAAAGTCGTGAAGATCATGAGCACCATTTGAAGTTGGTACTCCAAAGGCTTCGTGAAAACCAACTATATGCCAAATTAAAGAAATGCGAGTTCGGCTTGAGGAAGTAGCCTTTCTTGGGGTATGTGGTGTCAAAACACGAGTATCTGTTGATCCGTGAAGATTGAAGCAATACAAAGTTGGGAGCAACCAAGTCGGTGGATCAAGTACGTAGTTTTTGGGCTTATTTGGTTATTATCGGAGATTCGTGGAAGGGTTTTCTCGAATCGCTACTCCATTAACTCATTAACTCTAAGGATACAAAATTCGTTTTGGAGCGAAGAATCGCGAGAAAAGTTTCCAAGAGCTTAAGAGGAGACTTATTTTAAGACTGTTTCTAACAATACCATCTAGTTCGGATGGATTTGTTATCTACAAATGATGCTTGTGCAAAGGGTTAGGATGTGTTCTCATGCAACGTGGGAAAGTCATAGCCTATGCCTCGCGATAACTTAAAGAGTATGAGAGGAATTATCCTACTCATGATCTAGAGTTGGCGTGATCGTTTTGCTGCTTAAAGATATGGAGGCACTATCTATATGGGGAGAAAGTGGAGATATATTCGGATCATAAAAGCCTTAAATATTTCTTCACTCAAAAAAGAACTCAACATGCGGCATAAATGACGTTGGCTCGAGCTATTGAAAGACTACGACCACACTATTCAATACCATCCCGTAAAGCGAAGCGTGGTAGGTGGACGCATTGAGTAGAAGATCATATGCGGAACGAAAAGTGCGATGATGTCAAGTATACGATAGAGCCAACTTTAATAGAAAAAGTTAAGGTTGCTCAAGCCACCAGGCCAGAAATGATGCGTATGAAGAAGAAAGTACAAGAAGGAGCTATTCCGTAAGCGAGAATTGATGAAGAAGGAATACTTCGAGTACACTCTAGACTTTGTGTCCCTAACGACTCTGATTTGAAGTACAAGATTATGATGGAGGCACACAATACACCATTTGCAATCCATCTCGGAAGTACTAAAATGTATCGTGATCTTGACATACATTTTGGTGGAGCGATATGAAGAGAGAGATTGCAAAGTTTATCTCAATGTGTTTAACTTGTCAACGTGTAAAGGCGGAGCATCTAGTACCTAAGGGTCCGTTGCAACCACTTGAGATTTAGGAATGGAAGTGGGAACACATTACCATGGATTTCGTTACGGGTCTTCCTATGGTTTCTCAAGGCATTAATGCTATTTGGGTTATTGTTGATAGATTAACCAAATCGCTTCATTTCTTGCCGATACGGAGACTTATTCCTTGAACGTCTTGCTAGTATACGTAAATGAGATTGTGAGGTTGCATGGCATGCCCTGTATCCATAGTTTTGGATCGTGACCCAAGATTCACTTCAAGATTTTGGGTTAGCTTGCAAAAAGCTATGGGCGCGGATTTGCGATTTAGTTCGGCATACCATCCCCAAACCGGACGGACAATCGAGAGGACTATTCAAACTCTTGAAGATTTATTAAGACTCGTGTCCTAGACTTCAAGAGGCGGTTGGGATAAGTATTTACCATTGGTGGAATTCTCCTACAACAACAGCTTATCGTGCAAGTATAGGTGTGGCTCCATTCAAGCATTGTATGGGACGAAAATGTCGTTCTCCAATATGTTGGGATGAGGTGGGTGAAGCAACATTGTTGGGACCCGAGTTAAGATACGCATATGACTCACCGAAAAGATCCAAATAATTCGACAACGATACAAACGGCTCAAGATCGACAAAAGAGTTATGCGGATCTTCATCGAAAGGACGTGGAATTTAATGTAGGGGATCATGTATTGTCATGCGAGTTGCTCCATGGAAGGAGTTACAAGATTTGGGAAGAGAGGAAAGCTCAATCCACGATTTATTGGTCCATTTCAAATTCTTGACCGAGTAGGAAATGTAGCCTATAGACTTGCGTTACCTCGAGTATGTCTCGTGTTCATAATGTGTTTCACATATCGTACATTTCGTAAATATGTGAAAGACCCAACCACGTTATTGAGTTAGAACCGGACGAGATAGTCAAGACTTAACGTATGAGGAGGTACTATCAAGATCTTGGATAGGAAGGAGCATGTCCTACTGTAGAAAGGTCATACCACAAGTTAAAGTTTTGTGGAGGAATCATGCTATAGAGGAAATGACACGGGAATTGGAAACGAAAATGAAAGCGAGGTATCCTCACCTTTTCAAACACCAGTACGTCACGCCAATTTCGAGGACGAAATTTCATAAGGAGGGAGGTTGTAAGACCAAAAATTTTTAAATAAAAAGGAATTTCCTTTATTTATTATTTTGAAATAGTAAGGGTTGATTTGATTAATGTGGATAGTTAAGGGTTAAATACTTAAATATTTCAAAATAAAGCAAGTGGTTATAAAATATTCATTTTGTTTAGGGAATATTCGTTTGGTCGTGGAATATTAAATCTTTGTCGGGGAATATTCACGACGACAAGTAGCAAACCATGTGTGGGCCCCATAACTTGAAAGCGATTGGATGAAGAAAATGACAAATATAAGTTGGTTAAAAATAATCTGCGTAGTTGTTACCGTATTAAGATCGTTGGAATACTCGATTGGTTAAAATCTGAATCTGGCGTGGTTCATTGCGAAGACATTGCGGTATTGCACAAGATTGTTGAATTATTGATCCTTACGTAAGAAGGCACTACTCAATAATTTTCACAAGAGAATTCTTGTTCAATATTTTATTTTATTGATTCAATAATTCTGCGTTGATATTTTATATTATTGTTGTTCAATAATTGTCACCGCACATTATCTCCATTATCGGATCAATAATTCATATTATTTAAATAATATTATTAGATAGCATTATTGGCAATGTCTAGAAAGTTACGTCAAGGAGAGGTTTGGTCACCTAATTGCTGTGAGAAGGAGAAATCCTTATCGAAAGCCCTCTTCCCGGGAACTTTTGGTCATTATAATTGTGATTCGTAATATTATTTGTGAATAATTAATTATTGATTCATATGATAAAGAAATATTTATTTTATGTGGATATAAATGATGGATTTATTTATGTGGTTATAAATGAAGAAATTATTGTTGAGGTGTTTTATCAAGTATTTTATCGGATTGGAGGTATTAAAAATCAAATCGGGGTTTTGAGATATATTAAGGGGTTATAATTTTAATCCGACCGTTGGATTGTGGTAATTTTGGGTATGTTATACATACATAAGTTGAGTATATGTCCACAAATTTTGAACCGTTAAAAATGCACGAATGATTTGTTATGAATTTTAAGAGGTGTCGATTAGGAAATTAGGGTTATAATTGATTTTGGTGGAAAATTCTAGAATTGAGTGGGCCCCACTTGTGGTTGGTGAAGAAATGTGCTGAATTTTATTTCAAATGTGGTGGGTGGCAATAGTAGCGAGTAAAGCCATCGTGTGGTTAGTCGAGTCAAGTCTGCTTGGTACGGCTAACATTTTCCTATAAATAGAGGGCTAAGTTAGAATTGAAAATCACACCGTAAACAAAGTTTCTCTTCTCTCTCTATATTATTGAGCGTATTTTGTGAGTATTCGGATACTTTGAGAGTTCTTTGCTCAATACAAGTTTCATTCAAAGATCACTTAGGACCTTTCCTTCCAAAATCTTGATTCTTCGAGGTAAGGGATATTATTTTTTTTCGTAATGATATTATTTCTTCAATATCATTATCTTTGAAATATTGATTGGAACTTTTATCAAATTTGGAACTTTTTTCATGTCTGGGGTTACTATTCATGAGTTACTATTCACGAGTTACTATTCATGAGTTACTATTCACGAAGTTACTTATTCACGAGTACTATTAAGCTTAAGCGTGAAAATATTTTTTGTGGAATTTCTATCTTTTGGTGTGAGAGTTACTATTCACGTATCTGCAAGACTATTCACATACTCTGACTATTCATCGAAAAATAAAATTTCTTCTTTTCGTCAAAATATCTATTCTCGGATACTAGCTTTGATTGTATCCATGTTTTGATCATTCTTGAATTTTACACCACCGTGATTATTTTGAGGTATTTTTGAATGTGGATAAAATCAAGTACGAATCCTTAATCCTTAATCCTTGTCATTTTGTTTCACTTTGGATTCGTTTCTTTAAAATATTTTCATCATCCTCGGCCTTAAATGATGATATTATTGAATATCTTTGGCGTAGAGTGCAAATATGAATGATTTCGAGAAGAATATCTTTGGCCGTAGTGCAGAAGATGAGCAGTGTTGAGATGAACACGATCGGTGATTAATATCTTTGGCACAGTAGAAAAAGATGAACAGTGTTTAAATGAACATGACGGTGATGAATATCTTTGGCCAGTAGTGCAAAGATGAATATTTGATTCGAGATGTATATTGATTGATGTTACAGGGGATAAAAGATAGAGCGATGAACTTTTAAATTCATACATGAAGATAGTAGTTTGCATTCTCTACTTAATTCTTCTAATGAATTATTATTTCATTGCGAATATTGATTTAAAATTTGTTGTCTATTGTATTCTATTAAATTTTTCCTGTTGAAGACTAACGATAATTTGTTGTATATTATCTTAGTCATAATATTCTTTTCTTGAGCTAGTTGAGCTCACCCTTTTCCTTTTGTTCCATTCTTCTCGTGAGGGCGAGAATATAGCGAGTACTTAGCCTGGGTATGGAATGAAGGTTTTAGAAAGGATTGTTTAGTAGTCCTCACCATTTTTGTAAAATAATGTATCAATAAATGTGATGAGGATTTATTTGAGTATAGATATTGTCAGAAGATAATATTTGTATTCAAACTCACGCTTTCTTGTTGTAATAATAAAGTTGTAGTTGTTTACGTATCATGTATTGACAACTCAGAATGGGTGATGTATACCTATTTTGGGGCGTCACATATAACATTTGGATTAAGGTATTATAAATATGGATATGAATTTTATTATGAAACTTTATCTTTTCGTGTCGAGGTTACTATGCACGATATCTGGGACTATGTATTTAACACGGGTACTATTCACAACAAATTGGTTTCTTCTCTGACTAAATTATCGTTGATTTATGAATCTTACTCTTGAAATTAAAACCATGTTTTGATTATATTATTTTTATATAACATTCTTATAACCCTAATGATGATATTTCTCTTTGACTTGAGTGTAAAGATGGGTAGATTATTGGTATGATCGTGACCATAGGTTCTCTTTGGCCAGTAGTGCAAAAGTTGAATTGTTGACTGGTATGATCATAACCATTGAATTTACAATTGAATATTTTTAGCTTAAGTGCAAAGGTGAATTGATCAACATGGTTATAATTATTGTTATATAACTTCTGAAATGATTATGTATTTCTTTGATATATGAATATCTTTGGCTCGTTGTGCAAAGATGACCTGTTGTTGAATAACTTTAGCCTGTAGTGCAAAGATGAATTATTGATGAATATCTTTGGCTCGTAATGCAAAGATGACCTGTTGTTGAATATCTTTAGCCTGTAGTGTAAAGATGAACTGTTGATGAATATCTTTGACCCGTGGTGCAAAGATGAATTTATTAGTATGATTATGAACAGGAACTGTGATTTGGTATAACCATGATATTTGATGTTTCAGGTAAAGACAGGTGATGAAAATTATCTTCGTCGTCCGGATGAGAAGAGAATTTAGAATCACAATTATGATTATGAGTTATTCATATGATCGTGGAAAGGAACCGTTAATTGATGTTATAGGGATAAAATATTGTTGGTGGACTTTTAACGTGAGAAGACAATAGACTTTATAGTCTATTTGACTCTTTTAATGGATTGCTCGTTCCGCTGCAACTATGGTTGAAAAGTTTTATCATCTACCATATGTTCTAAATCTACGATTCATTCTTGATGAAGACTATTGATAATTTATTTATCTTTAGTCATAATATTCTTTATCGAAAGCTAGTTGTGCTCACCCTTTTGTTTCACAATTCCTTCGTGTAATAAAAGTGTATTTGGGTCGAGCGGGAATAACGAGGAATAGAGTGGTGGTCTATAGATGTTGAGGGTGAGGTGAATTTAACTTGGAAGGGTGTTTTGTCACTATCATACAAGATGTCTAATGACATACAACCTCGTGTTATCATAAGACATGGTTGTGCTTTCATCCACTTGTTGAGTATATTTACAAGCACTACCTATATAATCTTGGTGTTTGTTTGGAGTATAATACCCAATTAGAGGCAGTGGAGATAATGATATGTCAAGAGAAGACTCACCATTGGGAAGAATATGATAGTAATCTTCTCGTTTTTTCTTTGGGGTCTATCAATCAACCAAGGATAATTACGTGGCCATATGATATCTACCATAACCTAAAAGCATGGCCTCCCATGTACGAAGTTTTCTTGAGCACTTCCCAAAGATTCTAATTTCTAAAAGCAGTTTTTGACTATACCTTTATGTAAGGTGTCATTGTGACGTACTTTCTGATTGGTATATATTTGTATCCAAACTCACAAAGATATGTGTTGTTGTATTTTGCACGACAATTGTTGTAATAAAGTTGTAGTTGTTTTCTCGTACCATATATTTGGCGACTCGAGAATGGGTTGGATGGAATGGACCTATTTTGGGGTTGTTACATTTGGTATCGAGCTTAGGGATATGATCTCCAGCGGAGATCGGGATTAGAACTAGGAGGGAGAGATGAGTAAATCCTCAAGCTAAAGTGTGTCCTACCTAAGCTTATTTGTTGGTCGGTCATAATATCGGGATATTATGTGATATATTAATTTGTTAAATTAACCCTTGTTTTGAAGTTGTATTCTAGAATGATATCTCGAAATACGGGGAGATGAGCAATGGAGAAATCATGATGACGGGAAAGATGAAATCTGAAATGAAAGCAAGGTATTCTCAACTCTTTGAAATACAGTGCATGAAATTTCTGGGGACTAAATTTCATAAGGAGGGAGATCAGTAAGACCCGAATTTTATGAAATAAAAGTATTCAATTTTTCTTATAATTACTATTCAAGAAATGGTTAAATTGATAAAAGTTAAAGTTAGGGTGATATATGAATTTTTTTCAAAATACACAAGTGGTTATAAAATATTCATTGTTGTTGAGGGAATATTCGTTTGGTCGTGGAATATTCTTTACGTCGGGGAATATTAACGATTTGACAAGCAGCCCATTTATGGGCCCCATAACGTAATAAGCTTGATCGGATGAAAAGCGACAAAATTAAGTTTTTATAAATAACGGCGTAATCGTTACTCATAACATCTTTGTTGGAATACCCGGTTGGTAAAGTAAAGTAATACGTCTGGCGTTGTTGCACAAAGAAGCATACGGTATTGACAGATAGTATTTTTCAATTATTGATTCTTACGTGAGAAGGCACTTTACTCAATAATTGTTACATAGAATTACTTGCTCAATATTTTATTTTATTGATTCAATAATTCTGCGTGTTGATATTTTATATTATTGTTGTTCAATAATTATCACTTTGCAAGATTTCCCATTATCGGATCAATAATTCATATTATTTGAATAATATTATTAGATAGCATTATTGGCAATGTCTAGAAAGTTCATCAAGGAGAGGTTTGGTCACCTAATTCGCTGCGCGAAGAAGGAGAAATTCTTATTGGAAAGCCCCCTCTTTCTGAGGAACTACTTTGGTCATCATAAATGTGATTCGTAATATTATTTGTGAATAATTAATTATTGATTCATATGATAAGAAAATATTTATTTGATGTGGATATAAATGATGGATTTATTTATGTATTTATAAGTGAAGGAATTAATGATGAGGTGTTTTATCAAGATTTGTCGAAATGGAGAACAAAATATGGGATTTTCGGAAAAATTAGTTTATTACTTGATTTTGTAAAATCCATAACTCTTTTTGTGTATAATGAGTTAAGAGATGAGCCATATATCAAAAGAAAGCCCTAGAAGTAAGCTAACTGTAGAAATTTGAATCACCCAAAATTCTTTGTAGATATTTCGTGGTGAAATTTTGAATGAAATGGTCCAAGGACTAATAGTCCGAAAAATCGGTGTTCTTCACTATATTAAGTGAGTTATAAATATTTAATCCGACTAGTTGGATCGTTGTAATTTTTGGATATGTTATACATATATAAGTTGAGTATATGTCCACAAATTTTGAACCGTTAAAATGAGCGTATAATTTGTTATGAATTTTAAGAGGTGACTGATTCGGAAATTAGGTTATAAATGATTTTGGTGGAAAATTCTAGAATTGGTGGGCCCCACTTTTGGTTGGTGAGAAATGTGCTGAATTTTATTTCAAATGTGGTGGGTGGCAATAGTAGCAGGTAAAGCCATCAGGTAGCAGGTCAAGTCTGCTTCGGCGGGCTAACATTTTCCTATAAATAGAGGGCTAAGTTAGAATTGAAAATCACACCAGAAACATAAGCTTTCTCTCTTTCTCTCTCTAGATTATTGGGTGTATTTTGTGAGTATTTAGATACTTGGTGAGTTGATATTCATCAGTGCAAGTTTCCTTCAACGTCATATCCGATGTCCAAATGTAAGTCTTTGCTTCTTTTGAGGTAAGGATAGTAAGGGATATTATTTTTTTCAGTAATGATATTATTTCTTCAATATCGTTATCTTTGAAATATCGTTAGAACTTTTATCAAATTTGGAACTTTTTTATGGGGGGGTTACTATTCATGAGTTCTTATTCACGAGTTACTATTCATGAGTTACTATTCACGAGTTACTATTCACAAGTACTATTCATGAAGCGTGAAAATGTTTTTGTGGAATTTCTATCTTGGTGGTGTTGAGTTACTATTCACGATATATTACACTATTCACGATATCTGGCACTATTCACGAATCAAGACTATTCAATAGAAAAATGAAAATTTTTCTTTTCGCCTAAAATATCTATTCGGATACTAGCTTTGATTGTATCCATGTTTTTGATCATTCTTGAATTTTACACCACTATGATTATTTTGAGGTATTTTGGATGTATAGATTAGGAGTTATGGATTTTATGAGAAAAGACTATTTTAAAAGTAACTATTTATAACTCTCTTGCGGTTAACTCCAAAATTGATGAAATTTTTATTGAGAGTACATCTATATAATATCGATTGTACTCTGTGAATTTTGAATTTTGGATAAAAGTACAATTTATGATAAATATTTAAATATTCAAATGGTTTTGGCCATATGAAAAATAGTAAATGAATTTTTAAATTTCGAGAAAATATATGTTCAATATGGGACTATTTTACGCTAAATCCTTAAAAGAAATATTTTTAGAATCGATTTGGTATTTTTCATGAAAATGTTCTAGTTATGAGTAAATGAATTAAATATGTTATGTGAAGTAAGAAAATTGGAAAATATGATTTATTGGCTTGAGAATCATATATGAGATATATGCAGATTTTTATGAGGGTTTTGGTTAATGATGATGAAATCTTATGAGTTTGGCATTTTAGATGATTAAATGCATTAATTATTAAAGTGTAAATAATTGGATTAAATTATTTATAAGTTTGAGAAATGATTAAAATATTATTATAATATTAATAATATTAGATTATGAGATTTTGAGTAATTTATAATGTAAGACCCAAATTTTTTAAATAAAAGGAATTTCCTTTATTTATTATTTTGAAATAGTAAGGGTTGATTTGATTAATGTGGATAGTTAAGGGTTAAATACATAAATATTTCAAAATAAACAAGTGGTTATAAAATATTCATTTTTGTCTGGGAATATTCGTTTGGTCGTGGAATATTAGATCGTTAAAGGGGAATATTCGCATGCGACGCAAGCGAAATGTGTGTGGGGCCCCATAACTAAAAGCGATTGGATGAAGAAAACGACAAATATAAGTTGGTTAAAAATAACGGCGTAGTTGTTACCGTTAAGATCTGTTGAATACCCCGGTGGTTAAAATACGCTGTGGTCGCATAAAGAAAGACACCAGACGTACAATGATTGTTGAATTATTGATCCTTACGTAGAAGAAGGCACTACTCAATAATTTTCACAAGTAGTTATCGCTCAATATTTTATTTTATTGATTCAATAATTGTCTGCGTTGATATTTTATATTATTGTTGTTCAATAATTGTCACCGCGCATTATCTCCATTATCGATCAATAATTCATATTATTTAAATAATATTATTAGATATAGCATTATTGGCAAAATGTCTAGAAAGTTGGTCAAGATATAGGGATATTATGTGATATATTGATTTCTTAATTAACCCTTGTTTTATGACAAGATTTGAGAATGTCGATCGAGAATATTAACAATGGAAATGAGAACGTGAGACGCCAAAGATTTCACCAACGAGGAGAAGCGCAACACAGGTCGGGCAATGTTCCTCCCATGAACAACACCATGGAGCGAGATGATGAACGAGGGATGTTTAGAAGTTTTTGCGATTCATGCAAAATCGCACGAGGAGACTCGTGTTCAAAATGCGGGAGGAAATGATAGCAATTCACGGGTTGTCACAAACCAAGCGATTCAAAGAGTTAGGACCACCGAATTTAAGGGAAAGCCGATCCGATCATGGCGGAAACATGGGTCAAGCAAATTACCAAGATATTCGATGTCTTGGGATGCACGGAGGAATGAAGGTTCCATTCGCCACCTTTATGTTCCGTGGTGGTGAGGCAGACTCACTTGGTGGGAGTCTCGTGAAGCGTATCTATCCACCAAGACTCAAAGATGTCTTGGGAGACATTTCAGAGACTATTTAATGACAAATACTTTCCGAAAGTGTTCGGCTATATGAAGGAAGTGGAGTTCATCGATTAGAGCAAAACAACATGACGGTGTCTCAAAGACGAGGCAAAGTTTGCAGAGTTATCAAAGTTTCAGACCTCATTTGGTGGAGAATGAGGAACGATGACGCGGATGTTTCTTAGAGGTTTGAAACCCCAGATACGCCAAAAGATCTCATTTCTCATAAACTTTCTCTTTATTCGAGATGTTGTAAACAAGGCTCAATTATTAGAGCGAGATAACGAGTACGGTCAACCGAGGACCATAACGAGGATCGCACGTAGAGAAAGAATCAATGTAATAATGATAACTGCGGAGAAAGAAAGCATGACGGATGAAATGGTAACCACTCGGTGGTAATCATGGTTATGAAAATGTAAGAAGCGAGTCGGAGGAGATTTTAAAAGAGGAGATTTAATAACGACTATGTGAAGACGCAGCGGTCACGGTCTTAAAGAATCGGGCTCTAAGGGAGGAGAACGACCACCTGGCCATATGCTACAAATCTGGAAAAGAGGGACATATCGGTCAAACCGCCCACAACAGTTCAAGGTATGCTATAGTTGTGGAAAGGAAGGACATATTTCGAGATTAGACGCAGAGATGAAACCTAGTTCAATGGGACGGTGACTCAAAAGATCGTCCCGTAAAAGTCAAAGTCAACGATTCCGGAAGAGCGTTTGTTCAGGATCGGTCATAATGCGAGGAACCCAAACGAGGTGATCACGGTAAGCTATTTATAAATTCTGCGAAGTTTATACCTTACTTGATACCTGGTGCTACCCATTCATTTATCTCTCCCGCATGTGCTCAACGCTTAAACTTGACTCAGGAGAAATTAGACTTTGATCTATCTGTGGAAACTCCGTTAGAGAAACTTTCATCACATCCATCGCTTATAAATCTTGTTTGATTCAAGTTGGCACCATTACCTTACCATTGACCTTATCTCTTTAAAGATACTTGCTTTTGATGTGATTTTAGGAATTGATTGGTTAAAAATGAGCGTATAATTTGTTATGAATTTTAAGAGGTGACTGATTCGGAAATTAGGTTATAAATGATTTTGGTGGAAAATTCTAGAATTGGTGGGCCCCACTTTTGGTTGGTGAGAAATGTGTCAATTTTATTTCAAATGTGGTGGGTGGCAATAGTAAATAGTAAAGCCATCGTGTAAAGAAGTCAAGTCCGCTTGGTACGGGCTAACATTTTCCTATAAATAGAGGGCTAAGTTAGAATTGAAAATCACACCGTAAACATAAGCTTTTCTCTCTCTCTAGATTATTGGGTGTATTTTGTGAGTATTTAGATACTTGGTGAGTTGATATTCATCGCTGCAAGTTTCCTTCAACGTCATATCCGGCGTCCAAATGTAAGTGCTCTTTTTGAGGTAAGGGATAGTAAGGGATATTATTTTTTTTTCGTAATGATATTATTTCTTCAATATCGTTATGCTGAAATATTGGTTAGAACATTTTATCAAATTTAGAACTTTTTCATGTCGGGGTTACTTATTCATGAGTTATTATTCACGAGTTACTATTCATGAGTTACTATTCACGAGTTACTATTCACAAGTACTATTCATGAAGCGTGAAAATGTTTTTGTGGAATTTCTATCTTTTGGTGTTTGAGTTACTATTCACGATATACGAATTATTCACGATACTAAAGACTATTCACGAATACAAAGACTATTCATAGAAAAATGAAAATTTTTCTTTTAAATCTAAAATATCTATTCGGATACTAGCTTTGATTGTATCCATGTTTTGATCATTCTTGAATTTTACACCACTATGATTATTTTGAGGTATTTTTGGATGTATAGATTAGGAGTTATGGATTTTATGAGAAAAGACTATTTTAAAAGTAACTATTTATAACTCCTCATGGTTAACTCCAAAATTGATGAAATTTTTATTGAGAGTACATCTATATAATATCGATTGTACTGTGAATTTCGAATTTTGGATAAAAGTACAATTTATGATAAATGTTTAAATATTAAATTGGTTTTGGCCATATGAAAAATAGTAAATGAATTTTTAAATTTGAGAAAAATATATGTTCAATATGGGACTATTTTATGCTAAATCCCGTAAAAGAAATATTTTTAAGGCGATTTGGTATTTTTCATGAAAATGTTCTAGTTATGAGTAAATGAATTAAATATGTTATGTGAAGTAAGAAAATTGGAAAATATGATTTATTGGTTTGAGAATCATATATGAGATATATGCAGATTTTTATGAGGGTTTTGGTTAATGATGATGAAATCTTATGAGTTTGGCATTTTAGATGATTAAATGCATTAATTATTAAAGTGTAAATAATTGGATTAAATTATTTATAAGTTTGAGAAATGATTAAAATATTATTATAATATTAATAATATTAGATTATGAGATTTCCGAGTGATTTATAACATTTGGATTAAGGTATTATAAATATGGATATGAATTTTATTATGAAACTTTATCTTTTCGTGTCGAGGTTACTTATGCACGATACACGGGACTATGTATTTAACACGGGTACTATTCACAACAAATTGGTTTCTTCTCCGACCAAATTATCGTTGATTTATGAATCTTACTCTTGAAATTAAAACCATGTTTTGATTATATTATTTTTATATAACATTCTTATAACCCTAATGATGATATTTCTTTCGACTTGAGTGTAAAGATGGGTAGATTATTGGTATGATCGTGACCATAGGTTCTCTTTGGCCAAGAAGTGCAAAAGTTGAATTGTTGGTGGTATGATCATAACCATTGAATTTACAATTGAATATTTTTAGCTTAAGTGCAAAGGTGAATTGATCAACATGGTTATAATTATTGTTATATAACCGAAATGATTATGTATTTCTTTGATATATGAATATCTTTGGCTCGTTGTGCAAAGATGACTGCATATTGAATATCTTTAGCTTTGAAGTGCAAAGATGAATTATTGATGAATATCTTTGGCTCGTAATGCAAAGATGACTTGTTGTTGAATATCTTTAAACCAGTAGTGTAAAGATGAATCTGTTGATGAATATCTTTGATTCGTGGTAAAAAGATGAATTTATTAGTATGATTATGAGCAGAGGCGTGATTTGGTATAACCATGATATTTGATGTTTCGAGGGTAAAGACAGTGATGAAAATTATCTTCATTCCGGATGAGAAGAGGAATTTAGAATCACAATTATGATTATGAAGTTATTCATATGATCGTGGAAAGGAACTGTTGATTGATGTTACTGAGGGATAAAATATTGTTGGTGGACTTTTAACGTGGAGAAGACAATAGACTTTATAGTCTATTTGACTCTTTTAATGGATCGCTTTCGTTCACCGCAACTATGGTTGAAAAGTTTTATCATCTACCATATGTTCTAAATCTCGATTCATTACTTGATGAAGACTATTGATAATTTATTTATCTTTAGTCATAATATTCTTTATCGAGCTAGTTGTGCTCACACCCTTTTGTTTCACAATTCCTTTCGTAATAAAAGTGTAATCGGGTCGAAGGGGGGAATAGCGAGGAATAGAGTGGTGGTCTATAGATGTTGAGGGTGAGGTGAATTTAACTTGGAAGGGTGTTTTGTCACTATCATACAAGATGTCTAATGACATACAACCTCGTGTTATCATAAGACATGGGTTGTGCTCATCCACTTGCTTGAGTATATTTACAAGCACTACCTATATAATCTTGGTGTTTGTTTGGAGTATAATACCCAATTAGAGACAAAGTGGAGATAATGATATGTCAAGAGAAGACTCACCATTGGGAAGAATATGATAGTAATCTTCTCGTTTTCTTTGGGGGTCTATTGGGTCAACCAAGGATAATTCTCGTGGCCATATGATATCTACCATAACCCTAAAAGCATGGCCTCCCATGTATACGAAGGTTTTCCTTGAGCACTTCCCAAAGATTCTAATTTCTAAAAGCAGCTTTTTGACTATACCTTTTATGTAAGGTGTCATTGTGACGTACTTCAGCTTGGTATATATTTGTATCCAAACTCACAAAGATATGTGTTGTTGTATTTTGCACGACAATTGTTGTAATAAAGTTGTAGTTGTTTTCTGTACCATATATTTGGCGACTCAGAATGGGTTGGATGGAATGGACCTATTTTGGGGTTGTTACATATATGATATTTAGGATCTCTTGTTGGCGATCAAATTAGATTTACACATAAGGAGAATTTCAAATAATTAGCGATCGCGGTTATCTAGAGTTATTAATCTCATTGAAGGATAAATAATGTAAAACTTGATTACTCCATAATTGTGAAAGGTGACATTGAACTAAAAAATTGAAGCTTTTAAATCATTGTTATTGCTTCTTAGTTTATTATTGCTAATTTAGTTAATCAATTCAAAACCCCCTTTTCATTAGAAATCATAAGATAAATATAAAACAATACACTATCTGTGTGATCGATCCTTGTTTGTTACTATACTAATTCTTGAGTTATTAGAATAGGAGTAAAGTTTAATTTTGGAGTGCTAAGCGATTGCTCACATGTGATTTCTCCGCCTGCATGTCAACATTGTATTTGTCATGAAGTGAACTTACCATGAATTTCATTTCATAGTAACCACTCCCGACTAATAACCAGTACTAAATAAGGCGGCAACCAGCAATATAACTTACCAATTATATATAAATATATGAAGAATGATTCACATTAAATACTTGTTGTGAATAAAAATGGGTAAACATTATCAATAGTGTTCATTACAAGAATTAATGGCCGAGATAAGAAAAATTCACGTCGTTTGCTACTATTAGTAGTGGACGTAAATTTTTCAGCTATAATCTCGACCGTTGATTCTTATATTAAACGATAGAGATGGTTTATGCCCTTTTTTTGATCCATAACAAATATATGCTATGAATCATTACCATATATATGGGAATGATCCATAACAACTACTTTTTATGAATCAAATGGACAAACACCATCATTAGTGTCCAATACAAGAACCAACGACCAAGTTTAGAAATGATAAATTCACGTCCGCTAGTATTAGTAGCGAACGACGGGTTACATTCGTTACGTACTAATAGTAGTGGATATCGATAATATTTTCAACGGCATCCGCTACTATTAGTAGCGGACAACACCCGTCATCCATTACTAGTAGTGGCGGACATAATCAGTCGTCTGCTACTAATGACAGAGGACGTGAATTTTTCAATTCTATTCTCGGCCATTGGTTCATATATTAAACGATAGAGTTGGTGTATACCTATTTTCTTGATCCATAACAAAAATATGCAATGAATCATTACTCATATATATATCATATCATATCATATCTTCTATTATAATAATGAACGGCCTGAATTAAAAATCACTCTTCGTCATCCGCTAGAATTACTAGAGGATGAGATTAAAACATTCCACGAACAATTATGCCCCTAATTAGGCCAAGTATTCAAAAAAATATTCAGTCCGCTTGAATTGTGAAGAAAGAGGGATAACGATAAATTCGAAGATATGGAGTAACATAGTGAATGTAGCATTTGACACTGGCTTGTTCGTCAACAATTTTTTTGTGCCCTTCATGTCACAAACATCTACCTTTTAACCACTGCTCTTGTAATTTTCTCAAAAATTTCAAAATTTTCTTTTGAATTTTTTTGTGTGTGATGTAATCCTTCCTCTTCAAAAGAAAACAAATCAGTAATTGGGGTTTTGCAGGTTCATGGTCTTAGTATGCACCCGACTTTCGATATCACTGACGATCTTGTCTTGGCCGAAAGAATCTCGACCTGGTTCGAGAAATTGAGTCGAGGCGACGTCGTTTTGATTCATTCACCTGAAAATCCCAGAAAGGTTGTCACCAAACGACTTACAGGCATCGAAGATGATAATATTAGATACATTGTGT
The DNA here is from genome assembly GCA_020205615.1 of Panax quinquefolius. NCBI lineage: Eukaryota > Viridiplantae > Streptophyta > Magnoliopsida > Apiales > Araliaceae > Panax > Panax quinquefolius. The sequence goes on along the minus strand of CM035168.1, from coordinate 101,941,733 downwards.
GAGACCCCAAATTTTATGAAATGAAAGTATTCAATTTTTTTATAATTATTCTATTTAGTAAATGGTTAAATTAATAAAAGGTTAAAGTGAAAATTTTTAAAGTATGCAAGTTGTTATAAAATATTCTTTTTATCGGGGAATATCCATAGGACGACACAATCATTGGCGGACTCCACAATGGATGTATTGTTGTAGTAAGAAAATGACATAATTATCTTTTATAAAAATAACAGCGAAAGTGTTACCGTTAAAACTATTGAACTACCTTGGTAGTAAAAGTACAAAGAATACGCCATGGGTTGCATAGTAACACACCAGCATTGATTATTGATGCTATACGTGAGAAGTCACCTCGCATTATATACTCAATTATTGCCAAAGAATTGCCGCATCATATCTCCTCATATTATCGATTCAATTATTCACTATAGTATACAAAGATTTTCATAATTCAAATAGAAAAACAGTAATAAATGCATTATCGCTATCTGCACTAAAAGCCAAAGATATTCATCACTGGTCATGTTTTCACACAGAATATCTTTGCAAAATACAACAAAGACCGATGTTCCAAATAATTGAACGTAATTTCAAATCACGAATTTACTGCTTTTTCAATTTCAATTTTCAAAATTCATTCACAATCAATTTTTCAAGAAAATCAGATACGGGCCAGTTTACATTTAATCTAAATTTTCATTTCAAAGATTTAACTTTTAAAGTTTTCCAAAATTTAATTCATAAGAGAAACTTCGCTTGTCCATTTAAGATTAAACACAATAATAATATAAATTTCACATTCTTAATTTTTCCCATTCAAACTTCCGCTAATCGCAATTCAAAATCATTGAAGATCACCCACAGACAATTCCTCTATTTGACACATCAGAAGAAATTTCATTTTTCGTTTAATTATGTATTTCACACCTTTGAATAATATCACCAATTTAAGATGTTATCAGACACGGATTAGTAATATTTTGAATTAGTCATCGTAAATTTTTAATCAAATATAAATCCTTCCAATCCACAATCATGCTGTCGCATTTCTGCACCGCACCAATACTGCCAAAATGATATCCTAAGAATTCTTCCCATTTCATCGGTTCCAATCAATTTTCGCCAAATCTCCTCAGACACACAATTTTCTTGTCTTCATGAGGCCTTGCATTTCATGTTTCTTTAAGCTTTCAGTTTTAAGTCCAGCCGTTCCACTCATGCATTGCACATCATTCACACCAATACGATTCATCTTCCAGACGTCGCGCTTATTTAAGTACAAAGACAGATTCCACTTTTTCAATTAACTCAATCTAAATTTAAAGATGATTTCATCCACGCTTTCTGCTCAACAACTTTGTATTGCTTCAATCTTCACGATTCACTGATACTTCAACTGGCTGATCCGACGAAGATCAAGCAATACAAAGTCGGGAGAAACCGTCGCTGATCAAGACGAGCTTTCGGCTTAATGGTTATTATCTGAGATTCGTGGAAGGGTTTTCTAATCGCTACTCCATTAACTCAAATTTAACCCTAAGGATACAAAATTGCTTCGAGTTTAAGAACGCGAGAAAAGTTTCCAAGAGCTTAAGAGGAGACTTATTTCTAAGACTGTTTCTAACAATACCATCTCGTTTGGATGGATTTGTTATCCGCAATGATGCTTCGTGCAAAGGGTTAGGATGTGTTCTCACGCAACGGGAAAGTCATAGCCTACGCCTCATGACAACTTAAAGAGTATGAGAGGAATTATCCTACTCATGATCTAGAGTCAGTAAGTAGCTGCCGCTTAAAGATATGGAGGCACTATCTATATGGGGAGAAAGTGGAGATATATTCGCACCATAAAAGCCTTAAATATTTCTTCACTCAAAAGAACTCAACACGCGGCAAGCAATGACGCTGGCTCGAGCTATTGAAAGACTACGCACCACACTATTCAATACCATCCCGAAAAGTCTTAACGTGGGTAGCCGGCGCGCTGAGTAGAAGATCATATGCAGGAACGAAAAGCGATGATGTCAAGATATACGACAGAGCCAACTTTAATAGAAAAGTTAAGGTCGCTTCAAGCCACCGAATCTTGAGCCGATGCGATGAAGAAGAAAGTACAAGAAGGAGCTATTCCTAAGCGTAGAATCGATGAAGAAGGAATACTTCGAGTCCACTCTAGACTTTCAGGTTCCTAACGACTGATTTGAAGTACAAGATTATGATGGAGGCACACAATACACCATTTTCAATCCATCTCGAAGTACTAAAATGTATCGTGATCTTCTACATACATTTTGGTGGAACAATATGAAAGAGAGATTGCAAAGTTTATCTCAATGTGTTTAACTTGTCAACGGTAAAGGCGAAAGCATCTAGTACCTAAGGGACCGCAGAACCACTGAGATTCAAATGGAAGTGAACACATTACCATGGATTTCAAGTTACGGGTCTTCCTACGGCTTCTCGTGGCATCAATGCTATTTGGGTTATTGTTGATAGATTAACCAAGTCCGCTTCATTTCTGCCGACACGGAGACTTATTCACTGAACGCCTTGCTAGATGTACGTTGAATGAGATTGGAGGTTGCATGGCATGCCCAGATCCATAGTTTTGGATCGTGACCCAAGATTCACTTCAAGATTTTGGGTTAGCTTGCAAAAAGCTACGGGCACGGATTTATTTATCTGGCTTTAAGATACCATCCTCAAACGGACGGACAATCGAAAGGACTATTCAAACTCTTGAAGATTTATTAAGACTCAGGTCCTGTGACTTCAAGAGCAAATTGGATAAGTATTTACCATTGGTAGAATTCTCCTACAATAACAAAGCTTATCGTGCAAGTATAGTGTGGCTCCATTTCAAGCATTATATGGACGAAAGTGTCGCTTCCAAAGATGTTGGGATGAGGTGGGTGAAGCAACATTGTTAGGACCGAAGTTAAGACGTATGACTACTTTTAAAAGATCCAAATGATTCGACAACGATACAAACCAAGACAAGATCGACAAAAGAGTTATGGATCTTCATCGAAAGGACGGAATTTAGTGTGGGGATCATGATTGTCATGAAGTTGCTCCATGGAAGGAGTTACAAGATTTGGGAAGAGAGGAAAGCTCAATCCACGCATTTATTGGTCCATTTCAAATTCTCGACCGAGTAGGAAATGTAGCCTATAGACTCGCTGCTATCTCCGAAAGTATGTCTCGTGTTCATAATGTGTTTCACATATCCGCATTTCAGAATACGTGAAAGACCCAAACCACGTTATCGAAAGTTAGAACCGGACGAGATAGCCAAGACTTAACGTATGAGGAGGTACCGCCAAGATCTTAGATGAAGGAGGAGATGTCCCACGCCAAGAAAGGTCATACCACAAGTTAAAGTTTTGTGGAGGAATCATGCTATAGAGGAAATGACCCGAATTGAAACTAAATGAAAGCGAGGTATCCTCACCTTTTCAAAACACTGTGTATCGCACGCCAATTTCGAGGACTAAATTTCATAAGGAGGGAGGTTGAAGACCCCAACTTATTATTAATGAAATTTAATTTTCTATTTATTATTTTGAAATAGTAAGGGTTGATTTGATTAATGTGGATAGCTAAGGGTAAAATACGCAAATACTTCAAAATAAGTAAAGTGGTTATAAAATATTCATCATTGTTTGGGAATATTCGTTTGGTCGTGGAATATTCAGATCGTTGGGAATATTCGCACGATGCGCAAAAGCCCATGTGTGGGCCCCATAACTGAAAAAAGCGATTGGACGAAGAAAACGACAAATATAAGTTGTTTAAAAATAATAACAGTAGTTGTTACTCGCTAATCCGTTAAAATACTCTATGGTTAAAACACAAGAAGATACCCAGTATTGCACCAATTATTGATTCTTACGTAAGAAGGCACTACTCAATAATGGTTACAGTAATTACCGCTCATTATTTTATTGATTTAATAATCATTTGCGTTGATATTTTATATCATTGTTGTTTCAATAATCACACATTACAAGTATTTTTTTATTATCGAAACAATAATTCATATTATCCGAATAATATTATTAGATAACATTATTGGCAATGTCTAGAAAGTTCTATCTAAGGAGAGGTTTGGTCACCTAATTGCTACCAAGAAGGAGAAATTCTTATCGGAAAGCCCCTCTTCTCGGGAACCGCCGGTTGTCAATATTCAGGATTCTGTAATATTATTTGTGAATAATTAATTATTGATTCATATGATGAGGAAAATATTGATTTTATGTGGATATAGATGAAGAAAATTTTTAATGTGACAATTGTTGAAAATTGAAATTTTATCTTTTTCGATAAAATAACTCTTATTTAAATATATTATTATATTTTAATAATATAATAATGGTGATATTTTTACAAACTAATGTGGAATATATGAGTATACGAGGAGGAAGAGTATTTTTGTTGCAATAAATGTTTAAAACATGTTAAATATGTCATGGACCCCATTTATTGATCGAAATTTGATTATAAATGTAAAATCGCCTGCTTCAGGATTTTTGGCCAATTTCTATTTGGAATTTGGAAAACTTTCTTCTCAGTAAAGTTGTAGAGAATTGAATTTCCTATAAAAATTCGCGAGATTCGAATTGTCTCGATGAAAGGGCTATTTATTATGAATTATTGAAGTTCAAGTTCAAATAATTAATTTTGGAAGTTTAAAATATTTAAAATTAGAAAAATGTTTTTTTACTTTTTCTAGAATGTGGTATGTGTTTGATGGCTGAAATCAGATTCTAGGCATGCGAGGAAATTTATATAATTATATTATTAATTTATTAAATTTTTTCGCTTGGTGTTTCTAAGCAATTTCCTATAAATAGGTGCTTAGGTTAGAATTAAAAATCACACCGTAAACTCAAGTTTTCTCTCTATATTATCGAGCGTATTCTTGTGAGTATTTTGAGTATACTTTGAGTATTGTTAGAGCGCAGTGCAAGTTCCTTCAAAGACTATATCCTAGATTCCAAATTTAGAAGTACTAATCTTTCGAGGTAAGTGGATGTTATTTTCTTCTCAAATGATATTATTTCTTCAATATCATTATGTGAAATATAGGTTGGAACTTTTTATTAAATTTAGAACTTTTTCATATCGGGTTATTATTCATGAGTTATTATTCACGAAGTTATTATTCATGAGTTACTATTCACTTAGTTACTTATTCACGAGTACTATTCATGAAGCGTGAAGATGTTTTTGGGAAATTTCTATCTTTTGGTGTCTGAGTTACTATTCACGATATTAAGACTATTCACGATATCTGAGACTATTCACGATACAAGACTATTCACCAAAAATAAAATTTCTTCTTTTTGTCCAAAATATCTATTCGGATACTAGCTTTGATTGTATCCATGTTTTGATCATTCTCGAATTTTACACCACTATGATTATTTTTTGAGGTATTTTTGAACATGGATAAAACAAAGTACTAATCCTTAATCCTTAATCCTTGTCATTTTGTTTCAATTGGATTCGTTTCTTTAAAAATATTTTCATCATCCTCGCCTTAAATGATGATATTATTGAATATCTTTGGCCCAGTAGTGCAAAGATGAATGATTTCCGAAGAATATCTTTGGTCAGTAGTACAAAGATGAACAGTGTTTAGATGAACATGATTAATCGATGAATATCTTTGGCCCAGAAAGTGCAAAGATGAATATTTGATTCTGGATGTATATTGATTGATGTTACAGGATAAAAGATAGACGATGAACTTTTAAATTCATACATGTAAGATAGTAGTTTGCATTCTCTACTTAACTCTTCTAATGAATTATTATTTCACTGCGAATATTGATTTAAAATTTGTTGTCTATTGTATTCTATTAGATTTTTCCCTGTTGAAGACTAACGGTAATTTGTTGTATATTATCTTAGTCATAATATTCTTTACTGGGCTAGTTGAGCTCACCCTTTTCCTTTTTGTTCCATTTTTTCTTCTCAGGAGGCGAGAATATAGCGCGAGTATTTAGTGGGTATGGAATGAAGGTTTTAGAAAGAATTGTTTAGTAGTCCTCACCATTTTTGTAAAATAATGTATCAATAAATGTGATGAGGATTTATTTGAGTATAGATATTGTCTAGAAGATAATATTTGTATTCAAACTCACAGTTTTACGGTTGTAATAATAAAGTTGTAGTTGTTTCTGTACCATGTATTGACAACTCAGAATAGGTGATGTATACCTATTTTGGGGGCGTCACAATTAGGGGAGGTGGTGCAAGTTTGATAATATTTGCAGGACTAAATTAAAAATAAAAGAAAAGTTGAAGGTATTATACTGTAATATTTCGAGTCCCAAAACGTGCAATTATCGAAACTATATTTTTCTATAAATAGAAGCTCATTCTTCCTTCATTTCTCACCAATTCACTAAAGCTATAGAGCAATTATTATAGAGAGAAATTATAGAGAGAAAGAAAAAGAGAAGTCTGTTACCTCACTATTCCAGTATGCAGTCTTCTTTTGAGGTAAGGGGTATTATTTCTTTCGTATTCATGAAGAGAGCTTCTGTTATTCCATTTCTTATTATTATGTTGGAATAACCTGTCTATGCGAAGTACCGCATACATGGTGAAATTTTTCTATTATTCCATTCTTTATTATTTTGTCGGAATATCCTGTCTGGGCAGATTACGCACGACCTGGTTCCATTCTTTATTATTCTGTCGGAATATCCATGTCTGCATGCGTATATTACGCATTTGACTTGGTTCCGCTTCTTTATTATTACATTGGGAATAACTGCGTCTGCTGCGGCCAATCGCATGCATGGTGAATTCTTACATTATTCCATTCTTTATTATTCGTTGGAATAACCTGTCTATGTGGATTACCACATGCATGGTGAATGATCCTTTGTATTCATTCCTTATTAAATTGTGGAAATGATCTGTCTACGTGGATTACCGCATGGCGGGTGAAAATCTATTTGCAGTTTCGTAATTTTTCTGACCCTCAAAAATTTTGGAAAAATTTGAAATGATAATTTGATGAGTTTTCTATATTGTGTCCAAAGATGGCGATTTTTGGATGTATAGATTAAGAGTTATGGATTTTATGGGAAAAGACTATTTTAAATTAAACCCTTATAACTCTTTGTGGTTAACTCCAAAATTGGTGAAATTTTTATTGGGAGTACATGTATATAACAGGAGTATACCCTGTAAATTTTAGAATTTTTGGACAAAAGAATAATTTATGATAAATGTCTAAATATTCGGCAGTTTTGGCCATATGAAAAATAGTAAATGAATTTTAAAAATTTTGAGAAAAATATATGTTCAATATGGGACTATATTCTGTTAAATCCCATAAAAGAAATAATTTTGGGACTGATTTGGTATTTTTCATGAAAATGAACTAATTATGAGTAAATGAATTAAATATGTTTTGTGAAGTAACAAAATTGGAAAATAGAATTTTATGGCTTGGGAATCCTATATAGGGTATATCCAAATTTTTGATGAGGGATTTGAACATTGGTGATAAAATCTTATGACTATGGCATTTTTGAATGATTAAATGTATTATTTGGTAAAGTGTAAATAATTGAAATAAATTATTTATAAGTTTAAGAAATGATTAAAATATTGTTATAATATTAATAATATTAGATTATGAGCTTATTAAGTGATTGATAATATTTGGATAAATTTAAAGTCTTTAATATTTATCCTTATTTTTGTTTGATTAATGCTTATATCATTGTCAGCATCCTCATGCTTATATTATGATGAAAGTCATTTTTGGCTTACGTGCAAAGATGGACTGTTGATTATTGGTTTTACAGTTGTATATCTTTGACAGTTGTATATCTTTGGCTTACGTGCAAAGATGGACTGTTGATTATTGATTTTACAGTTGTATATCTTTGGCTTACGTGCAAAGATGAACTATTGATTGATGAGTATATTTGACTTATGTGCATAGATGAACTGTTTATTGGTATGATTATGACCAGGGATCATTCGGTATAATTATGACCCATAATGTTATAAATGATGTGGTAAAAGTCCTCATTGGTCCGTTGTGCATTGATGGATAGTTATTGGTATGATTATAACCAGGGATCATTCGGTATAATCATGACCGTTGATGATTATATGAATATCCTTGGCCGTAGTGCAGAGATGATTCTATGATGTGGATTATTTATTAAGCTAAGTCTCAGCGATAAAATACTGATTATACACTTTTAATTCGTAAAAGATTATAGATATCATGCTCTACTTGACTCTTCTAAAATACAGTTGTATGTCTTTGCCCTTTAGTGCAAAGATGAATTGTTATTGAATATCTTTAGCCGTAGTGGAAAGATGAATTTATTAGTATGATTGTGAGCAGGAATTGTGATTTGGTATAACCATGATTTTTGATATTTCAGGTGAAGATAGGTGATGAAAATTATCTTCGTCCTGTGTGCGAAGAGGAATTTAGAATCACAATTATGATTATGAGTTATTCATATGATTGTGGACATGAATTTTTGATTGATGTTACAGGGATAAAACATTATTGGTAGACTTTTAACATGGAGAAGATAATAGACCTGATGGTCTTTTTGACTCTTCTAATGGATTGCTCGTTACGCTGCAACTATGGTTGAAAAGTTTTATCATCTACCATATGTTCTAAATCTTTGATTTATTATTGACGAAGGCTATTGATAATTTAATTCTCTTTAGTCATGATATTCTTTACTGGGCTATTTGTGCTCACCCTTTGCTTCACAATTCCTTTCAGGTAATAAGAGTGTAGCTGGATCGAGCGGGGATAACAGGAAAATAGTGTGATGGTCCGAGACTGTCGAAGTTTCTCAATACATTATAAAATGGCATGACATGCAACATATAATTGTATTGAGGACCTACGATTTGTGTGTCGTATTTTATACGTCACTTAATAATTGATTTTGGCGAACAACAATAGGGTGATGAGAACCCGACTTTGAAAGCGTCAAAAGTGCACCTCATTAGAATGAATATGATAGTAATCTTCTCGTTCTTCTTTGGGGTCTTAAAATATGTGCAGCTGTATTTTATATGGCATTGTAATAATTTGAGTTTGAATACTGTCTACGAGACAATATTGTATTAAAACTCATAGCTTATGTGTTGTCGTACTCTGCACGACAGATCAATAGTTGTATAAATGAAGTTTGTATGTGATTTTTATAGTATGATATCTAGCGACTCAGAATGGGTCGTGTGGACCTATTTTGGGGGCGTCACAAATGCTATAAGAGCTTAGGGATATGGTCGCTGGCGGAGATAAGAGTCTAGAACTAGGAGGGGAGAGACGAGTTATATACTTCGCTAGTCTGTGATTTACCTAAGCTGAAATTGTTTACTTGATAAGTTGACAAATTGTGATATGTCAATTAACCTTTGTTTTGAAGATATATTCTAGAATGATATCGAAATACGGGGAGATGAAAGCAATGAAAAATCATGATCTGAGAGGATATAACAGGGAAGGTACAATCCCAAAAGAAAGCAAGGTATTCTCATCTCTTGAACTCTATATGACGTAAATTTCGAGGCGAAATTTCATAAGGAGGAGATTGTGAGACCTCGAATTTTATGAAATGAAAGTATTCAATTTTCTTATAATTATTCTATTTAGTAAATAGTTAAATTGATAAAAGGTTAAAGTTAAGGGTGATATGTGAAAATTTTTCAAAGTATACAAGTTGTTATAAAATATTCTTTTTGTTTGGGAATATCCGTAGGGACTCGCACAATCATTGGTGGACTCCACAACCAAGTATTGTCTTTAGTAAGAAAACGTCATAATTATCTTTTTATAAAAATAACAAATGAAAGTGTTACCGTTAAAAGCTGTTGAACTACTTTCGGTAGTAAAAGTACATTATCTGGCGTGGTTGCATAGTAACATTAGCGGTATTGATTATTGATCTTTACGTGAGAAGTCACCATTTATACTCAATTATTGCTAAAGTAATTGTTGCATCATATCTCTCATATTATTGATTCAATTATTGTCACAGTATCATCTGCATAATATGTTATATTATTAAATCAATAATTGAGACGGCAAATGTAAAATCCCAAATTTTACGAATAAAGATTTAAATTTCTCAAATTTTTTTTTGAATATTATGGTGTGGATTTAATATAATGTTATAGTTGTGGGTAATATTTATAAATTTTGTAAAGTATGCAAGTTGTTATATTATATTCGATTGGTCAGAGAATATTCTTTGTGTTGGGGAATATTCGTACGGCGGCACAATCATTGGTGGACCCCACAACGGAATTATTGTTGGATTGAAAAAATGACAAAAAATATTTTATGAAAATAACTAGGAAGTTTTCACAGATTAATCTTTGTTGAACTACTCAAGATAGTAAAAGTATATAGTAATCTGGCGTGCATAAGCGTAGTACACCCGGTATTGATTATTGATGCTTATGTGAGAAGTCACCGGTTTTGTTCAATTATTGCTACGATGAAGTTCTTTGCATAATATCTCACGTTATTTGATTCAATTATTGTTGATTGTTATATATATATATTATATATATATATAAGTTTTGTTTTATTAGTATTATTAATGTAATAAAATGAAAAACTTTTTATATAAAAATGTAATACTTTTATAAAGTTATTCGTTTTATTAAAGTTTGATAAGTAAAATCTTTTTATATAAAATGAGAATACTTTTATAAAGTTATACATTTTATTAGACAATAATTAGATTATATTATATTTTATTATGCATAGTATTTTTTATAATTACTGCATAGTGTTTGCATAGTAAATTTTTTTAAAAGTTATTCGTTTTATTAGATTATAAATAGAATATATTATATTTTATTGTAAACCATACGAATAAAATGCTTAAAGTAAATCGATCGGACCGAATTTCATAGATTGGTTACTTATTCATCCATTCTTCATAAATGAAGCTCATTCCTTCATTATTTCTTTTAATTCTTTGAAACTCTAGAGAAAGCGTAGAGAATTATTCTTCTATAATCTTGAGCGTATTTCTTTAGCGTTTAAGAAAGCTTTGGCGTAGTGCAAGTTTCTTCAAGTATATCCCCGCCTACTAGTGAAAGTACTCTTCTTTATAAGGTAAGGGTATTATTTTTTTATATTCATGAAGAGAACTTACATTATTTCATTCTTTATTATTACGTTGGAATAACTTTGTGATACGTGGCTTACCCTATACTTGGTGATTTTTGTTGTTATTCCATTCTTTATTATTCTATTGGAACATCCTGTTTGTGCGTTTTATCTGGGACTGGTTCGTCTCCGTCTTTATTATTCTATTGGAATATCCTGTCTCATGCATTTTATTTGGGACCTGGTTAAAATCTTTATTATTACATTGGAATAAACCGCTTCGCTAAGTACCGCATGCATGGTGATTTACATTGTTATTCCATTCTTTATTATTACATTTGGAATATCCGCTTGGTGTATTATTAAATGCGACTGGTTCCGATTATTTATTATTCTATTAATAATAACGCATCATGGCTAAGTACCGCATGCATGATGATTTCTTTTGTTATTCCATTCTTTATTATACTAAGTTGGTAAATTTTTTGACTTCTATACTCCATGAAATTAGTGGAATAACCTTGATATTTGCGCTTCATCCAGTATCTTTTCATGGAAATATTCTTCTGAGTATTCTTGAATTTTACTCTACAAAGAAGTATCATGTTGACAATTTGGACGTTATTAGTTCCTGGATAATTTAATTCTTGAACTTGTTTTATTGAATTCTTATATCATTGTCATCATCCTCATGTTTATATTTTGTTGAAAGTCATCGTGGCTTGAAAGTGCATAGATGGACTTGGTATGATTATGACTGGGGATTATTCGGTATAATCATGACCGTAATATTACAAATGATGTGGAAAAAGTCCTCGTTCGCCCGTAGTGCATTGATGGACAATTTTTGGTATGATTATGGCTATGGATTCTCTTGACCAAGGAACAAAGATGAATTATTTTATGGCATGATCGGGACCGTTGATGAAAACACGATTATCTTTGGTCCAGAAGTGCATGGATAATTTGTGGTCGTGATCTAATGAATATCCTTCGTCAGTAGTGTGTGGATGATGTGGATTATTTATTAAAGTGAGTCTCGATTGATAAAAGTGATAAAAACCTTTTAAATCATAGAAGATAGTAGATTTTATTCTTTACTTGACTCTTTTAATGGATTGCTTGTTGCATTTATTGCAGCTTAAACTTGATGTCTATTGTATTTTATCGGTTTAACATTGTTGAAGACTAATGATAATTTATTCGCATTATCTTAGTCATAATATTTCTTCTTGGGCTAGTTGAGCTCACCCTTTCCTTCATTTTTGTTCTCTGAGGAAAATGAGAATGTAGTCGGGACTAGTCGGGGAATGGAGTAGCGGTCAGGATGATAGTATTAGTAGTCCTCACTCATTATTACATTAAATAAGTGTGACAATAAATGTAATGATGACTTATTCTGAGAGTGGATATTGTCTAGAAGACAATATTTGTATTAAAACTCACAGCTCTCTTGTTGTATATTAAAGATTGTATTTGTATTCTGTACCATGTATTTGGTGACTCAGAATAGGTGATGTATTCCTATTTTGGGGACATCACAGCAAAGTTATTCATATTATTATTTGTAATATTGACAATATCTAGAAGTTCTATCAAGGAGAGGTTTGGTCACCTAATTGCGCGCCAATAAGAAAAAATCCTTATCAGAAAGCCCCCTCTTTCCTGGAAACGACCTGGTTGTTAAATATTGGGAGTTATAATATTAATGATGAATATTATTAAAAATCGAATTTGAGTTCGGAGTTGAATTTGGAGACGCGGACGTGATATTTGAGTCCGGAACGATGAAATCAATAGAAATAGACTATAAACACAAAATTTGTCGAGATTGACTTTTTGGTTAAAAAAGTCAACAGTTGACTTTTTCAGAAAAAGTCAAACTTCAAAATTTCAAAAATGAAATTTTTGAGAATAATATTTCCATTATGTTAGAATTATTAGTGTTAGTGAAAATTGACATTTATTTTGATAATAATTGATGTATGGAGGTTATATTGACCAATCGGGTAATTAATCGAATAAATGAGCAATTAATTGCTATTAATTCACATGATTATAACTATTTGTTCACATGTGTGTACTATTGATTCACATTCATGTACTATTAAGGGATGTGGTGCAAGATTGATAATACTTGCATGACTAAGTTAAAAATGGAGGTATAGATGGAGGTATTATATTGTAATTCGTATTTTCACATGATTATAACTATTGAGTCACATGATTGTACTATTAATTCACATTATTTACTATTAAGGGAGGTGGTGCAAGTTTCATAATACTTGCAGGACTAAATTAAAAATGAAAGAAAAGTTGAAGGTATTATACTGTAATATTTCGAGCCCCAAAACGTGTAATTATTGAAACTGTATTTTCCTATAAATAGAATCTCATTCTTCCTTCATTTCTCACCAATTCACTAAAGCTATAGAGCAATTATTATAGAGAGAAATTATAGAGAGAAAGAAAAAGAGAAGTCTGTTACTCCTCATTCCAAAGATGCGAGTCTTCTTTTTAAGGTAAAGGGGTATTATTTCTTTCAGTATTCATGAAGAGATCTTTCGTTATTCCATTTCTTATTATTATGTTGGAATAACTCGCCTATATCACAATACTCGCATACATGGTGAAATTCTTCTATTATTCCATTCTTTATTATTTTGTCGAGGAATATCACATCTGTGCGGATTACGCATTTGACTGGTTCCATTCTTTATTATTACAGCCGGAATATCACATGCGTGCGTATATTACGCATTTGACCGGTTAGTTCTTTATTATTTTGTTGGGAATAACCTGTCTGTGTGGTCAATCGCATGCATTGTGAATTCTTCTGTTATTCCATTCTTTATTATTCTGTTGAAATAACATGTCTATGTGGATTACCACATGCATGGTGAATGATCCTTTGTATTCATTCCTTAATAAATTGTGGAAATGATTTGTCTACGTGGATTACCGCAAGGCGGGTGAAAATCCATTTGCAGTTTCGTAATTTTTCTGACCCTCAAAAATTTTGGAAAAATTTAAAATGATAATTTGATGAGTTTTCTATATTGTGTCCAAAGATGGTGATTTTTGGATGTATATATTAAGAGTTATGGATTTTATGGAAAAAACTATTTTAAAAGTAAACCCTTATAACTCGTTGTGGTTAACTCCAAAATTGGTGAAATTTTCATTGGGAGTACATGTATATAATATGAGAGTATACCTCATAAATTTTAATTTTTGGACAAAATATAATTTATGATAAATGTCTAAATATTCGGCAGTTTTGGCCATATGAAAAATAGTAAATGAATTTTAAAAATTCTGAGAAAAATATATGTTCAATCCGGGACTATATTCTGTTAAATCCCAAAAAAAAAAAAAATATTTTTGGCACTGATTTGGTATTTTTCATGAAAATGAACTAGTTATGAGTAAATGAATTAAATATGTTATGTGAAGTAACAAAATTAAAAAATGGGATTTTATGGCTTGGAAATCCTATATAGGGTATATAAAGATTTTTGATGAGGGATTTGATCATTGGTGATGAAATCTTATGAGTATGGCATTTTTGAATGATTAAATGTATTATTTGGTAAAGTGTAAACAATTGAAATAAATTGTTTATAAGTTTAAGAAGTGATTAAAATATTGTTATAATATTAATAATATTAGATTATGAGTTTATTAATTGATTGATAATATTTGGATAAATTTAAAGTCTTTAAAATTTATCCTTTTTTTCCTTTGATTAATGCTTATATCATTGTCATCATCCTCATGCTTATATTATGATGAAAGTCGTTTTTGGATTACGTGCAAAGATGGATTTTATTGATTATTGGTTTTCTGATTGTATATTTTTGGCTTACATGCAAAGATGGGTATTGATTATTGGTTTTGATTTGTATATTTTTTGGCTTACGTGCAAAGATGGTCGTTGATTATTGGTTTTACAGATTTGTATATCTTTGGCTTACGTGCAAAGATGAACTATTGATTGATGAGTATCTTTGGCTTATGTGCATAGATGAACTCATTTATTGGTATGATTATGACCGAGGATCATTCGGTATAATTATGACCCATAATGTTATAGATGATGTGGTAAAAGTCCTCATTGGCCCGTAGTGCATTGATGGACAGTTATCGGTATGATTATGACCAGGGATTATTCGGTATAATCATAACCATTGATGATTACATAAATATCCTTGGCCGTAATGCAGGGATGATTCGATGATGTGGATTATTTTTTAATCTGAGTCTCAGCGATAAAATATTGATTGTACACTTTTAATTCGTAAAAGATAGTAGATAACATGCTCTACTTGACTCTTCTAAAATACAGTTGTATGTCTTTGGACTGTAGTGCAAAGATGAATTATTAATGATTATCTTTGGCCGTAGTGCAAAGATGAATTTATTAGTATTATTGTGAGCAGGAATTGTGATTTGGTATAACCATGATTTTTGATGTTTCAGGTGAAGATAGGTGATGAAAATTATTTTTGTCCTGGGTGCGAAGAGAATTTAGAATCACAATTATGATTATGAGTTATTCATATGATTGTGGACAGGAATTGTTGATTGATGTTACAGGGAAAAAATATTATTGGTAAACTTTTAATATGGAGAAGATAATAGACCTGATGGTCTTTTTGACTCTTCTAATGGATTGCTCGTTCCGTTGCAACTATGGTTGAAAAGTTTTATCATCTACCATATGTTCTAAATCTCTAATTTATTATTGAAGAAGGCTATTGATAATTTAATTATCTTTAGTCATGATATTCTTTACTGGGCTATTTGTGCTCACCCTTTGCTTCATAATTCCTTTTAGGTAATAAGAGTGTAGCTGGGTCGAGCGGGGATAACATGAAAATAGTGTGATGGTCCGAGACTGTCGAAGTTTCTCAATACATAATAAAACGGCATGACATGCAATAGATAATTGTATTGAAGACCTAAGATGTGTGTGTCGTATTTTATACGTCACTTAATAATTGATTTTGGCGAACAACAATAGGGTGATGAGAACCCGACTTTGAAAGCTTCAAAAGTGCACCTCATTAGAATGAATATGATAGTAATCTTCTCGTTCTTCTTTGGGGACTTAAAATATTTGTTGCTGTATTTTATATGGCATTGTAACAATTTGAGTTTGAATACTGTCTACGAGACAATATTGTATTAAAACTCATAGCTTATGTGTTGTCGTACTCTGCACAACAGTTCAACAGTTGTATAAATGAAGTTTGTATGTGATTTTTATAGTATGATATCTGGCGACTCAGAATGGGTCGTGTGGACCTATTTTGGGGGCGTCACACATTGTAGATCCCAAAAGTTATAAACAATTACAAGAGCAATGGTTAAAAAGATAGGTGTTTGTGACATGAATTGTGACGCCCCCAAAATAGGTATACATCACCCATTTTGAGTCGTCAATAACATGGTACAGAAACAACTACAACTTTATTAATACAACATATAAACTGTGAGTTTAAATACAAATATTGCCATCTAGACAATAATCACATCCAAATAAGTCCTCCTTATAATTATTGGTACATTATTTTACAAAAATGGTGAGGACTACTAAAACAACTTTCTAGAACCATCATTCCACACCCCGACTAGAACTCGCTCCATTCTCGCCTCCTGAGAAGAAAAATGGAACAAAAAGGAAAAGGGTGAGCTCAACTAGCCCAGTAAAGAATATTATGACTAAGATAATATAGAACATATTATCGTTAGTCTTCAATAGGGAAAAAATCTGATAAAATACAATAGAAAATAAGTTTCAGATCAATATTTGCAGCGGAAATAATAATTCATAGATGAGTTACGTAGAGAATGAAATCTACTATAATCTATGAATTTAAAAGTCCATCATCAATATTTTATCCCTGTAACATCAATCAATATACATCTTGAATCAAATATTCATCTTTGCACTACAGGCCAAAGATATTCATTAGTCGGTCATGTTCATCTCAACACCTGTACATCTTTGCACTACGGGCCAAAGATATTCATAAGAAAATCAACCATTTTAGACCGCAGCCAAAGATATTCAAGAATCTCATCATTTAGACCGAGGATGATGAAAAATATTTTAAAGAAAACGAATCCAGTGAAACAAAAGAACAAATATTAAGGATTCATACTTTAAACAGTCCAAGTTCAAAAATACTTCATAAATAACCATTGTGAAGTAAAATTCAAGAATGGTCAAAACATGAATACAATCAAAGCTAGTATCCATAATAGATATTTTGGACAAAAAACTAAAAATTTAATTTTTCTGTGAATAGTGTCGTATTCGTGAATAGTGTCGTATACGTGAATAGTGTCGTATACGTGGATAGTAACCCCGACACTAAAAGACAATAATTTCACAAGAAAAATCTTACCAATAATCCGGCATAATGATATTAGAAGAAATAATATCATTTTTTTAAAAAATAACATCCCTTACCTCTAAAATAATAGTACTTCTAGTTGGAATATCAGATATAATGCTGAAGGAACTTGCACCGTATAGCAACACTCAAAGTATCAAAATACTCACAAGAATACGCTCGATAATATAGATAGAGAAAACATCAGTTTCTGGTGTGATTTTCAATTCTAACCTAAGCACCCTATTTATAGGAAATTGCTTAGAACACCAAAGCAGAAAATTTAATAAAATATTAATATTATTTATTTAAATTCTTACGCCCACCTTGACCATCTGAATTCAGCCACCAATAATGACAAAAAAAATGTTTTTGTTATTAAAAATAATTAAAACTTTCAAAAATTAATTATTTCGGAACTACGGAACTTCAATAATTCATAATAAATAGCCCTTTTATCAGAAAAATTCAAACCTTATGGCCTTTCCATAGGAAATTTCATTCTCTACAACTTTACAGAAGAAATTTTTTTCCAAATTCCAAACAGAAATTGACCGAAATTCACATACGGACGATTTTACAAGCTATAATCAAATTTTAGTCAAGAAAAGGGCCCACAGACATGTTTAACATGTTTTAAACAACTTTTTGCAACAAAAATATTCTTCCTCCTCATATATTCATATATCCCACATTCATTGTAAAAATATCACCATTATTATATTATTAAAATAAAATAATATATTTAAATGAATTATTTTATCAAAAAAGATAAAATATCAATTTTTCAATAATTGTCATTTTAAAATTTTCTCCATCTATATTCACATAAAATGAATATTTTCCTTATCATATAAATCAATAATTAATTATTCACAAATAATATTATAGAATTACAATATCGACAACCAGGCCGTTCCCAGGAAAGAGAGGGCTTTCCAATAAGGATTTCTCCTTACTGGCGCGCAATTAGGTGACTAAACCTCTCCTTAGACAGAACTTTCTAAATATTGCCAATAATGATATCTTATAATACTATTCAAATAATATGAATTATTGATTCGATAAAGAAAAATACTGTGTAATGACAATTATTGAAACAACAATAATATAAAATATTAACGTAGCAATTATTGAATCAATAAAATAAAATATTGAGCAGTAATTATCGTAACAAATTATCGAAAAGGCCTTTTACGTAAGAATCAATAATTGGTGCAATACCGGTGCAGCTATATTGTGTTTTAACCAATAGGGTATTCCAACAAGATTAATGGTAATAACTACGTAGATTATTTATAAACAACATATATTTGTCGTTTTTCTTCATCCAATCGCTTTCTGTTATGGGGCCCACACAAGGCTGCACCGTCGTACGAATATTTCCCGACAGTAAGAATATTCCACGACCAAACTAATATTTCCCGACAACAATGAATATTTTATAACCACTTGCTTATTTGAAATATTTGCGTATTTTACCCATAACTAACCACATTAATCAAATCAACCCTTACTATTTCAAAATAATAAATAGAGGAAATTCAATTTCATTAATAATAATTTGGGGTCTTACAACCTCCCCTCCTTATAAAATTTCGTCCTCGAAATTGACGTAAGTACCTGGTGTTTCATAAAGGTAAGGATACCTCGCTTTCATTTCTGTTTCTAACTCCCAGGTCATTTCCTCTATAGCATGGTTCCTCCACAAAACTTTGACTTGTGGTATGACCTTTGTGCGTAGGACATGCTCCTTCCTATCCAAGATCTTGACAGGTACCTCTTAATACGTTAAATCTTCGGCTATCTCGTCCCGTTCTAACTCAATAACGTGGTTCGGGTCTTTCACATATTTACGGAGCACAGATATGTGAAAAACATTATGAACACGAGACATGCTTGGAGGTAACGCGAGTCTATAGGCCACATTTCCTACTCGATCAAGAATCTGAAATGGACCAATAAATCGTGGATTGAGCATTCCTCTCTTCCCAAATCTTGTAACTCCCTTCCATGGAGCCACATGCAACAATACATGATCCCCAATACTAAATTCCACGTCCTTTCGATGAAGATACGCATAACTCTTTTGTCGATCCTGTGCAGTTTTTATACGTTGTCGAATCATTTGGATCTTTTCTGTAGTCATACGTACCAACTCTGGTCCCAATAATGTTGCTTCACCCACCTCATCCCAACATACTGGAGAGCGACACTTTCATCCATATAATGCTTCGAATGGAGCCACACCTATACTTGCTTGATAACTGTTTTTGTAGGAGAATTCCACCAATGGTAAATACTTATCCCAACTCCCTTTGAAATCTAGGACACAGAATCTTAATAGATCTTCAAGAGTTTGAATAGTCCTATCTGATTGTCCGTCTGTTTGAGGATGGTATGTCGAATCGAATCGTAAATTGTACCCATAGCTTTTTGCAAGCTAACCCAAAATCGTGAAGTGAATCTTGGGTCACGATCAAAACTATGGATCTTGGCATGCCATGCAATCTCACAATCTCATTTACATACATACGAAAGCAAGACGCGTTGAGGAATAAGTCTCCGATCGGCAAGAAATGAGCAGACTTGGTTAATCTATCAACAATAACCCAAATAGCATCTATGCCTTGAGAAACCATGGGAAGACCCGTAACGAAATCCATGGTAATGTGTTCCCACTTCCATTTCAGAATCTCAAGTGCTTGCAATAGACCCTTAGGCACTTGATGCTCCACCTTCCACGTTGACAAGTTAAACACCTCGAGATAAATTTTGCAATTTCTCTCTTCATATTGTTCCACCAAAATGTATGTGGAAGATCACGATACATTTTGGTACTTCCACGATGGATCGCAAATAGTGTATTGTGTGCCTCCATCATGATCTTGTACTTTAAATCAGAATTATTAGGAACACGAAGTTTGGAGTGGACTCGAAGTATTCCTTCTTCATCGATTCTTGCTTCTGGAATAGCACCTTCTTGTACTTTCTTCTTCATACGCATCAGCTCCGGGTCTGTGGCTTGAGCAACTTTAACTTTTTCGATTAAAGTTGATTCTATGCTTATACTTAACATCATTGCATGGGTCCCCGGAGTCTTGAATTCTGTCTTCATCTTTTGTAAATCACACAAAATGGGCCTTTGTGTTGACAACATATGTGAGACCCCAGATTTTATCAATAAAGATTTAAATTTTGTCGAAATAATTTTTAATATTATGGTGTGAATTTGAGATAATATTATAGTTGTGGGTAGTATTTATAAATTTTGCAAAGTATGCAAGTGGTTATATTATATTTGATTGGTGGGGAGTATTCGGTTTAGCGAGGGAATATTCGTACAACTACTCAATCATTGGTGGACCCCATAATGTAATTATTCATTTCGGATTGAGAAAACGACAAAAATATTTTATTGAAATAACGGCGGAAGTTTTAATAGATTGATATTGTTAAACTACTCAGTAGTAGTAAAAATGCGATGTCGTGTGGTTGCATAGTAGCACACGGTATTGATTATTGATGCTTATGTGAGAAGTCACTCGGTTTGATTGCATTATTGTCGATTAATAATATGAATTATTATAGCGATAATGACGTTTTGTTTTATTCAGTATTATTAACGTAATAAAAAGCGAAACATCTTTTATATAAAATGAATACTTTATTAAAGTTATTCTATAAATAGAATATATTATATTTTATTACGATAGTGTTGCATAGTATTTTGCATAGTGTTTTTTGCATAGTGTTTGTGATAGTAAAATATTTTTATATAAATAGAATATATTATATTTTATTTAAAAGATTTTGCTTTAAATATGGACCGTCCGATTAAAGTAAATCAATATGGACTGATTCATGGATTAATTACTATGCATTCTATTTTCCTATAAATAGAAGCTCATTCCTTCATTATTTTCTTACGAATTCTTTGAAACTCTAGAGAGAAATTATAGAGAGAAGCTATAGAGAAAATCTATAGAGAGAAAGAAGAAGAGTATACGGTACTTCACTACTTTGATATCCAAGTGTCTTTTACGGTAAGGGATATTATTTGTTGTATTCGTAAAGGTGTTATTATTTCTTATTCATGAAGAGAACTTACATTATTCCATTCTTTATTATTCTCATTGGAATAACTTTTGTATCGTGGCAGATACCCTATACTTTGTGAAATCCCTCCTGTTATTCCATTCTTTATTATTACATTGGAATAACTTTTGTATACGCCAGCATACCCTATACATAATCTGTATACGTGGTTTACCCTATACTTGGTGACATTCTTCTATTATTACGTTGGAACATCCCGCTCGTGTGTTTTACACCGGACCTGGTTCCATCTTTATTATTATTCTATTAGAACATCCTGTCTGTGTATTTTACATGGGACTGGTTCCGCCTCTTTATCATTACGTTGGAATATCCTATCATGTGTTTTACAGGATCCGGTTCCATCTTTATTATTTCTGTTGGAACATCCGTCGATTGTGAATTTTACCCGACTTTGGTTCCGTTATTATTATTCTGTTGGAATAACTGTTTATGCTAAGTACCGCATGCATGGTGATTTCTTTGTTATTCCATTCTTTATTATACCCGGTTGGTTAAAACTTTGACTTCTATACTCCATGAAATTAGTAGAATATTCTTGATATTTGCGTTTCATCCAAAGATCTTTTCATGGAAATATTCTTCCGATCATTCTTGAATTTTACTCTACAAAAGCAAGATCTTGTTGACAAATTGGACGTTAATAATTCACGGATAAAATAATTCTTGAACTTGTTTTATTGAATTATTATGTCATTGTCATCATCCTCATGTTATATTATGTTATCATTGGCTTACGTGCATAGATGAACTTAGTTTGATTATAACCGGGGATCATTCGGTATAATCATGGCTTGATATAAATGATGTGACAAAAGTCCTCGATGTGAAGAATGCAAATGATGGATAGTTTTTGGTATGATTATGACGGGGGGTGATTCAAAGATAGTCATGACCATTGATAATTTGATGAAAATCCTTGGCCGGGTATACATGGATGATTAGATATTGTGGTTTATTCATTAAACCGAGTCTTAGTGATAAAAATTGATGAAAACCTTTTAAAACCTAAAAGATGGTAGACTTTATTTTCTACCGACTCTTTTAATGGATTGCATATTCATTGCAGTTAAACCGGGTTGTCTATTGTATTTTATCGGTTTAACATTGTTGAAGACTATTGATAATTTATTTCGCATTATCTTAGTCATAATATTTCTTCTTGGGCTAGTTGAGCTCACCCTTTCTTTCTTTCGTTTCTTGAGGAATTGAGAATATAGGCTGGGACGAGTCGGGAAAAGCGAGTGATGGTCCCGAAGATAGCATTAGTAGTCCTCACTATTCATTAAATAGTGTGACAATAAATGCAATGAGGACTCTTGAGTATGGATATTGTCTATACGACAATATTCCTATTAGAACTCTCGGTTTATGTATTGTCGTATGTTACACGCGTAACGCATCCCCCAAAATAGGTATACATCACCCATTCCGAGTTGTCAATACATGGTACGTAAACAACTACAACTTTATTATTACAACAAGAAAAGCGTGAGTTTGAATACAAATATTATCTTACAGACAATATCTATACTCAAATAAATCCTCATCACATTTATTGATACATTATTTTACAAAAATGGTGAGGACTACTAAATAATTCTTTCTAAAACCTTCATTCCATACCCAGAATTGCATCGCTATATTCTCGCCTCCCGAGAAGAAAAAATGGAACAAAAGGAAAAGGGTGAGCTCAACTAGCTCAAGAAAAAATATTATGACTAAGATAATATACAACAAATGTGACGCCCCAAAATAGGTATACATCTATTATTCGAAGTTGTCAATACATGGTACGAAACAACTACAACTTTATTATTACAACAAGAAAGCTGTGAGTTTGAATACAAATATTATCTTCTAGACAATATCTATACTCAAATAAATCCTCATCACATTTATTGATACATTATTTTACAAAATGGTGAGGACTACTAAACAATCCTTTCTAAAACCTTGATTCCATACCCAGGCTGCACTCGCTTATATTCTCGCCTCCCGAGAAAAATGGAACAAAAAGGAAAAGGGTGAGCTCAACTAGCTCAAGTAAAGAATATTATGACTAAGATAATATACAACAAATTATCGTTAGTCTTCAACAGGAAAAAATATAATAGAATACAATAGACAACAAATTTTAAATCAATATTCGCAATGAAATAATAATTCATTAGAAGAGTTAAGTAGAGAATGCAAACTACTATCTTCTATGTATGAATTTAAAAGTTCATCGCTCATCTTTTATCCTGTAACATCAATCAATATACATCCGAATCAAATATTCATCTTTGCACTACAGCCAAAGATATTCATCACCGGGTCATGTTCATTTAAACACTGCTCATCTTTGCACTACGGGCCAAAGATATTCTTCAGAAATCATTCATCTTTGCACTCACAGCCAAAGATATTCTTAAGAAATCATTCATCTTTGCACTACAGCCAAAGATATTCCATAATATCATCATTTAAGACCGAGGATGATGAAAAATATTTTTTTTAAAGAAACGAATCCAATTGAAACAAAATGACAAGGATTAAGGATTCAGTACTTGGTTTTATCACGTCCAAAAATACCTCAAAAATAATCATAGTGGTGTAAAATTCAAGAATGATCAAAACATGGATACAATCGAGTTAGTATCCGAATAGATGTTTTGGACTAAAAGAAGAATTTTTTATTTTTCTATGAATAAGACCAGAGTATCGTGAATAGTGTCAGATACGTGAATATAGGTCAGATATCGTGAATAGTAACTCCGACACCAAAAGATAGAAATTCTACAAAAACATCTTCACGCTTACATTAATAAGACTCGTGAATAGTAACTCGTGAATAAGTAACTCGTGAATAGTAACTCATGAATAGTAACCCATGAATAGTAACCCTACATGAAAAAGTTTCAAATTTGATAAAACTTCAGATCAACATTTCAAAGATAATGATATTGAAGAAATAATATCATTACGAAAAAAATAATATTCTTACCTCGAAAGATCAAGATTTAGCTAGAATAAGGGTATAGTCTTTGAAGGGAACTTGCAACCGTCTAGCAATACTCAAAGTATACTCAAAATACTCACAAGAATACACTCGATAATATAGAGAGAGAAAACTTCGCTTTACGGTGTGATTTTCAATTCTAACCCAAGACCCTATTTATAGGAAAATGCTTAACACCAAAAGCAGTAAAATTTAATAAAATAATAATATAATTAAACAAATTCAAGCCCACCTTAGACCAACTGAATTCAGCACATTTGTATCACATGTGGGATTGCAAAAAACGTTTTTCTTAAATAAAACAATTAAAACTTCCAAAAATTAATTATTTCAGAACTTCAGAGCTTCAATAATTCATAATAAATAGCCTTTTCATCAGAAAATTCGAATCTCATGAGTTTTTATAGGAAATTCAATTCTCTACAACTTTGCAGAAGAAAGTTTTTCCAAATTCCAAACAAAAATCGACCGAAATCCACAAACGGACGATTTTACAGGCTATAATCAAATTTCAGTCAATAAATGGGGTCCAAGAGCATGTTTAACATGTTTTAAACATTTATTGCAACAAAAATACTCTTCCTCCTCGTATACTCATATATCCCACATTCATTGTAAAAATATCACCGTTAATATATTATTAAAATAATATATTTAAATGAATTATTTTATCAGAAAAAGATAAAATTTCAATTTTCAACAATTGTCACTATAAAAATTTTCTCCATCTATATCCACATAAAATCAATATTTTCTCATCATATGAATCAATAATTAATTATTCACAAATAATATTACAGAATCACAATATTGACAAACGTGCAGGTTCCGAGAAAGAGGGGCTTTCCAATAAGAATTTCTTCTTCTTCTTGCCGCAATTAGGTGACCAAACCTCTCCTGATGTAACTTTCTAGACATTGCCAATAATGTTATCTAATAATATTATTCAGATAATATGAATTATTGCTTCGATAATGAAAAAAATACTCGTGTAATGACAATTATTCAAAAACAATGAATATAAAATATCAACGCAAAGAATTATTAACTCAATAAAATATCTTTGAGCAGTAATTATCGTAACCATTATTGAGTAGTGCCTTCGTAAGAATCAATAATTGGTGCAATACCGGTATCTTCTTGCTCAACAACGCGTATTAGTGTGTTTTAACCAATGGGTATTCCAACAAGATGAATCTGTGAATAACTACGCTCGTTATTTAAAAACAACTTATATTTGTCAATTTCTTCATCCAATCGCTTTCAGTTATGGGGCCCACACATGGCTCGCGATAAATCGCATACGAATATTCCTAACCGCATTTAATATTCCACGACCACCAAACGAATATTCCCAAACAACAATGAATATTTTATAACCACTTGCTTATTTTGAAATATTTGCGTATTTAACCCTTAACTACCCACATTAATCAAATCAACCCTTACTATTTCAAAATAATAAATAAAGGAAATTCCTTTTTATTTAAAAATTTTGGGTCTTACAACCTCCCTCCTTATAAAATTTCGCCTCGAAATTCGACGACGTACACAGTGTTTTGAAAAGGTGAGGATACCTCGCTTTCATTTCCGCTTCCAATTCCTGTGTCATTTCTCTATATAGCATGATTCCTCCACAAAACTTTAACTTGTGGTATGACCTTTTTGCGCTTAGGACATGCTCCTTCCTATCCAAGATCTTGATGGTACCTCCTCATCACGTTAAGTCTTCACTATCTCGTCCGGTTCTAACTCAATAACGTGGTTCGGGTCTTTCACATATTTTCTGAAGCATGAGATATGTGAAACACATTATGAACACGAGACATACTCGGAGGTAACGCAAGTCTATAGGCTACATTTCCTACTCGGTCAAGAATTTGAAATGGACCAATAAATCGTGGATTGAGCTTTCCTCTCTTCCCAAATCTTGTAACTCCCTTCCATGGAAGCAACTCGCAATAATACATGATCCCTACATTAAATTCCACGCCCTTTCGATGAAGATCCGCATAACTCTTTTGTCGATCTTGTGCCATTTGTATATCGTTGTCGAATCATTTGGATCTTTTCGGTAGTCATACGCATTAACTCGGGTCCCAACAATGTTGCTTCACCCACCTCATCCCAACATATTGGAGAACGACACTTTCGGCCCATATAATGCTTCAAATGGAGCCACACCTATACTTGCTTGATAAGCTGTTGTTGTAGGAGAATTCCACCAATGGTAAATACTTATCCCAACTTCCTTGAAGTCAGGACACGAGTCTTAATAAATCTTCAAGAGTTTGAATAGTCCTCTCGATTGTTTCGTCTGGTTTGGGGATGGTATCTTTGAACTAAATCGCAAATCCGTGCCCATAGCTTTTTGCAAGCTAACCCAAAATCTTGAAGTGAATCTTGGGTCACGATCCGAAACTATGGATCTGGTGCATGCCATTAACCTCACAATCTCATTCACGCATATACTAGCAAGACGTTCAAGGAATAAGTCTCCGATCGGCAAGAAATGAGCGAGACTTGGTTAATCTATCAACAATAACCCAAATAGCATTGATGCCTTGAGAAACCGTAGGAAGACCCGTAACGAAATCCATAGTAATGTGTTCCCTTCCATTAGGAATCTCAAGTGGTTGCAACGGACCCTTAGGTACAAGATGCTCCGCCTTTACACGTTAGCAAGTTAAACACATCGAGATAAACTTTGCAATCTCTCTCTTCATATTGTTCCACCAAAATGTATGTCAAGATCACGATACATTTTAGTACTTCCGAGGATGGATTGCAAATGGCGATTGTGTGCCTCCATCATAATCTTGTACTTCAAATCGAGTCGTTAGGAACACAAAGTCTAGAGTGAACTCAAGTATTCCTTCTTCATCAATTCTCGCTTCGAATAGCTCCTTCTTGTACTTTCTTCTTCATACGCATCGCCTCCGGTTTGGTGGCTTCGAGCAACCTTAACTTTTTCTATTAAAGTTGGCTCTGTGCGTATATGATCTTCTATTCAACGCGTCACTACCACGTTAAACTTTACCGGGATGGTATGAATAGTGTGGTCGTAGTCTTTCAATAGCTCAAGCCAACGTCATTTGTCGCATGTTGAGTTCTTTTGAGTGAAGAAATATTTAAGGCTTTTATGGTCCGAATATATCTCCACTTTCTCCCCATATAGATAGTGCCTCCATATTTTTAAGCGCTGAACGATCATTGCTTAACTCTAGATCATGAGTAGGATAATTCCTCTCATACTCTTTAAGTTGTCATGAGGCATAAGGCTATGACTTTCCCACGTTGCATGAGAACACATCCTAACCCTTTGCACAAGCATCATTGTAGATAACAAATCCATCCGAACCGGATGGTATTGTTAGAGCAAAGAAATAAGTCTCCTCTTAAGCTCTTGGAAACTCTTTTCGCATTCTTCACTCCAAACGAATTTTGTATCCTTCCGAAGTTATTGAGTTAATGGAGTAGCGATTCGAGAAAACCCTTCCACGAATCTCCGATAATAACCACTAGCCCAAAAGCTACGTACTTGATCACCGACTTTTGGTTGCTCTAACTTTGTATTGCTTCAATCTTCACGGATCAACAGATACTCCATGTTTCGACACCACGTGCCCAAGGAATGCTACTTCCTCAAGCCAAAACTCGCATTTCTTCAATTTGGCATATAGTTGGTTTTCACGAAGCCTTTGGAGTACCAGCTTTAAATGGTGCTCATGATCTTCACGGCTTTTGGAATATATGAGGATGTCATCAATAAAGACAACAACGAATTGATCCAAATATTCCTTGAATACTCGGTTCATCATATCCATGAAAGCCGCAGGAGCATTAGTTAGTCCAAAAGACATGACTAAGAATTCATAATGCCCATACCAGGAGTTACAAGGCGTCTTTGGAATATCCTCGATTCTAATCTTGGTGATGATATCCGTAATCGAAGATCGATTTTTGAAAAGAATTGTGCCTTGCAGAATCGGGTCAAACAAGTCATCAATACGAGGTAGAGGATACCTATTCTTGATGGTGACATGGTTCAATTCCGATAGTCAATACAAAGTCGCATACTCCGTCTTTCTTCTTTTACAAAATAAAACAGGAGCACCCCAAGGAGATGTACTAGACGAATGAAACCGATGTCCAACAATTCCCGTAGTTGGACCTTTAACTCTGAAGTTCAATAGGAGCCATTCGATATGGGATTTTAGAAATGGGCTTTGTACCAGTTCAAGATCAATAAAGAATTCAACTTCACGTTCGGGGTAGGTAAGGAAGTTCTTGAAATACGTCGGGAAAGTCAATAACAACAGAATATTATTCAAATTTGACGTGTCTTTATTCAAATCCATAACATGGGCTAAGAAAGCTTGACATCCGCTTTTTAATAAACGAATAGCTTTATGATTAGATATGACGGTGATTGATTTTAATGGTTTAGTTGCTTGAATTGCATAACAACAAGTTGGTTAGGAATATGAAAACTAACAACCTTACGAAAACAATCAATTTTGGCATGATGAGTAGTTAACCAATCAATCCCTAAAATCACATCAAAAGCAAGTATCTTTAAAGAGATAAGGTCAACAGTAAGGTGATGGTGCCAACTTGAATCAAACAAGATTTATAAGCAAGTGGATGTGATGAAAGTTTCTCCTAACGGAGTTTCCCATGAGATAGGTCAAAGTCTAATTTCTCCGAGTCAAGTTTAAACGTTGAGCACATGCGGAGAGATAAATGAATGGGTAGACCTAGGTATCAAGTAAGGTATAAACTTCGCAAGAATTTATAAATAGCTTACCCGTGATCACCTCGTTTGGGTTCCTCGCATTATGACCGATCACAACAAACGCTTCTTCCCGGAATCGTTGACTTTGACTTTTTCGGGACGATCTTTTGAGTCACCGTTCCCCATTGAACTAGGTTTCGCCATCGCATAATCTCGAAAGCGATATGTCCTTCCTTTCCACAATTATAGCATACCTTGAATGTTGTTAGGCGGTTTTGGTGATATGTCCCTCTTTTCGCATTTGTAGCATATATGACCGGTGGTCGTTTCCTCCCTTAGAACCGATTCTTTGTTAAGACCGCTGTCATCTTCACATGGTCGTTGTTAAATCTCCTCTTTTTAAAATCTCCTCGACTCGCTTCTTCTATTTTCATGGCCATGATTACCACCGAGTGGTAACCATTTTTGTCCGTCTGTTTCTTTCTCCTTTGGTTATCATTATTACATTGATCGCTATCTCGGTACGATCCTCGGTTGTGGTCCTCAATTGACTGCATCGTTATCTCGCTTCTAATAATTGAGCCACGCTTACAACATCCGAATAAAGAGAAAATTTATGAGAAATGAGATCTTCGACGTACGGGTTTCAAACCTCTAAGAAACATCCGGCATCATCGTTCCTCATTCTCCACTAAATGAGGTGCAAACACGATAACTCGCAAACTTTGCCTCGCATCGAGACACCGTCATGTTGTTTTGTTCCAATCGATAAACTCCACTTCCTTCATACGACGAACACTTTCGGAAAGTATTTGTCATTAAATAGCTTCAAACGTCTCCCAAGACATTTGAAAAGGTTGGATGGGTACGCTTCACGAGACTCCCACCGATGAGTCATTTCGCCACGGAACATAAAGGTGGCGAATGGAACCTTCTGTTCTCGTGCATCCCAAGACATTGAATATCTTGGTAATTTGTTTGACCCAAGTTAGCCGCCATGATCGGATCCGCTTTCCCTTAAATTCGGTGGTCCCAACTCTTTGAATCGCCATTTGTGACAACCCGTGAATTGCTATTATTTCCTCCTCGTATTTTGAACACGAGTCTCCTCAAATCGATTTTGCATGAACTGCAAAAACTTCTAAACATCCCTCGTTCATCATCTCGCTTTCAATGGTGTTGTTCACAGGAGGAACATTGCCACTGTTGCACGTTCTCCTCGTTGGTGAGTACAGCATCTCCACGGTCTCATTTCCATTGTTAATATTCTCATCGACATTCTCAAATCTTGTCATAAAACAAGGGTTAATTAAGGAAATCAATATATCACATAATATCCCTATATCTTGACCAACTAACAAATAAGCTTAGGTAGGACACACTAGCGAAGGATTTACTCGTCTCTCCCTCCTAGTTCTATTCCCCGATCTCCATGGGAGATCATATCCCTAAGCTCGATACTAAATGTGACGCCCCCAAAATAGGTATACATCACCTATTACGAGTTGTCAATACATGGTACGTAAACAACTACACAACTTTATTATTACAACAAGAAAAGCGTGAGTTTGAATACAAATATTATCTTCAGACAATATCTATACTCAAATAAATCCTCATCACATTTATTGATACATTATTTTACAAAATGGTGAGGACTACTAAACAATCCTTTCTAAAACCTTCATTCCATACCCGACTCGTACTCGCTTATATTCTCGCCTCCACGAGAAAAATGGAACAAAAAGGAAAAGGGTGAGCTCAACTAGCTCAAGATAAAGAATATTATGACTAAGATAATATACAACAAATTATCGTTAGTCTTCAACAGGAAAAAATATAATAGAATACAATAGACAACAAATTTTAAATCAATATTCGCAATGAAATAATAATTCATTAGAAGAGTTAAGTAGAGAATGCAAACTACTATCTTCTATGTATGAATTTAAAAGTTCATCGTCATCTTTTATCCCCGTAACATCAATCAATATACATCCGAAGCAAATATTCATCTTTTGCACTACAGCCAAAGATATTCATCAGTTGGTCATGTTCATTTAAACACTGCTCATCTTTCAGACTACGGGCCAAAGATATTCTTCAGAAATCATTCATCTTTGCACTACTAAAGCCAAAGATATTCTTAAGAAATCATTCATCTTTGCACTACAGCCAAAGATATTCCATAATATCATCATTTAAGACCGAGGATGATGAAAAATATTTTTTTTAAAGAAACGAATCCAATTGAAACAAAATGACAAGGATTAAGGATTAAGGATTCAGTACTTTGTTTTATCCATGTTCAAAAATACCTCAAAAATAATCATAGTGGTGTAAAATTCAAGAATGATCAAAACATGGATACAATCAAAGCTAGTATCCGTAATAGATATTTTGGACAAAAGAAGAAATTTTATTTTTTAGGTGAATAGTCTTAGTATCACGTGAATAGTGCCATATATACATGAATAATAACTCAGACACCAAAAGATAGAAATTTCCCAAAAAACATCTTCACGCTTCACTTAATAGTACTTCGTGAATAGTAACTCATGAATAAGAACTCGTGAATAAGAACTCATGAATAGTAACCAGACATGAAAAAAGTTCCAAATTTGATAAAAAGTTCCAACCAATATTTCAAAGATAGTGATATTAAAGAAATAATATCATTCGAGAAGAAAATAACATCCCTTACCTCGAAAGATTAGTACTTAGTTGGAATCTGCAGGGTATAGTCTTTGA
Source organism: Panax quinquefolius (assembly GCA_020205615.1). Lineage (NCBI taxonomy): Eukaryota > Viridiplantae > Streptophyta > Magnoliopsida > Apiales > Araliaceae > Panax > Panax quinquefolius. The sequence goes on along the minus strand of CM035168.1, from coordinate 101,909,577 downwards.
AGGAACTTGCACCTAACAACAATACTCAAAGTATACTCACAAGAATACGCTCAATATATCGAGAGAAATAGAGAGAAACTTGGTTTACGGTGTATTTTTCAATTCTAACCCAAGACCCTATTTATAGGAAAATGCTTAGAACACCAAAGTAGAAAATTGAATATAATATTAATATATTTTCACATTTTCTTTAGCCCACCTTAGACAACTGATCTCAGCCCATTTGAATCACATGTGAGGCCAACTTAGTTGCAAAAAACGTTTTCTCAAAATAATTGACTAAAACTCCCAAAAATTAATTATTTCAAACTTCGTAACTTCAATAATTCATAATAAATAGCCCTTTTATCAGAAAATTCAAATCTCATGAGTTTTTATAAGAAATTCAATTCTCTACAACTTTGCGAAGAAAGTTTTTCCGAATTCCAAATGCAGAAATTGACCAAAATTAACAAACAAAGCGATTTTAACGTTATAATCAAATTTCGATCAATAAATGGGGTCCACCGACATGTTTAACATGTTTTAAACATTTATTGCAACAAAAATACTCTTCCTCCTCGTATATTCATATATCTCACATTCGTTGTAAAAATATCACCATTATTATATATTATTAAAATATAATAATATATTTAAATGAATTATTTTATCGAAAAAGATAAAATTTCAATTTTCAACAATTGTCACATTAAAATTTTTCTCCATCTATATCCACATAAAATCAATATTTTCTCATCATATGAATCAATAATTAATTATTCACAAATAATATTATGAGAATCACAATATCGACAACTGAGCAGGTTCCTCAGGAAAGAGGGGCTTTCAATAAGAATTTCTTCATTGGTAGCGCAATTAGGTGACCAAACCTCTCCTTAGATGCAGAACTTTCTAGACATTGCCAATAATGTTATCTAATAATATTATTAGGATAATATGAATTATTGCTTCGATAATGAAAAAAATCTACTGTAATGATAATTATTAAAACAACAAAGAATATAAAATATCAACACAAAGAATTATTAACTCAATAAAATATCGAATAAAGAATTCATCGTAACCATTATTGAGTAGTGCCTTCTTACGTAAGAATCAATAATTGGTGCAATACCGTGTGCTATTATTGTGTTTTAACCACCGGTATTTTAACAAGATAATCTGTAAATAACTACGCGTCGTTATTTTTAAACCACTTATATTTGTCATTTTCTTCATCCAATCGTTTTCAAGTTATGGGGCCCATATTTATACATGTTACTGGCCGTCATTTAATATTCCCCGACAAAGCACGAATATTCCACGACCAAACGAATATTCCAAGCAACAATGAATATTTTATAACCACTTGCTTATTTTCAAGTATTTGCGATTTTACCCCTAACTATCCACATTAATCAAATCAACCCTTACTATTTTAAAATAATAAATAGAGAAAATTAAATTTCATTAATAATAAATTGGGGTCTTACAACACGACAGATGTATAATTAAGTTTATATTTGAATTTATGTACCATGTAAGTGGCGACCCAAGATGGGTGACGTATACCTAATTTTGGGGGTGTCACAACATAGCACTCGTTCCCGCATATGATCTTCTACTCAACACGTCAGCTATCACGTTCACTTTTCCAGGATGGTATTGAATGGTGTGGTCATAATCTTTCAACAACTCGAGCCAACGTCGTTGCTGCATGTTGAGTTTCTTTTGGGTGAAGAAATATTTGAGGCTTTTATGGTCTGAATATATCTCCACTTTCTCTCCATATAAATAGTTCCTCCAGATCTTTAGCGTGAAAACGACTGCTGCCAACTCTAGATCATGAGTAGAATAATTCCTCTCATATTCTTTAAGTTGTCGCGAGGCATAGGCTATGACTTTCCCACGTTGCATGAGAACACATCCTAACCCTTTGCCCGAAGCATCGCTGCAGATAACAAATCCATTCAAACCATACGATATTGTCAGAACAGGTGCCGAAATGAGTCTCCTTTTGAGCTCTTGAAAACTCTTCTCGCATTCCTCGCTTCATACGAATTTTGTATCCTTCCGAGTCAGCTGAGTTAACAGAGTAGGGATTCAAGAAAATCCTTCCACGAATCTCCGATAATAACCAGCTAAACCCAGAAAGCTACGTACTTCGGTCACCGACTTCGGTTGCTCCCAACTTTGTATTGCTTCAATCTTCGTCGGGTCAACAGATACTCCATGTTTTGACACCACGTGCCCAAGGAATGCTACTTCTTCAAGCCAGAACTCACATTTCTTCAACTTGGCATAAAGCTTGTTTTCACGCAGCCTTTGGAGTACCAGCTTCAAATGGTGCTCATGATCTTCATGACTTTTGGAATATATGAGAATGTCATCAATAAAGACAACAACGAACTGATCCAAATATTCCTTGAATACTCGATTCATCATATCCATGAAAGCCGCAGGAGCATTAGTCAATCCAAAAGACATGACTAAGAATTCATAATGCCCGTACCGAGTTCTGAAGGCAGTCTTTGGAATATCCTCAGTTCTAATCTTTAGCTGATGATATCTAGAACAAATATTGATCTTTGAAAAGAATTGTGCTCCTTGTAACTGGTCAAACAGGTCATCAATGCGAAGTAGCGGATACCTATTCTTGATGGTGACATGGTTCAATTCCCGGTAGTCAATACAAAGTCGCATACTCCCATCTTTCTTCTTTACGAATAAAATAGGAGCACCCGAGGAGATGTACTAGACGAATGAAACCGATGTCCAACAACTCCTCAGAGTTGGACCTTTAACTCCGAAGTTCAATAGGAGCCATTCGATATGGGATTTTAGAAATGGGCTTTGTACCCAGTTCAAGATCAATAAAGAATTCAACTTCACGCTCGGGGTGACCACTTAATTTCTTGAAATACGCCAGAAACTTACTAACAACAGGAATATTATTCAAATCTGACGTGTCTTTATTCAAATCCATAACATGGGCTAAGAAAACTTGACATTCGTTTTTCAATAAACGAATAGCTTTATGACTTGATATGACAGTGATTGATTTTAGTGGTTTAGTTGCTTGAATTCGTACAACAGGTTGGTTAGGAATATGAAAACTAACAAATTTACGAAAATAATCAATTTTGACATGATGAGTAGTTAACCAATCAATCCCTAAAATCACATCAAAAGCAAGTATCTTTAAAGAGATAAGGTCAACAGGTAATGTGATGGTGCCAATTTGGATCAAACAAGATTTATAAATAGTGGATGCAATAAAAGTTTCTCCTAACGGAGTCTCCACAGATAAATCAAAGTCTAATTTCTCCAGAATTAAGTTTAAACGTTGAGCACAAGCAGGAGCGATAAATGAATGGGTAGCACCAATATCTAGTAAGGTATAAACTTCGCAAGAATTTATGACTAGCTTACCCGTGATCACCTCATTTGGGTTCCTCATATTTTGACCAGTCACGATAAACGCACTTCCAGGAACCGTTGACTTTGACTTTTCTGGGACAGCCTTTTGAGTCATCATCCCCGCTGGACTTAGTTTCGCTACTGTACAATCTCGAACGATATGTCCTTCTTTTCCACAATTATAACATACCTTGAACTATTGTGGGCAGTTTGGGTTGATATGTCCCTCTTTCCCGCATTTATAGCATATGATCGGTGGTCGTTCTCCTCCCTTATAATCAGTTGCTGCTGGTGCTGACGTCTTCGCATGGTCATTGTTGAATCTCCTCTTTTTAAAATCTCCCCCCGAATCGCTTCTTCTATTTTCATGACCATGATTACCACCAGAGTGGTTACCGCTTTTGTCCGTATTTTTTCTTTCTCCGCTGGTTATCGTTGTTCTAATGACTGCTATCACAGGTATGATCCTGGTTGTGATCCCTCGGTTGAACGTACTCGTTATCTCGCTCTAATAATTGAGCCCTGTTGACAACATCTGAATAGAGAGAAAATTTATGAGAAATGAGATATTGACGTATGTCGGGATTCAAACCTCTCAGAAACATCCGCGTCATACGTTCCTCATTCTCTACCAAATGAGGTATAAACCTGGATAACTCCGCAAAGTTCGCCTCGTATTGGGACACCGTCATGTTATTCTGTTCCAATCTAATAAACTCCACCTCCTTCATATGACGAATACTTTCTGAAATGTCTCCCAAGACATGCTTTGAAAAGTGCATTTGGATGGGTACGCTTCATGATTCCCACCAAGAATCGCCTTTCATTACGGACCATAAAGGTGGCGAATGGAACCTTCTATTCTTCCGTGCATCCCAAGACATCGAATATCTTCGTAATTTGCTTGACCCACGTTTCTGCTTTAATCGGATCCGCTTTCTCCGAATTCGGGTGGTCCCAACTCTTTGAAATCGCTTGGGTTTGGATAAACCCGTGCGTTGCTATATCGTTCCACATGTATTTTTGTACCGAGTCTCCTCGCTCGATTTTTGCATGAACTGCAAAAAGCTTCTAAACATCCTGTCGTTCATCATCTGCTCAGTGGTGTTGTTCACAGGAGGAACATTGCCAGCCTGTTGCACGTTATCCTCGTTGGAGGGTAAAGGTGTCTCCATGGTCTCATTTGTTCCACTGTTAACATTCTCAGTTGCCATTCTCAAATACTGCCATAAAACAAGGTTTAATTAAGGAAATCAACATATCACATAATATCCCTATATACTGACCAACTAACAAATAAGCTTAGGTAGGACACACTAGCGAAGGATTTACTCGTCTCTCCCCTCCTAGTTCTATTCCCCGATCTCCGCCATGATCATATCCCTAAGCTCTGATACCAACTGTGACGCCCCCAAAATAGGTATACATCATCCATTTTGAGTCGTCAATAACATGGTACAGAAACAACTACAACTTTATTAATACAACATATAAACTGTGAGTTTAAATACAAATATTGCCATCTAGACAATATTCACACCCAAATAATTTCTCATTACAATTATTGGTACATTATTTTACAAAAATGGTGAGGACTACTAAAACAACTTTCTAGAACCATCATTCCACACCCCGACTAGAACTCGCTACATTCTAGCCTCCTGAGAAGAAAAATGGAACAAAAAGGAAAAGGGTGAGCTCAACTAGCCCAGTAAAGAATATTATGACTAAGATAATATAGAACAAATTATCTTTAGTCTTCAACAGGGAAAAATCTGATAAAATACAATAGACAACAAGTTTCAGATCAATATTTGCAGCGTAAATAATAATTCATAGATGAGTTACGTAGAGTATGAAATCTACTATAATCTATGAATTTAAAAGTCCATCATCAATATTTTATCCCTGTAACATCAATCAATATACATCTTGAATCAAATATTCATCTTTGCACTATAGGCCAAAGATATTCATTAGTCGGTCATGTTCATCTCAACACCTGTACATCTTTGCACTACGGGCCAAAGATATTTATAAGAAAATCAACCATCTTTGCACTACAGGCCAAAGATATTCAGTAATCTCATCATTTAGGACTGAGGATGATGAAAAATATTTTAAAGAAAACGAATCAAGTGAAACAAAAGAACAAATATTAAGGATTCGTACTTTAAACAGTCCAAGTTCAAAAATACTTCATAAATAACCATTGTGAAGTAAAATTCAAGAATGATCAAAACATGGATACAATCAAAGCTAGTATCCATAATAGATATTTTGGACAAAAAAATGAAAATTTAATTTTTTTGTGAATAGTGCCGTATTCGTGAATAGTGATGTATACTTGAATAGTGCCGTATACATGAATAGTAACCCCGACACTAAAAGACAAGAATTTCACAAGAAAAATCTTACCAATAATCCGGCATAATGATATTAAAAGAAATAATATCATTTTTTTTAAAAAAATAACATCCTTTACCTCGAAAATAATAGTACTTCTGGTTGGAATATTAGATATAACGTTGAAGGAACTTACACCGTATAGTAACACTCAAAGTATCAAAATACTCACAAGAATACGCTCGATAATATAAAGAGAGAAAACTTCAGTTTCTGGTATGATTTTCAATTCTAACCTAAGCACCCTATTTATAGGAAATTTCTTAGAACACCAAAGCAGAAAATTTAATAAAATATTAATATTATTTATTTAAATTCTTACGCCCACCCTGACCATCTGAATTCAGCCACCAATAATGACAAAAACAAAAAAAACGTTTTTGTTATTAAAAATAATTAAAACTTTCAAAAATTAATTATTTTGGAACTACAGAACTTCAATAATTCATAATAAATAGCCCTTTTATCAGAAAAATTCAAACCTTATGTCCTTTCCATAGAAAATTTCATTCTCTACAACTTTGCAGAAGAAAGTTTTTTCCAAATTCCAAACAGAAATTGATCGAAATCCACATACGGACGATTTTACAGGCTATAATCAAATTTTAGTCAAGAAATGGGCCCACAAACATGTTTAACATGTTTTAAACAACTTTTGCAACAAAAATATTCTTCCTCCTCATATATTAATATATCTCACATTCATTGTAAAAATATCACCATTATTATATTATTAAAATATAATAATATATTTAAATGAATTATTTTATCAAAAAAGATAAAATATCAATTTTTCAACAATTGTCACTTTAAAATTTTCTCCATCTATATCCACATAAAATGAATATTTTTCTTATCATATAAATCAATAATTAATTATTCACAAATAATATTACAGAATCACAATATCGACAACCAGGCCGTTCCCAGGAAAGAGGGGGCTTTCCAATAAGGATTTCTCCTTAATGGCGCGCAATTAGGTGACCAAACCTCTCCTTGCATGTAGAACTTTCTGACACATTGTCAATAATGCTATCTAATAATATTATTCAAATAATATGAATTATTGATTCGATAAAGGAAAATCTTGTGTAATGACACAATTATTGAAACAACAATAATATAAAATATCAACGTAGCAATTATTGAATCAATAAAATAAAATATTGAACAATAATTATCGTAATAATTATCGAGTAGTGCCTTCTTCACGTAAGAATCAATAATTGGTGCAAATACCGTGATCTTCTCGTGTTTTAACCAACCGGGTATTTCAACAAGATAATCTGTGAATAACTACTGCTATTATTTATAAACAACTTATATTTGTCGTTTTCCTTCATCCAATCGCTTTTTAGTTATGGGCCCACATATAAGGTCGCTACCTTGGTCGCATTTAATATTCCCCAACAATAAGAATATTCCACGACCAAACTAACATTCCTCGATAATAATGAATATTTTATAACCACTTGCTTATTTGAAATATTTGCGCATTTTACCCATAACTAACCACATTAATCAAATCAACCCTTACTATTTCAAAATAATAAATAGAGGAAATTCAATTTCATTAATAATAATTTGGGGTCTTACATGAATGGCACAGAAAAATTTGCTGACGAACAAGCCAGCGTCAAATGCTTCCTTCACTATGTTACTCCATACCTTCGAATTCATCTTCCTCCCCCTTTCTTCAAAATTCAAGTGGATTGAATATTTTTTCGAATACTTGGCCTAATTGGGGGCATAATTGTCCGTGAAATATTTTAATCCCATCCGCTAGTAATTCTAGCGGATGGTGAAGAATGATTTTTAATTTAGGCCGTTCATTATTATAATAGAAGGCATAAATGATATTTGTCCATTTTTTTATCCATAACAAATAGATACTATTGATCATTTGCTCATATATATATATATATATATATATATATATATATACACACACACACACACACAAACTTGAATAATGTTATAGTTATAAAAAAATTAGATACAAAATGATGGGTTGAATTATAATTACTTGATGTTTCACTACCATATACTCCATCCGTTCCATAATATATGACGTTTTAGAATTATGTATGTTAATTAAAAAAATAATTGTATAACATTAAATATAATATCAATTATACATAATGCGCTTAAATTCTCATAATTACAATATTTATCTCATATTCTCTCTCATCTATAACATTTTTTCATGACTGGTAATTTTGAAAAGATTGTAGTTAATTCTCCTAAATTATATAAAACGACAAATAATTTAAAAAAAAAATGAAATCATCTAATACATTATATATTATGGGACGGAAGGAGTACATCATTTTGTATATACTTTTTTGTCACTAAAATATTATTGTAATTATATCTTTTGTCATTGTAGCATCATTCATATTTTTTTAGATTTCACTCTCTAGATAATTCAAGATTGAACTAACATACCTCATACTAAGGGCATGTTCGGTTATCGGCGTTTAAAACGTTTAGATCCAAACACACAACATCACTTTTGAAACGTTGTGTTTAGACCTCAAATGTAGCGTTTGAGTTAAATAATCTTCGTTTCAAATAAACTGTTCGTAAACAAGTAAGTTTCTCAACTATGTTTGGTGCATTTAGAACCGAAAAATGATATACATGTCACAAATGCACCAAACACCGATAGACAAATAAGTACTAACTACTATATCTCAATTTTATTACTCCCTCCATCTCTTTTTAAATGTCGTTCTAGATAAATATAAGTCTTTTAATATTTATGATTTGAGAATTTCAATTAAGTATTAATTGTTTAATTTTTAATATTATCTCATTATATTAAATATATTTTTGATTCTCTCATTATTTTTTATCTAATAAATAATACATTTTTTTTTTCAATATACGGATAATATTAATATTTAAAGTTATTTTTAACTAAAAAATATAATATTAATGGTTGTTCTTAATGTGTATCCACTTTTAAAACCACAAATAATAATTGCAACTAAAAAAAATTGCATGTTGCAATTATTAGTACTAACTGCATCTAAAAAAAAGTGCAACTGTTACCAAAAAAATAAAAAATAAAATATTGCAACCGTACCACATTTCAAACATTTGTAATGGCGGTTGTCAATTTTGAAGTTTAAACCGCACTAACTCGGACCACACTTTCCCTACCTTATCTTGAACTTGAACCCCAGCAGCATCAGAGTCATAAATTGAAACCCAGCACCAACAAAGTAGGTGGGAAAGGATTAATGATTCAGTTTCTGGTCTTGCCTGTTTGTTGTTTTAACAGCATTTGCGGGCGTTTACTGAGATCTCTCTGTTTTTGTAATACTATAAATACGTAGTAAACACCTTGTATGACCAATTACCCTTAAATAGGGAGCGCATAGAAGACAAAACAAGTGAATACTATTGATGGGTGAGTGGAAAACAATGGATCTTAATCAGAACAGTAGCTTTCAAGATGAAGAAGAGGAAGAAGATGCCCAGCCAGTTAGCCCTACTGGGCAGTACTTCAACAGCTCGGTGCTCTCGGTTTCTGTTCTTTCCGTCTTGGAATCCGAAATCCCAATTGATGATTCCCCCACTTTGACTCTCCTCAAGGATCTTTTCCTCCCAATCAACCCACGTTTCTCCTCCGTCATGGTACTAATCTCTCTCTATCCTCCCCCCTGTGTATGTGTTTTGCTTATATTGGGCGTAATTAATCACATTTTTTCGTGGACATACATCTCTGTGTTCAAAATATCATTTGTTCTCCCTCTGTCCCATAATAATATATTATGTTTTAGATAATTTTATTTTTTATAAATTATTTAAAATTTTATAGTATAATTCAAGAGAATTAGCTACAATCTTTTTAAAATTACCTTTGATGAAAAGATACAATTAATACAATATTTAATGCTATATAATTATTTTCTTAATTGTTGTGTATCAGTTAATCAACATCTTATCTTCTTCAAACCCTTAACAATAAATACTACGTACTATTATTAGACAATTGCAATATTGATATCCCAAGTTACATATTTATGGATAATAATTTGTACCAAACTGATGAACCTTCAATTAGGTTTTTGCCTAAACTGTTTGATTTATTTGGACTGATGGTCAGTTATTGGTCATGCTACGTCGAGAAAATTAATGCTGGAAAATTATAATGATTTGAAATGCACTGTTTGAGTTCGGTAGTTGTTGGTTAAATTTGAGACCATCACTAGGTGTTGTACAATTGGTTCCCTTCTATGTTTGGTTTGTGAATTTGGAGGGATGAGATAGATAAGATGGGAAAAAATGAGAATTAATTATAATTTTTCCTTGTAATGTTTGTGAGTTTCAAAAAGAAAAAAGAGATTTTAATTATATATTTTTTTTTGTTCGTGAGTTTAGAAGGAAGATTGGGAAAATATTTTTATTTTTATTTTTAAACTACACTATTACTATATTATCCTTACATATTAATGTAATAAATGACATGATTTATTTTGAAAGACTACTTTAAGTAATATAAAATATCTAACTTTCTATCTTTTTCCATCCCTTCAAATCCTTCCATTTTGGGTTAGTTTTGAGCCAAAAATAAAATAACTTTATCTTCAAATCCCTTCAATTTCTTTCTAATAAACTCACATCCCTTCAAATCCCTTCAATTTCCCTTTACTTCCCTTAAAAAAGGATTACAAACACAATAGGTAAGGAACATAATTTGTTATTTCAATTCAATTAAATTTATTTTTATTTAATTTTTCTTGTTTTTGGGTTTGGACCAATAAGCCAAAATGAAAAATACTTCATACCAAACAATTTTTTTGTAAACAGATTAAAGACAAACAATTTTTTTGTAAACAGATTAAAGACAAAGATGGAGTAAAGCAATGGAAAAGGATTGATGTGAAACTCGAAGATCATATCAATGTCCCACTTTTTCCAGAAGGAAAATCCCCCGAATTTTACGACGCGTGCCTAAATGATTATTTATCAAAAATAGGCATGGAATCATTTCCACAAAGCCGGCCATTGTGGGAGATTCATATTATTAAGTACCCTACTAGCAATGCAGCTGGAAGTCTGGTGTTCAAGCTTCACCATGCACTCGGTGACGGATTTTCGCTAATGGGAGCTCTTCTTTCATGTCTACAAAGAGCTGATGATCCATCTCTCCCCTTGACATTTCCTAATTTTATGAACACAAACTTGGATAGTGAAAAAAAGACTAGTATTTTTAACACAGTGCCTCAAATATTTTCTAATATAGTCAACACGGCCTCGGATTTCGGATGGAGCCTTCTAAAAAGCAGCTTTCTCCAAGATGATCGGACCCCGATAAGATCCGGGGATGAAGGAGTGGAGTTCCGACCGATCAATTTGATTACAATGGCATTTTCCCTTGACCACATCAAGCAAATTAAGATCAACCTTGGAGTGGTATGTCTAGCATTTCTTCACTTAATTATAATCATCATTATTATTTGATATTGATAATATTCACTTGTATAGTAGAACTACCACTGATTTTTTATCCTTATAAGCACTTTGATGTTATGCTAAATACCAAAAAAAAAAAAAAAAACAGGAAGTCTAGTACTACAAGGATTAAATTTATTTAACTAACTTGAGCCAGAAAAAAAAGAGAGAGTAAATACTGTCAAAACAAACAAGTACACTTTCAAATATATATATATATATATATATATATATATCTTATTTTATCAAAATTATATATACATATAGATATATAAAATTCCAATTTTAGAATAAGAAGAATAGAAATAAGCAAATAACCATAAGCAAATCCTAAGAGGCTCAAAATTGTATGTCAATTTATTAGTCCACTTGAGAATTGACAGAGCTGAACATGCATGTAATGCAAATGGTGCCATTTGGATGAAACCATTTATCGGCTGTATAAATTTAAGACCATTTATGTAATGCATTCACTCACAAATGTACGTGTGCCCAGACCCCAGAAGCTATATTCACATAATTTCTTCAGGTATCAACATCTCAACAGGTAGCTTGATATGATACATTGCTGTAATTTGGATCCCAACAGTTTGCTGAAGTACATTCATTTCTTTCAAAACAAATGGTCCTACATTTTAAATCCATATCTACCACTCAATAATATAACGTCGAATCGTCTGGCAAAAGTACATCAAATTCATTCATGTTGTTTATGAGACATTTCATAAAGAATAGCAGTACTATTCTAGTATTCTGGTTTAACTTTTTGTTAAGCCCTGTATTTTTACAGAAACTGCATACTATTCTTGGTGTAAATTTGTAATATATCTGCAAGGTGTTTATATGTCTAATACTTTTTTCCTGGGCAGACAATAAATGATGTAATTACCGGAGTAATTTTTCTTGGGACTCGATTATACATGGAAACAACAAGCCAAGAGTCAAAAAATTCACAATCTACTGCACTGGTCTTGCTCAATACTAGGAATATTGGTGGTTACACATCAGTGGCTGAGATGGTTGATGCCCATCAAGCTGAGAAGCAATGGGGAAACCAGTTTGGTTTCTTGCACGTATCTGTTCCTGAATTGGATGGGGCCAAGTATTCTAATCCAATCGAGTTTATCTACAAGGCACAGAAAATCATCAAGAGAAAGAGAAACTCTGCAGCTGTTTTTCTCACTGGCAGATTACTAGAGGCGGTGAGGAAATATAGAGGTCCTGAGGTATATAAACATTAAACCAAATATTATTGTTACATAAAACATGCAATAAACTTTTTGTAGCCCAAACTTTTAAGGGTCTGTTGGAGCTGAAGTTCAACAGTTCTGACCAAAAAAGGTGAGCAGTCCTGCATGGGATGTACTATCATTTTACCTTTTGTACAACTATGTATGGAAGAAATATAAGATTGTTAAAGACTTTTTTTGTCAAGAACTGGTGAGGCCTGTTTTCTCAACTTTCAAAGTTAAACTTGTTGTGACATTGAAGTTTTTCCCTCTTTTTATTGCGCCAATTCTAAAAATGCTGAAATTGGTGATTTAGGCAACGGCTCAGTACGTTCATAGCACGCTGAAGAACTCAAGCATGACAATCTCAAATATGATCGGGCCAGTGGAACGAATGGCTTTGGCTAATCATCCAGTTAAAGGCTTTTACTTCATGGTATTTGGTGTTCCACAGGTAATTTAAGAAAATTGTAGTTTGGTAATTAATCTTTTTATGGTGAAAGAGGAAAATTTTAAATGTGTGTTAATGTAATTTTTTGGATGAATAAATTTTCAGAGTCTTACTATAACAATGGTGAGTTATATGAAAGAGTTAAGGATTGCTGTGGGAATGGAGAAAGGCCTCATGGATCCCCAAAAATTCAAGTGTTCTGTTGAGAGTGCTTTCGATATGATGTTCAAAGCAGCAGTCAAGTCTTGATGCAAAACATATTCATAAAATCACAATGAAGTTTAAATTGGTTTCTTTACCACCATGCATTTCATTCAAAGGTATGCTTCCTCCATTCTCTGATATAAGAGCAGAATGATATGCAAAAGGTGAACGAAAATGCTTCTATATTTTGGAATGGAGGCAGTATCAAATTTCAAACAAAAATAAAGAAAATAGAAAGAAGAAAAAGGATTATATTTCAGGTTCAATTCCAATTTTGGTTTGATTATCCCAAAATTTCAGTTATGGTTCGTTTGTATACTACTACATTGTAGTAATTTGTTACACTATAACTGCAATGCTTTGTCATTGTGCTGCATGTATTGTATGATTATGTAGTATAGTGATATTTGCTGGAGACAATTAAATGAAGTAATTTATGGGATTTGATCAACTGTAGTGTCTTAATACCATTAATGTAGTGCTTTTGGTTTTGTCTTAATACCATTAATTTATGGAATATTGGAGGAGTTGGCTGTTGGGTGTAAATATTGGGCTGGTTTTGTATATTGTAAGTTTAAATTATTTAGTGTGATTTGTTTGGTTGGACTGATTTGATTAGTGTGACGATGATGTCGATTAGACTTTTGATTAGTGTTTGATGATGTTAGTAGTATCATACAAGTAATTTGGTAGTACTACTAGACATAATACTCCTATAAATGTAATACCGACAAACCGCATTTTCTTTTTTCAAAAAGGTCAAAATGAGAGTGTGAGATGGAGAGAGTAATTATTAGGTTTGAATGAGGCTCGACAGATTATTTGTTCACCGACAAACAGTGTACTTATAATATAATGACGATTAAAAGACAATTTGAATCCCAAATTTTATTTTTTATTTACGTTTGTACCCCAAACTTAAAAAGGTGTCTAAGTACACTCCAAACTTTATTATACGTAACAAAATACACACTTTCTTCATTTAATCGGTCAAAAAAATGCTTGGCTAAAGGCGATAATACAGACAAGTTTCAAAAGTAATTGTCTTTTAATCTTAAAAATTGGCAAAAATAATTAATTTTAAATAAAATAAAATAATTTTAAATATAAGAATTTTTAAAAACAGAATTTTAAAATAGTTACCCTACAATGACCATACAATTCAAAGACAAAATAGAATTTTGAGTAAATTCTGTTTTAGAATTTTAAAATTTCAAAAACAATTTTACAAAAATAGAATATTTTTTAAAACAGAATTTTAAAACAATTTTTTACAAAACAGAATTCTATTTTAAAAACAGAATTTTAAAATTTCAAAAACAGTTTATACAAAAATAGAATTTTTTACAAAAACAGAATTTTCAAAAACAAAATTTTATTTTACAAGTTAAATTTTTTTTGTAACAGTTTTAAAATTTATTTTAAAATTGGTTACAACATTTATTTTAACTTATTTTTTTAAAATTTATTAAAATAGTTTAAAAATTTAAACTATTTTTGAAATTCAAAATTTTTAAAAATTTAACAGTTTAAAATTTGTTAAATATTAAACTGTTAAACTGTTTTAACAGTTTAAAAATTTAACAGTTTAAAAACTTAATAGTTTAAAAATTTAACAGTTTAAAAATTTTAACAAATTTAAACTGTTAAACTGTTTTAAAAAATTTTAAACTGTTAAACAAATTTTAAACTGTTAAATTTTTTAAAATTTTAAATTTCAAAAACAGTTTAAATTTTAAAACAAATTTTAAACTGTTTTTTAATAAATTTTAAAAAATAAGTTAAAATAAATGTTGTAACAAATTTTAAAATAAATTTGTTTGGTGATGTCAACTTTCTAAAACAAATTTTAAACTGTTAAATTTTTAAAAAAATTTAAATTTCAAAAACAGTTTAAATTTTAAAACAAATTTTAAACTGTTTTTAATAAATTTTTAAAAATAAGTTAAAATAAATGTTGTAACAAATTTTAAAATAAATTTGTTTGGTGATGTCAACTTTCTAAAACAAATTTTTAAACTTTTAAATTTTTAGAAAATTTTAAATTTCAAAAACAGTTTAAATTTTAAAACAAATTTTAAAACTATTTTTAATAAATTTTAAAAAATAAGGTAAAATAAATGTTGTAACAAATTTTAAAATAAATTTTTAAAATTGTTACAAATTTTTAACTGTTACAAAAAATTTTTAACTTGTAAAATAAAATTTTGTTTTTGAAAAATTCTGTTTTGTAAAAAAATTCTATTTTTGTATAAACTGTTTTTGAAATTTTAAAATTCTTTTTTAAAATAGAATTCTATTTTAAAATTCTGTTTTGTAAAAATTTGTTTTAAAATTCTGTTTGGAACAAAATATTTTGTAAAATTTGTTTTAAAAAAATTCTGTTTTAAAAATATTCTATTTTTGTAAAAACTGTTTTGAAATTTTAAAATTCTAAAAACAGAATTTACTCAAAATTCTATTTTTGTTTTTAAATTGTATGGTCATTGTATGGTAACTGTTTTAAAATTCTGTTTTTAAAAATTCTTATATTTAAAATTATTTTATTTTATTTAAAATTAATTATTTTTGCCAATTTTTAAGATTAAAAGACAATTTGCATCCCAAAATTGTGTTACCGCTTTAGCCGGTCACTTTTGACCTGTTAAGTGAAGAAAGTGTGCGTTTTGTTACGTATAATGAAGTTTGGGATGTAATTAAATACCTTTTTAAATTTGGGGTACAAACATAAATAGAAAATAAAATTTGAGATGCAAATTGTCTTTTAATCTATAATAACATTTAGGCAAATGTTACAACTTACTTACAAAGCAAACAAGCAGGCTAGTTTTCGCCCCCGACTGATTAACAACTCCATGTTAAAAACTCTCGTCCCAAGACTGGCTAAAGTAAAGAGTTTTAATTAATTAGTCTTCTCTTTTCTTTTTGTTAATTTCTTCTTTAAATAATAAGCATCGTGTCATATTAAATATAATTTTTAAATAAATTTTGCACTTTATTTTATGAGTAAAAAAAGTTATTGAAAACAACTTGTGTCCAAACCATAATATTCTTAATTAAAAAAAGTTCAAGGTAATATATATAATAATAATAATAATATAGGATGATTGATTACAAGAAATGATATTGAATTTAATTATATATTCAAAATCAAAAGTAACATACATATAGTATAAATATATGGTACTTGTACTAGTCAATTGGTGAAACTTTTGATCACAATTCTCTCTCATATGCCTTTGGCGTGGCATTTGGACTGTAGTAGTAGCTTGTAGAATTGATGAAAATGAGATGGCAATTAAGGACTGAATATTGGCAAATGATTTATGTGTAAACAACAAGTTTCAAATAAAGGATTACACTTGGTTGGAAGTTGGGAGTCGATTTGGAGTAGTTTTTACTACTGTAGCAAGTCACCCTAGTATTTACTATCTCCGTTCCTTAATATAGATCGTTTTAGAGAAATATTTTTGTTCTTTAAATATAAGTCGTTTGAGAATTTCAAATAAGCATTAATTGCTTAGTTTCCAATATTACCCCAAGTAATAAATATAACTTTGGTTCTCACATTATTTTTTGACCAATAAAAAATACTCTCCTTTTTCAATACAAGGATAATATAGACAATTGATGGTATATTTAATGTTATATAATTATTTTTTTAATACTTATGTATCACTCTAAAACGATCTATATTAAAAAACGGAGAAAGTAATAATGGAGTAGGTGGACTTCAAGACTGGCTTACTATATCTGCCTCTTTTTTAGTTTGACTTTTCCAGCGTAATTTTCAAATGGACGGGGGACAAACATTGGTTTTTGGAAAAAACAGTTGGATCCTTCGAGGATTGATAAATACTATAGTATGAACTCATATTTTTAGGGTTGAGGGGGTGTCGGTACAAAATGAAAATGTACCGGACTAAGTACACATGTTATTTTTTTAATTTTTTTAATTATAATTTTCAGAATAAAAAATAAAAAATAATAGAACAAGTTTTTGAACAAAAAACTGTAAAAAAAATATATTTTTTATTAAAAAAATACAGTAAATATTTTTTTTCTATAAAAAATATATATATATTTTTACAGTTTTTTGTTCAAACTTACTCTATTATTTTTTATTCTGATAATTATGGTTAAAAAATAAAAAAAAATAACATTGTACCGGACGCCGTCCAGTACAACACCTCTCCCCAATTATATTTTTACGTCTGTTTTTTACTAGTACTACTCGTATAAAATAATATAATCATACAATACATATAATAATGTTAACATAATATTATTTTATACGAGTATAAAGTGAGTTTTTACAATCATGTAAAAATACATGTAAAAATAATATTCTCCCAAGTATTACTAATACATTAAATTGTCCGAAACAACTAAAGGAAAAACACTAAGATGTATATCTTTCAATTAACAAACAAAAATCTTTTAAATTAAATAAATGTATGTTTAATTTAACTTCGAAAAAATTAATATTTGAGCAAGTATATCAACACCCACTTATGAAAGTTTTCATTATACTTTTGAGGACACCTCTCGATAAGTAACAAAAGTCAGTTAGAAGAATTGATCTTTTTGTTAGTTATTGTCTTACTTTGTGAATAAGCGATACTAGTGGATTCTTTAATTTTAATAGTTGTGGCTCATGTGGTAGTAGTGGAGTCCTTGTGGAACCCTTAATTCTAATAATTGTGACTTATAAGCTTAGAAGAGAGTAGTTTACTTTTATGTATTTAAATGTTCAGTTAGCAGAAGAAGAAAATAAGAAATCATTTGTTATAAAATCTTGTAGTACTTTCTCACCCGAAAGAAAAGACATCATTTATCATTTTCAAATTTTGATCGGGACCTATCATCACCTCTTATTTGCCGCAGCATGTCGACCGTCTTTTCTAAATTTGATAAAAATGAAAGTTGCTTGTAGACTTGTTGGTAATGACCAATAAGAAGCACTTTACCAAATATTGACAAAATAAGTTCTCAGCAAAGGATGTCAATTGGTTCAACTTGGAACTGAAATTGGGTTAACCTTAAACACTCCAACAATAAGATCCCGTGTTCTGAAATTAGAGATATAATTTCATTTTTAAAATCAAATTACGGTATTTTAATTTTAAATTAATGTGAATTTATTTAAATAATCGTATAGTATATAATAAAAACTATTTATTTTATAAATCATATTTATTTTGAAGTTTAATAGTATATATCGTTATTTGATTTCAAAAATTAAATCGTATATTTAATTTTAAAAGTAACATAGAATTTATGAAAAAAAAAAATGATCAGTTACTAAAATTTACTGAGAGCTTGACCTACTCTGAATCCAATAAAAACAAGTCAGTAACGGAAATGTGTCAAAATGTTGTATTCGGAGTAATTATAAATACTACTAAATATAAATTTACTATTTTCTATTTTGTAAAAATCACATAATTTTTTTCTTCTCTTAATTATACATACATAGTAGTATTAAGTATTAAGGTAATTATTTTTATGTCAAGAGTACTCATAACTTTTGATAATTTCCTTTTCAATATTTAAAAATTAATTTCCGGATATTCCATAAGTAAACTACAAGTAAGCAAGAATCTAAAAGTCAACACACATAAAGTAGTTGTTATTTGGGGACCTTACTTGGAATACTATCCTTTTACTATTCCGTATTTATTGGAAAGAACAATCGTTCATTTCACACCCTCGAATAGAATCCATCCGTCCCTTTTATTTGCCGGTGATTTTTGTTTCTTTTTAGTATTTTTTATTTATAAATTTTTATCAAATATTTAATTTTTTATATTATTTTTTTTGTGATTAAAGGTTAATTTGTTTCTTTCGATTAATATTGAAATTTTATATTCAATCAGATAAAATATTAGTAATTGCATTTTTTTAATTTATATATGTAATCTTCGAATGTCAATTAAAAAAGGACGGGGAAAATAAAATGTTGTTTTATTTTGGTTTGTATTAATTGTATATTCCTAACAAGAAACAGTATGAGCTTGAGAAGTGAGACCTCGATTAGAAGGATAACATAGAAAATGATATAATCCTAGAAAAATGTGCCAATGTAGTCCTAGTATTAATTGATGCTTATTTGCTCAGTGATGGCCGATGGGCCCAATGTAGGTAGACAAATAGGGGAAGTGGTTAGTATAAAATTTATTTTTAAGTAAGTTGGTCAATTGACTCTAACACGTATGCGAGATTTTATATGTGTCAATATTTTATTGATCAATTGATTAATTTATTAAAAAATAAATTTCATACTAATCGTCCGGACCTCATTTTTCTTAACGATGATTGATTAATGTGACAGGCTCACAGTTGTCCTCTCTTTATAGAGTAGGAGTAGTAAACATTCTCTCTTTTCTGTATATTGTTTTCCCATTTTGCCACACGAGACGAGAGTGAGAAAGAAGTGGTGAATAAGAGTTTTCATTGGTAATTCATCGTATCGATTCAAATTTTATTAAAGCGATTATCGTTTTTATTTAAAAATAAATATCGATACTGATATTGAATTATCAAAATTTTGAATTGGTTAGGATCTATTTAGTACCGATAAAAATCGATTTTATATCAAAATTTTACCCACAACAAATACATATAAAAACACCCCCACAGGAAGCTTCTGGTTTTACCTCACCATCACCATCATCATCACCACCGTCTTGCATGCATGCTTGCCACGATTTTCCTCCACTTATCATCATGCTTGCTAAATATATCTATAGGAACGTCTTATTTCACATATGTTATATATTACACCTTATTTTGTATTTTTGAGACTTATTATTTATCATATTGATAAAACTCATTTGTGGATATAATTTAAGTAAGTATAAAAGGTGTAACTTAATGTCTTATAAGTGGAGAATGAGAGTAATTCATTTGGTTCAAGTTGGAATCATATGACTTGTGTTTATCAATGACTTAAGTGAAACATTTAATAAGCTGCAAGTTATTTGTAAAAACAAGTTTGTCTTAGTTCCATTATAATTAATAAATGATTACTAGTTGCTTTATAAGCATAAGAGGTGTAATCTTATTTAATTATGTGAAATAAAAGAAACTCTCCATTTTTTTTATTTAAATTACATTATTATTAATAATTTGTAACTTACATCATTATGACGACTAATGTGTAACTTACAAAATTATATCTATAATAATGTGTAATTAAAATAGATTATATTGTTAGACCATGATATTTTATAAACATTGGGCCGGATCATTGGACCTGACCATTAGGGGAATAATGGTTTGAATTGGGCTTTGACCGATAATGATGACAAAGATAACGGTTGACTGCTATCTTGCATTGCATTAATAAGGATTGGACAGAATCGACCGGCGGTGGAAAAGGATGATAGGGTCAGCAGGTAAGCTACCTGCAGTGGGATGGTGTCAGGGGGTCGGTGGCACGCAAAACTGGAGAACGAGTATATGTGGATCAGATACACTACAATTAGAGGTATCTGATATTTTTTTTTATAAAAACACTAGAGCTATTATCCTCTATTGTTATCCTTGTATCTGCCTGTACTGACTCTCACATTGGAGCTATCCCTCGACGGTCCAAGCCGTCAAGCTTTTGGTATTGACTTGTTGAACTGTGCAGGATTGGACGCGCTCTTACGTGATTGAGGCGCGTGGAAAAATCTTGGCGTTAACATTGGCGCTAAAAGGAGGGGGTGATTTCTCTAGTGTTCTTGAATTTCAATCACAAAAAGCAACTGTCTTACGTCGGAATTTATGGTGAAGAGTAAGACAGCTACTGCCGAAGGACAACCGATGGCTGCGAGTTCGTCTGTACAACGAATCTCTGTTAAGGATCGATTGGGTCCTTCAAAAAGTGCTTATGATAGTACCGCCTCCAAAGATGTTTCAGAAGGTTCTCATGCAAGAGTCCATGGTGATGCCAAAAGAAAACTAGTTTTCACTGCTGATAAAGGACCTGACCATGGTCGGAGAAGGGTAGAAGGCACACCGCCTAGAACGCTACACCAAGGTGGTCAGATTGACAGAGTAGATAATATTGCTAAATGCGGTTATATGAATTTTGTATATTCTAATTGAGGTAAATATTTTATTTTTGACTTTTTATAAATATAATGAAGTTCAAGTATTTCATATTATTATGATAATTGTCTTGAATTCTATATTTATAATTTTCAAAAGATATAATGTTTATGATATTTCATGTCTAAGTTGAGATAAGAAAACACTTGAGGATATACTAATTCATGTGTGTAAATTTTATTTGCTTTTACATAAATTAATTTTGTTTTGATAAATTAATTTCTTAGAAAGTAAATATAATTTTTATATTTTATGATTTATATGCCAATAAATTTGTACAATATGATGAGTTGTGCTATAATTTGTATATAATGAATTTTATACTATTTGCATAGAGTTAAAGTGTTACATGTTGGTATACTTGAAAATTATACATGTATAATTTTAAGTGCTTATATTAAATAATTTTTTGGATTTGAGATTTTATGTAATTCAGAAAATAAGAGCTTGTTTTCTTATGTGGGGGTGTTATAAAAGATTCTTAAGTTGAAGCAATCTTTATATGATACATAAAATGTACAAGAACTTATTTTTTATTTTGAGAAGTGTTCCTTAATATTCTCATGTAGAAGTAATATTTATAGGAACATTGTCACATAAAATGTCAATTAATCTAAAATTTATTTTAAGTAGTGAGCATAATATTATGAAGTGAAATTAATTAATGAGATATCAATTATTTAAAAGTGTGGGGGTGATTCTTTAAGATTTTTATTTTGGTCTTTGAACTATTTGGAGAATAATTTAATTTATGCAAGAAATAGTAAGGCTTATGAATTTCTTGTTGAGAAATTCAATTTTATTGTAATTCTGTGAAATGAAAGTCTTTGAAACACAAACTTTTGAATAATATTGAACTGTGAAATTATTTCACTTAATTAATTATCTAAGATTCAGCAAAGTTATAAACTAAACCTAGAAAGAGCAATATTGATTTGGTGAAGGAAATCAATATAATAATTTGGTAAATAAAATACTTATTTTATTTGCCTAAATATGATCCAAAATATTTATTGTGATTTAGTTCAACAGTGTGATTGAAACTAAGTTATAAATATTAAAGTGGATACATATTAGGTGATAATATGTGCATATTTACCTTGAGATTCTATCGGATATAGAATTATTTATATGTTTACACTAACAATATAATTGTATAAACTATAATGTGATAGTTTTTGTGTATATTAATGATATGTTTGATCATTTTACATAGAATTGTTAACGTAAACGAGTTTTATAAGACATCTATTTTTTGTCTTTATGTTGAAAGACTTGTAAAATAGATGTTATCTTAGTATTATGTGAAAACATAGTGAAAATTTCAACTAAACCAGTTTAATAGTATTGAGACGCAATACTGAACTAAGTTTGATAAACCTTGAGATTGAAGAATTTAATAATTCTTTAATAGCGGTGGTATACTGGAAGTTAATTCTGATATAGCTATTGTAAATCTGAAGTACACATATGCTAGTGGGAGCCTTATGTTTGATATGCAATGCACAAGATCAGATATTACCTACAGTTTTAAACTTAGTATACTAATGATTTAAACTTGGTCTTTGTTAGATTTTTCAATATTTTAATAGATCACATAAATGTCACTTATATTTTAGTGAGGGAAATTATAAATTTACAAGTAGGCGAATTTTCACCTAATCTTGGGTATTGTTTCTTAGATGAGAAAGAAACAAATGAGTATTTCTCATTTCACAATATGGATCTAATGTTATTAATTTTTCATGGTTGTGATCTTGATTAATTAAGTAAGAAAATATTCACAAGTAGGTGAATATATTCTTATATTTCCACAAGTAGGTGGATATATTATTACTCTTTGTGAAGGGTATAATTTACTTGGAGTAACAAGTTGTGACGTCCCCAAAATTAGGTATACATCACCCATCTTGGGTCGCCACTTACATGGTACAGAATTTAAATACAACTTACTAACATAACTGTCGTATACAATACGACATAAATCGTGAGTTTAAATACAAATATAAATCTACTAGATATTATACAAACTTAAAAAGGAGTCCTCATTACAATTATTATCGCACTATTTCACGTAATAGTGAGGACTACTAATGCTATCTTGGGACCATCACTCGTTTCCCGACTCGTCCCAGCCTATATTCTCATTTCAAGAGAAGCGGTGAAAGAAAGGGTGAGCTCAACTAGCCCAAAGAAGAAATATTATGACTAAGATAATGCGAATAAATTATCAATAGTCTTCAACAATGTTAAACCGATAAAATACAATAGACAACCGGTTTAAAACTGGCGTGAATATGCAATCCATTAAAAGAGTCAAGTAGAAAATAAAGTCTACTATCTTTTAGGTTTTAAAAGGTTTTTCATCACTATTATATTTGAGACTCGACTTTAATAAATATTCCACATCATCGAATCACCCCCGCACTCTGGCCGAGGATATTCTTTAGTATCACAACCACAATTATTCATGCACTACGGGCCAAGAATATTTGTGTATTCATTAATGGTCATGATCATGCCAACAATCGTCCACCAATGCACTACGACCATCGAGGATTTTATCACATCATTTGTAACATTACGGTCATGATTACAAGAATAGTCTCTCGGTCATAATCATACCAAGTCCATCTATGCACTACTGGTGCCACGGATGACTTTCAACATAATATAAACATGAGGATGATGACAATGATATAAGAATTCAATAAAACAAGTTCAAGAATTATTTTATCCAGAATTATTAACGTCCAAATTATCAACATGATCTTTGTTTTGTAGAGTAAAATTCAAGAATGATCGGAAGAATATTTCCATGAAAAAGATTTGGATGAAACGCAAATATCAAGGATATTCCACTAATTTCATGGAGTATAGAAGTCAAAGTTTTAACCAACTAGGTATAATAAAGAATAGAATAACAAAAGAAATCACCATGCATGCGATAGACCGCATATGCAAAGTTATTCCAATGTAATAATAAATAATGTAACCAGTCCCACAGTAAAACACACATGTATGTGGATGTTCCAATGAATAATAATAAAGAGCGGAACCAGTCGGTGTAAAAAACACATGCAGGATGTTCCAAATGTAATAATAATAAAGACGGAATTAAAGTGGGTGTAAAACACATGCATGGATGTTCCAATGTAATAATAGAAGAATGTCACCAAGTATAGGGTAAATGGCGTGATCTGAAAGTTATTCCAATGTAATAATAAGCAATGGAATAACAACAGTTCTCTTCATGAATAAGAAAGAATAACACCCCTTACTTTTGGTAGGAGATTGAATCTCGCAAACGAACAGTAGTAACAAAATACTCTTCTTCTTTCTCTCTTATTCTCTATACTTTTCTCTCTATAGCTTGAATGAATTCGTGAAAATAATGAAGCATTAGGCCTCTATTTATAGAAGATTTCTAGCTTTAAGACCGCCATGTGAAAAGCAAGTGGCTCGACGATCGATGATGTGAAAGAAAAGTGGTTTGGCGCGCTTTGTAATGTGAAACGACAAGTGGTTCGACGCTTGTAATGTGAAACGACAAGTGGTTCGACGTACGGTAAAGGTAATTACTATTGATTGAAGGTAATTACTATTCACAAGGGTAATTACTTATATGACGAAGGTAATTACTATTGACGAAGGTAAATACTATTCACAAAGGTAATTACTATCGACGTAAGAGACTCTTAGATGATGACATATGAGCCCCCATAAAATAATCAAACTTACCACAAATCATTTTATTTTTAATCAACACATATTTAATCTTTCAACAATTATTAATCATTTATAACTTGTCGTCTCAATTATTGATTTAATGCTTATAACATATTATACGAGATGATATTGTGACAATAATTGAATCAATAATATAAGAGATATGATGCAAAGCAATTATCAGAAAGTAATAATTGAGCATAATGAGTGACTTCTCACGTAAGCATCAATAATCAATACCGCTGCGTGCTACTATGCAACCACGCCAGACATCGTATTTTTTACCACCGGGTAGTTCAACAGCTTTTAACGGTAACACCTCCAACCGTTATTTTTATAAAATATTTTTTATGCGTTTTCTCAATCCAAATAATAATTACATTATGGGGTCCACCAATGATTGAGTAGTTGTATTTAATATTCCTAACAAAAAGAATATTCCCCACCAAACGAATATTTTATAACAACTTGCATATTTTGCAAATTTTATAAATATTACCCACAACTATAACATTATATCAAAATTATTCCATAATATTCAAAAATAATATTTATAGAAAAATTCATCTTTATTTATAAAAGTTGGGGTCTTACAACCTTCCTTCTTATGAAATTTCCCTCGAAATTATGGTACACACTGGTATGTCGAAGAGGTAAGGATACCTTGATTTCATTTTGATTCTAACTCCCAAGTCATTTCCTCAACATCGTGGTTCCTCCACAAAACTTTGACTTGAGGTATAACCTTTGGAGCGTAGAATATGTTCCTTCTTATCCAAAATTTGAACAGGAACCTCTTCATACGTCAAATCTTCCGCTATTTCGTCAGGTTCTTACTCAATAATATGGTTCGGGTCTTTCACATATTTACGTAACATGGATATGTGAAAACGTTATGAACACGAGACATATTTGGCGGTAGAAAGCAGTCTATAGGCCACGCTCCTACTCGATCGAGGATTAAAATGGATAGATGAATCGAGGATTGAGTTTTCCTCTCTTTCCAAATCTTGTAACTCCTTTCCATGGAGCAACTCTTAACAACACATGATCTCCTATATCGAATTCCACGTCCTTTCGATGAAGATCAAGATAACTCTTTTATCGATTTTGTGAGGTTTTTATACGTTGTCGGATCGTTTGAATCTTTTTCCGTAGTCATACCTACCAACTCCGGTCCCAACAACGTTGCTTCACCCACCTCATCCCAAAGATAACCGGAGAACGACACTTTCTTCCATACAACGCTCGAATGGAGCCATGCCAATACTTGCTTGATAACTGTTGTTGTTGTAGGAAAACTCCACCAATGGTAAGAACTTGTCCCAACTCCCTTGAAATCAAGGACACAGAGTCTTAATAGATCTTCAAGAGTTTGAATAGTCCTCTCCGTATTGTCCGTCTGCCCGAGGATGATATGCCGAGCTAAATCGTGAAAGTCTGCGTGCCCATAGCTTTTTGAAACTAACCCAAAATCGTGAAGTGAATCTTGGGTCTCGATCGTAAACTATGGATCTAAGATACCATGCGATCTTACAATCTCGTTTAGGTACATACTGAGCAAGACGTTCAAGTGTATAAGTTTCTCGTGATCGGTAAGAAATGAGCGGACTTGGTCAATCTATCAACAATGACCTAAATCGATCAATGCCTTGAGAAACCTTAGGAAGACCAAGATGTGAAATCCATGGTAATGTACTCCCACTTCCATTCGGAATTTCAAGTGGTTGCAATGGACCTTTTGGTACTTGATGCTCCGCTTTAACTCGTTGACAAGTTAGACACCTTGAGATAAAGCAGCGCTATCTCTCTCCTCATATTGCTCCACCAAAATGTATGGATTTAATATCATGATACATTTTGGTACTCCGAGATGGATTGCAAATGGTGTGTTGTGCGCCTCCATCATGATATTATACTTTAAATCGTGGTCGTTAGAACACAAAGTCCGGAGTTGACTCAAGTATTCCTTCTTCATCGATTCTTGCTTCCAGATAGCACCTTCTTGCACTTTCTTCCTCATACGATCGGCTCGTGTGCGTAGCTCGAAGCGACTTTAACTTTATCGATTAAAGTCGGTTCTACTCGTATACTCGCTATCATCACACGCGTCCCCAGAGTCTTTAACTCTATCTCCATCCTTTGCAAGTCACACAAAATGGGCCTTTCGTTGACAATATCGCACTTTCAGACTTGCATATGATTTTCTACTCAACGCGTCCGCCTACCACGTTCGCTTTTCCGGGATGGTATTGGATGGTATGATCATAATCTTTCAGCAGTTCAAGCCAACGTCGTTGTCGCATGTTGAGTTCCTTTTGAGTGAAGAAATATTTGAGGCTTTTATGATCCGTAAAGATCTCCACTTTCTCCCCATACAAGTAATGCCTCCAAATTTTAAGTCAAGAAACAACAAATGCTAACTCTAGATCATGAGTAGGATAATTCCTCTCATATTCTTTGAGTTGTCGCGAGGCATAAGCTATAACTTTTCCATGTTGCATGAGAACACATCCCAATCCTTTGCTCGAAACATCATTGTAGATGACAAATCCTCCGAGGCAGATGGTATTGTCGAGCAGGTCTTTGAAATAAGTCTCCTCTTGAGTTCTTGAAAACTCCTCTCACATTCTTCGCCCAACCGAACTTTGTATCTTTCCGAGTCGGTGAGTCAATGGAGTAGCGATTCGAGAAAATCCTTCCACGAATATCCGATAATAACCACTAAACCGAGAAAGCTACGTGACTTGATCCCATCGATTTAGGTTGTTCCCGACTTTAAATAGCTTCAACCTTTCTTTGGGTCAACAGATATTCCATGACTTGATACCACGTGCCCAAGGAGTGCTACTTCTTGACGAACTCACATTTCTTCAACTTGGCATAAAGCTTATATTCACGAAGCTTTTGGAGTGTCACCTCAAGTGTTGCTCATGATCTTCATGGCTTTTGGAATAAATAAGGATGTCATCAATAAAGACGACCACAAAGTGATCTAAATATTCCTTGAATACTCGGTTCATCATATCCATGAAGGCAATAGAGGCATTAGTCAATCCAAAGGACATGACTAGGAATTCATAATGCCCGCATCGGAGTTAAAGCCGTATTTGGAATGTCGGCGGTTCTAATCTTCAATTGGTGATATCCGGAACGAAGATCAATCCTTGAAAAGAATTTGGCTCCTTGCGAATCGGTCAAACAGTCATCAATACGTGGCAATGGATACCTATTTTGATGGTGACATGATTCAACTCCCGATAATCAATACAAAGTCGCATACTCCCATCTTTCTTCTTCACGAATAGAAGCAGAGCACCCCAAGGAGAAGTACTAGGACGAATAAAGCCAATGTCTAACAATTCCTGCAGTTGGGTTTTAACTCCTCAAGTTCAATAGAGCCATTCGATATGGGGCTTTGGAAATAGGTTTTGTATCTGGGTTCAAGGTCGATACAAAATTCAATTTCATGCTCTGGGGTTAGGCAGGGAAGTTCTTGAGAATACGTCGGGAAATTTATTAACAATAGAAATATCGTTCAAAAGCGGCGTATTTTGTTTAAATCGTGACATGAGCTAAGAAAGCTTGACATCCGTTTTCAATAAACGAATAGCTTTTATGGCTTGAGATGACCGTGATTGATTTTAATGGTTTGGTCATTTGAATTCGCATAATAGGTTGATTAGGAATATGAAAGCTAACAACCTTACGAAAATAATCAATTTTTGCATGATAAGTAGTTAACCAATCAATCCCTAGAATCACGTCAAATGCAAGTATTTTTAATGAAATAAGATCGACGGTGTAATGTGAGGGTACCGATTTGAACCAAACAAGACTTATAAACGATTGGATGTAATGAAGGTTTCTCTCAACGGAGTTTCCACAGATAAGTCAAAGTCTAATTTCTCCTGAGTCAAATTTAATCGATGAGCGCAAGTAGGAGAAATAAAAGAATGGGTAGAAACCGGTATCAAATAAAGTATAGACTTCATTAGAGTTTATGATAAGCTTACGTGAGCGACCCCATTCGGGTTCCTTGCTCTCCGGGAGGTCACAACAAACGCCTCTCTCCCACCTACTAGGTTTTGAATTTTACGGGACTACTTTGGTGCCTCCATCCTAGCTGAATTTGTCTTGATGGAAACCACAAAATCGAGCTAAGTGACCTTCTCTTCCACAATTATAACATGCTTTGACGACATGACGCAGCTTTTGGTGATGTGTCCTCTCCTCCGCACTTGAAGCATATGATAGGTGGTCTTTCTCCTCCCTTAACAACTGGTCTTTGGTCTTTGACGTCTTTCCATCATTGTTGAATCTCCTTTTCTTGAAATGTCCATTCTTATTGTTTTGGCCCGATTACCACCAAGTGGTTACCATATCCGCCTGTTGATTCCTCTCACGCTTGTTGTCACCGCTTTGATGACTACTCTCTCACCGGTATTATAATTTTGCCGGTACCGCTCTCTTTTAGTTGCGTTGACTCATTATCGCGCTCCACTAATCGAGCCCTATTTACAACATCTCGAATACAAACACGGTTTATGAGAAATAAGATGTTGACGTATCTCAAACTTCAAACCTCTTAAAACATTCGCGCCATTCTCTCTTCATTATCCACCAAGTGGGACGTAAACAATGATAACTCCGCAAATTTTGTCTCGTATTGCGACACGGTCATATTGTTTTGTTCCAACTTAATAAACTCCACCTCCTTCATGTGATGAATACTTTTAGGAAAGTATTTGTCGTTGAACAGCTCCTGGAACTTCTCCCAAGATATCTTCAAGACAAAGAGGTTGAGTCGTTTCTACCGATTCCCACCCATGAATCTGCCTCTCCAATGCAACATAAAAGGCGGAAAAGGGAACCTTTGCTCCTCGGAGCATCCCAAGACATCAAATATCTTGTAATCTGCTTATCCATGCTTCCGCCGAAGTGGTTTTGGCTCTCCCTTAAACTCCGGTGGTCCCAGCTCCTTGAATTGTTTAGCGGTGACCGCCCGAGAGTTTTCCGTGTTTCCACCTACGTTTTGGACAGGAGTCGCTCTCGCCTGCTGTTGCATAAATTGCATAAAGCCTCTGAATATTTGATCATTCATCATTTGGTCAGTGTTGTTGTTTGCGCATGAGGATTATGCGCCTTCACGATGCACATTATCCACGATTATTGATATGTGGTGAATCAACGATCGTCTGCGCTCCATTGCTATTCTCAACATTCTCGGTTGTCATTTTCGTATCATCGCCACAAAACAAAAGGTTAATTGACATGTAACAAATTATCCCTATCTTCCCACCAACCAATAAAATAAGACATAAACTTAGGTAGGTCATACTAGCGAAAGTATTCCCCGTCTCTCCCTCCTAGTACTATTCTCACATCTTAGCCAGGATCATATCCTAAGCTCGATACCAATTGTGACGCCCCAAAATTAGGTATACATCACCCATCTTGGGTCGCCACTTACATGGATGTAATTTAAATACAACTTACTAACATAAGCTGCAGTGGTACAATCGACATAAAACCGTGAGTTTAAATACAAATATCGTCTACTAGATATTACACAAACTCAAAAAGGAGTCCTCATTACAATTATTATCGCACTATTTCACGAGAATAGTGAGGACTACTAATGCTATCTTCGGGACCATCACTCGTTTCCCGACTCGCTCCAAATTTATATTCTCATTTCACGAAGAGAACGGTGAAAGAAAGGTGAGCTCAACTAGCCCAAGAAGAAATATTATGACTAAGATAATGCGAGAATAAATTATCAATAGTCTTCAACAATGTTAAACCGATAAAATACAATAGACAACCGGTTTAAATGCAATGAATATCAATCCATTAAAAGAGTCAAGTAGAAAATAAAGTCTACTATCTTTTAGGTTTTAAAGGTTTTTAATCATTTGTTATATTTGAGACTCAAACTTTAATAAATATTCCACATCATCGAATCACCCCTACACTACTACTGCCGAGGATATTCTTTAGTATCACGACCACAATTATTCATGCTCACGGGCCAAGAATATTTGTGTATTCATTAATGGTCATGATCATGCCAACAATCTGTCCACCAATGCACTACTACCATTCGAGGATTTTTATCACATCATTTGTAACATTACGGTCATGATTACACCGAATAGTCTCTCGTCATAATCATACCAAGTCCATCTATGCACTATGTGCCGAGATGACTTTCAACATAATATAAACATGAGGATGATGACAATGATATAAGAATTCAATAAAACAAGTTCAAGAATTATTTTATCCGGGGAATTATTAACGTCAAATTATCAACATGATCATTGTTTTGTAGAGTAAAATTCAAGAATGATCGAAGAATAATTTTCCATGAAAAGATCTTTGGATGAAACCTTGAAATATCAAGGATATTCCACTAATTTCATGGAGTATAGAAGTCAAAGTTTTAACCAACTGGGTATAATAAAGAATAGAATAACAAAAGAAATCACCATGCATGCGATAGACCGCACAGGCAGGTTATTCCAACAGAATAATAAATAACGGAACCAGGTCCGGCGTAAAACGCACAGACAGGATGTTCCAACAGAATAATAATAAAGACGGAACCAGGTCCGGTGTAAAACACACAGACAGGATGTTCCAACAGAATAATAATAAAGACGGAACCAAGTCCGGTGTAAAACACATGACGAGGATGTTCCAACAGAATAATAATAAAGACGGAACCAGGTCCGGTGTAAAACACACAGACAGGATGTTCCAACAGAATAATAGAAGAATGTCACCAAGTATAGGGTAAACCGCGTATACAGGTTATTCCAACAGAATAATAAGCAATGGAATAACAACAGTTCTCTTCATGAATAAGAAAGAATAACACCCCTTACTTTTGGTAGGAGATTGAATACTGCAGCAGTGTAGTAACAAAATACTCTTCTTCTTTCTCTCTTATTCTCTCTATACTTTCTCTCTATAGCTTGAATGAATTCGTGAAAAATAATGAAGCACTAAGCCTCTATTTATAGAAGATTTCTAGCTTAGCACCGTATGTGAAAAGGCAAGTGGATTGACGACTAATGATGTGAAAAGAAAAGTGGTTTGGCGCTTTGTAATGTGAAACGACAAGTGGTTCGGCCTTTGTAATGTGAAACGACAAGTGGTTCGACGTCGGGTAAAGGTAATTACTATTGACGAAGGTAATTACTATTCACAAGGTAATTACTATCGGGACGAAGGTAATTACTATCGAATGAAGGTAAATACTATTCACAAAGGTAATTACTATTGACGAAGAGACTCTTAGATGATGATTATATGAGCCCCCATAAAATAATCAAACTTACCATAAATCATTTTATTTTTAATCAACACATATTTAATCTTTCAACAATTATTAATCATTTATAACTTGTCGTCTCAATTATTGATTTAATACTATAACATATTATCTGTAGATGATCTTTGTGACAATAATTGAATCAATAATATAAGAGATATGATCAAAGCAATTATCGTAGCAGTAATAATTGAGCATAAATTTGAGTGACTTCTCACGTAAGCATCAATAATCAATATCGTGCTGCTACTATGCAACCACGCGTATTCTTGTACTTTTACCACCGGGTAGTTCAACAGCTTTTTTAACGGTAACTCCTCCGTAGTTATTTTTATAAAATATTTTGTCGTTTTCAATCCAAACAATAATTACATTGTGGGGTCCACCAATGATTGAGTAGTTATGCGAATATTCCCTAACAAAAGAATATTCCCCGACCAAACGAATATTTTATAACAACTTGCATACTTTGCAAAATTTATAAATATTATCCACAACTATAACATTATATC
Organism: Panax quinquefolius; assembly: GCA_020205615.1. Classification (NCBI taxonomy): domain Eukaryota; kingdom Viridiplantae; phylum Streptophyta; class Magnoliopsida; order Apiales; family Araliaceae; genus Panax; species Panax quinquefolius. The sequence goes on along the minus strand of CM035168.1, from coordinate 101,876,736 downwards.
AAAATTATTCCATAATATTCAAAAATAATATTTATAGAAAAATTCATCTTTATTTATAAAAGTTGGGGTCTTACACAAGTAATATTGTTGCTTTATATGATGTAGAAAGCAATTGGAAGCGAAATTTGTTGTTGAAACGTAACATCAAATTGCGGCCACTTCCAAAATTGCTTAGTTCATTATATTTTGATAATGAAATTATTTTTGTATAAAGCAAATGAGATTACCTTTAATGGTAGGTCTTGACATGTTGGTCATAGACATATTTTTTGTCAGACAATTGATACAAGAAGGTATCTATAATATTTGTTTATGAGGAAGTCAAGTGACGACTTGACTTATCTTGTCACTAAGACTCTGACAAGAGCTTAGTAAGTTTAACTACTTGTGATATGGAACTTAAACCACTTTGAGTCAGGGCTGATGGGAACCCAACCTATTCCTAGGTTACCCCTAGTTTATAGGCTCAATGGAAAAAACAAGTCATAGTTGCTGACTGTGTTACTATCGATGTGATTCCATATATAGTTTAAGATAGTAACGTTTGTTGCACGACCGAGGCTGAGTTATACTCTTAACAAAGTTGTTGTGTTATTAGCAACAAAAACGCATGTGAAACACTTTTCCTATATGAACTAGAAGTGGAGCCGCTTCTTATAGAGGGTTGTGGTTTACTCTCTTAGAGGTTCATGAAACAGAATATTGCATATGGCCATAATAGCGCAATGCTTTGAGAATATTCACCGTGGTAGGAGGATTTTGTGTGTGTGACAATTTCGGTCATATCATATAAAAGTAGAGGTTCAATCTACGGACACCATCAACTTCGATGTAACTTTGAGTTGTTTACACTAAGGGAAGGTTCAATGTTCGTCACACCTTCTTTTATGCATACAAGGCTTGGAGTTGTTTGATAGAAAGGTGTTTAGAAGAAAATTAGTTTTTCCAAACAAGTGGGGGATTGTTATATATTGCACCTTATTTTATACTTTTGAGACTTATTATTTGTCATATTTGAGTTTGATAAAACTCAATTGTGGATGTAATTTAAGTAAGTATAAAATGTGTAACTTAATGTCATATATGCGGAGAATGAGAGTAATTCATTTGGTTCAAGTTAGAATTATATGACTTGTGTTTATCAATGACTTAAGTGAAATATTTGATAAGGTGCAAGTTGTTTGTAAAAAATAGTTTGTCTTAGTTCCATTATAATTAATAAATGATTACTAGCCGCTTTATAAGCATAAGAGGTGTAATCTTATTTAATTATGTGAAACAAAAGAAACTCTCCATTTTCTATTTAAATTACATTATTATTAATAATTTGTAACTTACATCATTATGACTAATCATGTGTAACTTACAACATTATATCTATAATAATGTGTAATTAAAAAGATATATATATATATATGTGTGTGTGTGTGTGTGTAGATTGTGAGATCCCGAATTTTATGAAATAAAAGTATTCAATTTTTTTATTTTAGTAAATAGTTAAATTGATAAAAGGTTAAAGTTAAGGGTGATATTTAAAAAATTTCAAAGTAAGAAAGTTTTCATAAAATAATCGATGATAAAAGTACGATGAATACTGCAGTTGTTGCATAGTAGTAGCTACGATATTGATTATTGATGCTTACGTAAGAAGTCACTCAGTTATACTCGATTATTGCTACAGTAATTACTGCATCATATCTCACATATTATTGATTCAATTATTGTCACAGTATCAATATTTTATATTATTAAATTAATAATTGAGACGACAAAGTTATTCATATTATTATTTACAATATTGACAATGTCTAGAATTTCTGTCAAGGAGAGGTTTGGTCACCTAATTGCGCGCAAATAAGGAGAAATTCTTATCAAAAAGCCCCCTCTTTCCTGGGAACGACCTGGTTGTTAAATATTGTGAGTTATAATATTAATGATGAATAAGTTCGTGTTAATTAAAGATGAAATTGATAGTTCCATTGTATTAGGATTATTAGTGTTAGTGGAAATCATCATTTATTTCGATAATAATTGATGTCTGGAAGTTATATTGACCAATCGGGTAATTAATCGGATAAATGAGAATTTAATTTCTATTAATTCAAATGCTTATAACTATGTGTTCACATGTGTGTACTATTAATTCACATGTATGTACTATTAGGGGAGGTGGTGCAAGATTGATAATACTTGCATGACTAAATTAAAAATAGAGGTATAGATGAATGTACTATACTGTAATTATTTTTTTCACATGTATAGAACTATTGAGTCACAAGATTATACTATTGATTCACATGATATACTATTAGGGGAGGTTGTGCAAGTTTGATAATACTTGCAGGACTAAATTAAAAATAAAGGAAAAGATGAAGGTATTATACTGTAATATTTCGAGCCCCAAAACGTACAATTATCAAAACTATATTTTTCTATAAATAGAAGCTCATTCTTCCTTTATTCTCACCAATTCACTAAGACTCACAAGAGCAATTATAGAGAGAGAAGCTATAGAGAGAGAAGAAGAGTAGTCTGCTACTTCACTACTCTAGTATCCAGTCTTCTTCTGAGGTAAGATGTATTATTTATTTCATATTCTGAAGAGATATTATTTTTCGTATTTATTTTTTGTATTCATATGTAAAGGTGGCAAACTATGGTAGTAAGGGCCAAAAGGCCAGGATTTTGGCGGATTCTTGTTAATGTGAGGCCCATGGTTCGGTTTCAAGGTAAGGTTTACCATGAGTTTCTTCCTCTATTTTTTTTGCAAAATCTGCTACACCAAAATACTAATAATAATAAATATTAAAAATAATAAAATAATTTATAATAAAAATCATTCTAATTATCTACATTAACTATATATCTCAATCAATTAAAATTTTAATAGTATTATAAATTACTTTCAAAGTATATAATCAAATTTAATTTTTTAAAATTAATATAATTTATTTAACTTTTAAAAATAATAAATACTATAATTAATACTAATATATAGATAATTAATACTAATATAATTTATCTAAGAATTTTTGTATGTCTATATATATGGTAGAATGTAGTAGTTGTTTGCAATTAAAGTCTGGGTAAGATGGATACGGTGTAGTTGAGTGGAATGGAAGTAAATTTACCTCAAACAATCAGTGGAAGTGATTGATTTCTGAATCAGTGGAAGTGATTGTTTTATTTCGTTCATGATTATTTAGGAGTATTTTGTAAAAGGTTCTATTTGTGCTCATGATTAATTGATTATACAACATAACAACACAAGTGCTACAACAATTACTTGTATACAAACGTTTAAAAATTAATTATTTCAAAATAATAAGTATGTTATTAAAATAAATATACACTAACGATATTTTGTATTTATTTTAATAATATTTAAAAATGTTACATCATTAATTACTACTCTAACCTAAAAATAAACAAGGCTAAAAATGAATAAAAATATATTTTTATATTGAAGCTTGTTAACTTTTGTATGGTATTAGCATATGATATTTTTGTATAAAAATATATTTTTATATTGAAGATTGCATTAAAAATAAACAGTTGTTGTAGCTCAGTTGGTTTGAACCCTTATTTATTTACTTACAAGTCTTGTGTTCAAGCCTCATAACCCACAAGTGTAACATTTTGTTAAAAAAAATAAAAAAGTTCCGGGACACGGGCTTGGCCAGGCCACCTGCGGGCCAAGCCTTCACGGTCCGGGCCAAAAACGGGCGGGCCAAAAAGGCCTGGATTTTAGTGGGCTAAAAAGTCTGCGGACTAAAGACTGACCGGCCAAGTAAGTAGCAGTGGCTTTACCATGTGTGACGCCCCCAAAATAGGTATACATCACCCATCTTGGGCCGGCCAGATACAAGGTAATGAATACAAATACAAACTAATAATACAATAGTCGTGTAAAATACGACAAAACATAAATTGAAAGTTTTAATAATAATATTGTCATCTAGATAATATCCACACTCAAAGGAGTCCTCAATACATTTATTGTCACACTATTTAACAGAATAGTGAGGGCTACTAATACTATCATCGGGCCGAATGGCTACTGTTCTCCCACTAGTCCCTAGCTTATGTTTTCATTACGAAGAAGAGAGTGAAAGAAAGGGGTGAACTCAACTAACACAGTAAAAAATATTATGACTAAGATAATGCAGAATAAATTATCATTAGTCTTCAACAATGTTCAACTGATAAAATACAATAGACATCAAGTTTAACTGTAGCGGAATAAATAATCCATTAGAAGAGTCAAGTAGAGCATGATATCTACTATCTTCTATGATTTAAAATATTTTCATCAATTTTTATCGCTGAGACTCAACTTAATAAATAAACCACATCATCGAGTCATTCCTGCTTTACGGGCCAAGGAAATTCATTAAATTATTAATGGTCATGACTATACCGAATAATCCCTGGTCATAATCATACCAAAAACTGTCCGTCAATACACTATAGGCCACTGAGGACTTTTACCACATCATTTATAACATTACAGGTCATGATTATACCGAATAATCACTGGTCATAATCATACCAAGTCCATCTATGCACGTAAGCCAAAGATGACTTTCATCACAATATAAGCATGAGGATGATGACAATGACATAATAATTCAATAAAACAAGTTCAAGAATAAATTTTAAAGATTTATAAGTTAATTTATCCATGAACTCAATAATGTCCAAATTGTCAACATGATCTGCTTTGTGGAGTAAAATTCAAGAATGCTCAAAAGAATATTTTCATGAAAAGATACTGGATGAAGCGCAAATATCAAGGATATTCCACTAATTTCATGGAGTATAGAATCCAAAATTTTAACCAAATGAGTATCATAGAATATATGAAACTGCAATGGATTTTTTTACCTACCACGCGGTAATCCACGTGAAAGCAGATCATTTCCATAATTTAATAAGAAATGAATACTGAAGGGCCATTCACCATGCATGTGGTAATCCACATAGGCAAGTTATTCCAACGTAATAATAAATAATGGAATAATGAAGAATTCACCATGCATGCGCGAGCCGCAAAGAGCATAAAGTTATTCCAGCGAGAATAATAAATAATGGAATCAGTCAATGTCGTAAACGCATGCATACTGAGGATATTCCAATGAATAATAAAGAATGGAATAACAAAAGAATTTCACCATGTATGCGTATATTTAGATATACAAAGTTATTCAACGAGTAATAATAAGGAATGGAATAACAGAAGTTCTCTTCATGAATACGAAAGAAATAATACCCCTTACCTTATAAAGAAGAGTACTCCGATGGGTAGGGCGGAGATATACTTGAAGAAAACTTTCACTATGCTCAAAGCTTCTTAAAACTCTAAAGAAATACGCTCAAGATTATAGAAGAGAATTCTCTGAATTTTTGGTGTGTTTTCAATTCTAACTAAGCATCATATTTATAGGAAAATAGAAAGGATACTATGCAATAAAATATAATATATTCTATTTATAATATATATATATATATATTTATATATTATTTAAAATCTAATAAAATAAATAACTTTATAAAAGTATTCTGTTTTATATAAAAAGATTTTACTATGCAAACACTATGCAGAACTATTATGCATAATAGAATATAATATATTCTATTTATAGTCTAATAAAATAAATAAATTTATAAAAGTATTCCGTTTTATATAAAAAGAATTTACTATGCAAACACTATGTAGGCACTATGCAAACACTATGCATAATAGAATATAATATATTTTATTTATAGCCTAATAAAAAAATAATATTAATAACTTTGCAAACACTATTAATCGACCAGGTCGTTCTCAGGAAAGAGGAGGCTTTCCAATAAGGATTTCTCCCTATTGGCGCGCAATTAGGTGACCAAACCTCTCATTGGTAGAATTTCTAGACATCGTTAATATTGTAAATAATAATATTAATAACTTTGTTATCTCAATTATTGATTTAATAATATATAAAATATCGACAATAATTGAATCAAATAACGTGAGATACTATGCAACAATTATTGTAGCAATAATTGAACAAAAGCGAGTGACTTTTCACGTAAGCATCAATAATCAATACTGGTGTGCTACTTATGCAACCAGCGTATTCTTTTGTTGTATTTTTAACACCGGTGTTTCAACAGTTAATGGTAAAACTTCCGCCGTTATTTTCCTAAAAATATTTTTGTCGTTTTCTCAATCAAACAATAATTTCGGCCAGGTCCACCAATGATTGTCTTTGTTATACGAATATTCCCTGTTAAAACGAATATTCCTCGACCAATCGAATATTATATAACAACTTGCATACTTTTCAAAATTTCTAAATATTACCCACAACTATAACATTATATCAAATTTACTCAATAATATTCAAAAATGATATTTATTGAAAATTCATCTTTATTCATAAAAGTTGGTGGTCTTACAACCTCCCCTTCTTATGAAATTTTGCCCTCGAAATTAGGGTATATGCCTGGTATGTCGAAGAGGTAAGGATACCTTGATTTTATTTCAGATTCTAACTCCCAGGTCATTTCCTCAACATCGTGGTTTCTCCACAAAACCTTGACTTGAGGTATAACCTTAGAGCGTAGAATATGTTCCTTCTTATACAAGATTTGAACAGGAATCTCTTCATACGTTAAATCTTCCGCTATTTCTTTCGGTTCTAACTCAATAATGTGGTTCGAGTCTTTCATATATTTACATAACATGGATATATGAAAAATGTTATGAACACGAGACATACTTGGTGGTAAAGCGACTCTATAGGCCACAGTTTCTACTCGATCGAGGATTAAAAATGGGCCAATGAATCGAGGATTGAGCTTTCCCCTCTTTCCAAATCTCATAACTCCTTTCCATGGAGCAACACGTAACAACACATGATCTCTAATATCGAATTCCACGTCCTTTCGATGAAGATCAGCATAACTCTTTTGTCGATCTTGTGAGGTTTTTATACGTTGTCGGATCGTTTGAATCTTTTCTGTAGTCATACGTACTAACTCCGGTCCCCAACAACGTTGCTTCACCCACCTCTCACCCCAAAGATCTTTGGAGAACGACACTTTCTTCCATACAACACTTAGAATGGAGCCATGCCAATACTTGCTTGATAGCTGTTGTTGTAGGAAAACTCCACCAATGGTAAGAACTTGTCCCAACTTCCCTTGAAGTCAAGGACACAGAGTCTTAATAAATCTTTAAGTATTTGAATAGTCCTCTCTGATTTTCCGTCCGTCTGAGGATGATATGCTGAACTAAATCGTAAATCCGTGCCCATAGCTTTTTGCAAACTAACCCAAAATCTTGAAGTGAATCTTGGGTCTCGATCAGAAACTATGGATACTGGCATACCATGCAGTCTTACAATCTCGTTTATGTACATACGAGCAAGATGTTCAAGTGTATAAGTTTCTCATGTTGGTAAGAAGTGAGCAGACTTGGTCAATCTATCAAAAATGACCCAAATTGCATCTATGCCTTGAGAAACCTTGGGAAGACCAGTAACGAAATACATGGTAATGTGCTCCCACTTCCATTTTGGAATTTCAAGTGGTTGCAATGGACCTTTTGGCACTTGATGCTCCGCCTTGACTCGCTGACAAGTTAGACACCTTGAGATAAACAACGCTATCTCTCTCTTCATATTGTTCCACCAAAATTTATGACGAAGATCACGATACATTTTGGTACTCCCAGGATGGATTGCAAACGGTGTGTTGTACACCTCCATCATAATTTTATACTTTAAATCAGGGTCGTTAGGAACACAAAGTCTAGAGTTGACTCGAAGTATTCCTTCTTCATCGATTCTTGCTTCCGGCATAGCACCTTCTTGCACTTTCTTCCTCATACGCATTAGCTCCAGGTCTGTAGCTTGAGCAACTTTAACTTTATCAATTAAAGTCAGTTCTACTCGTATATTCGCCATCATCACATGGGTCCCTGGAGTCTTTAACTCTATCTCCATCCTTTGTAAGTCATACAAAATGGGCCTTTGCGTTGACAATATTGCACTCGTACCCGCATATGATCTTCTACTCAATGCGTCAGCTACCACGTTTGTTTTTCAGGATGGTATTGGATGGTATGATCATAATCTTTCAACAGTTCAAGCCAACGTCGTTGTCGCATATTGAGTTCCTTTTGAGTGAAGAAGTATTTGAGGCTTTTATGATCCGTAAAGATCTCCACTTTCTCCCCATACAAGTAATGCCTCCAAATTTTAAGTGCGAAGACAACAACTTCCAACTCTAGATCATGAGTAGGATAATTCCTCTCATATTCTTTGAGTTGCCAAGAGGAATAGGCTATGACTTTCCCATGTTGCATGAGAACACATCCTAACCCTTTGCTCGAAGCATCACTATAAATGACAAATCCTCAAGAGCGGATGGTATTGTCGAGCAGTCTTTGAAATGAGTCTTCTCTTGAGTTCTTGAAAACTCTTCTCACATTCTTCGCTCCAACCAAACTTTGTATCTTTTCGAGTTAGCTGAGTTAATGGATTAGCGATTTGAGAAAATCCTTCCACGAATCTCCGATAATAACCAGCTAAACCGAGAAAGCTACGTACTTCGGTCACTGATTTAGGTTGCTCCCAGCTTTGAATTGCTTCAATCTTTGTTGGGTCAACAGATATTCCATGACTTGATACTACGTGCCCAAGAATGCTACTTCTTCAAGCCAGAACTCGCATTTCTTCAACTTGGCATAAAGCTTGTTTTCACGAAGCTTTTGGAGTATCAACCTCAAGTGTTGCTCATGATCTTCACGACTTTTGGAATATATGAGAATGTCATCAATAAAGATGACCACAAAGTGATCTAAATATTCCTTGAATACTCGCTTCATCATATCCATGAAGGCAGCAGGAGCATTAGTCAATCTAAAAGACATGACTAGGAATTCATAATGCCCGTACCGAGTTCTGAAAGCCATCTTTGGAATGTCATCAGTTCTAATCTTCAATTGGTGATATCCGGAACGAAGATCAATCTTTGAAAAAAATTTGGCGCCTTGCAACTGGTCAAAAAGGTCATCAATGCGAGGCAATGGATGTCTATTTTTGATAGTGACATGGTTCAACTCCCGATAATCAATACAAAGTCGCATACTCCCATCTTTCTTCTTCACAAATAGAACAGGAGCACCCCAAGGAGGCGTACTAGGACGAATAAAACCGATGTCTAACAATTCATGTAGTCGGGTCTTTAACTCCTGAAGTTCAATAGGAGCCATTCGATATGGGGCTTTGGAAATGGGTTTTGTACCGGGTTCAAGGTCGATACAAAATTTAATTTCACGCTCTGGGGGTGGGCCAGGAAGTTCTTCTGGGAATACGTCAGGAAATTCATTAACAATAGAAATATTATTCAAAACTGACGTATTTTTGTTTAGATACGTGATATGAGCTAAGAAAGCTTGACATCCGTTTTTCAATAAACGAATAGCTTTATGGCTTAAGATGACTGTGATGGATTTTAATGGTTTGGTTGCTTGAATTTTCATAATAGGTTGGTTAGGAATATGAAAGCTAACAACCTTATGAAAACAATTAATTTTTGCATGATGAGTAGTTAATCAATCAATCCCTAGAATCACATCAAATGCAAGTATTTTCAAAGAAATGAGATCGACAGGTAACGTGCGGTTACCAATTTGAATAAAAAAAGACTTATAAACCGTGGATGTAATGAAGGTTTCTCCCAACGGAGTTTCAACAGATAAATCAAAGTCTAATTTCTCCAGAGTCAAATTTAAACGTTGAGGGCAAGTAGGAGAAATAAAGGAATGGGTAGAACCGATATCAAATAAAGTATAAACTTCGCTAGAGTTTATGATTAGCTTACCCGTGATCACCTCATTTGGATTCCTCGTTTTTTGGCAGGTTACGACAAACGCTCTTCCTTGAACTACCGGTTTTGTCTTGTCTAGGACACCCTTGGATGCCTCTATCCCAGCTGGACTTGACTTTGGTGCACGACAAAATCGGGCTAGGTGACCTTCTTTTCCACAATTATAACATGCTTTGGACTGCATCATGCAGTTTAGACTTATGTGTCCTTCCCCTCCACATTTGTAACATACGACCGTGGCGGTCGTTCTCCTTCCTAACATGTGGTGTCACGGCGTCTTTCCATCTTTGCTGAACCTTCTCTCCTTGAACTTTCCACTCCTATTGTCTTGGCCATGATTACCTTCGAAGTGATTATCATTTCTGGCATGTTGATTCCCTCCACGTTTGTTGTCACCGTTTCGATGACTGCTATCACTGGTATTATTGACTTGTCAGCTGCTCTCTCTTGGTTGGGTTGACTCATTATCGTGCTCCAATAACTGAGCTCTATTCACAACATCTGAATACAAAAACAGTTTATGAGAGATAAGGTATTGACGTATCTCGAGTTTTAAACCTCTTAGAAACATCCGCGTCATTCTCTCCTCATTATCAACTAAGTGGGACATAAACCGAGACAACTCGGCAAACTTAGCTTCGTACTGCGCCACAGTCATATTGTTTTGCTCAAGCTTGATGAACTCCACCTCCTTCATGTGACGAATACTTTCAGAAAAGTACTTGTTGTTGAACAATTCTTGGAACTTCTCCCAAGACATCTTGATTCGGCGGAGTTGAGTACGCTTTTCTGATTCCCATTAATGAATCTCTCAAGACGCGCAACATGAAGGTGGAAAAGGGAACCTTTTGCTCCTCGAAACATCCCAAGACATCAAATATCTTGTTGATCTTCTTTATCTACGTCTCCGCCTTAAGTGTTTTTGGCTCTCCAAAAAACTCCAGTGGTCCCAGCTCCTTGATCTGGTTAGCGGTGACCGTCCGAGAGTTGTCAGTGTTTCCACCTGCATTTTGGACAGGAGCTGCTCTCGCCTGATGTTGCATGAATTGTATAAAGCCTCTGAACATCCTATCATTCACCATTTCATCGGTGTTATTGTTTTCATGAGGATTATTGTCTTTCTGTTGCACATTACCCTGGGCATTGATCGTTGGTGACTTAACGGTCTCATGTGCTTCATTGCTTATCTCAATATTTTCAGACGCTATTTTCAAATACTACCACAAAACAAGGGTTAATTAACATATCACATATTATCTCTATACTCTGACCGACCAATTAAAAACCAAATAAACTTAGGTAGGTCATACTAGAGAAGGAATTCCCCGTCTCTCCCCTTCTAGTTCTTGTCTCACATCTCAGCCAGAGATCATATCCCTAAGCTTTGATACCAACTATAACGTCCCCAAAATAGGTATACATATCACCCATCTTGGGTCGCCAGATACAAGGTACTGAATACAAATACAAACTAATTATACAACAGTCGTGTAAAATACGATAAAACATAAATTGAAAGTTTTAATAAGAATATTGTCATCTAGACAATATCCACACTCAAAGGATTCCTCAATACATTTATTGTCACACTATTTAACAGAATAGTGAGGACTACTAATACTATCATCTGGACCGTCACTCCGCGGGTTCCGACTAGTGAGTCCAGCTACGTTCTCATTTTCAAGAGAAACAAAGTGAAAGAAAGGTGAGCTCAACTAGCCCAGTAAGAAATATTATGACTAAGATAATGCAGAATAAATTATCATTAGTCTTCAACAATGTTCAACTGATAAAATATAATAGACATCAAGTTTAACTGCAGCAATCCATTAGAAGAGTCAAATAGAGCATGATATCTACTATCTTTTATGATTTAAAATATTTTCATCAATTTTATCATTTGAGACTCAAATTTTAATAAGTAAACCACATCATCGAGTCATCCTCGCTTTTACGGCCAAGGAAATTCATTAAATTATCAATGGTCATGACTATACCGAATAATCCTTGGTCATAATCATACCAAAAACTGTCCGTCAATACACTATAGGCCACTGAGGACTTTTACCACATCATTTATAACATTACAGGTCATGATTATACCGAATAATCCCTGGTCATAATCATACCAAGTCCATCTATCCACGTAAGCCAAAGATGACTTTCATCACAATAGAAGCATGAGGATGATGACAATGACATAATAATTCAATAAAACAAGTTCAAGAATAAATTTTACAGATTTATAAGTTAATTTATCCTGAACTCAATAATGTCCAAATTGTCAACATGATACTGCTTTGTGGAGTAAAATTCAAGAATGCTCAAAAGAATATTTTCATGAAAAGATACTGGATGAAGCACAAATATCAAGGATATTCCACTAATTTCATGGAATATAAAAGCCAAAATTTTAATCAAATGAGTATCATAGAATATATGAAACTGCAATGGATTTTCACCTACCATGCGGTAATCCACGTAGACAGATCATTTCCACAATTTAATAAGAAATGAATACGAAGGGTCATTCACCATGCATGTGGTAATCCATATAGATGAGTTATTCCAAATGTAATAATAAAGAATGGAATAATGAAGAATTCACCATGCATGCGATAGATCGCATGGATATGTTATTCCAATGTAATAATAAATAAATAGAACCGGTCACAAGCAAAACGCACGCATGATAGACAGGATATTCCAACAGAATAATAGAGAATAGAATAAAAAAAGAATTTAAGCATGTATGCGGTACTTCGCATATACAGGTTATTTCAACAAAATATTAAGGAATGGAATAACAGAAGTTGTCTTCATGAATACGAAAGAAATAATAACCCTTACCTTATAAAGAAGAGTACTCCGACGGGTAGGGCGGGGATACACTTGAAGAAAACTTGCACTACGCTCAAAGCTTCTTAAAACTCTAAAGAAATACGCCAAGATTATGAAGAGAATTCTCGAATTTACGGTGTGTGTTTTAATTCTAACTAAGCATCCTATTTATAGGAAAATAGAAAGGATACTATGCAATAAAATATAATATATTCTATTTATAATATATATATATATATTATTTAAAATCTAATAAAACAAATAACTTTATAAAAGTATTCTCATTTTATATAAAAAGATTTTACTACGCAAACACTATGCAGCACTATGCAAACACTATGCATAATAGAATATAATATATTCTATTTATAGTCTAATAAAATAAATAACTTTATAAAAGTATTCATTTTTATATAAAAAATTTTACTATGTAATATTATTGCATATGCATAATAGAATATAATATATTCTATTTATAGCCTAATAAAATAAATAACTTTATAAAAGTATTCTGCTTTTATATAAAAGTTTTCTATTTTATTACATTTATAATAATAATAAAAAAACTTATCACCTTTATTATAATTCACAATATTAATCGACTGTGTCTTTCCCAGAAAGAGGGGCTTTCAATAAGGATTTACTTTATTAGCGCGCAATTAGGTGACCAAACTTCTCCTTGGCGAGAACTTCTAGACATCGTTAATATTACAAATAATAATATTAATAACTTTGTTATCTCAATTATTGATTTAATAATATATAAATATCAACAATAATTGAATCAAATAACGTGAGATACTATGCAACAATTACTGTAGCAATAATTGAACAAAACTGAGTGACTTCTCACGTAAGCATCAATAATCAATACCGTGTACTACTATGCAACCACGCGTATTACTGTACTTTTAACACCGGGTGTTTCAACAGTTAATGGTAAAATGTGACGCCCCTAAATTTAGGTACACGTCACCCATCTTGGGTCGCCACTTACATGGTACATAAATTCAAATACAAACTTAATTATACATCTGTCGTGTAACATACGACAATACATAAACTGAGAGTTCTAATAGGAATATTGTCATTTAGACAATATCCATACTCAAGGAGTCCTCATTACATTTATTGTCACACTATTTAACAGAATAGTGAGGACTACTAATGCTATCTTCGGGACCATCACTCTTTTCCCCGACTCGTCCCATCTATATTCTCATTTCATGAAGAGAACAGTGAAAGAAAGGGTGAGCTCAACTAGCCCAGTAAGAAATATTATAACTAAGATAATGCAGAATAAATTATCAATAGTCTTCAACAATGTTAAACTGATAAAATACAATAGACAACCAGTTTAACTGCAACGGAATATGCAATCCATTAAAAGAGTCAAGTAGAAAATAAAGTCTACTATCTTTTAGGTTTTAAAAGATTTTCATCAATTTTATCACTAAGACTCGGTTTAATGAATAAACCACAATATCTAATCATCCCCTGCATTCACGGCCAAGGATTTTTATCAAATTATCAATGGTCATGACTATACCGAATCACCCCCGTCATAATCATACCAAAAACTATCCATCATCGCATTACAGTGCCATCGAGGACTTTTGTCACATCATTTATATCAAGCATTGATTATACCGAATGATCCTCGGTCATAATCATACTAAGTTCATCTATGCACGTAAGCCAAAGATAACATAATATAACATGAGGATGATGACAATGACATAATAATTCAATAAAACAAGTTCATTTAATTAATTTATTCAGAACTAATAACGCCCAAATTGTCAACATGATATCGCTTTGTAGAGTAAAATTCAAGAATGCTCAAAAAATATTTTCATTAAAAATCTTTGGATGAAGCGCAAATATCAAGGATATTCCACTAAATTCATGGAGTATGTAATTCAAAATTTTAACCAATTGAGTATAATAACGAATGAAATAACAAAAGAAATCACCACGCATGCGGTATTTCAGACAGATAAAAAGTTATTCCAAATGAAAAATAAATATGAGAATAATAAAAAGGCGGAACCAGTCCGGTGTAAACACACGTATACATGATATTCCAATAGAATAATAAAGATGTAGAATAATAAAGAGCGGAAACCGGTAAATGTGTAAAACACACATGCATGTGATATTCCAATAGAATAATAAAGACAGAATAATAACGATGGAACCAGTAAAGCATAAAAGCATGCAGACATGGATGTTCCAACGGAATAATAAAATAATAGAAGAATGTCACCAAGTATAGGGGATTCACAGCGTATATACAAAAGTTATTCCAATGTAATAAATAAGAATGGAATAATATAAGGATTTCACCAAGTATAGGTATTAGCATATACAGGTCATGTATAGGGTATGCCACTTTTACAAAGTCATTCATTCAGAATAATAAAGAATGGAATAATGTAAGTTCTCTTCATGAAAAAAAAATAACACCCCTTACAGTACAACAAATAATATTCCCTACCTTAGAAGAAGTGAATATTGGAAAAGTGAAGTAGCAAAATACTTTTCTTCTTTCTCTATAGTTTTCTCTCTCTAGAGTTTCAATTGAATTCGTAAGAAATAATAAAGGAATGAGCTTTCTATTTATAGAAAAACCGAGGGTGGCTCTTGGTCTTAACGAAGGGTCAAAATGACTCTTCGTAATATCAAGAGACAACTACTATTTCATGAAGGGGTAATTAACCCTGGAACAATCAAGAGGGCAGTTAACTCTTGGTAATATGAAAGGACAACTACTATTTCATGAAGGGGTAATTACTATCGACGAAGGTAATTACTATCGACGAAGGTAATTACTATATGAAGAAGGTAATTACTATCGACGAAGGTAAATACTATCGACGAAGGTAATTACTATTCACAAAGGTAATTACTATTCACAAAGGTAATTACTATCGATTTGAAGGTAAATACTATCGACGGAAGGTAATTACTATTCACAAAGGTAATTACTATTCACAAAGGTAATTACTATCGATTGAAGGTAAATACTACTATTGAAAGGTAATTACTATTCACAAAGGTAATTACTATCGACGAAGGGACTCTTAGATGATGACATATGCCCCCCCATAAAATAATCAAACTTACCACAAACGTCTCATAATGTAACTCTTTATATATATCAAGGATTGAATAAATATTACCACAAATCATTTTATTTTTAATCAACACATATTTAATCTTTCAACAATTATTAATCATTTATAACTTGTCGCCTCAATTAATAATTTAATACTATAACATATTATACATGATGATAATTGTGACAATAATTGAATCAATAATATAAGAGATATGATGCAAAGAATTATCAGAAAGCAATAATTGAGTATAATGAGTGACTTCTCACGTAAAGATCAATAATCAATATCGTAAAGTGCTACTATACAACTACGCCAGACATCGTATTCTTTTACTACCGTAGTTAGTTCAGCGGTTTGATTGGTAACACCTACCCGTTATTATTTTTTATAGAAAATAATTTTGTCATTTTCTAACTACGATAATACTTCCGTTGTGGGGTCCACTAATGATTGAGCCGTCGCATTTAATATTCCCCGACAAAAAGAATATTCCCCACCAAACGAATATTTTATAACAACTTGCTTACTTTGAAAAATTTAAATATTACCCACAACTATAACATTATATCAAATTTATTCCATAATATTAAAAAATAATATTTATAAAAAATTCATCTTTATTTATAAAAGTCCGGGTCTTACAACCTCCCTTCTTATGAAAATTTCCCTCGAAATTGGGGTATGTACTGATATGATAAAGAGGTGAGGATACCTTGAATACCTTTATCGTTAAAAATATTAAATTCATCTTCGCAATCCTACCAAAGATATTCATTAACAATTCATCTTTGCACTACAAAGCCAAAGATATACAAATCAGAAACCAATAATGCCAGACGCAATTTTTTAATAGTATTAACGACCACTTAATTATCCATGCACCATCTTGGCCAAGGATATTCATGTTTTCATTTACGGTCATGATTATACCAAATAATCCTTGGTCATAATCATACCAAGTCTATCAATGCACTACGTCCAAAGATGACTTTTACCACATCCATGAATTAATATTTCATCATTGAGAGACTCAATTTCAATAATTAATCCATATCATCGAATCATCCCCGCACTCTGTGCCAAGGATATTCATTAGTATCATGACCACTTAATTATCCATGCACTACTACCAAAGATAATCGTGTATTCATTAATATCACGATTCATTAAATTATCCAATTACTACTACCAAAGATAATCGTGTATTCATTAGTATCACGACCACAAATTATCCATGCACTACTACCAAAGATAATCGTGTTTTCAATTACGGTTATGATTATACCGAATAATCCTCGGTCATAATCATACCAAGTCCATCTATTCACGTAAGCCACGTAGATGACTTTCAACACAATATAAGCATGAGGATAATGATATAAAGAATCAATCAAATGAGATAAAGGATAAATATTAAACATTTATAATATAATTTATCCAGATTCAAGAATATCCCCATGTTATCAATCACTTAATAATCTCATAATCTAATATCATTAATATTATAACAATATTTTAATCACTTCTTAAATTTATAAACAATTTATCTCAATTGTTTACGCTTTACCATATAATGCATTTAATCATTCAAAATGCCATACTCATAAGATATCATCACCAATTATCAAATCCTCATCAAAAAAATATGCATATACTCTATATAGGATTCTCTAGCCATAAAATCCTATTTTAAACTTTGTTACTTCACATAACATATTTAACTCATATGTTCGTAATTAAACTATTTTCATGAAAATACCAAATCAGTCCCAAAAATATTTCTTTTCTGGGATTTAGTATAATATAGTCCCATGATGAAAATATATTTTTCTAATTTTAAAATTCATTTACTATTTTTCAAAAATTAATTTCTAATTAATTCCTTAAGAAATTAGCTACCTCAAGTTTAACTCCAAAAATTCCCAAATCTTGGCAGGACCTTACACATGTTAATGTGAGCCTCCAGTTTAAATTTCATGGTCATCGGAGTTATAGAACTCCAGTTATAGCATTTTTCGTCAAAAAAAACCTAAATATTGAAATGGTCATAACTTGTTCATTTTAAGTCAGAATGAGCTCATTTTTGGACAGGAGGTACTTTATAACATATATTTTCATGTCCCAAAAGGCCAGAATTTTTCACATAAATTTAGTGGCCGAAACAGCCCCTTAAAGTTTCTGGGCAGTAGCATTTTTGTAATTTGCAGCTTTGGACTCTTTTGCTAAATTCAGTCCACACGAAAATCTACAACACCTTTTCAAAGTGATTCCACTTGGATAAGCTACAAAACTCATAGATCTAATTCTAGGACTTGACCACACTCAAAAATTCAAAATATAATAGGAGATATGGTCAATTGAATTTCATGTTACATTTTTACCAAAATCTGATTTTTCAACCCTTTGTGATTTCTAAGAAACTTTCATGTTTTCACATAATAACCACATAACTCATCATAACACTTACTAATACTTCATATACCCATGATTTTCATTAGTCCAATGCTTTTATTATGACTTTCATCATAATCCTCGTAAACAGATCCTTTTAGTTGAAGAAATATTTGAGGGTTTAAGAAATGGGTTTTTGTACTGGGGTCAATACAAAATTCGATTTCACGCTCTAGGGTAGGCTAGGAAATCTTCAAGAATACGTCAAGAAATTTATTAATGATAGAAATATCATTCAAAACTGCTACTCTTATCCAAGACTTGGATAATACGTTACATTGATACCAAACTGTGACTTCTATCCTTTAACCTAGATAAGACCTCACAATGATACCTATCATTTTGTCATCGTCATTCACACGACGCCGCCTACGAAAGTCCGGCGGTGCATTCCACACAAGGAAGTCAACAACGAAAGGATCGGGGCTCTTTACTTATGGCTTGATATAACAGTGATTAACTTTAGGGTTTGGTTACTTTGAATTCGTATAACAGGTTGGTTAGGAATATGAAAGCTAACAACCTTACAAAAAAGAATAATAAGTAGTTAATCAATCGTTTTCAAAAATTACCTCAAAGGCAAGTATTTTCAAAGAGATAAGATCGTGAAAGTGTTTATTTGAAACAACAAGATTAATAAACAATGGAGGTAACGAAGGTTTCTCCCAACGAAGTTTCAATAGATAAATCAAAGTCTAATTTTTCCGAGTCAAATTTAAACATTGAACACAACTAGGTAGAATAAAAGAGTGGGTAGAACTTGTATTGAATAAAGTATAGACTTCGCAATAATTTATAATTAATTTACCCGTAATAACTTCGCTCGGGTTTCTCAACAAACGCCTCTCGCTTAAATTACCGAAGTTTGACTTTACTATAGGTACATTCCACCCTTAAGTGCTTCTTCACATTCCCGATCCATGATTTGAATCATTATTTTCTCGATCCATATCGAATTCGGGTTGACCGCTATGCATTGTGGTAATTCGAAATCGATGTTGGTTCTCCCAATTCACGTCCAAAAGTAAAGTCCATTTCATCTATTTTGGCTTTATTGGATCGGACGTCTTTTTCTACACTATCAACGCTACAGTGCGACTTTTACCCATGCATCGCTCTATTCTCCTTCGTTCATTGTTTCTTCTTTCAATTTGATCTTTGATTTTTAAATTCTCGATTCCAACTTTAATATCTTACACCGCCAAAGCGTGATTTTGTTCGAGCATCACATATCGGGTAATCCAATTTTGAATTGTCAGATCCCTTTGTTCCACCATCGCTTGTCGTTTCTTCAACCTGTTCTTCTAGCTCACGAACACGATTTTGTAATTCTAAGGTTTGATCATAAATTTCTTCTAACCAATTCTCCTCAGTTCTCTCTTCTTCTTCTCACTCACTCACCGCTACCTCTGCAACTAGCTCAGGGTGCAACAATTAGTTCTTCATTCACTACGTGGATATCTCTAATTTGTTCCTCGTCTCGAATTAATCGCATTAACTCCGATTAGTGATTAAAGGTGTCACAACTGGCCACATTCACTCCATTGTGAATATTTTCACCGCCATTTCCAAACACCGCCACAACACAAGGGTTAATTAATATATCAAATATTATCCCTATACTCGATCACCAATTAAATAACAAATAAACTTAGGTAGGTCATACTAGCGAAGGAATTCCCTGCTCTCCCTCCTAGTTCTTATCTCAAGATCTTAGCCAGGATCATATCCCTAAGCTCGATACCAATCGTGATGCCCCCAAAATTAGGTATACGTCACCAATCTTGGGTCGCCACTTACATATGGTACATAAATTCAAATACAAACTTAATTATACATCCGTCCGTGTAACATACGACAATACATAAACCGAGAGTTCTAATAGGAATATTGTCATTTAGACAATATCCATACTCAAGGAGTCCTCATTACATTTATTGTCACACTATTTAATGAGAATAGTGAGGACTACTAATGCTATCTTCGGGACCATCACTCTTTTCCCCGACTCATCCCATCTATATTCTCATTTTTCAAGAGAACAAATGAAAGAAAGGGTGAGCTCAACTAGCCCAAAGAAGAAATATTATAACTAAGATAATGCGAATAAATTATCAATAGTCTTCAACAATGTTAAACTTATAAAATACAATAGACAACCCGGTTTAAGCTGCAGCCGAAATACGCAATCCATTAAAAGAGTCAAGTAGAAAATAAAGTCTACTATCTTTTAGGTTTTAAAAGGTTTTCATCAATTTTTATCACTAAGACTCGGTTTAATGAATAAACCACAATATCTAATCATCCCCGTATCACGGCCAAGGATTTTTATCAAATTATCAATGGTCATGACTATATACCGAATCACCCCCGGTCATAATCATACCAAAAACTATCCATCATCGTGCATTACAGCCATCGAGGACTTTTGTCACATCATTTATATCAAGCCATGATTATACCGAATGATCCTCGGTCATAATCATACTAAGTTCATCTATGCACGTAAGCCAAAGATAACATAATATAACATGAGGATGATGACAATGACATAATAATTCAATAAAACAAGTTCACTTAATTAATTTATTCAGAACTAATAACGCCCAAATTGTCAACATGATAATCGCTTTGTAGAGTAAAATTCAAGAATGCTCGTAAAAATATTTTCATTAAAAATATGGATGAAGCGCAAATATCAAGGATATTCCACTAAATTCATGGAGTATAGAATTCAAAATTTTAACCAACCGAGTATAATAGCGAATGAAATAACAAAAGAAATCACCATGCATGCTGTATTGTGATGTATAAGTTATTCCAATGTAATAATAAATACTGAGAATAATAAAGACGGAACTGTGTCCTGTAAAACACATGTATGTGATATTCCAATAGAATAATAAAGATGTAATAATAAAGAGCGGAACTGGTCCGTGGGTGTAAAACACATGACAGGATATTCCAATAGAATAATAAAAGCAGAATAATAACGACGGAACTGTGTCCGGCGTGAAAGCACCTATGCACGAGGATGTTCCAACGGAATAATAAAATAATAGAAGAATGTCACCAAGTATATGGGATAAAAGCAGATATAAAAGTTATTCCAAATGTAATAAATAAGAATGGAATAATATAAGGATTTCACCAAGTATAGGTATTCCAGCATATATGGTCATGTATAGGGTATGCCACTTTTACAAAAGTTATTCCAATGTAATAATAAAGAATGGAATAATGTAAGTTCTCTTCATGAAAAAAAAAAATAACACCCCTTTACGAGTACAACAAATAATATTCCCTACCTTAAGAAATTTGAATATTGGAAAAGTGAAGTAGCAAAATACTTTTCTTCTTTCTCTATAGTTTCTCTCTCTAGAGTTTCAAATTGAATTCGTAAGAAATAATAAAGGAATGAGCTTTCTATTTATAGAAAAAACCGAGGTGGCTCTTGGTCTTAACGAAGGGTCAAAATGACTCTTGGTAATATCAAGAGACAACTACTATTCATGAAGGGTAATTAACCCTTGGAACAATCAAGAGGCGCTTAACTCTTCGTAATATCAAGGACAACTACTATTTGAAGGGTAATTACTTTATCGACGAAGGTAATTACTTTATCGACGAAGGTAATTACTATTGAAGAAGGTAATTACTATCGACGAAGGTAAATACTATCGACGAAGGTAATTACTATTCACAAAGGTAATTACTATTCACAAAGGTAATTACTATTGACGAAGGTAAATACTATCGACAAAGGTAATTACTATTCACAAAGGTAATTACTATTCACAAAGGTAATTACTATCGACGAAGGTAAATACTATTCATTTGAAGGTAATTACTATTCACAAAGGTAATTACTATCGATGAAGGGACTCTTAGATGATGACATATGCCCCCCCATAAAATAATCAAACTTACCACAAACGCCTCATAACAGACTCTTTATATACATCAAGGATTGAATAAATATTACCATAAATCATTTTATTTTTAATGAACACATATTTAATCTTTCAACAATTATTAATCATTTATAACTTGTCGTCTCAATTAATAATTTAATACTATAACATATTATATGAGATGATCTTGTGACAATAATTGAATCAATAATATAAGAGATATGATGCAAAGAATTATTGTAGCAATAATTGAGCATAATGAGTGACTTCTCACGTAAAGATCAATAATCAATATCGTGTGCTACTATACAACTACGCCAGACATATTCTTTGCTTTTTACTACCTAGTTAGTTCAACAGCTTACAGTAACACCTCTCCGCCGTTATTTTTATAGAAAATAATTTTGTCGCTTTCTAACTACGACAATACTTAGTTAATGGGGTCCACTAATGATTGAGTAGTCGTATTTAATATTCCCAAACAAAAAGAATATTCCCCACCAAACGTAATATTTTATAACAACTTGCTTACTTTGCAAAATTTATAAATATTACCCACAACTATAACATTATATCAAATTTATTCCATAATATTAAAAAATAATATTTATAAAAAAATTCATCTTTATTTATAAAAGCTGGGGCCTTACATAAAACTTCCGCCGTTATTTTCCTAAAAATATTTTTGTCGTTTTCTCAATCCGACAATAATTCCGTCGTGTGGTGCACCAATGATTGTGCCATCGTACGAATATTCTCTGTTAAAATGAATATTCCCCGACCAATCGAATATTATATAACAACTTGCATACTTTTCAAAATTTCTAAATATTACCCACAACTATAACATTATATCAAATTTACTCCATAATATTCAAAAATGATATTTATTGAAAAATCATCTTTATTCATAAAAGTTGGGGGTCTTACACGCGGGCCTGGGCCATGTTTGCCAGGTCTATTCGTATGAATATTATTTTCTTTCAATATTCATAAAGAATATTATATTCGTTCAATATTCGTAGGAATATTATCTTCGTTAAATATTCGTTGGAATATTAGTTTCGTTCAAGGGATGTTATTTTTGTTCAATATTCGCTTGAAATAATATTTTCTTCCATACTCTGTAGTATGTAAGTAATATTATGTCATTTCAGATTTTGAATTCTATACTCATTTTGTTGAAGTTTTGACTTCTATACTCCATGAAATTATTAGAATATCCTTGATATTTGCGCTTCATCCAGTATCATGATGGAATATTATTCTGAGCTTTTTTGATAATTATTGACCTTTTCATGATGGAATACTATTCATGAGTTATTATTTACGGGTTACTATTCACCCGGTTACTATTCACTCAAATATTATTCACGTATTCGGGGTATTTTTCATGCTAGAAAACTATTCACGAGTTACTATTCACCCAATTACTATTCACCCGAATACTATTCACTAGGGTATTTGAGGTACTTTTCATGCCGGAGTACTATTCACGAGGTACTATTCTCAAGTACTATTCATGTGGTACTTATTCACGGGTACTATTTATTCGAAAAATATATTTCTTTTACATCTCAAATTATTTTTGGTACATGAATATTATTCTTGAATTTTACTCTACAAAGCAAAGATATCATGTCGACAATTTGGATATTTTTAAACTCTGGATAAATTTAAAGTCTTTAATATTTATCCTTGATGGGTTTGATGTACAACTCATTTTAAAAATGGATGTTATTAATTATTTCAAATGTTATCAATTACTCCCTTCGTTCTTAAAAGATTATTGTTTAAGGTTTTTGCACATGAATTAAGTAAGTAAGTCATTTAATACTACCATTTAGCAATTAAAATTTGTTTAAAATTTCATCACTACCCTTGTTAGGCCATGGTTATTTGGGCCTTTGGGATGTAATAGGTCATTACTTATATGAGGTTATTTGGGCTTGGGCCAAGGTTTGTTGTAATGGACAGAGGATGTATGGATTGAGGCTTCTAATTATATTTGGGTACTATTGGAATATGTATGGATCCACATCCTTAATTCAAGGAGATTTGATATAATCCTGTGTTAGTGGGGAACATTGATTTGATTTGGATAAAGATTACATGCAAGGCGGTGAGATCACTATAAGTACAGAGCACTACATTGGTTTAAGGTACATGCAAAATTTACTTACCAGCACTAGAACACTCAACCTACATTGTTAACCTTATATCAGCCTGTACTAATTCTCATACCGGAGCTATCCCACGACGGCCCATGCCGCTAAACTCTCGGTGCTTACTCGTTTTTGTGCAAGATTGGACGCGCTTTTTGGTGATTGAGGCGCGTGAAACGATCTTGGCGTTAACAACCCCTTTATAAGAAGTTAAAAACTATTAATACAAGTGAGAGAATTTCTTGGGACAATGAGAGAAGGTAGGGGTAATATTATAAGAAAGTAAATAATTTATTCTTCTATAAAGTTGTAAACGACAAACATTTTGAAACAATTTTTTTTTCTAAAACGACAATCTTTTAGGAACGGAAGGAGTATTATTGTTTTAAGTCAAATATTACATTAATTGAATTGAAGAGACTGTCGAGACATAAAATATTATGATAACAAATAATGTTTTTCAAATTGCCACGTAGGTCAACAAACTTCAATTCAAAGAGTTTTTTTTTACTACTACTGTTGGAGATGCTCTTAGATGTCAAAGTGTTGTAAAAAGAAGTTAAAATTTGATATTTTTAAAATGGGAAAGAAAAATATTTGGTAAGCCTAAGTTTGCTTATGACTACTGATCAAAAACACATAATTTTACCCATTGATATACGAGTTTAGTTGAGTTTCTAAATCCCTCTCGATATGTTGTTCGAATTCGACTCATTTATAAACAATTCGAGCTCAAACTCGAATAGAGTTGCGTTCAATTTTAGTTGATTTACATTAAATTTAAATAACTATTAAATTAATAATCTTCATAATCTAATATATATATGATACATAAAAAAAATTATTTTAATTAATTACAAAGCGACCTTAAGTAAGTTCGAGTGGAGCTTAAATGAGCCAAACTCGTTTAATTCAACGAACACGTTTTCATGTTCAAACTCAACTTTATAAACTTCATAAATGAAATCGAATCGATTTTAGTTGAACTTAAATGAGTCGAGTTTAGTTTTGCACGTGAACAATTTAATTTGTTTACAACTCTAATAAAATGAGTCTAATTTACAAAAATTGCAAACTTTTAGAATATATAATGAGTGTTTGATTTAGTAGTAATAATATACTCCCTCCGTCCCTTAATATAAGACGTTTTAGAGAAGTTTTTTTTGTCCCTTAATATATGATGTTTTAGAATTCTAAGTAAGTATTAATTGCTTAGTTTCTAATATTATTCAAAGTACTCTTTCCAATCCTAAAAGATTGTTGTTTTAGAAGAAAAAAAATTGTTCCAAAAAAAATTGTTCCAAAAAATTTGTCGTTTACAACTTTCGAGGAGAATAAATTATTTATTTTCCTATATTATTCTTATATTCTCTCATTGTCCCAAGAAATTCTCTCTCTTGTATTAATAGTTTTTAACTTCCCATAAATGGGTAGTGATGGAATTTCAAATAAATTTTACTTGATAAATGATACTTTCTTAATCCATGTGTAAAAACCTTAAACGACAATCTTTTAGGAACAGATGTAGTATTAAATACTACTTTGGTTCTCTTACTATTTTTTGCCCAATAAATAACAATCTTTTTTTCCAATATAAGAGTAATATAGATATTTAATATTATACAATTATTTTCCTACCGGAAGATGTTATGATATCTTACACTATCATTAATAAAAAAAAGATATATTTTATGAAATATTTTTTTTTCGAATGAGACTCTTTTCCTCAAAGATGGTAAAACTCAGGGACGTTGAAGCCACATCGAGGTCAGTGAGGGTCAATTTACCCCACTAAAAAACATTACTTTATAATATGCGATAAATTAGAAAAATATTAAGCGTAATATATAAGTTGACTCCAATAAAATTTTATAATTTTTTTAATGTGCGATTAGATTAATTTTTTATGACTTTCAATTCTAAAACTCTAGCACTACATAGCAGGACTGAAAAATTAATTCAGATAAAAAATAGTTTGCAAGTTTTTTTAATTTTTTATTAAAAATAATTTGCAAGTTGGTTGTGGCACGGTTTGAAAACCGAAATTGAATTCAATTTGTCAACACGTACAGGGAGACATTTTTTTTTCCGGATCTGCGTGCATGTAAGGAACCCACAGTCTAACAACATTCTGCATGCTTCAAAATTTTTTTGAAGCTCCAAGTTAGGAGTCTTCTCGTGTTCCAAATTTACAATAAACCTCTAGACAAGTTAATTAAGTATATGATGTAATTGTCTTTTTAGATAGTTAAATTTGTTCATTTTTATTTGTTGTTTGTACATTTCAAGAAAATATTAATGACTTAGTTTTTAGCTTCATGCACATGAATTAAGAAAATCATTTAATACTACTCCCTCCATTCCTATATGTAGGTCGTTTTAGACTTTTTTTTATATTTTTAATTCTTTGTCGTTTGTGGTTATCTAGGAGAATTGATTACTATTTTTCCCAAATTGCCCCTTATTATTCCACCTAATCTTTTGATCCATATTTATGAAATAAGTTAGGTGAAGGGTATTATAGACAATTGATATTATAGTTAATGTTTTTCAATCATTTCCTTAATTCTTGTGCACATGTCTAAAACGACCTATATTAAGGAACGGAGGGAGTATAAAATTTGTATGAAATTCCATCACTACACTTTTATGAAAGTTGAAAACTATTAATACAAGGGAGAAAAATTCTTGGGACAATGAGAGATCAGAGAAGTTAGGGTTGATATAAGAAAATAAACAATTTATTCTCCTACAAAGTTTTAAACGTCAAATAAATTGAAACAATTTTTTTTTTTAAAAGTTCATTATTATGGAATGGAGGTAGTACTAAATTGTTTATCTTTCAGATTTTCCAATAAATTTTGAAGGGTAAGATTGAGATTGTATAATCATTTTAATTAATCAAACGAAGCATTAATTATATTTTTTTAATCTTTGTGTTTTCTTCTAAAATGTCAAGTAAAAAGAATGAAGGGAGTAAGTCCCAATTTCAAATGTAATGTTGGGTTATTAGCTTAATTAATAAATAATGTTATGAAAAAGCAAGACACTACCTTTTTGTATTTCCTTTGTGCATTTAATCTGATCCAAAAGTAGAGCTTGATAAATTAGTTGGAAATGATACTTACTGATCGATCGATATTAATACTACTAATAAATTGTTGGTTATGGCTACTGTTCACGTGGCTGTTAAATTATTGAGCAACTTATTTTTATTTTTCATTCCAATCAAAATTTTTAGCTACCATTTCTATTGGTCCATTAGAAACAGGGTGAAACTTACTCTATGGAATTGAACAGTTGACTTCACAGGTATGACCTATTTAATTGCCTATCGTATAAGTTTTGTCCATCATTTATATATAAGGATTAAAATAAGTACTGTATATGTATGTTTCAACCTTGTGTTCAGCAAGAAACCACCTAGCCCAAAGACAATATATAAATACATGTAGATGCAGCAAGATATTACACATGCATCTATAATCCTCTCTCTCTCTCTCTCTCTCTATATATATATATATATATATATATATATACATAATTCTGAAGTAGTGCAATTAAAAAGCTAAAATAACTAGTGATCATGGAGTTTGAACAAGATCAAGAGGTGTTGGTGCCGGTAAGTCCTAGCGGACGATCTTGAAAAAGCTCAAGTGTTATCCTCTCTATAAATCGTGGTTATGGAATTCCAAGTTCCTATCCATGACTTACAAACCATAGCTCTACTCAACACTCTTTTCTTACCCATCAACCCACGCTTTTCGTCAATAATGGTAATCTCTAGATCTCTCTCCTGCAAAACATCCATCAAGTGTTAATTATATGCTTCATCAAACTTTTTATCTTTTTCAATATCCTTCTGCGTCGCTTTTCATAGTTTTTCATCATTTGTAATAAGTTTATTATATTATCGAGAATAACATAAAATGACACAATATCTTTAAATATATATATGTCGTAATATATAATTTACTAACAAATTATTATAGTGATATTGTTAAACTAATAAATTACTATTTTTAGGGATATATATAAAATTAAAACACATCCTTAGAATTTGTAAGTTTTGCTTGTTACTCTATTTATCAGATGAATAGAGTATAATTTTTTATTCTCCGTCACACTAAGGAGTTTTCCAGGCCAGTAATATATTCTATATATTTTATCAACCTCTATATATATATATATATATATATATATATATATATATAAAGAGTTTCATCATGATGAGGTTCTTTGTGGAAGAACCCTTTTTTTAGCGCATTGATTTATTTTTTTTGTTAAAGCCAAAATTTGATAAATTTAAAAAGGAATTCTTCCATAATGAATTCATTCATTCTTTGTGGACCCCATATATAAATAATATATATATATATATATAAATAAATTCCAACAGTACCCCAGCAAATTAATTAGCTGGGTCACACTTTATGTGTACTTAGTAAACGTGTTTACACTAGAGTATTTTTATAATACTTGTCCCACTGCCAATCAATAAAGTCACAAGGACAGCTCTAGGTATATATGGTAAAGGGAGAAAAAAAGGAAATAAAAAATAATTGTGTATATATATATATATATATATATATATATATATATATATATATATAACACTCACAAAACCGGACTGTTTTGTTAAGGACTGATAAGCTCTAGCGAACGCGATCGCTTAATATTTACCTCCATTTGCTTAGTCTTGTTATATATATATGTTATTTGACAAACTGCAGGTAGTAGAAAAGAATGGAGTAAAGAAATGGAGAAAGGTGGAAGTGAATCTCAAAGACCATGTCAAGGTCCCCGTATTCCCCACCGAAAAATCACCGGAATATTACGACAAGTATCTCCGCGATTACCTATCCAAAATATCCATGGATCCACTTCCCCAAACCCGGCCATTATGGGAAGTTCATGTCATCCATTACCCGACAAGCAGTGCTGCTGGAAATCTAATCTTCAAGCTCCACCATGCACTTGGCGATGGCTATTCCCTAATAGGAGCTCTTCTTTCTTGTCTCAAAAGAGCAGACAATCCTTCACTTCCGTTAACTTTTCCGTCACGCCAATCAAATTCCTCTAAGCCCCAAAACGACGTCAAAAATATATTCAGGCGTGTGCCTCAAGTTTCGTCATGGATTGTGAATACTGTGATGGATTTTGGGTGGAGCCTTCTAAAGAGCAGTGTGCTGAAAGATGATTTGTCACCCATTCGATCGGGGGCCGAGGGAGTGGAGTTTCAGCCGTTGGATATAACAACTATGGAGTTTTCTCTGGATCGGATCAAGCAAATTAAGGCCAGCCTAAAAGTGGTAATTAATTATTAACTTAATTTGTAAATGTTTCTTTTAGTTTTTTTTTTCTTTTTCAAGAGCATCATATATTGTTATAGTTACTTTCAGTACTATATGTGCTCCATATAGATCCATCAATTTCTAAATATAGAATTTATAAGTATTTACATGTTAAAAATATAAAAATTAGGG
Organism: Panax quinquefolius; assembly: GCA_020205615.1. NCBI lineage: Eukaryota > Viridiplantae > Streptophyta > Magnoliopsida > Apiales > Araliaceae > Panax > Panax quinquefolius. Next base: position 101,846,875 of record CM035168.1, on the reverse strand, counting down.
AGATAGTTTATCTTTTAAATATGATCAGATACTTATTTGTGTATTTATATGTTTAAAATTAATACTAATCATATATTTCAGTACAAAATTTAAATAATTTTGATTTTATATTTAGAAACAGTATATATATAATATTATCTTTCTAACTTCGTCGTACTCTGAGCTCCTTTTATTCTTTTTATTAATATTGTGCGTAGGTGGAGGGTGAAACCTAACTTCTCGTTGTTTCAAACTTTCACTAATCTCACGAAAAGGAATTTGACACTACTTGAACTAGATCGAGTTCATAATTGCCTTTTTCATTATTTGAATTGGTAATAAAGATATTTCAGTAATTACTCCAACAGCAGAATGCACAAATAAAAGGTAATTAATGTTAGTTTGAAATTTTATTACCCATTGCCAATGTATATTAGTTATTAACTCTTCTCCGTCTCTCTCAATTATTCAATTTTTTTAGGAACAAAGTAGGAAATGGAGTAATTAGTTATTTGTCTTAAATATATTGTAAAACGTCTTATATTATAGGATTTTTTTTTTTTAAAACGACTTATATAATAAAAAAAAGAGAGTATTTTTTTAATTTTGTAAAAGAATTTTTTAATGATTATTTAAAATGACATCATATTTCCAAGTTTATTTAAACTAACACCTACCAAATCCAAATTTAACTAATTAAGGATAAACATGAAACAATGTTATATTCTTAAAACTTAAATTTTGCTATAAGTTGCTTTTATGTCAAAGATAAGACTGACATATCCTAATTAAATAATGAAACCGTTAATGTAATTAAGAAAGTGCTTTTATTAATTAGTTTTCTTAGTAGGATCCGGAGTAGTTAACTTATTTGGAGAACTGATTTTAAATATTTTTCAACAGACAATCAACGATGTGATCACTGGAGTAATTTTACTCGGAACTCGGTTGTACATGGAGGGGGAAAGCAGCAACTCTAGCCAGGCACATTCCACTGCATTGGTGTTACTTAACACTCGGAATCTGGATGGCTACAAGCCAATCAATGAAATGGTTAAACCTAAGTCTACAATGCCATGGGGTAACCATTTTGCATTCTTACACCTGCCCATACCCAAATTAACTACTCCTGTCGACTCTACCAATCCCCTTCATTTTGTCTTTGAAACCCACAAAATAATCAAGAGAAAAAAAAACAACGCTGCTGCTTTTCTGACTGGTGGATTATTAGACAATGTCAGAAAAATAAGAGGTCCTGAGGTAGTGTATTAAACCATCTTTAATTCACTTTCTTATTTTTAAAAAAAAAAAATTTAGCCATTTTTGTTTACTCAATCTAATTATGAACTAAATTAAATTTAAGCGATAGAGCGAAATTAAGGTAATTTTTTGGCGTGACAGGCAACAGCTAAATACATTCATAATACGCTGAAGAATTCGAGCATGGGCATTACAAGTTTGATTGGACCAATGGAACAAATGGCTTTGAGTAATCATCCGATAAGTGGTCTTTACTACGCCGTGACTGGTCCTCCACAGGTATTTTTGTTATATTACAAGCAAAAACAAAAGCAAAATTAAAAGTTTGTACGTGTTTTGATGGAATTAATATTAACTAAAAGAGGCCATAATTTTTTTTAAAAAAATGGATTTTGGGTGCAGAGTCTTGAAATAACAGTAATAAGTTATGTGGGAAAGCTGAGACTCGCCGTTGTAGTGGAGAAAGATTTCATTGATACTGATAAATTCAAGTCATGCGTTGAGAATGCCATGGATACCATGTTTAAAGCTGCTGCTGTTCCTTCTACCAACTAGAATCCGAGATATCAGCTGCCACGGATCGATAAATGAACATCAAAATGTTGTTCTTCTTGAAATTCTTATTGAAAATTTGCCTTTCGATTTTGTTTTTTTTCTTATTATTCGACAGTTCTCCAGCTTTTGTTACCACTTCAGAAGGATTTGGCTTCGCAAGTTTGCCTGATGAACTAGAAGCATTTGAGTGTAAGAATCAAGTGTCCAAATTAAATGTAAATGTAATAATTATTATTTATCTATACAAGTTTGACAGACCATGCAAGGCATGGATTAGTTTGAAATCATAGTTTTAATTTTTCGTTATGTTATTTTTATTTTTTTTAAAATTTAGTGTTATTGACATATGAATATCATTTTTAAGGTCATTTGCTATAATTTTAATGACTTCAAAACAATTAGTAGACCTTTTCCTCTTATATTTAAATTGGGTTTCAAGTTCATGAATCCATTTATGCATCAATATCTTAATTTTTGGATATTAATTAGCCCTTCTTTAATTTAGTATCTAATGATTTATATTGATTAATTTTGGAGAATAAAGGTGTTGAGTCACGTGAGCATATTAGTGTAAGTATTAGTTGTTGTCCTATTTTATAGGGATTTGTTATCAGTGTAGTATTGGTCAGAATGCTTACCACTTCATTAGGAAGCTTATGCATGTTGAAATGTTAGTGGTCTTATTTTCTAGTATTATTTGTTAGTCAGTAATTTCATATAAAGAGGTACAAGTTGTCGTTGTCAAATGCAGAGTAATAAAGACTTGTTCTAATTGTCTTCTCTTCTTCTTTTTTCTATATATATATATATATATATATATATATATATATATATATATATATATTTTGGCTTCTTATTTTTGATATCAGAGCTACTTGGTGAAAATGTGAGACAAAGAATGAGCAGAGAGTGAAGAAAGAGAGTACTCAACAACAGTTTCTTTTTCTTTCTTAATTACTTATTCTAGTAGCAGGTGTTTATGGCGTTTGAAAATTTTGTTCAACCAGCCCTTTCACATTTTAATGGTCATTATGATCATTGGAGCATGCTAATGAAAAAATATTTTGAGATCAAAAGAGTATTGGCAGGTTGTTGATTCTGGAGTAGCAGAACAAGTCGCTGATGTGACGTTGGAGGACTCGCAGAGAGCCGAACCAGTCGCTGTTGTGACATTGACGGACTCACAGAGAGAGCCGAATTGGATGCGATGAAGTTGAAGTATCTCAAGGCCAAAAATTATCTTTTCCAAGCCATTTATAGGTCAATCTTGGAGACGATTCTTTGCAAAGACACCTCCAAGCACATTTGGGACTCTATGAAGAAGAAATATGCAGGGAATGTGAAGGTCAACTTTGCACAACTTCAATCACTTCACACCGAGTTTGAGACATTGTGGATGAAAGTCGGGGAGTTAGTTTCAAATTTCTTCTCAAGAACGATGACAATCGCAAATAAGATGCGGATTAATGGCAAAAAGATGGAGGATGTGACGATTGTGGAGAAAATTATTCGGTCAATGACGCTAAAATTCAATTATGTTGTTTGCTCCATTGATGAATCTAAAGACATTGATTCTCTTTCAATTGATGAATTGCAGAGTTCATTGCAGGTTCATGAAGAAAAAATGAACCAGCAAGAATAGGTGGAACAAGCTTTACAAATCTCAATCAATAATCATTTTTCATCACCAAGCAAGGAAGAGCAAGGAAAAGGAGGAAGCAGAGGAAACAAAGCTCGTAGGCAGCCACACCAACAATCAGAAAACAATCAATCTCACTTTTCTCAAGGGAGATGAAGAGGTCGTGATGGTAACCACTCAACAAACTTCAAACCAAAGTCAGCAGACAAATCAAACATTGAGTGTTATCGGTGTCATAGGTACAACCATTATAAATTTGAATGGCGTACTAATTTAAATAAGAATCGTGGGGCAAGATTTAATTTTGTAGAAAAGGAAGAAGAAATATCTACTCTCATGGTGTTTCATGCAAAGGAGGAAACACACCAAAATGTGTGGTATTTAGATACCGGTTGCAACAATCATATAAGTGGAAATAAGTATGTATTCTCTCTTTTGGATGAATCTTATCACGATACCGTGAAGTTTAGAGACAATTCTACAGTCTGTTATGGGCAAAGGAAAGGTGAAAATCCAAACCAAGGGAAGTTCCACGTACACAGACTATTTATAATGTTCTTTTAGTACTATAATTGAAGACTAATCTACTTAGTGCAGGTCAGTTGCAAGAGAAGGGGTATGAGTTCTCCATTGAAAATGAAATTTGCTGAATTCGAGATGAGAAATTGGGCTTGATAGCTCAAGTTAGTATGATGGCTAATTGAATGTTTTCGCTTTCTCTCCACAACACTAATTATTCATGCTTCTCGGCAAAGTTGAAGGATATGGCTTGGCTTTGGCATTTCTGATATGGACATCTTAACTTTGCTAGTTTAAAAACTTTATAACAAAAGCAAATGGTAGCTAGTCTTCTACAATTTAATAGCCCCTCAGATGTTTGTGAAGATTGTGTTATTAGTAAACAATATCGTGATTCTTTTCCAAAAAGAAAATCATGGAGAACAAAGAAAACATTAATTAGAGTTGGTGCATTCCGATCTCTGTGGACCAATTAATCCATCTTCTAATGGAAGTAAAAGATACATAATTACTCTCATTGATGATTTTAGTCGAAAAACATGAGTTTATTTTTTGTAAGAAAAATCTGAAGCTTTTGTAGCCACTATAAAGTGCTAGTGGAGAAAGAAGTTGACAACCCCATCAAAGTTTTTTGTACTGATCGTGGTAGGAAGTATAACTCACATGAATGCAAATTTCTATGAGGTTCATGAAATCAAGAGGAAACTTACAGCAGCCTACACGCCCCAATAGAATTGTGTGCTCGAAAGGAAAAATCACACTATTATGAATATTGTGCGAAGTCTTTTAACAAGGAGCGGTATTCCAAAAGCTTTTTGGCCAAAAGTAATCAATTGGATTATTCATATTTTGAACAGAAGCCCTACACATGCTGTTAAAAATATGACACCAGAAGAAGCATGGAACGGATGAAGACCGGCGGTAGATCATTTCAAAATTTTCGGGTGCATTGTTGTTGCCCATATTCTAGATGAGAAGAGAAAGAAGTTGGATGACAAATGAGAAAAATTCATTTTCAAAAACTTATAAGCTATACAATCCTATCACCAAGAAAATAATTATTTGTCGCGATGTTATCTTTAATGAAGAAAGAACATAATCATGGAACGAGAACAATATTCAACAACAAATTCCTGTAAATTTTGATGGTGATGAATAGAAAAGGTAACAACCTACGGAGTTAGTGCAACAACCAACAACAATCATTCAGAATGCTTCTCGAAGTCCACTTCTAAGTGAAAAAGCTTCATCACAAAGGCCTCAAAGACAGAGGAAAAGGCCTACATGGATAATGGTTTATGAGGTAACTGATTCTGACGAGTCTGAAGAAAACTCATGCCACTCACACATTTTGCTCTATTTTCAGATTGCGATCCTGTAGTTTTTGACGAGGCTATAAAAGAAGAAAAATGGCGAAGGGCTATGGATGTAGAAATTGCTGCTATTAAAAGAAGCAATACTTGGGAGTTGAGAGAGCTCCCCAAAGGGCAAAAGACCATTCGTGTGAAATAGGTGTACAAGAGTTTAGTAGCTAAAGGATACAAATAAGAGTTTGGCGTGGATTACAAAGAAGTTTTCGCTTCTGTGGCTAGTCACAACACAATTAGACTGGTGATCACAATGACTGCTCAAAACTTATGACCTATCTTTCAGTTTGACGTGAAATCGACATTCCTACACGGTAACTTGGAAGAACATGTATTTATTGATCAACATCCTGGTTATCATGTTAAGAATGGAGATGAGCGTAAAATGTATAAATTAAAAAAGACATTATATGGACTAAAACAAGCTCCAAGAGCTTAATTAGTATAGTCGTATAGATGCTTACTTTACTAAGGAGGGATTTAAGAAATGTTCATATGAACATACACTTTTACGAAAGTTGAAGATGGAGGAAAGATGCTCATAGTGTGTTTATATATGGATGATCTTCTTTAATTGGAAATGATAGTGCCATGTTTGACAAATTTAAAAAATCTATGATGAATGAATTTGATATGTTTGATTTTGGTTTGATGCATTACTTTCTTGGCATATAAGTAGTGCAATCTGAAGCTGGAATTTTTATGTCTCAAAAGAAATATGCTCAAGAAATTTTGGACAGGTTTTATATAAATAATTACAACCTAGCCACCACTTCGAAAGATATAAGATTGAAGCCTGTGAAGGATTCAACAGGAAAAAAGGGTTTACAACACTCTTTACAAGCAAATGGTTGGAAGTTTAACGTATTTGACAACAACACGACCTGATTTATTTAATGCATGTTGTAAGTCTAATTAGCAGGTATATGGAGAACCAAAAGAGATTCATCTTCTTGCTGCCAAAAGGATTCTTCGATACTTACGTGACACTACCAATTGGGGCTGTTTTACAATAAGGGAGAACAATCAGACTTGATTGGATTTATTGATAGCGATTATACAAGAGATTTGGATGATAGAAGAAGTACATCAGGATATGCATTTATGTAGGGTTCAACAACTGTTTCATGGTCATCAAAGAAGCAACCAATAGTTACTTTGTCAACAATCTAAGCTGAGTTTGTAGCAGCAACAATTAGTGCATGTCAAACTATTTGGTTGAGGAAAATTCTTGAAGTGTTGCATTTCAAGCAAGAGGGAGCCACTATAATCGATTGTGATAAAAACTCTGCAATTAAACTTTTTAAAAATCATGTTTTTCATGACATAAGCAAAATGTAAGACCCTGAATTTTGTGAAATAAAAGTCTAATTTAATTTATGATTATTATTCTAAAACTGTAAAATGTTAAATTGATAAATGGTCAAATGGACCATTAAATGGATAAATGAGTAGATAAAATATAGGAACATAAATGTTCTAGAAGGGGAGAGGCGACTAATGATGTTAAATGAGGAAGAAATGCTGAGATAATATTCCTAATACTTCAAAACTCTCCTCTAATTTATTACCAACTTTTTATTTGATTGTTTGATTGATTAAAGTTAGGTAAGAGGGTGGGACAAGGATGTTGGCTCATTGATTAAGCCAAAAAGGCAATTCCATCTGCCACACTTCATTTCCCACAATTCACTTTCGTAGAGAAAGAAAGGAGGAAGAGAGAGGGATGATGTTGGGAAAGGAAGAGAGAAAAGGGAGAGAAACAAGATGATAATAATAATAATAATAATAAGAAGAAGAAGAAGAAGAAGAAAGAAAGAAAATTCTAATTAAGGTAATTTCTAAACCTTTATATAATCCTTTGATTTTTATATTTGAATGTTAAGTTTTTTTGGATTTTATATGGATAGGACATATTTATGTTTGTTTGTGATAGATTAAATTTGCATAAAATGAATCAAATTAGAGAGATCAAGAAATCAAAAGAAGAACAAAAATATGGAAATTTTCAAAAAAAAAAACTAAATTAACTACTTGAATTAATAAAATCTATAACTCTTTGTGTATAACGAGTTAGGAGATGAACCGTATATCAAAAGAAAGCCCTAAAAGTAAGCTAAACACATAATCAAGAATTACCCAAAAATTCCTTGTGGTTTGTTCGTGGTTAATGTTTGAATGAAACTGGTCCGAAAGACTTATAGTCTCCCAGAATCTAGAAAATCAATTTTCTTAAGCTTTATTGTGTAGGTTATATCTCTTAATCCGACCGTTGGATCATTACAATTTTTGAATATGTTATACATAAATAAGCTGAGAATATGTTCACCTATTTTGAACCGTTAAAGATTAACATATGATTTGTTATGAATTTCAAAAGGTGACTGATTTAGAATTTTTGTAGCAGAAATTCCAGCAACGTGCTTTAATGTTTAAAAATTTATAACTTATTGATTTTAAGTCCGAATTGGGTGATTCTTGAGACTAAATTGGGGTATTTGAAATTTATTTTCTGTTAAAATTAATTAATTTCATAAATAAATTTTAGTTAATGGTGATAATACCATAATAGTGGACTGACATTTTAAAAATAAATTGTCATATATGAGTTTCTTAAGTTTTTTTATTCACTTATAAGTTTTGGAATATGAATAATGATTTAATGTGATAAATAAAGGCACCTTGAATGGATTATGAATTATTAGTTGCTTTATATTCGAGGTGAATATATTTTGGTGACCCAAATTTTTAATTGAATTTAAATTGTTTATAGTAAGGTGTTGATTTAATAAATGTTATAGTTATGGGTGTTATGCGCAAATTACATGAAGTGAACATTCTGTCAAGAAATATTTGTTTTGTTGGAGAATATTCGTACGATGGAGCCGAAAGAACTAGTCATTGGTGGGCCCCATAACAGAATAACCTTTTTAAAAATTGACGGTAGAACTTTATCGTTAACTGTTGAAATACCCGGTGATAAAAGTACAATAATATGCGTTATTCCATAGTAACACGCGATACTCTAAAATATCACACGATATTACATAATATTCCATAATTATTGATTCAATAATTGTTACAGTAGTAACTATATAATATTTCATATTATTGACTCAATAATTGTCATAGTAGTAACTGCCAGTATTTCATATTATTAAATAAATAATCTTCATGGTATAGTAACTCATATTATTTGATATGATATATTTAGACCAGTTGTCAGTATTGTGAGTCTATAATAATAATTGTTGTTGAAAGATTAAAAAAGCGTAAATAATTGTTAAATAAAAAGTGTTGATTAAACATAAGTATGATAAGTAGATGTTTGTTTAATTATTTTCTTTTTACAAAAGTAAGTTTGGTAGGACTTGTCGACCCTCTACTTTTCCTAAAGTAGTTTGGACTAGAACTCAATTAACAAACATATATTGTTAAAACGTGTATAAGTTGGTTTAATTTTCTCTGTGGGGCCATAAATTTCATTACCAATATTTTTATATAATTCATTTGGTCATTTTTTCAAAGCATGTGTTTTAGTTGTCTCCTCAATTTTTAGTATAAATAAATTGCTCGGATGAACAACAAAACACACCATTACTACACCAAAAATATAAGATTCTTCTACTAAAATATTGTGAGTATATTATTGTGAGTATTTCTTTTGAGTGTAAGGTTATTCTAAGTGTTGATAAAGAGTGCAAGTATTGTTCAGGTTGATTAATTTTGTAGAAAGCAACATCAAGTCATGTGCTAAGGTAATGAATATTATTTTATTTCAATACTAGTAAGGGATATTATTTTCTTTTAATACTCGTAAGGGATATCATTTCTTTCATATTCGTAAAGGAATATCACTTTCTTTCATACTTCTAAATCTGAACTTACTACGGTAAGTATTGCTTCTATAATTCATGAAATGATTAGAAATACCTTGGAGGTTTGCTCTTCATCTAGTATCATTTCATTTACCTGAATCTTTTTATTGAGTTTTAATCGTTATATTTGAAGTATAAATCTTTAATATCATTATTGAATTTGAATTTACGTTTTGGTCGTCATGTTGACAATTTGGACATTCTTAGACTTTGGACAAATTGAATTGTAAATCTCTAATGTTTATTCTTAACCTTAATGTTCTTATTATTTTGTTCATCCTTTATATCATTATTATAATCATTATAGTGAAATTTCTCTTTGGCCTGAGTGCAAAGAAGAACTGTTAACTTTCATGATTATGACCAAAGGTTGTAGTCTGGTATGATCATGACCATTACTATTATAATTGAATATCTTTGACCTGTAGTGTAAAGAGGAATTGACTGGCATGATTATGACTAAAGGCTGTAAACTAGTATGATCATGACCATTGGTGTTACAAATAAATATCTTTGGTCTAGGTGCAAAGATGAATTGATTAACATGATTATGAATAGGAACTGTGACTTGGTATAACTAAGAACTTTGGTGTTTAAGGTAAAGACAAATGGTGGAAGTTCTCTTTGTCTTAGGTACAACGAAGAACTATTGATTGGTGTTATAGGAATAAAATATTGATGATGGACTTTTAATTTGGAGAAGATAGTAGTCATTATGTTCTACTTGACTCTTCTAATGGATTATTGATTCCGCAACTTATGGTTGAAAACTTTTATCATCTGTCATATGATCTAAATATTTGATTTATTATTGATAAAAGCTATTGATAATTTAATTATCTTAGTCATGATATTATTTACTGGGTTATTTGTACTCACCCTTTTGTTTCACAATTACTTTCAAGAAATAAAAGTGTAGCTGGGGCTAACAGAGAGAACATGGGTGGTGTTTCGAATTGTGGCGGTCCTCGTCAAGTTATAGAAAAGTGTGGCATAATAATTGTATTCATTGGGCGTTGTTGATACATTAAAGTTATTAAGGTTCTAGTCTCCTCTATAACGTCATTAGATGCGGTTGATACAGGGGGATTAGGCTAGCAGAGTTGGTTGGGACCTCAGCTTTTATGGGTTGGGTGGAAAATAAATCAATAAATAAATGACCTCTAATCGACTCTGGAAAATTGGTCTACTAATCAAGTGGCGGACCTTTCTTCAATTCCGAAAAATATTCAAAATATTAAATGAAGTGTAATTTTCGATCCTAATTGCACCGGAGAATCTCGAAATAGCACTGATACTTACTATAAAAAGATGGTCACATCTCATCTGCTCTAAGCACATATATGCTATGTTAAAAAAGGCCAACAAATTATGCAAAGCCAAAAACTTTTGTTAGTGGGTTCAAAATTATTACTGAGTTACAAATAATTTGGCGAGGGTTCGGGGGTAGTTTTCCCGAGCTAATTTTTTTAATACTTTATACTTTCGAGTATATATATATATATATACTATATTACAATGAAAATATAATGAGTAATAATATATGGTATATATACACTATATTGACTCATAATAGACTTTTTTAATCATAACTGTTCATAAGTAAGTAATTCATTATTTATTTTTAAAAATAATATAAATTAGATTATTATTTATTTTAAAATATTATAGAGATACATATATTGAAAGTATATGAATATATGGTTAAAATTTGATTGACAAAGTTAGAATTTTCAATTTGACCTGTATAATAGAAAATTTATAACATTTTAGTGGGGTCAATTTATATATAATACTTAATTTTTTATAATTTACCTTACATTATAAAGTAATTTTTTTAGTGGGGTTGATTAACCCCATAGAACTCTATTTCGCTTCGCATCATATATATATATATATATATATATATATATATATATATATATATATGATATCTGGAAAGGATCAATGGCTTACCCCTTGATCCTACATACCTTGCATACCCTCTTTAGCGACAGATCGGGCGACGATTTGGTCTGTCGCTATAGATTGTCCGTCGCTATATGTTGTCCGTTGCTAAAAGGTAAGACATTGTTTTTCTGATATAGCAACGGATCGAACTTTTACCCAGTCCATCGTTAAAAGGGGTGAGCATGGTATGTAAAATAAAGGGGTGAGCCCTTGAAATGGATCATATATATATATATATATATATATATATATATATATATATATATATATATTGTAGGGATTCGACACATAAAACGCAGCGAAAATAGAACAATTCAAAGTAATTTTCGAAACCCAAAAACAGGATCCATGCGAAACAGAAATTAATCCAGTGGTTTAGAAATTATACCGATTATTTTGGTTGAATCGATGCAATTGAATCTCCAACGCATTCAAACGGATCGCAACTCTACTAAGATTCACACCTGACGCTCCGTATGAATCATCCTACGATCTGCAAGTAGAAGAAGGAATTGCAGTGACTAGCCCCAAAAGGAATAGATTTTTTCATTTTTCTCTAGTCTTTCTCAAGAGCTGGCTAGGGTTTTGTTTTTGATTACGATGTAACCCTAAGTAGTCGCTATATATCATATATATAGTAGTTAAAAGGAATTAATCAAATCAAAACCTAATTTCATAAAATCAATTATATATATATATATATATCTTAATTAAGTCTTACTTAATTAATACACACACACACACACACACACACACACATATATATATATATATACAAATTATCCTTTTAATTTTAATTCGTGATTTAAATAATATTAATCATATTAATATATTTAAATCCTTATAATTTAAATTAATTCCCTTTTAATAACATTCTATGTGTGTGACCCTATAGGTTATTATTAAGTTGGCAATAATTTTAAAATCATATTATAAAATTATAAACAGTGAGTGGCATCTAGTAATGCATCATACTACCCAAGTAATAATAAGATCGATGATTCGATGCAACCTTTTTGTGACCAATGTTTCAATGTAATTTAATCCTTTTATCCTTAATATCCTATATTAAACTCGAGTCATGCAATGTGTCATACTCTTCATAATTTAATCTGAGTTTTCTTGATCAATGAGTAGACTATATGAAACAAATCACTATTCGAGCATGGCCATGCATTTCATAGTCCTACTCAATCAAGAGGCCTATGGATATCACCCCTAATAAATAGGAGGGTTAAATTCCATCTAGATCACTCATATTCCTCACACGATTCATGATGTACCCAATAATCACCTTTATAGTCCACCCTATTAAAGGTGACATTTGATGATATCAAAGTACATAAATTCCCGTGTAGTAATATAGTGATTTCAGGTCGGAGGACCATTACATCATTGTCACTATGAGAATTTCTAATGACACTTCGCATAATGCTCCACATAGAATTCTCATGGTGGGTCTGTCCAGTACATCGTTCTCTAACATGTACCTATGCATTGACTTAATATCTCATATATTTATGACCAATGAGATTTGGTCATCAGTCAATCCACATACTAGTCTCAATGCATCATTGTTGTCCCATCAACAATGATACTCAACTAAGGACATTTAAGAACAATGATACTAATTATAATTATATAATCTCATGTTCAAGTCACATACTTGAAACTATATAATTTGTATCACTATTCTAAGGATTTTTATTATGTTAACATTTATATAACGCAGTAAATAAAACCATAATAAAATCATTCATTTATTCAATCAAATATAATATCAAAACGTTAAGCAATTATATCAAATAATTGGCCTCTAGGGCATAAACTCTAATATATATATATATATATATATATATATATATATATATATATATGCACACATGACCTAATTGAATTAAATGCACAATTAGGGTTCCATGATCTCATTAAATGTGCAAATTAGGGTTCGCATAACCTAATGGAATGAAGACAAAAAAGTCAAAAATAAATGTGCTAGACCTAGGAGAAGCCTCAATGTGTCCCAAGGCAGAAGGCTCGTGGAGGCGGCACATTTTGGGAATTGATTGAGGGATTGGATTGGTGGTTAGAAGGACAGGGCAATATGGGCATTATTCTAATGACTAAAGGGTATTTTTGGAATTTCCCTGAAAACATGTGCCTAACATGTGACTACTTAATTCCAGGAAACTCTATAAATACCCCTTCCATTCTAGGAATGGAGATGATTCTTTTGGTGACTTAAGGCTTGGATATTCCACCTAAAAAGCACTAAAAGGGTTTGGGACATTCTCTCTCAACACTTAGGAAGACTCTTGGAATCCCAATAACCCAAATAAGGCTTTCGGATTCTTGGAGTAGAAGGACTCAAGAAGAAGGCTCTTGGAATCCCAATAACCCTAACAAGATTTCCGAATTCTAGGAGTTCTGCCACGCGTCATTGGAATAATCGCCCACCTATCGTTCTCCCCTCTTCAATCAATCAATTAATTTCGTGCTCTTCATGGATTTCTCTCCTCCTCAGCCAACATGAAACCCTAACTAGCAAGGCACGATTTCCTTGCCCACATATATATACCTTATTCATCTTGTAAAACACATCTACTAATGCACATAAATTATTCAACATATTTAAAATATTCAAAACATAAATCAAAACATAGCAAGCAAACAAAAATGATACTAGCTAGGCTGATTTGAGCGCATAGCAAAGTATTGAGAAAAGTAAAACATATAAGATCCGAACAATAATGCCTGCCTCAACAAGACCGAAATTGCACCACTTTCTACTAATAATCAAAAGTTCAATTCTCAAGTAGAACACTTATACACATGACATCCTATTAAAAAAATCATAATTAATTTATTTGATGTCGAAATTGAGTGAATTCAAAGCTTATTTTTTCCTTTCTTCATCATCTACAATTATGAAGAGAAAGAACAGTTATTTGACATCATCTTCATGCCTTAAATTGTTGAAAATCACAACATGTCCTAATTCTCATCACTATTTTCAGTCTTAATTAAAAAATGTAACTCAGTCATATTAACTCCAAATCAAGTAATTCCTGAGCCTATTTCATGTATCTTTTCGAAAGTTACAATATTCGTGAAGAGATGAAGTGAATTTGGAGATTCTAGAAGACTTTAAAGTCAGATTTTTTACAGTTGCGTTTTGAAGAAAGGTGAATAAGTCATGATAAACAGAAAGAGGAGATAAGTTTATATTAAGGAATCTAATTTGAGTTAATGTAAACGCTAAAATCTGAAAATCAATTTCTATTTTTTAAGGTATATTGCGTGCATTATATATCTTAATCCGACCGTTAAATCGTTTAAATTTTTGAATATATTATACATATATAAGCTAAGAATGTGTTCACCAATTTTGAACCGTTAAAAGATTAATGTATGATTTGTTATAAATTTTAGGAAGTGGCTGGTCAGTAATTTTTCAAGCAGATTTTCAGCACTGAGTTCTAATATTTAAAAATTTATAGCTTAATGATTTTAAATCTGATTTGGGTGATTTTTAGGCTATATTGGAGTATTTGAAGTCTAGTTTTTGTCAAAATTAATTAATTTTACTAATAAATTTTAATTAACGGTGATTAGATCATCATTATAGTGGACTGACATCTTAAGAATAATTTGTCATATTGAAGTTTTAAAATTTCGTAACTGTGACGACCCTAGAAATCGTATAACCTTGTAATTAGGATTTTTGATGTATATATCTAATAAAATAATTTTTTGGATATTATTATTTGTTATGTGATTAAATGTCCAATAATGACCTAGTTTATGTGTTATGTGATTATGTATATGTGTTGCGGTTTTGAGAAAAAAAATAAAATTTCCTAAGAAAATACTAAAACACTATTCATAAAATAGAGAAAACGTTTGTTTCGTTTTTCGAATTACGTTATAGAGTTTATTCGAGGGTTAGAGACGTAATCTTTATTCAAATTTTTAAGAAGTCAAAATTGATATTTTGACTAAAAGAGATGAGCCTAGGGTTTGAGTGACTTGGCTAGGATTGAGCCAGGTGAGCCTAGGGTTTGTATGGTTTGGTTAAGGTTGAGCTATGGCTTGTGTCTTGGAGCCAATGTTTGGTGTGGTTGAATGACAAAATTACCCTAAGCCTTAGAATTCTCTATATTCCTAAGGCTATGTTTGTTTGCACGTATTATAATTCAGGGATTATAATTCATGGGATTATAATCCCAAGACTATTTATTTTAGGATTATATAGTCATAGTCACATGTTTGTTTTTATGGGATTATTCATGGGATAACTTTAAATAATCCAATGTTATGTTTGTTTTTTCTAGAATTAATTAAAGGATTGAATAAAAAAAATATTGTTTAGACTATTATACTCTTATTAATACTAACATATTTTTAGCTATAATTTAAATTTGTTTATACATCAATAAATAATGAACAATAAGCTGTAGAGTCCTGTGATGTAACAGAGTTGCAGACCGTTGAACCAAATTATTTTATAACAAAATTAAAATAGATACTTAGAATCCAAATAAAGCAACAAAAAAGAATTAGAATTAAAAAAATTGCAAAGGAATCAAAGTCAAACTTTTCATTCACACTATTAGTTGTTATTCCAAATGTAATGAAATAGCTAAAATATCTCTACAATACACACACACACATACACACACACACACACACACACACATATATATATATATAATCTACTACGTCCTCATTAAATGTTTTATCTTCATTATAATTTCCATAAAAGGTAGCTATAGCCTAATATATATGTTGTAAGAGGTATAATCTTGAATTTAAATTTATATAAATGATATTATGGTTATTTTAGAAAAAAGTTGAGGTTAATTTTTTTCATAAATTTATAATCCCACATGATGGGATTATAAGACCTAGCTAAACATGGTATTAAATATTCCATCATCTTAAGTCATTTATAATCCTTGGACTAATATTCTTATGTCAAAATTTAAAAACAGACAAGACACTTGGGATTAATAGTTCTATCCCAAGTGTAATTCTTGCAAACTTAAACATAGCCTATATGTTTTCAATAAGCTCCACATCAACATACCCTTTGCGAAAGGTTTGGAGCTAATGCCCAATTATGCCAAATTATGAAGGAGGTCTTGTATAAGAAGAGAATATTGGGTGAATTCGAGACAGTGGCATTAATCAAAGAATAAGTTACCATCGAAGTTAAAGGATCCGGGGAGTTTTACTATTCTATATATGATCAGTAATCAATTTTTTGGAAGGGCATTGTCCGATTTAGGGGCTAGTATTAATTTAATGCCGCTTTTAGTTTACACTCAGTTGGGGTTAAAGGCACCAAAACCGATAAATATCAACTTATAGTTAGCTGTCAGGTCAGTGACATACCCGAGAGGTATTGTGGAAGACATTCTGGTTAAGGTCGATAAGTTCATTTTTGCAGCAGACTTCATCATTTTGGATTACGAGGAAGATAAAGAAATCCCCATCATACTTGGTCGTCCATTCCTAGTGACAGGGAGAACTCTAATAGATAAGCAAAAAGGTGAATTGACAATGAAAGTGTAAGATCAGATAGTCACTTTCAATGTATTTAAATCAATGAAGTTTCCCAAAGAAGGCGAGGAGTGCTTACGGATAGACATAATTGATGAATTAGTGAATGAGAGGATCAATGGAAGTTACTTAGAGGATCCATTAGAAGCGACCCTGGTTAGTGTTGATGCATTTGATGATTTAGAGGGTATGGATTATGTCAAGGTGTTAGACATATTATCAGTATCTCAGAAGTTCAGAAAACAATTTGATACTCTTAACTGGCCTGAAGGAGGAGACAAGAAGTCCAAAACATCATTAGAGGAGTCACTGGTGCTAGAGCTAAAACCTCTTCCTTCTTATTTACGGTATGCATACTTGGGAATTTTTGACACTTTAGCAGTTATAGTTTTTACACACTTGAATGAATCTCAAGAAGAAAAACTGTTAAGGGTATTGCGTGAGTATAAAATGACAATTGGGTGGACCATAACAAATATTAGAGGAATCAGTCCATCGTTTTACATGCATAAAATTTTGTTTGAGGAAGGAGAAAAGTCGAGCATTGAGCAATAGAGACGATTGAATCCGATAATGAAGGAATAATCCCGCTATTAAAAATGGACTTGCCCGTAGGTAGTTCTAACCAATATGTTCCTACAGCTAATACAACAACCTTTGCTCTATTTTCCACTCGTCGGGCGACTTCATTCTTGTTTAACTTTCTACTTCTACCTAGTCCCTACACAGTGTTACATATATGAGAACCACATCCAGTATCCAATACCCAAGTAGAATTTTGACTTTCAAAAAAATTAATTACAATCATGAACAAACCTTAATCAGAAGTTGAAGCTTCTCCAAGCTTCTTCTACTTTTGTTCTGCAAGGAACTTTTCATAGTTTCTCTTCTAGTGACCCGATTTATTGCAATGGAAGCATATTTCTTTGCTATCAGGATCAAATTTTTTATTACCATTTCCTTTCGCCTTGCCCTTAGCCTTCTTAGTTTTATTCTTTTTAGAATATATCTTGGGTCTCTTCCTTTTCTTGGAAGAATCATCTACCAATAAGACTTGGTCCTTCTTGGATGGGAAGTGACTTTCAACAGTTTTCAGCATGTCAAGTAACTCAAGCAAGCTGATGGTCAACTTATTCATGTGAAAATTCACAACAAATTGTGAGAGGGTGTCTAGAAGTGACTGCAAAATCAATTCCTGACTTAACTCCCTATCCATCACGAACCCTAACTGTCCAAGACGTTCAACCTAATTTATTATAGGAGTGAGCAAAAAACGGATAACACCGAATTACTGAACACAACCAAATTTTTTTAACCGAATTATTTCGGTTTTTCGTTTTTTTTCTAATTTCGGTTATATCCAATTTAATATCCAATTTTCGGATTCGGGTTTGATTTTTAAAATTTTGTTATTCGGTTAACCGATTAACCGAATAAGAAATAAAAAAAGTCTTAAAAAGTTAAAACACTTAAACACAATCTTAATTCTCAGATCTATCAATATCATCTCTCGGTTATCTCTCTCTCACTTTTCACATCTCTATCTCTCAGACTCTCTCAATCTCGGATCTACCACCTCTCAGACATCTCTCTCTCACCTCTCATCTCTCACACTCTGATTTCTCATTTCTCACTCTAGATCTGAAAATCCTAACCAAACCCCATAACCAATTTTCACCTCCATCAAAAAGTAGAGGAAGGAGAAGAGGAAGAGGTACCCGCTGCCGAAAATCAGATCAAGGCGATGCCGATGCTTTTACGAGACCAAGATCAAGGCCCCGCTATCCCTGCACTATGTGGTTTACCTCAGTTCACTTCTCAGTTCACTTCATATATATAAACACTCTTTTCATCGTTCACTTCAAGTCGATATTTAGGCAAAGAAGCACCTGTTGATTAACTGTGTTCACTTCAAGGTGATACTTATGGAGAATTTGTACCCTCTTTTAGCCCCTTATTTTTCTGTCCCTTAAACTGTTGATTTACTGTGTTGTATTATATGCAAATTTGTGACTGAATTTCTACTTTTGGATTAAACATTCATTTTTTCTTGACCCAGTTTCGGTTATTAACCGAATATCCGAGTAACAAATTTGGTTATTCGGTTATTCAGTTTTTCGGTTACCCTATATTTTGGGTTTCTGTTCAGATACTTGAAAAGGGTGAATTTCAATTTTCGGTTATAACCGAATAGCTTGTTATTCTCAGCCCTAATTGATTATCTTTAGGACATGAGTCTCAACGAAGTGCCCTCAGTCATCTGAAATTAGAAGAGCTCCTTAGATAATTGATATCTAGCAGTCCTGCTCTCCTCACTATACAAATCTTTGAGGTGCAGGAGTATAGCAGAAGTATCTATAGTTTCATGCTGAAACTCGTTACTTATGGATGCGAGCATGATGATTTGAGCCACAGTTTCATCATCACGCTACTTTCTAAAAGTAGCAATTTCTTCCTCAGAGGTTGTTTCTATAATAGTTGAAGGGACATGCGAATTCAGGACATAAGAAATCTTTTTAGTAGTGAAAACAATTCTCATATTTCTTAATCAGTCCTTGTAATTCGGTCTGGTAAGTTTGTTACCATCAAGTATGCTACGCAGTGATATTAGTGAGTTTGACATTTTCAAATTCTGCATGTGAAAAAGATAACATTTTAGCATACATTCATTTTATTAATTACTAAAATAAATTAGGACTTTATTTAAATTGGCATCTCCCACTATTTTCATCAAAATATATTACCCTCAATATATAGTTTAAAAAATCTAATTAAAGATTTGTTAGTTATAATAAGGATTCCATTTCAAATGTATATAGTCTTGTTGTGACACAACAAACTATATATAAATAAATAGGTAGACAACTATTGTCAATTACATCACTATATAACTTCTTATATTTTTTCTCTTAGATTATTTTGTTCAAATGGTGACACATCTGAGCAAAATTATCAAAGTTAAGTGATTGATCGGATTATAACGAATACCCTTAAATTTAGATGATATATACATAATGAATAGAAGCATCTCCCAAATATTAAGATTATCAATACAATGTAGTAATCAATTATAAGAAGCCATATATATAATTGATTATATACGATATGCATCTCAAACATATGATAGGCCAAAACCCTAGACTGATCATCTAAGACTCAATATTCTTTGAGACCCAATACGTGGTTCCCACTTATTCTTGATCAAACGGCTCAAAACCTTCGTACACCAATTCACCATTTCATTGATCCTCACTCCATCCAAGCCCTCCCCATGGTGTCTAACCACCAACTAAAGTGTTTTCTCATCATATTTGGGCACCAACATAGGCTACTTCATTTTATCTGTTGTGAAGTGTTGGCTAAGTGTACTCCTCCCCTCAATTAGTTGCTTCAAGCTTTTGTGATCACTTTCTTCCCTTTTATCAACTACTTTGACATAATGCTCATCTTATTTCTCATCATCTTCTCCTTTTTGAGGAATTTCTTTGTCTGAAAAGCATGATTTCAAGGTGTATTAGTTTTCTTTGAGTCATCCATTAAATTCACTTCCCATTTTCTTGAGCAAAAATTGAAATGAATGGTATTTTGTAGATATAGGAAAAGTGGCTAGAATAAGAACAAATGTAGATTAATGTAGAATAAGAACTAAAGTGGATAGCCAAAATAGAATGGTTGATTATATTGTTATCAAGGTTTGCTTAATGGCAAATTTAAGGGGCTAGTTGATGTTAAGGACTTTGTAAAGATGAAATGTCCCATTTTAGATGGTGTAACCTATTGCTGTTGAAAGAAAAAAAATTATCACACTTGATTAAATAAGCCTCCTAATAAGTAGAAACTGGTTTATCACATTAATCACCAAAGAGGGTGTTATAAAATGTGTAAAATCGAATTCTAGAACATAATCAGAATTTTTTAATGTAATTATTTACATTATTCGTTTTTTAAATTCGGTTATATTCGATTATTTATTCGGTATTCGGTTTCGGGCTTAGTAGTAAAAAACAAGCTATTTTGATACCCGAATAACCGAACTTATTAATTAAAACTAATAATTTTATACTTATATGTATTCGCAGAAGTCTGCCCTAGCCCTTAATTTCCATTTCCCAAATCCCAAATCCTAATCTCATCTTAGATCTCAACCTCTCCGCCTTTCTCCATCTAAATTTTCGGTCTCCGCCTCTCACTTCTTAAAGCGGCACAGGAAGGTATTGAAGGAGAACATCTAGGGCATCACCAAGCTAGCAATTCGTCGATTGGCCAGGCGTAGAGGTGTCAAGCAAATCAGTGGTTTGATTTATGAGGAAACTCGTGGAGTCCTCAAGGTTTTCTTGAAAAAATAATTTGTGATGCTATCACATACACTGAGCATTCTCGTCAGAAAATTGTCACTGCCAAGGATGTGGTATATGCCCTCAAGTGCTAGGGAATGCCTCTCTACGATTTTGGTGTTTAATTTAATGGGGGAGATCTAGTAATATTTCTCTATTTTTTTTTTCATTTTACCTATTTTTTGTGCTTAACTAAAAAACAAAAATACTTATGATTTTGGAGTTGGTAGTTAATAGAGATGTACTTTTGTTCAATAGATGCCTAAGTTTAATTTTCTGCTTTAATGATGCTTTGTTTTGGGTTAACACAAAAAAATTAAATCGAAATTTTTAATCCGTCAAGTATGTGGGGAAACCTTCATTTTGGTTATTAACCGAATAATTGAATAATAAATTAGGTTATTTAGTTATTCAGTCATCTACTATTTCAGTTACTAGTACGGATATCAAAAGTGTGTTAATTTCAATTTTCGGTTATAACCGAATAAGCTATTCGGTTCGGTTATAACTAAATTGCTCACCCCTAATCACCAGATGGTGTAAAATACTCCTTGGTCAAAATATGAGGTACATGTCATTTTTAAACCTTTTTTTTACGCATATTATGGTTTTTATATGACAAACTTAAACATAATTTTTTTTATTGCTTTCTATTTTTATTTAAGAATAAAAACTACTACAAAGTAAAATTTTTAATTTAGGTACCATATAAAAATCTTCTTAATATATATTAAAAAAAAATTATAAACTCAAATAAGACACTCATCATTTCACTGATAGAGTACTAAATTATTAAATTAATTTTAAAATACACTCTTAGACGCATATAAAAATAACATTTTTATCACATCACATCGTCAATGATATTTTAGCCTGATGGTTAAGAGGTAGACGTCGACATCATTAGTTTACGAGTTCAATTAGTGTACTTTCCTCTTGTTGCGAGATTTATTTTAAGATATTTTTTTTCTTAATTGGTTGATCAAGATCTATATAATAATCAATCAGGCATGAGGTCAATCAGATAATCAGATTGTGACGCCCCCGAAACAGGTATACATCACCCATCTTGAGTCGCCAGATACATGTTACAAAATTCAAATACAACTTAATTATACAACAGTCGTGTAAAATATGACAAAACATAATCTAAGAGTTTTAATACGTATATTGTCATCTAGACAATATACAAACTCAATGAAGTCCTCATTACATTTATTGTTACACTATTTAATGTAATAGTGAGGACTACTAATGCTATCATCCTGGATCGTCACTCCGCTCCTCGATTAGTCCATGGCCGTTCTCATTTCAAGAAGAAACGGTGAAAAAAAGGGTGAGCTCAACTAGCACAGTAAGAAATATTATGACCAAGATAATGCAGAATAAATTATCATTAGCCTTCAACAATATTAAACTGATAAAATACAATAGACATCAAGTTTAACTGCAGCGGAATAAACAATCATTAGAAGAGTCAAGTAGAGTATAAAATCTACTATCTTCTATTATTTAAAAGATTTTTATCAACTTTATCGCTGAGACTCAACTTAATAAATAAACCACATCATCCCTGCACCACGACCAAGGATATTCATGTAATCATCAATGGCCATGATTATACCGAATAATCCCTGGTCATAATCATACCAACAACTATCCACTAATGAACTGCAGGACAATGAGGACTTTTACCACATCATTCGTTACATTGCGGTCATGATTATACCGAATAATCCCTGGTCATAATCATACCAAGTCCATCTCTGCACGTAAGCCAAAGATGACTTTCATCACAATATAAGCATGAGGATGATGACAATAATATAAGTATTAATCAAACTAAAACAAGGATAAATATTATAGACTTTAAATTTATCCAAATATTATCCATCACTTAAATAACTCATAATCTAATTTTGTTAATATTATAACAATATTTTAATCACTTCTTAAACTTATAAACAATTTAATTTAATTGTTTACACTTTACCAAATAATGCATTTAATCATTCAAAAATGCTATACTCATAAGATTTCATCACCAATGATCAAATCACTCATCAAAAATCTGCATATACCTTATATAGGATTTTCAAGCCCTAAAATCCTATTTACCAATTCTTCAAATTCACATAACATATTTAACTCATATGTTTGTAACTAAACCATTTTCATGAAAAATTACCAAATTAACTTATTATTTTTCTATCCTTTGTCCAAACATATATACATATATTTCATACACAACAAGTATTTTTTTATAATTTTTCAACTCCCTTAAGTATTTTTCAAAAATCAATTTCTAATTAATTCCTTAAGAAATTAGTTACCTCAAGTTTAACTCCAAAAATTCCCAAATCTTAGCAGGATTTTACACATGTTAACGTGAGCTTCCAGTTTAAATTTTATGGTCATCGGAGTTATAGAACTCCGGTTATAGCATTTTTCGTCGAAAAAACCTAAATATTAAAATAGTCATAACTTGCTCATTTTAAGTCGGAATGAGCTCTTTTTTGGACAGGAGGTACTTTATACCCTATATTTCCATGTCCCAAAAGGCCGGAATTTTTCTCATAAATTAAGTGGCTGAAAATGTCCTTTTAAATTTCTGGGCAGTAGCTTTTTGTTACTTTGCAATTTTTGACTCCTTTACTAAAATCAGTCCACACGAAAATCTACAACACCTTTTCCAGTGATTCCACTTGGATAAGTTAGAAAACTTCTAGATCTAACTCTAGAACTTGACCATACTCAAAAATTCAAAATATAATAGGAGATATGGTCAACTGAATTTCATGCTCCATTTTCACCAAAATCTGATTTTCAACCCTTTGTGATTTCTAAGAAACTTTCATGTTTTCAAATAATAACCAACATAACTCATCATAATACTTACTAATACTACATATACCCATGATTTTCATCAGACCAATGCTTTTATTATGATTTTCATCATAATCAACAATCCAATGCTTATATTATGACTTTCATCATAATCCACGTAACAAATCATTTCCACAATTTAATAAGAAATGAATATAAAGGATCATTCACCATGCATGTGGTAATCCACATATACAGGTTATTCCAACAGAATAATAAAGAATGGAATAACAGAAGAATTCACCATGCATGCCATAGGCCGAAATCGCAGACAAAAGTTATTCTCAGCAGAATAATAAAGAACGGAACCAGTCGTGTAATCCGCACCGCGAGGATATTCCAACATAATAATAAGAATGAAGAACCGTGTCGGGCATAATTCGTGACCGACGAGGATATTCCAACGAGAATAATAAATAATGGAATAACATGCGAATTCACCATGCATGCGATAGGCCGCATGCATGAAAGTTATTCCAAGCGTAATAATAAATAATGGAACGGTCGTGCGTGGCGCTTATGTACGGATATTCCTACGTAATAATAAAGAATGAAATAATAGAAGAATTTCAACATGTATGCAGATTTGATGATATAAAAGTTATTCCAAAGAAGAATAATAAAGAATGGAATAACAAAAGAATTTCACCATGTATGCGGTATTGAATAGATAGGTTATTCCAACATAATAATAAAGAATGGAATAATGTAAGAATTTCACCATGTATGCAGATTGCATAGAAAGGTTATTCCAACATAATAATAAAGAATGGAATAATGAAGAATTTCACCATGTATACTAGAGAGTCAGCGATACTGATTATTCCAATAATAATAAGGAATGGAATAACAATAGCTCTCTTCATGAATAAGAAAGAAATAATACCCCTTACCTTAGAAGAAACCGGATATTGGAAAAGTGAGGTAAGCAGACTTCTTCTTCTTTTTCCTCTATATTTTCTCTCAGAGTTTGATTGAATTCGTAAGAAATAATGAAGGAATGAGCTTTATTTATGTAAGAACCGAAAGTGGCTCTTGGTCTTAACGAAGGGTTAAAATGACTCTTTGTAATATTAAAGAGACAACTACTATTTCATGAAGGGCAATTAACTCTTGGAACACCGAAGAGACAAGTAACTCTTGGAAAACTGAAGGGACAAATAGCTCTTGGAAAACCGAAAGGACAAATAACTCTTGGAAAACCGAAAGGACAAGTTATTATTAAAACTTTAAACCAACGATCCATATTGATTTACTATTATAATTTCAACCAACGATCTGAAAAATTAGCACATCTCCTCATGGAATAATATTGTAACCAAAAATGATTTGGACCGAAAAGAAATATATTTTTTGGGTGAATAATACCCCGTGAATAGTACTTCAGGAATAGTAACTCCGTTATTAGTACCCCAACACAAAAAGTGTCCCAAATACCCGAGTGAATAATACTAGAGTGAATAGTAATCGGGTAAATAGTAACTCATGCATAGTAACTCGTGAATAGTATTCCGACACAAAAAGTGCCCCGAATACCCGATTGAACAATATAACCTCCAGACATCAATTATTATCGAAATAAATATCGATTTCTACTAACACTAATAATTTCAACACAATGGAATTATCAAATTCATCTTTAATAAACACGAACTTATTCATCATTAATATTATAACTCATAATATTGAACAACCAGGTCATTTCCAGGAAAGAGGGGGCTTTCCAATAAGGATTTTTCCCTATTGGCGCGCAATTAGGTGAACAAACCTCTCCTTGACAGAACTTCTAGACATTGTAAATATTGTAATTTAATAATATGAATAACTTTGTCGTCTCAATTATTGATTTAATAATATATCATATTATGGAGATGATACTGTGACAATAATCTAATCAATAATATGAGAGATATGATAATTAAAGAATAATTGAGTATAATCGGTGACTGACTTTCACGTAAGCACCAATAATTAATACCGGCTTGCTTATACTATACAACCACGCCAGACATCGTATTTTTACTACTAGGGTAGTTCAACGCTTTTAACAGAACACTTCCGCCGATATTTTTATAAAAGATAATTACGCGTTTTATTACTACGATAATACTTCCGTTGTGGGGTCCATTAATGATTGTGTTGCCGTATTTAATATTCCTTATTAAAATGAATATTCCCCGACCAATCGAATATTTTATAACAACTTGCATACTTCGCAAAATTTATAAATATTACCCACAACTATAACATTATATCAAATCCACACCATAATATTCAAAAAAAATATTTCAAAAAATTTAAATCTTTATTCATTAAATTTGGGGTCTCACAATCTCCCCTCCTTATAAAATTTCGGTTTCGAAATTTACGTACGTACCTGGTATGATGAGGATACCTTGACTTCATTTCAGATTCTAACTCTTGAGGTATAACCTTTGAGTGTCGAATAGGATCCTTCTTATCCAAGATTTTAACATGTATCTCCTCATACATTAAATCTTCTGCTATCTCGTCTAGTTCTAATTTAATAATGTGGTTCGGGTCGTCCAAATATTTACGTAACATCGATACGTGAAAAACGTTATGAACATGCAACATACTTAGCGGTAAAACGAGTCTATAGGCCACAATTCCTACTATATCGAGGATTTCAAATGGGCCAATTAAATTGAGGGTTGAGATAACGCCTTCTTGAACATTCTTCTTCACATTCATCAAATTTGGGTGCTTGAGCGGCTTTAACTTTATCGATTAAAGTCGATTCTACTCGTATATTCGTTATCTTCACGTGGGTCCCTAGAGTCTTTAACTCTATCTCCATCATTTGTAAGTTATACGAAATGGGTCTTTGTGTTAACAACATCGCACTCGTAAACGTATACGATCTTCTACTCAACGCGTTAGCTACCACGTTCGCTCTTCCACGATGATATTGAATGGTCATAACCTTCAACAGCTCGAGCTATCTTCTTTGGCGCATTATACGTTCGTTTTGGGTGAAGAACTATTTAAGGGTTGAAGAAATGAGTTTTGTACCGGGGTCAATACAAAATTCAATTTCACATTTTGGGGTAGGCTAAGAAGTCTTCAAGAATACATCAGAAAATTTATTAACAATAGAAATATCATTCAAAACTGTGACTCTCATCCAAGACTTGGATAACACATGTAATGAAGGTTTCTCCTAACGGAGTTTCAACAGATAAGTCAAAGTCTAACTTCTCCGGAGTCAAATTTAAACGTTGAGCGCAAGCAAGAGAGATAAAAGAATGGGTAGAATCCCAGATTCAATAAGGTATAAACTTCGCAAGAATTTATAATTAACTAACCCGTGCTAACTTCGTTTGGGTTATTCATTTTTTGAGAAGTCACGAAAAACGCTCTTTCTGAAACCACCGACTTTGTTTTGTTCGTATCCGCTTTTGGAGCCACCGTCCCAGCTGGACTTGATTTCGCTACAGGACAAAATCGAGCTATGTAACCATCTTTTCCATAACTAAAACATACCTTGGAAGGCTGTGAACAGTTTGGACTTATGTGTCCCTCATCTCCGCATCTATAGCATCTAACTGGCGGTCGTTCTCCTTGTAACGATTGAGAAATTTGTAATTTAAATTTAAATATTTATTGAATTAAATAAATATTTTAATTAATTTATTTATTGAGGAAATAAATAATTGGTGTATTGTGGTGAATTAATTTAGTAACTAAATTGATTATTGTTAATTAAATTGTGTATTGATAATTTTATCTGAAGAATTTAATTTAAATAAATTAAATAATGTGAAGTGTCTAATTTATTAATTAAATTAGATATATAATTATTTATTAATAATAATAAGATTTTTTTTATTTTAATTAACTGAAACTAAAGTTATATAAATTGACTAAATTAAGGTGTGGCAATTGGAAACTATATAATATAAGGTTATTAAAATAAAGTAGTTTAGGGGTTATAGTGGTAGCCAAACAAGACCTTATGGCCTTTGGCATTATTCCAACTGACGAGTCTTTTTATTTTTCTAACGTAAGAGGAGTGGTTATATTTTTTCACGCCAGTATTATTTTCTAAGGTTTGCTAGATAAATGGTGAGGAAGAGTGAATTACAGAGGATTGAGAGTGAGGAATTGAGAGAATAATCTCTGTGAGTTTGCCAAGAGAAGGAAGAGACCCACCATCTTACTAGTCTATAATCAAGAAGATTAAGGTATAACTAATTCTAATTCTTAGATTTGTGATTTTCTATTCTCTGTAAATTAATTTTGTTGAATTGTTGTTTCAAACGTTGTGTATATGATATGGGTTATATTGTAGAATTTGTTGATTGCCATATCACGTGAAATTGGGTTTGAGGAAGGAAAATAATATCGCAATGTTTGTGTTCTTATGATATGGCTTAGAAAAGTACAAGAAATTGATAATCTATATGTGTAATAATCTGTAATTTGTTGATAGATTATGAAAATATATTGAGAAACGAAAACAACGAAGTTTAAATTATGCCAATTGATTGAAAAACGAATTCGTGGTGATCAAATTCGGTAAAGGTGTTAAAAATGGAGTTTTATGTGAAAAACATAAAAATTGATAAATTAAAATGGTTTTAGTTGTGTTAATTTAGTATTTGTATGCTTGGTGAAGATTATGTGTAATTTGCATAAGTTATACATGTTAATTGGTGTTAGAAATTAAGATATAGTAGCTTGGTTTTGTTTCTAGTTATGAGTGTTCTGTAATTCGGCGCCTCAGTGCCAAATTTTACGCCCCAGCGCTGGAAAAGTGGCCTGGGTTGGACAGTTTTGACCTCCTGTAATAAAATGGCCATAACGTTTTCATACAAACTCCGATTGAGGTGATTCAAGATGATTTGAAAAGAGGACGAATAGACCTATAACTTTTATTCTTTAAGGTTTTAAATTTGAAATCGTTATGAAGGGGCAAAATGGCCATCTTTAGGACTGTTGTGTATTTGGAGCCAATGAGAGGCGCGGGACGCGCTGAATGCAAGTGCAATCCTTTGTGTGTTAGTATAACTTAATGATAACATGTTGGACATGTAATTGGATGTTGTATCAAGTTGTTAATGTGTATGTGGTGCAATGACATGATCACTTAAATAGTTGTAATAAAGCTAAAAAGTAATGTTCATGAAAAGATGCGATGTTGTTTAAACTTAAACTTAGTTAGTAGCTATACTAAAAGTTAGAAATCAACTCATGAAGGTAATGTTAGTATAACTAATGTGTATTGTCAATACATATGGTATGTGTAGGACTTTGGGTGAACGTGAGTAGTGATTGTTTAACCTACGCACGAGGCAAGTTCTCTAACCCTACTTTTATAATTGTGCAAGTATCTAACTATCTTTGAGCAAGTTTTCCTAACTTTAAGCTTTCTTTGTGAAAGTTTCTTAACCCTAATTATATCGTGCAAGCTCCTAAACCTTATCTCTTGATTTTGAGCCAATCTTTAACTTGTTAATTAGCATGCAAATTTCTACATTCTAACGCACTAATGTTGAACAAGTTTTATCATTCAACTTATTATTTGTTATGCATGCTTAAGATTCAACTCTAAATAAGGTTTTAACCTTGGCTTAATATTGTTCAAGAAAGGCATATTATAATCATTCGATGTTGATGCTGTTAGTTTATTCCTAAAGTATGACCTTAATTTTTAGTGTCGATTTAGTTATGATTATTCCATAGCATGATGTTATCAATATTGTAATCAACTAATCCTTAGTTGATGACCGTTGAATTCTAAATTACCCTTGAAATGTATCCAAACCAAACTTACTTTGGTGCGGACTTGTATTCTAAATACTGAGACGAACAACCCTAACATAGGGGATTTTGTACGTGTAACATTTAGATGTTTGTGCCCAATACATGGTACAAAGGGCTAATCCCCCTAAGTACGATAAGAACGATCCGTATAGTCTAAATGACTGTTAAGATTGGGTAATAATACCTAAGTACCGGGGACATAGTTCGTGGTCTTAAGACCCTCAGATAATTAAAGTTTGAACTTGTTTTCGAGTTTGATTTGTAGAACAAGTTCCTTATTGTTCAGCTTTCGTTGTTCACTCTCATGTTATTATCATTGCTACGTTCTATATCAGTGAGCATTTGTTTGCTCACTCTTGTAATTAAAACTGCAGCTAAAGTGGAGAAAGTTGATGAGCCGTCGACTAGCAAAGGCAATGGCAAGATGTCCAAATGATGAAGACTTATGATAATTTTATTTAAATGTTTTATGTTTCAAGACTTGTTTTAAATATGTGATGTATTCCGCAAACTTATGTAATAATTTTAAGGTTAGATTACCTGGGATTTAATTTGAAATGATGATGTAACCCTTTAATGGGAGAGATTATTGTTTAAATTATTTTAATTATGTCTTTATCCTTTATTATGGGTAGTTAGATGTAATAGTTTTTGATAAGTGAGCACCAAATCATGTGGGAATGAAGTATCTGGATTTGGGGGTGTCAGACTCCTTGTGACGCCCCCAAAATTAGATATCCATCACCCAATTTTGAGTCGCCAAATACATGGTACAAAATTCAAATATAAACTTCATTTATACAACTGTTGAACTGTCGTGCAGAACACGACCACATTTAAGCTGTGAGTTTCAATAAAATATTATCTCATAGACAGTATCTAAACTCAAATTAAAACATGCCATATAAAGTACAACAACAAATATTTCAAGTCTCCAAAGGGACACGAGAAGATTTATGTTTTCTTTATTTTACTATGGTGCACTTTTGACACTTTCAGGGTCGGGTTCTCATCACCCTATTGTTGCTCACCAAAATCAATTATTAAGTGATGTATAAAATACGACACACACATCTTAGGTCCTCAATACAATTATATATTGCATGTCATGCCATAGTGAGGACTACTAATGCTATCATCTGGACCGTCACTCCATTCCCCGACTCGTCCCATCTATATTCTCATTTCTTGAAGAGAACAGTGAAAGAAAGGGTGAGCTCAACTAGCCCAGTAAGAAATATTATGACTAAGATAATGCA
Source organism: Panax quinquefolius (assembly GCA_020205615.1). Classification (NCBI taxonomy): domain Eukaryota; kingdom Viridiplantae; phylum Streptophyta; class Magnoliopsida; order Apiales; family Araliaceae; genus Panax; species Panax quinquefolius. The sequence continues at coordinate 101,815,894 of CM035168.1, read as the reverse complement.
AAATAAATTATCATTAGTCTATAACAATGTTAAACTGATAAAATACAATAGATATCAAGTTTAACTGCAGCAGAATAAGCAATCCATTAGAAGATTCAAGTAGAGAATAAAATCTATTATCTTCTATGATTTAAAAAGTTTTTCATCACTTTTATCAAAATAAATGAACCGCATCATCGAATCATCCCTGCACTATGGACCAAGGATATTCATTAAATCATCAATGGTCATGTCTATACCGAATAATCCCTGATCATAATCATACCCAGTTCATCTCTGCACGTAAGCCAAAGATATAAAACAATAAAACCAATAATCAACAACCCATCTTTGCACGTAAGCCAAAGATATAAAATTCAATAATCATCAATCCATCTTCGCACGTAAGCCAAAGATATCTTTTATCACCATATAAGCATGAGGATGATGACAATGATATAAACACTAATCAACTGAAAACAAGGATAAATATTAAAGACTTTAAATTTATCCAACTATTATCAATCACATAATAAATTCATAATCCAACAATATTTTAATCACTTCTTAAACTTATAAACAATTTATTTCAATTGTTTACACTTTACCAAATAATGCATTTAATCATAAAAAAAATGCCATCCTCGTAAGATTTCATTACCAATGATCAAATCCCTTATCAACAATTTACATATACCTTATATAGGATTTCCAAGCCATAAAATCCTATTTTCCAACTTTGTTACTTCACATAACATATTTAACTCATATGTTCGTAACTAAACTATTTTCATGAAAAATACTAAATCAGTAACAAAAATATTTATTTTCTGGGATTAAGCATAATATAGTCCCATAATGAACATATACTTTACTCGTAATTTTTAAAATTCATTTACTATTTTTCAAAAATCAATTTCTAATTAATTCCTTAAGAATTTAGCTAGCTCAAGGTTAACTACAAAAATTCCCAAATCTTGGAAGAATCTTACACATGTTAACGTGAGCTTCGAGTTTAAATTTCATGGTCATCGGAGTTATAGAACTCTGGTTATAGTGTTTTTCGTCAAAAAAACCTAAATATTGAAATGGTCATAACTTGCTCATTTTAAGTCAGAATGAGCTCATTTTTGGACAGGAGATACTTTATACCATATACTTTCATGTCCCAAAAGGCCAGAATTTTTCACATAAATTAAGTGGCCAAAAATGCCCTTTTAAAAATAAGATCAGTTGGTTTTAGGTAATTTCCAACTTTGCACTCCTTTGCTAAAATCAGTCCACACGAAAATTTACAACACCTTTTCCAGTGATTCCACTTGGAGATGCTACAAAACTCATAGATCTAACTCTAGAACTTGACCTCACTCAAAAATTCAAAATATACTAGGAGATATGGTCAATTGAATTTCGTGTTCCGTTTTCACCAAAATCTGATTTTTCAACCCTTTGTGATTTCTAAGAAACTTTCATGTTTTCTCATAATAACCAATATAACTCATCAAAACACTTACTAATACCACATATACCCATGATTTTCATTAGTCCAACACTTTTATTATGACTCTCATCATAATCAACGAATAGGATCATTTTACAATTTAATAAGGAATAAATATAGGGATCATCGATTCACCGTAAATATCAAGGATATTAATCCACATGGAGTATGAAGTTATTCCAACAAAATAATTAAGAATGAAATAACAAAAGGATTCACCATGCATGCGATAGAGACTTAGATGCATACATGTTATTCTCATAAGAATAATAAAAGGATCATTCACTGTGTCATGTGAAATTCACACATGACAGGATGTTCCAATGCAGAATAAGTAAAGAATGGAATAATAGAAGAATTTTACCATGTACGTCCGTGTACTTCGCAGATTACAAAGTTATTCCAACATATAATAAAGACAGAATAATAATAAAGCGGAACCAGTGGGTGTAAAACACATGCATAAAGTTATTCCAATGAATATTAAAGAATGGAATAACAACAGACATCACCAAGTATACGGTAATCCGCGTATACAGGTTATTCCAACAGAATAATAAATGGAACCAGGTCAGGTGAAATTAACACGGACATGATATTTCAACAGAATAATAAAGAGCGAAATAATAGCAGAATCTCACCATGTATGCGGTACTTCGCATAAACAGGTTATTCCAACATAATAATATAGAATGGAACAACAGAGGGATTTCACCAAGTATAGGGTATGCCACTTATACAGGTTATGTATAGGGTATGCTTTGCAGATATCTGATTATTCCAATGTAATAATAAAGAATGGAATAACAGAAGTTCTCTTCATGAATAAGAAAGAATAACACCCTTTACGGGAACAACAAACAATATCCCTTACCACAATAATGATATCCCTTACCTTAGAAAGAAACTGAATACTGGAGTAGAGAGGTAGCAGACTTCTCTTCTTCTTTCTCTCTATAGCTTCTCCCTCTTAAATTACTCTCTATAATAAATGCTCTATAGCTTTAGTGAATTGGTGAGAAATGAAGAAGAATGAGCTTCTATTTATAGAAAAACATAGTTTCGATAATCGCACGCGTTTTGAAATTGAAATATTACAAGAGAAATACCTTCCTCTTTTTCTTCCTTTTTAATTTAGTCCTACAAGTATTATCAAACTTTCACCAACTCCCCTAATAGTAAATAATCTGATTCAATAGTAAAACATGTGAATCAATAGTTCTAGACATGTGAAAATACGAATTACAGTATAATACCTCCATCTTTAACTTAGTCATGCAAGTATTATCAATCTTGCACCAACTCCCCTAATAGTAACAAGAATGTGAATCAATAGTAAACACATGTGAACAAATAGTTATAATCATGTGAAATAATAGCAATCAATTACCCATTTATCCTGTTAAATACCCGATTGGTCAATATAACCTCCAGACATCAATTTTTATCGAAATAAATGTTGATTTTCACTAACACAAACAATTCCAACATAATGAAACTATTTTTATCAAAAATATAAATTTTGAAATTTCGAAGTTTGACTTTTCCCGAAAAAGTCAACTATTGACTTTTTGACCAAATAGTGAATCCCGAAAAATTTTATGTTTATAGACTATTTTTACTAATTTCGTTGTTCCGGACTCAAATATCACATCCGCGTCTCCAAATTCAACTCCGAACAACATTCATCATTAATATTATAACTCACAATATTTATCAACCGTGTCGTTCCCGTGAAAGAGGGGCTTTCCGATAAAGATTTCTCCCTATCGGGCGCCTTGCAATTAGATTATCTAACCTCCCTCGATGTAACTTCTAGACATTGTAAATATTGCAATTTATAATATGAATAACTTTTGTCGCCTCAATCATTGATTTAATAAAATAACATTTTATGCAGATGATATCTTGTGACAATAATCGAATCAATAATATGAGAGATATGATGCAAAGAATTATCAGTAGCAATAATTGAGTATAAACGAGTGACTTATCATGTAAGCATCAATAATCAATACCGTGTGCTACTACGCAACTTAATGCCGGCGTACATCGTACTTTACCCACCGGGTAGTTCAATAGTTTTAACGGTAAAACCTTTGCCGTTATTTTCATAAAATATTTTTGTCATTTTCTAACTATGACAGTACTTCCGTTGTGGTTTCACCAATGATTGTGCCATCATACGGATATTCCCGACAAAAAGAATATTCCCCGGCCAATCGAATATAATCTGACAACTTGCATACTTTGAAAATTTTTTAAATCCTACCCACAACTATAACATTACATCAATTCCACACCATAATATTTAAAAACAATATTTCGAGAAAATTAAATATTTATTCATAAAATCTGGGTTCTCACAATCTTCTCTCCTTATGGAATTTCGCCCTCGAAATTTACCTACGTACCTGATAGTTTAAAGAGATGAGAATACCTTACTTTCTTTTCGGATTGTACCTTCCCGGTTATATCCTCTGTATCATAGTTCTCATCTCCTGTATTTCAGATATCATTCTAAAATATTCCTTCAAAACAAAGGTTAATTGACATATCACAAATTGTTAACTTATCAAGTAAAAATTTTGGCTTAGGTAAGTCATACCCTAGCGAAGTATATTACTTGTCTCTCCCCTCCTAGTTCTAGACTAATATCTCCGCCAGTGACCATATCCATATAACATCAATCATCAATTCTTGTCCACAATCATATGAATAACTCATAATCATAATTGTGATTCTGAATTCCTTTTCGCGCCCAGGAAGAAGATAATTTACATCACCTATCTTCACCTAAAACTTCAAAAATCATGGTTATACCAACTGTGACTTCTATCCCTTAACCTGGATAGCACCTCACAATGATACCTATCACTTTGCCATCACATTATCACGTCCCCCCTACTTTAAAAAAAGTCCGGCTTCAGGCATCCCAAGACTGGAAGTCACCAGATAAAGGCTCGGGCTCTTTTTCTACGGCTTTGATACCAATCAGATAACCAATAATTAACATTTCATCTTTGCACTACTGAGCCAAAGATATACAATCAGTAAAACCAATAATACCGAGACTTAGCTTAATAGTATCATACACCAATTAATTATCCATGCACTATAGGCTAAGGATATTCGTGTTTTCATTACTACCATGATTATCTTAGAATAATCCTGGACATAATCATACCAAGTCCATCTATGCACTACGGCCAAAGATGACTTTTACCACATCATTTATAACATTACGGTCATGATTATATCGAATAATCCCTGGTCATATTCATACCAAGTCCATCTATGCACTACAGGCCACAGATGACTTTCAACATAATATAAACATGAGGATGAGGTATTGACGTATATAGGGTTTCAAACCTCTTAGAAACATTCACGTCATTCGCTCCTCATTATCGACCAAATAGGATACAAACCGAGATAACTCCGCAAGCTTAGCCTCGTACTGCGATATGGTCATATTATTTTGCTCCATTTCTTATCTCAACATTTTCGGATGCCATTTCCAAATATTGTCACAAAACAAGGGTTAAAATATATTATCTATATACTCTGACCGACAATTTAAATACCAAATAAACTTAGGTAGGTCATACTAGCGAAGGAATTCCCCGTCTCTCCCCTCCTAGTTCTTATCTCACATCTCAGCCAGGGATCATATCCCTAAGATTTGATACCAACTGTGACGCCCCCAAAATTAGATATCCATCACCCAATTTTGAGTCGCCAAATACATGGTACAAAATTCAAATATAAACTTCATTTATACAACTGTTGAACTGTTGTGCAGAACACGACCACATTTAAGCTGTGAGTTTCAATACAATATTATCTCATAGACAGTATCCAAACTCAAATTAATACATGCCATATAAAGTACAGCAGCAAATATTTCAAGTCTCCAAAGGGACACGAGAAGATTTATGTTCTCTTCATTTTTTCTCAAGTGCACTTTTAACACTTTCGTGGCTCTGTTCTCATCACCCTATTGTTGCTCACCAAAATCAATTATTAAGTGATGTATAAAATACGACACACACATCTTAGGTCCTCAATACAATTATATATTGCATGTCATGCCATAGTGAGGACTACTAATGCTATCATCTGGACCGTCGCTCCATTCCCCGACTCGTCCCATCTATATTCTCATTTCCTGAAGAGAACAATGAAAGAAAGGGTGAGCTCAACTAGTCCAGTAAGAAATATTATGACTAAGATAATGCAAAATAAATTATCATTAGTCTATAACAATGTTAAACTGATAAAATACAATAGATATCAAGTTTAACTGCAGCGGAATAAGCAATCCATTAGAAGAGTCAAATAGAGAATAAAATCTACTATCTTCTATGATTTAAAAAGTTTTTCATCACTTTTATCAAAATAAATGAACCGCATCATCGAATCATCCCTGCACTATGGGCCAAGGATATTCATTAAATCATCAATGGTCATGTCTATACCGAATAATCCCTGATCATAATCATACCCAGTTCATCTCTGCACGTAAGCCAAAGATATACAACAATAAAACCATTAATCAATAACCCATCTTTGCACGTAAGCCAAAGATATACAATTCAATAATCATCAGTCCATCTTCGCACGTAAGCCAAAGATATCTTTTATCACCATATAAGCATGAGGATGATGACAATGATATAAACACTAATCAACTGAAAACAAGGATAAATATTAAAGACTTTAAATTTATCCAACTATTATCAATCACATAATAAATAATCTAATATTGTTAATCCAACAATATTTTAATCACTTCTTAAACTTATAAACAATTTATTTTAATTGTTTACACTTTACCAAATAATGCATTTAATCATAAAAAAATGCCATCCTCGTAAGATTTCATTACCAATGATCAAATCCCTTATCAACAATTTACATATACCTTGTATAGGATTTCCAAGCCATAAAATCCTATTTTCCAACTTTGTTAGTTCACATAACATATTTAACTCATATGTTCGTAACTAAACTATTTTTATGAAAAATACTAAATCAGTTCCAAAAATATTTATTTTCTAGGATTAAGAAAAATATAGTCCCATAATGAACATATATTTTTCTCGGAATTTTTAAAATTCATTTACTATTTTTCAAAAATCAATTTCTAATTAATTCCTTAAGAATTTAGCTAGCTCAAAGTTAACTCCAAAAATTCCCAAATCTTGGAAGAATCTTACACATGTTAACGTGAGCTTCCAGTTTAAATTTCATGGTCATCGGAGTTATAGAACTTCAGTTATAGTATTTTTCGTCGAAAAAACATAAATATTGAAATGGTCATAACTTGCTCATTTTAAGTCAGAATGAGCTCCTTTTTGGACAAGAGGTACTTTATACCATATACTTTCATGTCCCAATAGGCCAGAATTTATCTCATAAATTAAGTGTTCAAAAATGCCCTTTTAAAAATAAGATCAGTAGCTTTTAGGTAATTTCCAACTTTGCACTCCTTTGCTAAAATCAGTCCACACGAAAATATACAACACCTTTTCCAGTGATTCCACTTGGAGATGCTATAAAACTCATAGATCTAACTCTAGAACTTGACATCACTTAAAAATTCAAAATATACTAGGAGATATGGTCAATTGAATTTCGTGTTCCGTTTTCACCAAAATCTAATTTTTCAACCCTTTATGATTTCTAAGAAACTTTCATGTTTTCTCATAATAACCAATATAACTCATCAAAACACTTACTAATACCACATATACCCATGATTTTTATTAGTCCAACACTTTTATTATGACTCTCATCATAATCAACGTAACCAGATCATTTCTACAATTTAATAAGGAATGAATATAAAGGATCATTCACCATGCATGTAGTAATCCATATAGACAGGTTATTCCAACAAAATAATAAAGAATGAAATAACAGAAGGATTCACCATGCATGCGATAGAGAGCAGATATGAGTTATTCTCAAATGTAATAATAAATGAAACCAGTCGGTAAAATTCACAATAGATGGATGTTCAAATGTAATAAGTAAAGAATGGAATAATAAAAGAATTTCACCATGTATGCGGTACTTCGCATTTACAAGTTATTCCAACATATAATAAAGACAGAATAATAAAGACGGAACCAGGTCCGGTGTAAAACACACAGACAGGATATTCCAACAGAATATTAAAGAATGGAATAACAACAGACATCACCAAGTATACGGAAATCCGCGTATACAGATTATTCCAACAGAATAATAAATGGAACCAGGTCAGGTGAAATTCACACGGACAGGATATTCCGACAGAATAAATAAGAACGAAATAATAGCAGAATCTCACCATGTATGCGGTACTTCGCATAAACAGGTTATTCCAACATAATAATATAGAATGGAACAATGGAGGGATTTCACCAAGTATAGGGTATGCCACTTATACAAGTTATGTATAGGGTATACAGCGATATCTGAGTTATTCCAATGAATAATAAAGAATGGAATAATAGAAGTTCTCTTCATGAATAAGAAAGAATAACACCTTTACGGGTACAAGAAACAATATCCTTACCACAATAATGATATCCCTTACCTGTAGAAAGAAAAGCGAATAATTGGAGTAGAGAGGTAGCAGACTTCTCTTCTTCTTTCTCTCTATAGCTTCTCCCACTATAATTTCTCTCTATAATAAATGCTCTATAGCTTTAGTGAATTGGTGAGAAATGAAGAAGAATGAGCTTCTATTTATAGAAAAACATAGTTTCGATAATTGCACGTTTTGGGGGTCGAAATATTACAGTATAATACCTTCCTCTTTTTCTTCCTTTTTAATTTAGTCCTACAAGTATTATCAAACTTTCACCAACTCCCCTAATAGTAAATAATGTGATTCAATAGTAAAACATATGAATCAATAGTTCTAGACATGTGAAAATACGAATTACAAAAGATAACTCCACCTCCTCTATTTTTAACTTAGTCATGCAAGTATTATCAATCTTGCACCAACTCCCCTAATAGTAACAAGAATGTGAATCAATAGTACACATATGTGAACAAATAGTTATAATCATGTGAAATAATAGCAATCAATTGCTCATTTATCCAGTTAAATACCCGATTGGTCAATATAACCTCCAGACATCAATTTTTATCGAAATAAATGTCGATTTTCACTAACACAAACAATTCCAACATAATGAAACTATATTTATCAAAAATATAAATTTTGAAATTTCAGGGTTTGACTTTTCCCGAAAAAGTCAACTGTTGAGTTTTTGACCAAATAGTGAATCCCGAAAAATTTTATGTTTATAGACTATTTTTACTAATTTCGTCGTTCCGGACTCAAATATCACATCCGCGTCTCCAAATTCAACTCCGAACAACTTTCATCATTAATATTATAAATCATAATATTTATCAACCAGGTCGTTCCCAGGAAAGAGGGGGCTTTCCGATAAGGATTTCTCCCTACTGGCGCGCAATTAGATTATCTAACCTCTCCTTATCAGAACTTCTAGACATTGTAAATATTACAATTTATAATATTAATAACTTTGTCGTCTCAATCATTGATTTAATAAAATAACATTTTATGCAGATGATACTGTGACAATAACTGAATCAATAATATGAGAGATATGATGCAGTAATTACTGTAGCAATAATTGAGTATAACAGAGTGACTTATCATGTAAGCATCAATAATCAATACTGTGAGACCCCAGATTTTATCAATAAAGATTTAAATTTTTTCGAAATAATTTTTTAATATTATGGTGTGAATTTGAGATAATATTATAGTTGTGGGTAGTATTTATAAATTTTGCAAAGTATGCAAGTGGTTATATTATATTCAATTGGTCGGGAATATTCGGTTTAGTAGGAATATTCGTACAACTACTCAATCATTGGTGGACCCCACAATGTAATTATTGTAGGATTGAGAAAACGACATGAAAAAATATTTTATTGAAATAACGGCGGAAGTTTTACCATTGATAATTGTTGAACTACTTTCAGTAGTAAAAGTACAAGAATGTCGTGTGGTTGCATAGTAGACACAGTATTGATTATTGATGCTTATGTGAGAAGTCACCGGTTTGATTCCATTATTGTCGATTAATAATATGAATTATTATAGCGATAATGACGTTTTGTTTTATTCGTATTATTAACGTAATAAAAGCGAAACATCTCTTTATATAAAACATAATACTTTATTAAAGTTATTCTATAAATAGAATATATTATATTTTATTATGCATAGTGTTGCATAGTGTTTTGCATAGTGTTTTGCATAGTGTTGCATAGTGTATGTTGCATAGTAAAATGTTTTTATATAAATAGAATATATGATATTTTATTTAAAAGATTTTGCTTTAAATATGGACCGTCGATTAAAAGTAAATCAATCTGGACCGTTCATGGATTAATTACTATGCATTCTATTTTTCTATAAATAGAAGCTCATTCCTTCATTATTTTCTTATTTAATTCACTTTGAAACTCTGAGAGAGATTATATAGAGAAGCTATAGAGAGAAAATCTATAGAGAGAAAGAAGAAGAGTATTCGGTACTTCACTACTTTGATATCCAAAGTGTCTTTTACGGTGAAGGATATTATTCTTTTGTATTCAAAAAGAGAACTTCTGTTATTCCATTTTTCATTGTTCTGTTGGAATAACTTGTATACGCGGAATACCCTATACTTGGTGACATTCTTCTATTATTCTGTCTTTATTATTCCATTGGAACATCCCGTCTGTGCTTTACGCCGGACCTGGTTCCCTCTTTATTATTCTGTCTTTATTATTCTGTTGGAATATCACATGCGTGTGTTTTACACAGGACCAGTTCCATCTTTATTATTCATTGGAATAACCTGTCTCATGCCAAGTACCGCATGCATGGTGATTTCATTGTTATTCCATTCTTTATTATTCTGTTGGAACATCCATGCCGGTGTGAATTTCACCAATCCTGGTTCCGTTATTATTATTCTGTTGGAATAACCTGTCTATGCGAAGTACCGCATGCGTGGTGATTTTTTTTATTCCATTCGTTATTATACTCAGTTGGTTGAAATTTTGACTTCTATACTCTATGAAATTAGTGAAATATCCTTGATATTTGCGCTTCATCCGAAGATTTTCATGGAAATATTCTTCCGAGCATTCTTGAATTTTACTCTACAAAGCAAAGATCATGTTGTCAATTTGGACATTATTAGTTCTTGGATAAATTAATTCTTGAACTTGTTTATTGAATTATTATGTCATTGACATCATCCTCATGTTATATTATGTTGAAAGTCATCTTTGGCTTATGCGTAGATGGACTTAGTATGATTATGACCGAGGATCATTCGGTATAATCATGACTGTTATAAATGATGTGATAAAAGTCCCTCGATTGGCACAGTAAAGCATTGATGAATAGTTTTTGGTATGATTATGACGTGGTTTATTCGGTATAGTCATCACTGACCATTGATGATTTAATGAAAATTCTTCGACCGTGGTACGAGGGATGATTAGATGTGGTGGAATATTTATTAAAGTTTGTAGTCTCAAATTTATAATGATGATGAAAAACCTTTAAATCATAAAAGATAGTAGATTTTATTTTCTACTTGAGTCTTTTAATGGATTCTTTGGTTCATTGTAGTTAAACTTGATGTTCATTATATTTTATCGGTTTAACATCTTTGTTGTGAGGCTAATGATAATTTATTCTCGCATTATCTTAGTCATAATATTTCTTCTTGAGCTAGTTGAGCTCACCCTTTCTTTCATTGTTCTCTTGTGAAATGAGAATATATTTGGGGACGAGCCTGGGGAGCGGAGTAATGGTCCGCAGGATAGCATTAGTAGTCCCCACTATTACAGTAAAATAGTGTGATAATAATTGTAATGAGGACTCCTTTTGAGTTTGTATAATATCTAGTAGACAATATTTGTATGCAAACTCACGATTTATGTCGTATTATACATGGCAGTTACATTAGTAAGTTGTATTTAAATTACATACTATGTATCCGACTACCCAAGATGGGTGATGTATACCTAATTTTGGGGGCGCCACGGTTGGTATCGAGCTTAGGATATGATCCACAGCTAAGATGTGAGATAAGAACTAGGAGGAGAGGCGGAAATTCCTTCGCTAGTATTACCTACCTAAGTTTATTTGGTATTTAATTGGTCGGTCAGTGTATAGGGATAATATGTGACATGTTAATTAACCCTTGTTTTGTGGCAGTATTTGAAAATGGCATCCGAAAATTTTGAGATAAGCAATGGAGCACAGGGGACCGTTGAGTCTCCACAGATCAATAATCAGGATAATGTGCGACAGGATGGCGATAATCCTCCTGTAAACAACAACACTGATCAAATGACGAACGATGGTACGTTTAGGAGTTTTTTAAAATTCATGCAACATCAGACGAAGGTGGCTCCTGTTCATAAAGCAGGTGAAAATAATGGCAACCCACGGTCGGTCACCGCTAAGAAGTTCAAGGAGCTGGGACCACCGGAGTTTTTGGAAAAGCCAGAACCACTTAAGGCGGAGACGTGGTTAAAGCTGATCACCAAGATATTTGATGTCTTGGGATGCTCAGAGGAGCAAAAGGTTCCATTTGCCACCTTTATGTTTGAAGAAGCGGACATCTTGGTGGGAATCAAAAACGTACCTGCATCGACATACTCAAGATGTCTTGGGAGAAGTTCCAAGAGTCATTCAATGACAAGTACTTTCCGAAAGTATTCGTCACATGAAGGAGGTGTTTATTTATCGTGGAGCAAAATAATATGACCGTGTCACAAGATGAGGCTAAGTTTGCCGAAGTTATCTCGGTTTTGCATCCCATTTGGTCGATAATGAGGAGAATGACGTGAATGTTTTTAAGAGGTTTGAAACCCGATATACGTCAATACCTAATTTCTCATAAACTTTGTTTGTATTCAGATATTGTGAATAGGGCTCAGTTATTGGAGCGCGATAATGAGTCAACACAACCAAAAGGTAACGACCAACAACACAATAATAATCGTGATCTTGGGTGGCAACGGCCATCTAACAACGATAACCATCGTGGGGAAATTATCATTTCGGTGGTAACCATAGCAAGATAATAGAATGGAAATTTCAAGAAGAGGAAATTCAACAATGATGGAAAGACGTCCAAGACCAAAGACCGTTGTTAAGGAAGGAGAACGACCACCTATCATATGTTTCAAATGCGAGGGAGGACATATCGGTCAAAGCGCATCGATGTCATCTAAAGCATGTTATAATTGTGGAAAAGAAGGTCACTTAGCCCAATTTTGTCGTTCATCAAGACAAGTTTAGCTAGGATGGAGGCACCAAAGACCGCTCCGGAAAAGTCAAAATCGGTAGTGTAAAGGAGAGCGTTTTTCGTGACTTCTCAAAAAGCGAGTAACCTTAACGAAGTTAAGACGAGTTAGTTAATTATAAATTACGTAAGTCTATACCTTATAAGATCTGGGTTCTACCCATTATTTTATCTCTCTTGCTTGCGTTCAATGTTTAAATTTGACTCTAGGAGAAGTTAACTTTGACTTATTAGTTGAAACTTCGTTAGTAGGAGCCTTTGTTACCTCTACTGCTTTTTAAATCTTGTTTGATTCAAATAAACACTTTCACGTTACTTGTCGATCTTATTTTTTAAAAATACCGGCCTTTGATGTGATTTTAGGAATCAATTGGTTAACTAATCATCATGCTTTTCGTAAGGTTGTTAGCTTTTATATTCATAACCACTTTGTTGTGCGAATTCAAGTAACCAAACCATTAAAGTCAATCATTGTCATATCAAGCCATAAGTAAAGATCCCCAACCTTTCGTTGTTGACTTCCTTGTGTGGAATGCACCGAGGCGGACTTTTCTAGGCGACATCATGAAAGAAGATGGCGAGTTGATAGGCATCATTATGAGGTGCTATCTAGGTTAAAGGATAGAAGTTACAGTTGGTATCAATGTGACGTATTATCCAAGTTTTGGATGAGAGTCACGGTTTTGAATGATATTTCTATCATTAATAAATTTCTTGACGTATTCTTGAAGACTTTCTAGCCTACCCTAGGCGTGAAATCGAATTTTGTATTGACCCGGTGACAAAAACCCATTTCTTAAACCCTCAAATATTTCTTGACTAAAAGGCGTGGATTATGATGAAAGTCATAATAAAAGCATTGGACTAATGAAAATCATGGGTATCGTGGTATTAGTAAGTGTTATAATGAGTTATGTTGGTTATTATGAAAGAAAACATGAAAAAACCACAAAGAGTTGAAAATCGATTTTGTGAAAACGTAACATGAAAATTGACCATATCTCTCTAATATATTTTGAATTTTTAGTGTGGTGAAAGTTCTAGAGTTAGATCTATGAGTTTTGTAGCATCTCAAGTGGAATCCTTTGGAAAAGGTGTTGTAGATTACGTGTGGGTGATTTTATTAAAGAATGAAAAAGCTGGAAATTTCAAAAAGCTACTGATTTTATTTTTAAAAGGGCATTTTCGGCCACTTAAATTATGAGAAAAATTCTAGCCTTTTGGGAAATGAAAGTATATGGTATAAGGTAACTCTGTCCAAAAATGAGCTTATTACGACTTAAAATGAGCAAGTTATGACCATTTCAATATTTAGGTTTTTAAACGAAAAACGATATAAGGAGTTCTACAACTCAGATGACCATGAAATTTAAGCGGAGGCTCACATTAACATGTGTGAGTCTGCCAAGATTTGGGAATTTCTGGAGTTAACCTTGAGGTAGCTAATTTCTTAAGGAATTAATTAGAAATTGATTTTGAAAAATAGTAAATGAATTTTAAAATTCGAGAAAATGTATGTTCATCATGGGACTATATTATGCTAAATCCCAGAAAAGAAATATATTTGGGACTGATTTGGTATTTTCTATAAAAATAGTTTAGTTACGAACATATGAGTTAAATATGTTATGTGAAGTAACAAAGTTGAAAATAGGATTTTATGGCTAGAGAATCCTATATAGAGTATATGCATTTTTTTTTGATGAGGGATAACATATTTAACTCATATGTTCGTAACTAAACTATTTTCATGAAAAATACTAAATCAGTTCCAAAAATATTTATTTTCTGGGATTAAGCATAATATAGTCCCATAATGAACATATATTTTTCTCAGAATTTTTAAAATTTATTTACTATTTTTCAAAAATTAATTTCTAATTAATTCCTTAAGAATTTAGCTAGCTCAAGGTTAACTCCAAAAATTCCCAAATCTTGGAAGAATCTTACACATGTTAACGTGAGCTTTCAGTTTAAATTTCATGGTCATAGGAGTTATAGAACTCCGGTTATAGTGTTTTTCGTAGAAAAAACATAAATATTGAAATGGTCATAACTTGCTCATTTTAAGTCAGAATGAGCTCATTTTTGGACAGGAGGTACTTTATACCATATACTTTCATGTCCCAAAAGGCCAGAATTTTTCTCATAAATTAAGTGGCCAGAAAATGCCCTTTTAAAAATAAGATCAGTAGCTTTTAGGTAATTTCCAACTTTGCACTCCTTTGCTAAAATCAGTCCACACGAAAATCTACAACACCTTTTCCAGTGATTCCACTTGGAGATGCTACAAAACTCATAGATCTAACTCTAGAACTTGACCTCACTCAAAAATTCAAAATATACTAGGAGATATGGTCAATTGAATTTCGTGTTCCGTTTTCACCAAAATCTGATTTTTCAACCCTTTGTGATTTCTAAGAAACTTTCATGTTTTCTCATAATAACCAATATAACTCATTAAAACACTTACTAATACCACATATACCCATGATTTTCATTAGTCCAACACTTTTATTATGACTCTCATCATAATCAACGTAACCAGATCATTTCTACAATTTAATAAGGAATGAATATAAAGGATCATTCACCATGCATGTAGTAATCCACATAGACAGGTTATTCCAACAAAATAATAAAGAATGAAATAACAGAAGGATTCACCATGCATGCGATAGAGACCGCACAGATAGGTTATTCTCAACAGAATAATAAATGGAACCAGGTCAGGTGAAATTCACACCGACAGGATGTTCCAACAGAATAGTAAAGAATGGAATAATTGAAGAATTTCACCATGTATGCGGTACTTTGCATTTACAGGTTATTCTAACATATAATAAAGACAGAATAATAAATACGGAACCGGTTGGGTGTAAAAACACGAGACATGGATATTCCAATGAGAATATAAAAGAATGGAATAACAGCAGACATCACCAAGTATACGAATCTGCGAGTATACGAGTTATTCCAACAGAATAATAAATGGAACCAGGTCAGGTGAAATTCACACGGACAGGATATTCCGACAGAATAATAAAGAACGAAATAATAGCAGAATCTCACCATGTATGCGGTACTTCGCATAAACAGGTTATTCCAACATAATAATATTGAATGGAACAACAGAGGGATTTCACCTAGTATAGGGTATGCCACTTATACAGGTTATGTATAGGGTATGCCGCGTATACAGGTTATTCCAACAGAATAATAAAGAATGGAATAACAGAAGTTCTCTTAATGAATAAAAAAGAATAACACCCTTTACGGGTACAACAAACAATATCCGTTACCACAATAATGATATCCCTTTCCTTATAAAGAAACTGAATACTGGAGTAGAGAGGTAGCAGACTTCTCTTCTTCTTTCTCTCTATAGATTCTCTCTCTATAATTTCTCTCTATAATAAATGCTCTATAGCTTTAGTGAATTGGTGAGAAATGAAGAAGAATGAGCTTCTATTTATAGAAAAACATAGTTTCGATAATTGCATGTTTTGGGGCTCGAAATATTACAGTATAATACCTTCCTCTTTTTCTTCCTTTTTAATTTAGTCCTACAAGTATTATCAAACTTGCACCAACTCCCCTAATAGTAAATAATGTGATTCAATTGTAAAACATGTGAATCAATAGTTCTAGACATGTTAAAATACGAATTACAGTATAGTACCTCCATCTATACCTCCATTTTTAACTTAGTCATGCAAGTATTATTAATCTTGCACCAACTCCCCTAATAGTAACAAGAATGTGAATCAATAGTACACACATATGAACAAATAGTTATAATCATGTGAAATAATAGCAATCAATTACCCATTTATCCTGTTAAATACCCGATTGGTCAATATAACCTCCAGACATCAATTTTTATCGAAATAAATGTCGATATTCACTAACATAAACAATTCCAACATAATGAAACTATAATTATCAAAAATATAAATTTTGAAATTTTGAATTTTAACTTTTCCCAAAAAAGTCAACTGTTTACTTTTTGACCAAATAGTGAATCCCGGAAAATTTTATGTTTATAGACTATTTTTACTAATTTCGTCGTTCCGGACTCAAATATCACGTCCACGTCTCCAAATTCAACTCCGAACAACATTCATCATTAATATTATAACTCACAATATTTATCAACCAGGTCGTTCCCAGGAAAGAGGGGGCTTTCCGATAAGGATTTCTCCCTATTGGCGCGCAATTAGATTATCTAACATCTCTTTAACAGAACTTCTAGACATTGTAAATATTGTAATTTATAATATGAATAACTTTGTCGTCTCAATCATTGATTTAATAAAATAACATTTTATGCAGATGATACTGTGACAATAACTGAATCAATAATATGAGAGATATGATGCAGTAATTACTGTAGCAATAATTGAGTATAACAGAGTGACTTATCATGTAAGCATCAATAATCAATACCGTGTGCTACTACGCAACCACGCGTATTACTGTACTTTTACCACGGGGTAGTTCAACAGTTTTAACGGTAAAACCTTCGCCGTTATTTTCATAAAATATTTTTGTCGTTTTCTAACTATGGCAGTACTTCCGTTGTGGTTTCACCAATGATTGTGCCATCATACGGATATTCCCGACAAAAAGAATATTCCCTGACCAATCGAATATAATCTGACAACTTGCATACTTTGCAAAATTTTTAAATCCTACACACAACTATAACATTACATCAATTCCACACCATAATATTTAAAAACAATATTTCGAGAAAATTAAATATTTATTCATAAAATCTGGGTTCTCACAATCTTCCCTCCTTATGGAATTTCGCCCTCGAAATTTACGTACGTACCTGATAGTTTAAAGAGATGAGAATACCTTACTTTCTTTTCGGATTGAACCTTCCCAGTTATATCCTCTGTATCATAGTGCTCATCTCCTGTATTTCAGATATCATTCTAAAATATACCTTCAAAACAAAGGTTAATTGACATATCACAAATTGTCAACTTATCAAGTAAAAATTTCGGCTTAGGTAAGTCATACCCTAGCGAAGTATATTACTTGTCTCTCCCCTCCTAGTTCTAGACTAATATCTTCACCAGTGACCATATCCATATAACATCAATCAACATTTCTTGACCACAATCATATGAATAACTCATAATCATAATTGTGATTCTGAATTCCTTTTCGCGCCCAGGAAGAAGATAATTAACATCACCTATCTTCACCCGAAACATCAAAAATCATGGCTATACCAACTGTGACTTCTATCCCTTAACCTGGATAGCACCTCACAATGATACCTATCAACTTGCCACCGTTACTCACGGCGTCCCCTACGAACAGTCTGGCTTCGGTGCATCCCAAGACTTAGAAGTCACCAGATAAAGGCTCTGTGCTCTTTTCTATGGCTTTGATACCAACTGTATAACCAATAATTAACAATTCATCTTTGCACTACAGGCCAAAGATATTCAACTGTAAAACCAATAATGCTGAGACTCAGCTTAATAGTATCACGACCATGAATTATACATGCACTATAGGCTAAAGATATTCGTGTTTTCCATTACGGTCATGATTATACCGAATAATCCCTGGTCATAATCATACCAAGTCCATCTATGCACTACGGCCAAAGATGACTTTTACCACATCATTTATAACATTACGGTCATGATTATATCGAATAATCCCTGGTCATAATCATACCACGTCCATCTATGCACTACAGGCCACAGATGACTTTCATCATAATATAAACATGAGGATGAGGTATTGACGTATATAGGGTTTCAAACCTCTTAGAAACATTCACGTCATTCGCTCCTCATTATCGACCAAATGGGATATAAACCGAGATAACTCTGCACGCTTAGCCTCGTACTGCGATATGGTCATATTATTTTGCTCCATTTCTTATCTCAACATTTTCGGACGCCATTTTAAAATACTGTCACAAAACAAGGGTTAAAATATATTATCTCTATACTCTGACCGACAATTTAAATACCAAATAAACTTAGGTAGGTCATACTAGCGAAGGAATTCCCCGTCTCTCCCCTCCTAGTTCTTATCTCACATCTCAGCTAGGGATTCAAATATAAAATTCATTTATACAACTGTTGAACTGTCGTTCAGAACACGACCACATTTAAGCTGTGAGTTTCAATACAATATTGTCTCATAGACAGTATCCAAACTTAAATTAATACATGCCATATAAAGTACAGCAGCAAATATTTCATGTCTCCAAAGGGACACGAGAAGATTTATGTTCTCTTCATTTTACCGCGGTGCACTTTTGACACTTTCAGGGT
The DNA here is from genome assembly GCA_020205615.1 of Panax quinquefolius. Taxonomy (NCBI): domain Eukaryota; kingdom Viridiplantae; phylum Streptophyta; class Magnoliopsida; order Apiales; family Araliaceae; genus Panax; species Panax quinquefolius. The sequence goes on along the minus strand of CM035168.1, from coordinate 101,796,743 downwards.
CGGGTTTTCATCACCCTATTGTTGCTCACCAAAATCAATTATTAAGTGATGTATAAAATATGACACACACATCTGAGGTCCTCAATACAATTATATATTGCATGTCATGCCATAGTGAAGACTACTAATGCTATCATCTGGACCATCACTCCATTCCCCGACTCGTCCCATCTATATTCTCATTTCCTGAAGAGAACAATAAAAGAAAGGGAGAGCTCAACTAGCCCAGTAAGAAATATTATGACTAAGATAATGCAAAATAAATTATCATTAGTCTATAACAATGTTAAACTGATAAAATACAATAGATATCAAGTTTAACTGCAGCGAAATAAGCAATCCATTAGAAGAGTCAAGTAGAGAATAAAATCTACTATCTTCTATGATTTAAAAAGTTTTTCATCACTTTTATCAAAATAAATGAACCGCATCATCGAATCATCCCTACACTATGGGCCAAGGATATTCATTAAATCATCAATGGTCATATCTATACCGAATAATCCCTGATCATAATCATACCCAGTTCATCTCTGCACGTAAGCCAAAGATATACAACAATAAAACCAATAATCAATAACCCATCTTTGCACGTAAGCCAAAGATATACAATTCAATAATCATCAGTCCATCTTCGCACGTAAGCCAAAGATATCTTTTATCACCATATAAGCATGAGGATGATGACAATGATATAAACACTAATCAACTGAAAACAAGGATAAATATTATAGACTTTAAATTTATCCAACTATTATCAATCACATAATAAATTCATAATCCAACAATATTTTAATCACTTCTTAAACTAATAAACAATTTATTTCAATTGTTTACACTTTACCAAATAATGCATTTAATCATAAAAAAATTCCATCCTCGTAAGATTTCATTACCAATGATCAAATCCCTTATCAACAATTTACATATACCTTATATAGGATTTCCAAGCCATAAAATCCTATTTTTCAACTTTGTTACTTCACATAACATATTTAACTCATATGTTCGTAACTAAACCATTTTCATGGAAAATACTAAATCAGTTCCAAAAATATTTATTTTCTGGGATTAAGCATAATATAGTCCCATAATGAACATATATTTTTCTCGAAATTTTTAAAATTCATTTACTATTTTTCAAAAATCAATTTCTAATTAATTCCTTAAGAATTTAACTAGCTCAAGGTTAACTCCAAAAATTCCCAAATCTTGGAAGAATCTTACACATATAAACGTGAGCTTCCAGTTTAAATTTCATGGTCATCGGAGTTATAGAACTCCGGTTATAGTGTTTTTCGTTGAAAAAACCTGAATATTGAAATGGTCATAACTTGATCATTTTAAGTCAAAATGAGCTCATTTTTGGACAGGAGGTACTTTATACCATATACTTTCATGTCCCAAAAGGCCAGAATTTTTCTCATAAATTAAGTGGCCAAAAATGCCCTTTTCAAAATAAGATCAGTAGCTTTTAGGTAATTTCCAACTTTGCACTCCTTTGCTAAAATCAGTCTACACGAAAATCTATAACACCTTTTCCAGTGATTCCACTTGGAGATGCTACAAAACTCATAGATCTAACTCTAGAACTTGACCTCACTCAAAAATTCAAAATATACTAGGAGATATGGTCAATTGAATTTCGTGTTCCGTTTTCACCAAAATCTGATTTTTCAACCCTTTGTGATTTCTAAGAAACTTTCATGTTTTCTCATAATAACCAATATAACTCATCAAAACAATTACTAATACCACATATACCCAAGATTTTCATTAGTCCAACACTTTTATTATGACTCTCATTATAATCAACGTAACCAGATCATTTCTACAATTTAATAAGGAATGAATATAAAGGATCATTCACCATGCATGTAGTAATCCACATAGACAGGTTATTCCAACAAAATAATAAAGAATGAAATAGCAGAAGGATTCACCATGCATGCGATAGAGACCGCACAGATAGGTTATTCTCAACAGAATAATAAATGGAACCAGGTCAGGTGAAATTCACACCAACAGGATGTTCTAACAGAATAGTAAAGAATGGAATAATAGAAGAATTTCACCATGTATGCGGTACTTTGCATTTACAGGTTATTCCAACATATAATAAAGACGAGAATAATAAAGAGCGGAACCAGTCAAATTGTAAAACACATATGACAGGATATTCCAATGAGAATATTAAAGAATGGAATAACAATGAGACATCACCAAGTATATGGTAATCACAGATTATAAAGTTATTCCAATGAGAATAATAAATGGAACCAGGTCAGGTGAAATTCACACGGACAGGATATTCCGACAGAATAATAAAGAACGAAATAATAGCAGAATCTCACCATGTATGCGGTACTTCGCATAAACAGGTTATTCCAACATAATAATATAGAATGAAACAACAAAGGGATTTCACCAAGTATAAGGTATGCCAATTATACAGGTTATGTATAGGGTATGCCGCGTATACAGATTATTCCAACAGAATAATAAAGAATGGAATAATAGAAGTTCTCTTCATGAATAAGAAAGAATAACACCCTTTACGGGTACAACAAACAATATTCCTTACCACAATAATGATATCCCTTACCTTAGAAAGAAACTGAATACTGGAGTAGAGAGGTAGCAGACTTCTCTTCTTCTTTCTCTCTATAGATTCTCCCTCTATAATTTTTCTCTATAATAAATGCTCTATAGCTTTAGTGAATTGGTGAGAAATGAAGAAGAATGAGCTTCTATTTATAGAAAAACATAGTTTCGATAATTGCACGTTTTGGGGCTCGAAATATTACAGTATAATACCTTCCTCTTTTTCTTCCTTTTTAATTTAGTCCTACAAGTATTATCAAACTTGCACCAACTCCCCTAATAGTAAATAATGTGATTCAATAGTAAAACATGTGAATCAATAGTTCTAGACATGTGAAAATACGAATTACAGTATAGTACCTCCATCTATACCTCCATTTTTAACTTAGTCATGCAAGTATTATCAATCTTGCACCAACTCCCCTAATAGGAACAAGAATGTGAATCAATAGTACACACATATGAACAAATAGTTATAATCATGTGAAATAATAGCAATCAATTACCCATTTATCCAGTTAAATACCCGATTGGTCAATATAACCTCCAGACATCAATTTTTATCGAAATAAATGTCGATATTCACTTACATAAACAATTCCAACATAATGAAACTATAATTATCAAAAATATAAATTTTGAAATTTCAAATTTTCACTTTTCCCAAAAAAGTCAACTGTTTACTTTTTGACCAAATAGTGAATCCCGGAAAATTTTATGTTTATAGACTATTTTTACTAATTTCGTCGTTCCGGACTCAAATATCACGTCCGCGTCTCAAAATTCAACTCCGAACAACATTCATCATTAATAATATAACTCCTAATATTTATCAATCAGGTCATTCCCAGGAAAGAGGGGGCTTTCCGATAAGGATTTCTCCCTATTGGCGCCCAATTAGATTATCTAACCTCTCCTTGACAGAACTTCTAGACATTGTAAATATTGCAATTTATAATATGAATAACTTTGTCGTCTCAATCATTGATTTAATAAAATAACATTTTATGCAGATGATACTGTGACAATAACTGAATCAATAATATGAGAGATATGATGTAGCAACCATCGTAAGTAATAATCGAGTATAACAGAGTGACTTATCATGTAAGCATCAATAATCAATACCGTGTGTGCTACCATGCAACCACGTAGACATCGTACTTTTACCACCGGGTAGTTCAACAGTTTTAACGGTAAAACCTTCGCCGTTATTTTCATAAAATATTTTTGTCGTTTTCTAACTATGACAGTACTTCCGTTGTGGTTTCACCAATGATTGTGCCGTTATACGGATATTCCCGACAAAAAGAATATTCCTCGACCAATCGAATATAATCTGACAACTTGCATACTTTACAAAATTTTTAAATCCTACCCACAACTATAACATTACATCAATTCCACACCATAATATTTAAAAAAATATTTCGAGAAAATTAAATATTTATTCATAAAATCTGGGTTCTCACAATCTTCCCTCCTTATGGAATTTCGCCCTCGAAATTTACGTACGTACCTGATAGTTTAAAGAGATGAGAATAACTTACTTTCTTTTCGGATTGTACCTTCCCGGTTATATCCTCTATATCATAGTGCTCATCTCCTGTATTTCAGATATCATTCTAAAATATACCTTCAAAACAAAGGTTAATTGACATATCACAAATTGTCAACTTATCAAGTAAAAATTTCGGCTTAGGTAAGTCATACCCTAGCCACCTCTTTCCTGGGAATGACCTGGTTGTTAAATATTGTGAATTATAATACTAATGATGAATAAGTTCGTATTGATTAAAGATGAAATTGATAATTCCATTGTGTTGGGATTATTAGTGTTAATGAAAATCGATATTTATTTCGATAATAATTGATGTCTGGAGGTTATATTGACCAATCGGGTAATTAATCAGATAAATGAGCAATTAATTTCTATTAATTCATATGCTTATAACTATGTGTTCACATGTGTGTACTATTGATTCACATGATTTACTATTAGGGGAGTTGGTGCAAGTTTGATAATATTTGCATGACTAAGTTAAAAATGGAGGTATAGTTGAAGGTACTATACTATAATTAATTTTTTCACATGTTTAGAACTATTGAGTCACATGATTTACTATTGATTAACATGATTTACTATTAGGGGAGGTGGTGCAAGTTTGATAATACTTGCATGACTAAATTAAAAATAAAGAAAAAGATGAGGATATTATACTGTAATATTTTGAGCCCCAAAATGTGCAATTATAGAAACTATTTTTTCCTATAAATAGAAGCTCATTCCTTCATTATTTTTCACCAATTCACTAAGTCTCACAAGAGCAATTATTATAGAGAAATTATAGAGAGAGAAGCTATAGAGAGAAAGAAAAAGCGAAGTATGCTACTTCACTATTCCAGTATCCAGTCTTCTTCTGAGGTAAGAGATATTATTATTATAGTAAGGGGTATTATTTCTTTCGTATTCATGAAGAGAGTTATTTCTTTCAATACTCATAAAGGTTGTTATTCCATTCTTTATTATTATGTTGGAATAACCTATCTATGCGAAGTACCGCTGTGAGCCCCCGAATTTTATAAAATAAAAGTATTCAATTTTCTTATAATTATTCTATTTAGTAAATGGTTAATTTGATAAAAGGTTAAAGTTAAGGGTGATATGTGAAATTTTTCAAAGTAAGCAAGTTGTTATATAATATTCGATTGGTCGGGGAATATTCGTTTTAATTGGGGAATATTAAAGACGACGGAAAAAATCATTGATGGACCCCATAACGGATGTATTGTCATAGTAAGAAAATGACGTAATTATCTTTTATAACAAAGAAAAGTGTTACCGTTAAAAGCGTTAAACTACCCGATAGTAAAGGTAAGAATACGATAACAGCATAGTTGCGTAAAGTTACACCAGTATTGATTATTGATGCTTACGTGAAAAGTCACTCGCTTATACTCAATTATTGCTATGAATTGTTGCATCATATCTCTCATATTATTGATTAAATTATTGTCACAGTATCATTTGCATAATATGTTATATTATTAAATCAATAATTGAGACGGTAAAATTATTCATATTATTATTTACAATATTGACAATGTCTAGAAGTTCTGTGCGGTCTATCGCATGCCTGGTGAATTCTTCTGTTATTCCATTCTTTATTATTCTGTTGGAATAACCTGTCTATATGGATTACCGCATGCATGTTGAATGATCCGTCGTATTCATTCTTTATTAAATTGTGGAAATGATCTATCTACGTGGATTACCGCATGGCGGGTGAAAATCCATTTACAGTTTCGTATATTCTATTTTACTCGTATGAGATATTATTTCTTTTATACTCGTCATGGAATATCATTTTCTTTGGTATTTTTTTTACGAGTTACTATTCATTTGAGTTACTATTCACCCGGGTTTCTATTCACTATAGTATTATTCACTCGGGTATTAGGAGGGGCACTTTTCGTGTCGAGTACTTATTCACGAGTTACTATTCATGGGTTACTATTCACCCAAATTACTATTCACTGAATATTATTCACTCTGTATTTGAGGTACTTTTTTTATCTTTGGGGTATATTCACGAGGTCTTATTTCAAGTACTATTCATACTGCAGTACTATCATGGGTACTATTTACCCAAAAAATATATTTCTTTTCTGTCCAAATTATTTTTGGTACATGAATATTATTCTTGAATTTTACTCCACAAAGCAGTATCATATTGACAATTTGGATATTTTTAAACTCTGGATAAATTTAAAGTTTTTAATATTTATCTTTGATTTCGTTTGATTAATGCTTATATCATTGTCATCATCCTCATGCTTATATTATGATGAAAGTCATCTTTGGCTTACGTGCAAAGATGGATTGTTGATTATTGGTTTTACAGTTGTATATCTTTGGCTTACGTGCAAAGATGAACTTTTGATTGTTGGTTTTATAGTTGTATATCTTTGGCTTACGTGCAAAGATGGACTTTTGATTATTGGTTTTATAGTTGTATATCTTTGGCTTACGTGCAAAGATGGACTGTTGATTATTGGTTTTACAGTTGTATATCTTTGGCTTACGTACAAAGATGAACTATTGATTGATGAGTATCTTTGGCTTATGCATAGATGGTATTTATTGGTATGATTATGACCGGGGATCATTCGATATAATCATGACCCGTAATGTTATAGATGATGTGGTAAAAGTCCTCATTGGCCCGTAGTGCTTTGATGGATGATTATCGGTGATGATTATAAGCGAGGATTATTCTTGGTATAATCATGACCATTGATGATTACATGAATATCCTGGCCGTAGAAGCGGGGATGATTCGATGATGTGGATTATTTATTATCTTTGAGTCTCAAATGATAAAATATTGATTATACACTTTTAATTCATAAAGATAGTAGATATCATGCTCTACTTGACTCTTCTAAAATATAGTTGTATGTCTTTGGCCTGTAGTGCAAAGATGAATTGTTAATGAATATCTTTGGCCGTAGTGTAAAGATGAATTTATTAGTATGATTATGAACAGGAATTGTGATTTGGTATAACCATGATATTTGATGTTTCAGGTGAAGATAGGTGATGAAAATTATCTTCGTCTTGGGTACGAAGAGGAATTTAGAATCACAATTATGATTATGAGTTATTCATATGATTGTGGATAGGAATTGTTGATTGATGTTACAGGGATAAAACATTATTGGTGGACTTTTAACATAGAGAAGATAATAGATCGGATTGTCTATTTGACTCTTCTAATGGATTGCTTGTTCCGCTGCAACTATGGTTGAAAAGTTTTATCATCTACCATATGTTCTAAATCTCTGATTTATTACTAATGAAGGCTATTAATGATGTAAATTATCTTTAGTCATGATATTCTTTACTGGGCTAGATGTGCTCACCCTTTTTGCTTCACAATTCTTTTCAGGTAATAAGAGTGTAGCTGGGTCGAGCGGGGGTAATAGGAGAACAGAACGATGATCTATAGCTGTTGAGGTTCTCCCTAAATAGTATGGAAATAATTTTATTGAGAACTTTAGATAAGTGTGTCGTATTGTATACGTCATTTGATATTTAATTTTGGTGAACCGGATAGGGTGAGGTGAACCCAACTTTGGAAAGGTGTTTTGCCACTATCATACAAGATGTCTAATGACATACAACCTCGTGTTATCATAAGACAGGGTTGTGCACATCCACTTGCTGAGTATATCTACGAGCACTACCTATATGATCTTGGAGTTGTTTGAAATATAATTCTCAATTGGAGAAAACAGAGATAATTATATGTCAAGAGAAGACTCACCATTGGAAAGAAGATGATAGTAATCTTCTTATTTTTCTTTGGGGACTATTGGGTCAACCAAGGATAATTCTGTGGACATATGATATCTATCATAACCTGACGCGTGGCCTCCCATGCACGAAGGTTTTCTTGAGTATTTTCCAAAGATTTTAATTTCTAAAATAGTTATTGACTGTACTTTTATGTAAAGTACCATTGTAAGGTTGTGGTCGAGGCACCATGAGAGTTACATACATTTGTATTAAAACTCACAGTTTAACTGTGGTCGTATTTTGCATGACAGTTCAATAGTTGTATAAATAAAGTTTGTAAATGATTTTTATAGTGTGATATCTGGCTACTCAAAATGGGTGATGTATACCTATTTTGGGGGCGTCACAACCGCATACATGGTGAAATTCTTTTGTTATTCCATTCTTTATTATTCTATTGGAATAACTGCCTATGCTACGATCTACATCGCATACACAGTGAATTTCTGTTGTTATTCCATTCTTTATTATTACGTTGGAATATCCCGTCTCATGCGTGATTATGCATTTGATTCGGTTCCGTTCTTTATTATTCTGTTAGAATATACTGTCTGTGTGGATTACGCAGGACCTGGTTCCATTCTTTATTATTCTATTGGAATATCCTGTCTGTGCGGATTACGCATGACCTGGTTCCATTCTTTATTATTCTGTTGGGAATAACCTGTCTGTGCGATCTATCGTATGCATGGTGAATTCTTCTGTTATTCCATTCTTTATTATTCTGTTGGAATAACCTGTTTATGTGGATTACCGCATGCATGGTGAATGATCATTCGTATTCATTCTTTATTAAATTGTGAAAATGATCTGTCTACGTGGATTACCGCATGGCGGGTGAAAATCTAATCATAGCCAGATATTCTATTATACTCGTATGAGATATCATTTCTTTTGTACTCGTCATGGAATATCATTTTCTTTGATATTTTTTTACGAGTTACTATTCACGAGTTACTATTCACTCTAGTATTATTCACTTTCGTATTATTGGGGTACTTTTCGTGTTTAAAAGTCGAGTACTATTCACTAAGTTACTATTCACCCAAATATTATTCACTCGGGTATTTGGGACACTTTTCATGTCGGAGAACTATTCATGAGGTACTATTCCCGAAGTACTATTCACATGGTACTATTCAAGGGGTACTATTCACCCGAAAAATATATTTCTTTTCTGTCCAAATTATTTTTGGTACATGAATATTATTCTTGAATTTTACTCCACACAACAGTATCATGTTGACAATTTAGATATTTTTAAACTCTGGATAAATTTAAAGTCTTTAATATTTATCCTTGATTTCGTTTGATTAATGCTTATATCATTGTCATCATCCTCATGCTTATATTATGATGAAAGTCATCTTTGGCTTACGTGTATAGATGGACTATTGATTATTGGTTTTATTGTTGTATATTTTTGGCTTACGTGTAAAGATGGACTGTTGATTATTTGTTTTATAGTTGTATATCTTTGGCTTACGTGCAAAGATGGACATGTGTATGATATGATCATAACCACTGGTGATAATAACGAATATCCTTGGCCCGTAGTGCATGGATAATTCGATGATGTGATTGGCCGGATCATGACCATTAGTTAACAGTTGAATGTCTTTGGCCCTAGTGCACTGACAGACAATTGATTGGTATGATCATGACCATTGATTTATAGTTGAATATCTTTGGTCCGTAGTGCAAGGTAGAAAACTGATTGGTATGATCATTGTTATTACATTTGAATATCTTTAGCCTTTGGGATAAGGATATTGAGTAAACGTTCTATTAATTCTTTGTGGCAATGAAAAACTATTGATTTACATGATTATAAATATGAATTATGGATTTAACTATAATCTTTGGTTGTTCAGGTGAAGACAGGTAATGAGAGTTCTTTTTGTCTTGGTTATAACAAAGAACTGTTGATGAGTATTACAGGAATGAAATATTAACGATGAATTTTTAAATCATAGAAGATAATAGATATTATGCTCTACTTGACTCTTCTAATGGATTGCTTATTCCGTTGCAGTTGTTGATCTAAAACTTGTTGTCTATTATATTCTATCAGTTGTTATTCTATTGAAGGCTAAGGATAATTTTTTCTGCATTATCTTAGTCATAATATTTCTTACTGGGCTAGTTGAGCTCACCCTTTTGCTTTCATTGCTCTCTTTAGGAAATGAGAACGTAGCTGGGCGAGTCGGGGAATGGAGTGATGGTCCAGGATAAATGGCTTTAGTAGTCCTCACTATTCTGTGAAATAGTGTGATAATAATTGTAATGAGAACTCCATTGATAGTTGATATTGTCTAGAAGACAATATTCTTGTTTAAACTCTCAGCTTATGTTTGGTCGTATTGTACACGACAGTTGTATAATTAAGTTTGTATTTGATTTATGTACCATATATTTGGCGACTAAAGATGGGTGATGTATACCTGTTTTGGGGGCGTCACACATTACCTCATTTAACAAGTGATTGGATGTTGCTTTCTATGAAGTTTATCAACTTAAATATATTTATACTTTAATTAGTAACTATTTCATATGGTATACACTAACTCGTATATTATGAAATTATCAAAAGTGAATATAAAGTATAAACTTTTTTAGTGTACATAATAAGTTTCAAAATAAAATCTTCCAAAGGAATTTTTTAAAATAACATTTCTAAAGGAAGAATTATAAACATCGTGTGATGTGCATAAGTATTTGACCAACTTTTATAGAAAGACTTACTTGAATAATACTCTCACTCTTACTGATCTTCACAAATACTTAAGAAATGCTAACACACTTAGAGAGAACTTACACTAAGAAATTTTTAGAGAGTGGAATGAAGTATAAGCAAGAAAATTATGAATTTTCTTATGTTAAGCCTTCCTATTTATAGCCAAAATATCCCACATTTTATAAATATATTATTCATTCATTATCATTATCTTTAAACATAATGATTACCTATTTTAATTCATTATCTTTACTTCAAACATAATAATTATCCATTTTCATCCATTATCTTTACTTTATTTAAAAAGAATAATCCATTATCAATATTTATTCAAAAGAATAATCTATCATCAATATTTATTCAAAAGATAAATCTATTATCAAAAAGATTATTCCATTATCATTATTTATTCAAAAGATTAATTCATTATCAAAAAAGATTATTCCATTATCCTTATTTTTAATTATATTATATGTCTTCTACGTTATTGAATTAATGTATTAATATCATATATATTAATGTTCTTCAAATAATGAGTCGGCCAAAATAATTAATATCAGTGACTTCCATTTATGCAACTTTCCATTACTAACTTTGCTACGATGTCAATTATTGGTTCAATAATGTGATAAATTGTGACAATTAATGTGACAGCCCTAAATTCATGTGCTTGCTATAGTGGACTGATGCTCACTGTTGGTCGTTTTACCGATCAATATATGTGTGCAAGTATACACGGTCAACAAATATTAAAAAGTAAGTAAAGTATCGTTTCCACGGAGAATTAACTAATAAAGTTCACCAAGCATTAACCCGTAACCATTTCAGTCTTATTTAAACGAATGATTTGCTATTTATAAATATTAATTGCTAAATTAAATAAACCTAATTATCCCAAGAATAAGACTAGATATTGAAGACCTGAGATCACAATTTCATCTATTGACTCATTTAAATCAACACACTCCCTGTTAAGCCAAACAAATTTTACCAGATTATTAGTCAAGAACACGAAAGTAAAGTATAACCATCTCTCAATGTACCATACACATATCACATATAATCCACAGTTGATAGAATACACATGAACACCCATATTACCTAAACCACTATATGTCTATGTGATTTACAAATAATTAGGGTTTAAGCCCAAGTTCTCAATTGACTACGAATGATGCTTCGGTATATGTCTATCCTAAGCACAAATCATAAATCCCAACACAATGTAGAACATACAATCACATACTAATAAGATCAAATCTAAACCCATACTTCGTCTATCAAGTCCATATGGATTATCACAGTAATTAATGGCCAATCAACTAAGCAATTAGCATGAATCTAAATAGAAAATCCCATAGTAATCAATAAGGCTAACAATGAAATATATCAGAATAAACTATCCATATAATCCATTGCAATCTCAGAATAAAGTTTAAATCACTGTTGAATCAAATCCACCATCCACATATTGAATAAACATCATAAAATTAAAAACAGAAATCAAAGAGAGGTTAAGAATAGACAATTGAAATACAAATCTATTCTCCTGCTCCAAGATGGAATCTCTGATGTTTTCCAATTGCTTCCAGTCTTCAGATCTAATCAAATCTAGAAATAACTACTCTAATCTACTCTATTCTACTTATTCAAATTAAAGAAAGAAAATAACAGTAGTTTAGTGATCCCCTCAAGGGGTGGTGTCGTCTACATATTGATAATACATCTCTTTTTAAGCCCTAATTGAACCCCCCCCCCCCCCTCCAAGTTACGCTCCAATTCCACTATTTAGTGAAAAAATAAAGTCAGCTCTAATCAACTTCCAAAGTGGCGCGGCCGCGCTGGGAATGGCCTGAAGTTAGGCGCACCCGCGCTCAAGTAGCAGATGATGTTTTTTTTGGTCCAGGGACTTACACGGCCGGGCCAAAAATACACTACAAATTTGAGCGCCCGCGCCGTTGGTTTTCTGCTGTAGTGTCCTCTAGTAAAATGACCATAACTTTTGATCCGGGAGGAGTTATGGAGCCTGTCACCTATCAAATCGAAGCTCTCGACGAGCTCTACAACTTTCATTGTTTGAGAATTGACAAATGATGTACGAATGAAGGTCGAAATCGGTTTTCAAGGGACTGCTATGCAAATGACCACCCAAAATAGTGAAGTTCAACGTCCGTTGGTATAAAGGTCATAACTCTTGCATCCGAACTCCGATTGTAATGATTCAAGATGTTCCGGAAAGCTAAGAAGAAGCTTTACAACATAATCCAAGTTCTAAGCCAAGAACATGAAATGAACATGAAATTTCAAACAATGTACGGATTGCTTTTCCTTGCGTTTTCATACCAATAATCGCTCACACAGCTCCCAAGTATATAATCTACAAAATGAATACAAAATGCATGAAAAGTAACTAAGAAACATTAGTTTAAGCAACTAATTCAAGTAACAGATACCGGATAATTAGTTATATAACTTACTTATCAAATACCCCCAAACTTAAACCGTTGCTTATCCCCAAGAAACACAATATAATGCAATCTACATTCTATGCAAGCTACGCTATTATGACAATGAATCCCACATTCTAATCCAAATATGAATTCCATAAGATGTGCTTTAAAGAAATAACAATATGTAGTAACAAAGCATCAAACTAAGCTACACGCATAAAGACATACAATCAGATAATTCCAACCTGCTATAAAGATGTTGTATATGCGTGATATGTTCACATATAAGCTTGACAAAGGCGAAGATTTCACATGCTATACTACTTAAGAAAGAAAACTAAGGTTCAAATCAAGAACTATGCATACAAATTAAATGAAACAACAACTATTCTAACACATCAGTACAAGGTAAGGTCCATCAAAGGGTTTATTCTGCTTATTTTTACTCACGAGGGCGATTTTCGCATTTTTCCGCAGTGTTTATTGATTATTTTTTTCTATTTCCCATGACTGTGCAATGTCTCATTCCATTAGGCTAACAATGCTACCCATTAGCGAGCTTTCAACCAATGACTCCCAGACCATTAAGACATTAGGGCCCTAAGTGTAGAGACAATCCCATCGGGCGTACTTACTCAAGTAACAAAGGTCCCAAAACAAGACTAGCCACGGTGTTTATTCAATTTTTTTCTTCTTTTTTTAAAGAAGATAGCAAGTATACCCATGTGTTCCCAAAACTTGAGTTTACTCACTTCCTACACAGTTTTATCATTAAAAATAATGTTTTTCTCTCAGCAGACAAACATGCTAATCTTTAACCAACAAGAAAAAAGGAACACTGTCGTGCTACCCGGTAACATCTAAACAACAGGCATGAATTATATCATGTACAAAATTATAACTAAGCTCAAGATATCAACCAAGTTCAAAAATCTATCAAATTTCTATGTCATCATTGGCCAAATTAGAATTCAACTAACTAAAAACCTGGGATTATGCAATGTTATACAACTAAACAGATATTAATCAAACAAAAATGCAAAAATTTATTGCAACATTAAACTAATAACTACTAACATGCAATTAACTATATGTAACATGAAATTACTCTATATGATGCAATTACACTATATGCTCTAAACTACTGACTAAACCCAATACCCCCAAACTTAAAACGAACAATGCCCTTATTGTAATTAAAAGTGAAAGAATACTCCCCTAAGTGGCAATGTCATCTCCGTTCGCCTCCTCAAGATCCGATGGTATATCAGGCGATGGATAAGTTTGAGATAATCTAAATTTGGAAATTGAGTGTGGACTTCTAACTGTCTGAATGCTTAAGTCAAAAATTCTAAAATTTGAGCATTATTTGTTTTCTATAACTGATATATGGTAACGCTACCACAGTTGGTTTGCTTTGTAGTCATGACCGGCCGCTTACCTGCAGACTCTGGCGACTTTTCAAAGATTTTTGACTTCAGTTTGATCCTGAATGCTTTTAGCAATTGCATTGAACCTGAGATGAGAAATAATCAAAATATTATTAAGACTTACAACTATCAAATATCTACGAAATATGGAAAGTATGAAGAATTAAACATAGCAAAAGAAGTAAATGGAAATGTAAATAAGAATTAAACAAGGAGAGAGAATGATTGGATGAGGTGCCTCCCATCGAGCACCTAGTTTATAGTCGTTCAGCCAAACTTCTTTTTGTCAATGTTATCCAACTCCTCTACTATAAGTGAGGAACCCTCCATCCATTATAACTGCAGTGTGCGTTGGGAGGTTCCTCTTCGTGAGAGTCTTCGAATTGAAGCCACTTAGCATATTTCGTGTACATGATGTCCTCATTTCCATTGCATAGCTAGGTGCTTCTTCCGTTGTATTTGTGAATAGATTTTTTCAATGAGGCATGAAAAATACAACGGGTTTTTCTTATTCTATTTTCTCTTCTTCGGCCCACCATGGTTTGTAAAATGCCTCATTATCATAAAGATCTTTGCCTTGGATGTGACTGTAACACCCCCCAAATTGGGACAATTTCTCTCCCCGATCTTGTGTGTTAATATTATCATGTTCTAGCTTTAAAACATTATTTAATGTTAAAATAGCTAAAAATGCGGAATAAATTTATTTATTTTTTTCTTTCTTTCCATTCATTCATTCCCTAAATCGCAACATTTACAATTCTTTAATATACTAGTTACATATTTATTATATGATTTGTATAATCTGTGTAAACGTATTAAAAGCTTAAGTCTCAATACTTCATATCTTTTCTATCGATGATTCATTTATTTTAGAATCATGTCTATTCTCATTTCAGAATAAACATACTCCATTCAACATTTCAAACTATACTGCCAATTACATTTGAAAAAACTATCAATCATAGATTTATACCATTTCTAATTCAAGGAAATGTATTCATTTTGCACATCGTTCAATCTTCATCATCTGTATAGCAAGTAATATTGTCTAACATCATTAACCTGCAAAAAGTTTGGGTTTTCAAGATTGAGCTCGACATCTCAGCAAATTTAACAGTATATCATGTTTCACATAGCACACAATTTCATATGCACTAAATTTTCTTTAATATGCATATCTGCATGCAATATATATTCTTTACTATGCATATCTTACCTGCATCAATAATTCTTTACAAAGCATACATTTATGCATTATACATTTTTAATTTATCGAGTTACATCATACAACATGTGCTATCACATATTACATATAAATTGAGTTTCATAACCCAATTAACTTAGTAATATTTTGACTTTAACAATTCATAAAGTATGGTATGTAATTCATCACATAATCACATTTAATCCACAAACATAATAGAACTAAAAAACATGCCTTGTTTGTCGACTATTGTAATAAAGTTCAGCTTAACTTTCTTGCACGGATCCTATACAATCATATTCACAATATATGAATGTATTAGCCACATATCCATAACATATATTTTGTACAATTATATATTAAATATCCATATTAACCACATCACTAGCTTACCTTGTTGTTTTAGAAAAACTTTTATATCTTTTCCAACTCGTTTATCCTTTTACTAACGAAAATTATTTTTCGCTTTAATATCTCTCGTCATAACCTTTGAATCTATATGGATAAATTATGGTTCCATAATAACTAATAGATGCCTCTCCGCGATTTAACGCGTTAAATACCATCGCATTATCATACGCTGTCAAAACAACCCCTTTGACAAGCAACGCCGAAAGTCATGCCTTGTTTAGTCAAGTAATTCTAAGTTTGAACGACCATCTTTTTTATCTCTTACCTTTCTAAAGTATCAATTTAATCATAATGGATTTTAAATATTCCATAACTCATATACATGTTCATATTAAGAACATTACAAGTATCCTTTTATGGGTAAACTAGCAACTTAATTACAAAACCTAACTAGCTTTCCCCCAAATAGTCATCTCGGTTGATTCTAGCTGACTGCTGCTTCCGTTGGGCAGCAACCTCCTTTGTCTTGACCCATATTTTGACAATCTTTATTCTCCACAATTTTAATTTGGTTATATTGAAAGTTTACACATCGTATAGGTGGTGTACCCACCCATTCAAAAAAAATAATAGCCAAACATTTTGGGTAGTTAACATGTGACAATTTAAGAGCGCAAGGGAGGTCCCCAGGTGTCTGCCTCAAGCAAATGATGTCTTTGTCTCATATATGGGGGCGCAAAGATTTTGCACATTGTTGCTACTTTACGCCTTTATAACTTATAGCCTATAACTCCGATCATGTTAAATTTCAAAAATGTTGTAGATACTACATAAGGCTAGTTAGAAAAATATTATCTCCCCCCAATTTGGACTCTTTAAGCTGCCAAAAACAGGTCCCAAAAGTAGCCCGTCGTAACTGTTTTCAATTTTATTTCTAGCTTTACTCTCTCTCACTTAAACAGTCATAACTAATTCATTTCAAAACATTTTTAAGCAATTCTTGAGCCCACACGAAGCTAACTTCTGGGGGTAAAACTTTTATTCTTTTACCATTTTCAAATTTCAAAACAAAAAATTCCAAAAAATTCGTGCAAGGGGCTACTTCGAATCTGTTTTCTAGATTTTTGGCAGATTCGACGCAACTACTTTGAACTGTCATAACTCCTTGCTCCGAAGTTGGAATCAGTCCGGTTTGGAGTCTATGGAAAGCTTATTCAGTGTACTACACATCCCCAAAAGATCAAAATTTTATGGAAACATATTCTAGACCTGAAGTTGGCCTCAAGGTCAGCGGTCATACTAGTTTTTCACTTTTCATTTTGATTTCCAATTGCTTTTCGCTTTAACTTAGTATGCTCAATCTCTTTAATTATCTTCATATATGATATACATATCTAACCCAGGCTTTGATTTCGCTTAAAACTTGGTTTCTAACCAAAAGCAGTTCATATTCCACCAACGAACTTAATAGTGAATCATGGAGTTGGTCCCTCTTGAATAAAAGTAATCATGCTCACCATCAAGTAAAGCATTTACCTCTTAAGGATGTGTTTAATGCATGTATGCTTATAAGGCCCTCCATAATGAAAACCGTAGAACCAAAAGCAAAACAATAGTAAATCAAATGATTAAAGGCTTAGCCTTGCACATGTTGTGAGACCCCAAATTTTATGAATAAATATTTAATTTTCTCGAAATATTTTTTTTATGTTATGGTGTGGATTTGAGATAATGTTATAGTTGTGGGTAATATTTATAAATTTTGAAAAAGTAAACAAGTGGTTATAAAATATTCGATTGGTCGGGGAATATTCTTTTTGTCGTGGAATATCCATACGACGGCATAATCATTGGTGGACCCCACACCGGAATTATTGTCGGAATGAAAAAACGAAAAAAATATCTTTTTATGAAAATAACGGCGGAAGTTTTACCGTTAAGCGTTGAACTACCCTAGTAGTAAAAGTACTGATGTCTGGCGTGGTTGCATAGTAGCACACCAGTATTGATTATTGGTGCTTATGTGAGAAATCACTCGGTTTTACTCAATAATTATTACTGAATAATTCTCAATATTTTATTTTATTGATTCAATAATTATTGCGTTGATATTTTATATTATTGTTGTTTCAATAATTGTCACTGTCACAAGATTTCCCATTATCAAATCAATAATTCAAATTATTTGAATAATATTATTAGATAACATTATTGGCAATGTCTAGAAAGTTCTGTACAGGAGAGGTTTGGTCACCTAATTGCGCGCCAATAAGGAGAAATCCTTATCGAAAAGCCCCCTCTTTCCTGGGAACGGCTTGGTTGTCATTATTGTGATTCTGTAATATTATTTGTGAATAATTAATTATTGATTTATATGATAAAAAAATATTTATTTTATGTGGACATAAATGATAAATAGAAAAATATTTATTTTATGTGGTTATAATTGAAGGAATTAATGTTGAGGTATTTTATCAGTATTTTGTCGGATTGGAGGTATTAAAAACTCAAATCGGTGTTCTTAAAGCTCTATTGCGTGAGTTATAATTTTAATCCGATCATTGGATCGTTGTTATTTTTGGATATGTTATACATATATAAGTTTAGTATATGTCCACAAATTTTGAACCGTAAAAAATTAACGCATGATTTATTATGAATTTTAAAATGTGTTAAAAATCATCCATTTGTGGATTTCAGATATTTTCTGTCTGAAATTTGGAAAAACTTAAAGCTACAAAGTTGTAGAGAATTTGATTTCGTGTGGAATGGACATAAAATTCGTATTTTTCTGATAAAAATGCTATTTATTATGAATTATTGAAGTTTCAAAAAATAAAATAATTTTTATTAAAATTGGGTGGGACCCACTTTTGGTGGTTGTTGAAAACATGTGCTAGAATTTTTTGATTCAATTGTGGAGGCTGGTCATGGAAGGAGGCGTAGGAGAAAAAATAAAATATATTATTATTTTATTAATTTAGTCTGCTTTGGCGTTTTAGCATTTTCCTATAATTAAGCGCTTAGGTTAGAATTGAAAATTACACCAGAAAAAAGTTTTCTTTCTCTCTATATTATCGAGCGTATTTTTGTGAGTATTTAGATACTTTGAGAGTTGCTATTTAGTGCAAGTTTCCTTCGACTTTACATCCGATATTCCAATTAGAACTACTGTTATTTTGAGGTAAGGGATGTTATTTTCTTCGTAAATGATATTATTTTCTTCAATATTATTATGTCGAAATATTGATATAAATTTTATTGTTGAATTTTTACTTTTTTGTGTCGGGGTTACTATTCACGTTATACAAGACTTACTTAAAGATACTTATGCAATAAAATATAATATATATATATATATATATATATATATTTATATATTTTATTTAAAATCTAATAAAACAATTAACTTTATAAAAGTATTTTTTATTTTATATAAAAAGATTTTACTATGCAAACACTATATGTGTACTATGCATAATAAAATATATTATATTCTAATTATTGTCTAATAAAACAAATAACTTTATAAAAGTATTATGTTTTATATAAAAAGCTTTTCTGCTTTTATTACTTTAATAATACTAATAAAACAAGATTTATATATATATATATAGTATATATATAAAAAAAAACTTCCGTGACTTCATAAAAAGACACCTCAATATATTTAACAACATTTATCATCATTATTATAATTTACAATATTAATCCACTGTGTCGTTCCCAGAAAAGAGGGCTTTCTAATAAGGATTTCTCCTTATTGGCCAAGCAATTATTGACCAAACCTCTCCTGGCGTAACTTCAGACATCGTTAATATTGCAAATAATAATATTAATAACTTTGTTATCTCAATTATTGATTTAATAATATATAAAATATCGAAAATAATTTAATCAAATAACGTGAGATACTATGCAACAATTCTTATAGCAATAATTGAACAAAACCGAGTGACTTTCACGTAAGCATCAATAATCAATACTATGTGCTCTTACGCAACCACGCCAGACATCGTATTTTTTAACACCGGTGTTTCAATAGTTAATGGTAAAACTTCCGCCATTATTTTCATAAAAAATTTTTTTTGTCGTTTTTCAATCCGATAATAATTCCATTGTGGGGTCCACTAATGATTGTACTGTCGTCGCATTTGGATATTCCCAAACAAAAAGAATATTCCCCAACCAATCGAATATTATACAACAACTTGCATACTTTTCAAAATTTATAAATATTACCCACAACTATAACATTATCTCAAATCCACACCATAATTTTCAAAAAAATATTTCGAGAAATTTAAATCTTTATTCATAAAATCTGGGGTCTCACAATCTCCCCTCCTTATGAAATTTCGCCCTCAAAATTTACGTGACGCACACGGTACGTCAAGAAGTGAGGATATTTTGACTTCATTTCAGATTCTAACTCTTGAGGTATAACCTTTGAGTGTTGAATACGATCCTTCTTATCCAAGATTTTAACACGTATCTCCTCATACATTAAATCTTCTACTATCTCGTCTAGTTCTAATTTAATAACGTGGTTCGGGTCATCCACATATTTACATAATATCGATACGTGAAAAATGCGACATACTTGACGGTAAAACGAGTCTATAGGCCACAGTTCCTACTCGATCGAGGATTTCAAATTGGCCAATTAAATCGAGGGTTGAGATTTCCTCTCTTCATCGATTCTTGCTTCTAGAATAACGCCTTCTTGAACCTTCTTCTTCAAATTCATTAGCTCTGAGTATGTAGCTTGAGCGCCTTTAACTTTATCGATTAAAGTCGATTCTACTCGTATATTCGCTATCTTCACGTGGGTCTCTAGAGTCTTTAACTCTATCTTCATCATTTGTAAGTTATACGAAATGGATTTTTTTTTGTGTTAACAACATCGCACTCGTAAACGTATACAATCTTCTACTCAACGCATCAGCTACCACGTTCGCTCTTCTATAATGATATTGAATGGTATAGTCATAATCTTCAACAGCTC
Organism: Panax quinquefolius; assembly: GCA_020205615.1. Taxonomy (NCBI): domain Eukaryota; kingdom Viridiplantae; phylum Streptophyta; class Magnoliopsida; order Apiales; family Araliaceae; genus Panax; species Panax quinquefolius. The sequence continues at coordinate 101,775,594 of CM035168.1, read as the reverse complement.
GAGCCAACGTATTTGGTGCATTATACGTTCGTTTTGGTTGAAGAAATATTTAAGGGTTTTAGAAATGAATTTTGTAATGGGGTCAATACAAAATTCGATTTCACACTCTTGGGTAGGTTAGGAAGTCTTCAAGAATACGTCAGGTAATTTATTAACGATAGAAATATCATTCAAAACTGTGACTCTCATCCAAGACTTGGATAGTACGTCACATCGATACCTATCAACTTGCCATCGTCATTCACGACATCGCTACTGTAAAGTCCGGCTTTTGCATTACACACGAGAGAAGTAAACAACGAAAGGATCGGGGCTCTTTACTTATGGCTTCGATATAACGTTGATTAACTTTAGTGGTTTGGTTGCTTGAATCAAGATAATAGGTTGGTTAGGAATATGAAAGCTAACCACCTTACGAAAAGCATGAAGAGTAGTTAACCAATCGATTCCTAAAATCACATCAAGGGCAAGTATTTTCAAAGAGATAAGATCGACAGGTAACGTGAAAGTGTCGATTTGAATCAAACAAGATTTATAAACAGTGGAGGTAACGAATTTTTTACTAACGAAGTTTCAACCAATAAGTCAAAGTCTAACTTCTTTGGAGTCAAATTTAAACGTTGAGCGCAAGCAAGAGAGATAAAAGAATAGGTAGAACCGGTATCGAATAAGGTATAGACTTTGTAAGCGTTTATGATTAACTTACCCGTGATAACTTTGTTCGGGTTCCTCGACAAACGCTCTCAGTTAAAATACCAGCTTTGACTTGTCCGAGACATCCTTTGGCATCATTATCCTAGCTGGACTTGACTTCACTACACGACGAAATTGAGCTAGGTGACCTTCTCTTCCGCAATTGAAACACGCTTTGGATTCTTCACATACGATTTGGACGGATGTGTCCTCCTCTGTCGCATTTGAAACATACTGACCACCGGTCGTTCTCCTTCCTTAACAACAGTGTGCTTTGGTGTCGACGTCTTTCCATCATCGTTAAATCTTCTCTTCTTGAAATTTCCACTCCTATTATCTTGGCCATGATTACCACCAAAGTGGTTACCATTCTTGGCATGATAATTTCCCCCACGATGGTTATCATTGTTCCAATGGCCGTTGCCACTGGTACGATTATTATCGTGTTGTTGGTCGTTACCTTTTGGTTGTGGTAATTCATTATTGTGTTCCAATAACTGAGCCCTATTCACAACACCTAAATATAAACAAAGTTCATGAGAAATGAGGTATTGACGTATATCTGGTTTCAAACCTCTTAGAAACATTCGCGTCATTCGCTCCTCATTATCGACCAAATGGGATGCAAACCGGGATAACTCCGTAAACTTAGCCTCGTATTACGATACGGTCATATTATTTTGCTCCATTGCTTATCTTAACATTTTCAGATGCCATTTTCAAACACTATCACAAAACAAGGGTTAATTGACATATCACATTATCCCTATACTCTGACCGACCAATTAAATACCAAATAAACTTAGGTAGGTCATACTAGCGAAGGAATTCTCCGTCTCTCCCCTCCTAGTTCTTGTCTCACATCTCAGCCAGGGATCATATCCCTAAGCTTTGATACCAACTGTGACGCCCCCAAAAATGGGTATACATCACCCATCTTGAGTCATTAGATACATAGTACAAAATTCAAATACAACTTAATTATACAACAGTCGTGCAAAATACGACATATATACTGTGAGTTTTAATACAAATATTGTAACGTATATAATACGATAATATTCATACTCAAATTAATACATGTCATATAAAGTACAACAACAAATATTTCAAGTCTCCAAAGGGACACGAGAAGATTTCTGTTCTCTTTATTTTACTGTGGTGCACTTTTGACGTTTTCAAGGTCGGGTTCTCATCACCCTAATGTTGTTCACCAAAATCAATTATTAAGTGACGTATAAAATAGTGACGCTTTCAAGGTCGGGTTCTCATCACCCTAATGTTGTTCACCAAAATCAATTATTAAGTGACGTATAAAATACGACACACACATCTTAAGTCCTCAATACAATTATATATTGCATGTCATGTCATAGTAAGGACTACTAATGCTATCATCTGGACCGTCACTCCATTCTCCGACTAGTCCCAGCTATATACTCATTTCCTGAAGAGAACAATGAAAGAAAGGGGTGAGCTCAACTAGCCTAGTAAGAAATATTATGACAAAGATAATGCAGAATAAATTATACTTAGCCTTCAACAATGTTAAACTGATAAAATACAATAGACATCAAGTTTAACTGCAGCGGAATAAACAATCCATTAGAAGAGTCAAGTAAAGCATGATATTTACTATCTTCTATGATTTAAAATGTTCTCATCAATTTTTATCACTGAGACTCAGCTTAATAAATAAACCGCATCATCGAGTCATCCCTGCACTATGGGCCAAAGATATTCATTAAATCATCAATGGTCATGACTATACCGAATAATCCCTGGTCATAATCATACCAAAAACTGTCCATCAATGCACTACAGGCCACTGAGGACTTTTACCACATCATTTATAACATTACATGTCATGATTATACCAAATAATCCCTGGTCATAATCATACCAAGTCCATCTCTGCACGTAAGCTAAAGATGACTTTCATCACAATATAAGCATGAGGATGATAACAATAATATAAACATTAATCAAACGAAAACAAGGATAAATATTAAAGACTTTAAATTTATCCAAATATTATCCATCACTTAAATAACTCATAATCTAATATTGTTAATATTATAACAATATTTAATAACTTCTTAAACTTATAAACAATTTAATTTAATTGTTTACACTTTACCAAATAATGCATTTAATCATTCAAAAATGTCATACTCATAAGATTTCATCACCAATGATCAAATCACTCATCAAAAATCTGCATATACCTTATATAGGATTCCCAAGCCATAAAATCCTATTTTTTAATTTCAGTTACTTCACATAACATATTTAACTCATATGTTCAGAATTAAACCATTTTATGAAAAATTACCAAATCAATTTATTATTTTTCTATCCTTTGTCCAAATATATATACATATATTTCATACACAACAAGTATTTTTTATAATTTTTCAACTCTCTTAAGTATTTTTTAAAAATCAATTTCTAATTAATTCCTTAAGAAATTAGCTACCTCAAGTTTAACTCCGTAAATTCCCAAATCTTGGCAGGATCTTACACATGTTAACGTGAGCTTCAGTTTAGATTTCATGGTCATCTGAGTTATAGAACTCCAAGTTATAGCGTTTTTTCGTGGGAAAAACATAAATATTGAAATAGTCATAACTTGCTCATTTTAAGCCGGAATGAGCTCATTTTTGGACAGAGGTACTTTATACCATATATTTTCATGTCCCAAAAGGCAGAATTTTTCTCACAAATTAAGTATGAAAATGCCCTTTTAAATTTCTCAGGCGTGAGCTTTTTGGTACTTTTGCGTTTTGACTTCTTTCATAAAATCACCAACACGAAAATCTACAACAACACGACCGGTGATTCCACTTGGATAAGTTAGAAAACTCATAGATCTAACTCTAGAACTTGACCACACTCAAAAATTTAAAAATATAATAGGAGATATGGTCAATTGAATTTCATATTCCATTTTCACCAAAAATCGATTTTCAACCCTTTGTGATTTCTAAGAAACTTTCATGTTTTCACATAATAACCAACATAACTCATCATAACACTTACTAATACTACATATACCCATGATTTTCATCAACCCAATGCTTTTATTATGACTTTAATCATAATCCACGTAAACAGATCATTTTCACAATTTAATAAGGAATGAATACAAAGGATCATTCACCATGCATGTGGTAATCCACATGTATACATGTTATTCTAATAGAATAATAAAGAATGAAATAAACGAAGGATTCACCATGCATGCGATAGATCTGCATATACATGTTATTCCCAATGTAATAATAAAGAATGAAACCGTGTCAAAGTAATGTCACATGACAAGATATTCTAACAGAATGATGAAGAAGCAGTAACAGTGTCGCTAAATTCGCAGACCGATGGGATATTTCAATGTAATAATAAAGAATGGAATAACAATGAAATCACCACGCATGCGACGAGATCAAGATGATAAAGTTATTCCAATGTAATAATAATTAATGGAACTGTGTCAAAGCGAAGTATACGCACCGAGCGGGATATTACAATGTAATGATAAAGAATGGAATAATGTAAGAATTTCACCAAGTATAGGGTAGCCAGATATCAAAGTTATTCCAATGTAATAATAAAGAATGGAATAATGAAGTTCTCTTCATTAAGACGAAAAGAAATAATACCCCTTATTTAGTACACAACAAATAATATCCCTTAACTTATAAATAAGAGTACTCTCGACCTGGTAGAGGCGGGGATATACTTGAAGAAAACTTGCACTACGCCAAAGCTTTCTTAAACTCTAAAGAAATAAGCTCAAGATTATAGAAGGAGAATTCTCCGAACTTCCGGTGTGATTTCAATTCTAACTAAGTATCCTATTTATAGGAAAATAGGAAAGGATACTATGCAATAAAATATAATATATATATATATATATATATATATATTGTTTAACATCTAAAAAAACAATTAACTTTATAAAAGTATTCTGTTCTATATAAAATGATTTTACTATGCAAATACTATGCATAATAAAATATATTATATTCTAATTATTGTCTAATAAAACAAATAACTTTATAAAAATATTCGCATTTTATATAAAAAGATTTTTTTTTGTTTTATTAAATTAATAATACTAATAAAACAAAATTTATATATATATATATAAAAAACTTTCGTGACTTCATAAAAAAGACACCTCAATATATTTAACAACATTTATCATCATTATTATAATTGCAATATTAATCGACCAGTCGTTCTGAAAGAGGGGCTTTCAATAAGGATTTCTCCTATCATGGCGTAATTAGGTGACCAAACCTCTTCTTAGCGAGAACTTCAGACATCGTTAATATTGCAAATAATAATATTAATAACTTTGTTATCTCAATTATTGATTTAATAATATATAAAATATCGACAATAATTGAATCAAATAACGTGAGATACTATGCAACAATTACTGTAGCAATAATTGAACAAAACTAAGTGACTTCTCATGTAAGCATCAATAATCAATACTGTGTGCTACTATGCAACCACGCGTATTACTATACTTTTAACACCGGGTGTTTCAACAGTTAATGGTAAAACTTCCGCCGTTATTTTTATAAAAATATTTTTTGTCATTTTCTCAATCCGACAATAATTCTGTTGTGGGGTCCACCAATGATTGTACCGTCGTACGGATATTCCCCAACAAAAAGAATATTCCCCGACCAATCGAATATTATACAACAACTTACATACTTTTCAAAATTTATAAATATTACCCACAACTATAACATTATCTCAAATCCACACCATAATTTTCAAAAAAATATTTTGAGAAATTTAAATCTTTATTCATAAAATCTGGGGTCTCACAACCGTGGCACAGTACGAGGCTAAGTTTGCCGAGTTGTCCCGATTTGCATCCCATTTGGTCGATAATGAGGATAGAATGACGTGAATGTTTCTGCGAGGTTTGAAACCCAAAATACGTCAATACCTCATTTCTCACAAACTTTGTTTATATTCAGATGTTGTGAATAGGGCTCAATTAGTGGAGCGCGATAATGAGTCAGCACAACTAAAATGCAACTGACCAACAAAGACGATAATAATCATGGGGTGTTAACGACCATCGTAACAATGATAACCATCGTGGGGGAAATTATCATGCCAAGAATGGTAAGCACTTCGGTGGTAATCATGGCCAAGATAATAGAAGTGAAAATTTCAAGAAGAAAAGGTTCAATAATGATGGAAAGACAGCAACACTAACACCTATTTCCAAAGAAGAAGAAGAACAACCACCGATCGTATTGTTTCAAATGCGGACAGGAGGGACACATCCGTCCAAACTATACGCAGCTGTAAGACCCCAACTTTTATGAATAAAAATATATTTTCTATAAATATCATTTTTGAATATTATGGAATAAATTTGATATAATGTTATAGTTGTGGGTAATATTTATAAATTTTACAAAGTACGCAAGTTGTTATATAATATTCGATTGGTCGGGGAATATTCATTTTTACAGGGAATATTCGTACGACGACACAATCATTGGTGGACCCCACAATAGAATTATTGTTGGATTGAGAAAATGACAAAAATATTTTATTAAAAATTACGACGGAAGTTTTATCGTTAATACCGTTGAACTACTCGGTAGTAGAAGTACATTAATACGCGTGCTTGCATAGTAGCCACGGTATTGATTATTGATGTTTACGTGAGAAGTCATTCAGTTTTATTCAATTATTGTCGATATTTTATATATTATTAAATCAATAATTGAGATGATGAGTTATTAATATTATTATTTGCAATATTAACGATGTCTCAAGTTCGCCAATGAGAGGTTTAGTCACCTAATTGGCGCTTGATCAGGAGAAATCCTTATTGAAAGCCCTCTTTCACAGGAACGACATTTGGTCGATTAATAGTGTGAATAATAATAATGATGATGAAGTTTTGTTTTATTAGTATTATTAATGTAATAAAATGGAAAAGCTTTTTATATAAAAGCAGAATATTTTTATAAAGTTATTCATTTTATTAGGCTAATAGTAAAATCTTTATATATAAAACAAAATACTTTTTATAAAGTTATTCGTTTTTATTAGACAATAATTAGAATATATTATATTTTATTATGCATAGTGTTTGCGATAGTAAAATCTTTTAAAAAGTTATTCGTTTTATTAGATTATAAATAAAATATATTATATTTTATTATAAACCAATCTGAACCGTCTGTTTAAAGTAAATAGATCTTGACTGCTCATGGATCAAGTTCTTATTCGATCTATTCTTCTATAAATAGAAGCTCATTGCTTCATTATTTCTTACGATTTCATTGAAACTCTAGAGATAGAAACTGTAGAGAGAATTATTCTTCTATCTTGAGCGTATTTCTTTAGCGTTTAAGAAAGCTTTGAGCATAATGCAAGTTTCTTCAAGTATATCCCCCCTACCGTCGGAGTACTATTATTTATAAGGTAAGGGGTATTATTTTTTTCATATTCATAAAGAGAACTTCTGTTATTCCATTCTTTATTATTCTGTTAGAATAACTTGTATACGCAGTCTACCCTATACTTCGTGATTTCTATTGTTATTCCATTCGTTATTATTTCGCTGGAATATCCACGTCATGCGCTTTACGTTGGGACCGGGTTTAAAATCTTTATTATTCTATTGGAATATCCCGCATGCGTGCGTTTTATATAGGACCGATTCTCGTTATTTAATATTCTGTTGGAATAACTCGCATTCATAATGGCAACCGCATACGTGGTGATTTATGTTGTTATTCCATTCTTTATTATTCTGTTGGAATATCCTGTCGGTGCGTATTACGCCTGACCTTGTTCTGTTATTTATTATTCTGTTGGAATAACATTTCTATGCGAAGTATCGCATGCATAGTGATTTCTTTTGTTATTCCATTCTTTATTATACTCAGTTGGTTAAAGTTTTGACTTCTATACTCTATGAAATTGGTGGAATATCCTTGATATTTGAACTTCATCCAATATCTTTTCGTAGAAATATTCTTCTGAGCATTCTTAAATTTTACTCTATGAAGAAGTATTATGTTGACAAATTTGGACGTTATTAGTTCCTGAATAAATTAATTCTTGAACTTGTTTTATTGAATTCTTATATTATTGTCATCATCCTCATATTTATATTTTGTTGAAAGTCAAATACATGGCCCGTAGTGCGTAGATGGACTTGATATGATTATGACTGTGGATTATTCTTGTAATCATTTAACCGTAATGTAACAAATAATGTGGTAAAGTCCTCATTGGCCCGTAGTGCATTGATGGATGATTGTTGGCATGACCATGACTATTGATGAATACGAATATCCTCATTCAGAGTGCATGGATAATTTGTAGTTGTGATACTTATGAATATCCTTGGTCGAAGTGCAGTGGATGAGGTGGATTATTTATTGTTCGAGTCCAAGCGATAAAAGTGATGAAAACCTTTTAAATCATTAAAGATAGTAGATTTTATTCTCTACTGACTCTTTTAATGGATTTCATGTTCACCGCAGATTAAACTTGATGTCTATTGTATTTTATCGGTTTAATGATTGTTGAAGACTAATGATAATTTATTCTCGCATTATCTTAGTCATAATATTTTTCTTGGGCTAGTTGAGCTCACCCTTTCTTTTACCGTTCTCTTTAGGAAATGAGAACGTAAATCGAGACTAATCGGGGAGCGAGTGACGGTCCGGATGATAAGTATTAGTAGTCCTCACTATTCGTTATTAAATAGTGTGACAATAAATGTAATGAGGACTTATTCTGAGAGTGGATATTGTCTAGAAGACAATATTTGTATTAAAACTCACAACTTTCTTGTTGTATATTAAAGATTGTATTTGTATTCTGTACCATGTATTTGGCGACTCAAAATAAGTGATGTATACCTATTTTGGGGGCATAACAGTTGGTATCAAAGCTTAGGGATATGATCCCTGGCTGAGATGTGAGACAAGAACTAGGAGGGGAGAGACGGTGAATTCCTTCGCTAGTATGACCTACCTAAGTTTATTTGATATTTAATTGGTCGATCAGAGTATAGGGATAATATGTGATATGTTAATTAACCCTTATTTTGTGGCAGTATTTGAAAATGGCATCCGAGAATGTTGAGAACATCAATGGAGCACAGGAGACCGTTGAGTCTCCACAGATCAATAATCAGGACAATGTGCATCAGGATGGCGACAATCCTCATGCAAACAACAACACTGGCCAAAGTATGAACGATGAAATGTTCAGAGGCTTTCTCGCAATTATGCAAAGATCGTGAAAGAGAGACTCTTATTCGAAATTCGTGGAAACATCTTGGCAACTCTCGGACGGTCACCGCTAAACAGATCAAGGAACTGGGACCACCCGAGTTTTTTGGAGAGCCGAAACTACTTAAGGCGAAGACATGGATAAAGCAAATCTGCAAGATATTTGATGTCTTGGGATGCTCCAAGGAGCAAAAGGTTCCCTTTGTCACATTCTTGTTCCGTGCAGAGGTAGATTACTGGTGGGAATCTGTAAAACGTACTCAACCTGCCACATTGAAGATGACTTGGGAGAAGTTCCAAGAATTGTTCAACGACAAGTATTTTCTCAAAATTATTCGTCACATGAAAGAGGTAGAGTTCATTAAGCTGGAGCAAAACAACATGACAGTATGAAACCAAGTTTGCAGAGTTGTCCCGGTTTGCGTCCCATTTGGTTGATAATGAGGAGAGAATGACGTGAATGTTTCTAAGAGGTTTGAAACCCGAGATACGTCAATATCTTATCTATCATAAATTGTGTTTGTATTCAGATGTTGTTAATAGGGCTTAGTTATTGGAGCGCGATAATGAAGTCAACCCAACCAAAAGAGAGCAAATGCTAAGAAATGATAATACCAGTGATAATAGTCATCGAAGCGGTGACAATAAGCGTGGAGGGAATCAACATGCCAAAAATGGTAACCATTTCAGTGGTAATCATGGCCAGAATAATAAGAATGGACATTTCAAGAAGAGGAGATTCAACAATGATGGAAAGATGTCAGCACCATCACCCGTGGTTAAGGAAGGAGAACGACCACCTATCATATGCTTCAAATGTGAAGGGGAAGGACAAATCAGTCCAAACTACGCGATACCGTCCAAAGCATGTTATAATTGTGGAAGAGAATGTCACCTAGACCGATTTTGTCGTTCATCGAAGACAAGCTCAGCTAGGATGGAGGCACCAAAGGACGCCCCAGAAAACTCAAAGCCAGTAGTGCAAGGGAGAGCGTTTGTCGTGACCTCCTAGAAAGCAAAGAACGCGAATGAGGTCATCACGGGTAAGCTTATCATAAACTCTAAAGTGAAGTATATACCTTATTTGATACTGGGTTCTACCCATTCTTTTATTTCTCTACTTGCAGCTCAACGTTTAAATTTGACTCGAGAAATTGGACTTTGACTTATCTCATTGAAACTCCGTTGGGAGAAACCTTAATTACATCCACCGCTTATAAGTCTTGTTTGGTTCAAATCTGCACCTCACATTACCGTCGATCTTATTTCATTGAAAATACTTGCATTTGGCGTAATTCTAGGATTGATTGGTTAACCACTCATTATGCAAAAATTGATTATTTTCGTAAGGTGGTTAGCTTTCATATTCCTAACCAACCTATTATGCTTAATTCAACAACCAAACCATTAAAATCAATCACCGCTATCTCAAGCCATAAAGCTATTTGTTTATTAAAAATGGATGTCAAGCTTTCTTAGCTCATGTCACGGATCTAAACAAAATACGCCGATTTTGAATGATATTTCTATTGTTAATGAATTTCCGACGTATTCACGAAGAACTTCCTAGCCTAGCCCCGAGTAACGTGAAATTGAATTTTGTAACGACCTTGAACCCGTCTGACAAAACCCATTTCCAAAGCCCCATATCGAATGGCTCCTATTGACGGCCCCAATATTATTATTTGCAATATTAATGATGTCAGAAGTTCTGCCAGGTGAGGTTTGGTCACCTAATTGCTTGGCATAATAGGAGAAATCCTTATCGGAAAGCCCCATCTTTCCTAAAAACGACACAGTCGATTAATAGTGTGAATAATAATAATGATGAAGTTTTGTTTTATTAGTATTATTAATGTAATAAAATAGAAAAGCTTTTTATATAAAATGAATATTTTTATAAAGTTATTCATTTTATTAGGCTAATAGTAAAATCTTTTTATATAAAATGTAATACTTTTATAAAGTTATCCGTTTTATTAGACAATAATTAGAATATATTATATTTTATTATGCATAGTATTTGCATAGTGCTTGCATAGTATTTGCATAGTAAAATCTTTTTAAAAGTTATTCGTTTTATTAGATTATAAATAGAATATATTATATTTTATTGTAAACCAATCTGGACCGTCCGTTTAAAGTAAATTGATTTGGACCGTTCATGGATTGGTTACTATTCAGTTCATTATTCTATAAATAGAAACTCATTCCTTCATTATTTCTTACGATTTCACTGAAACTCTAGAGAGAGAAACTGTAGAGAGAATTATTCTTCTATCTTAAGCGTATTTCTTTAGCGTTTAAGAAAGCTTTGAGCGTAGTGCAAGTTTATTCAAGTATATCCCCGCCCTACCGGTCTGGAGTACTCTTATTTATAAAGTAAGGGTATTATTTTTTCATATTCATGAAGAGAACTTACATTATTCCATTCTTTATTATTTCATTGGAATAACCCGTATCTGCTGGCCTACCTTATACTTGGTGATTTCTATTGTTATTCCATTCGTTATTATTCTATGGAACATCCTCGTCTACATCGCTTTTACGTGGGACACGGTTCCATCTTTATTATTCTGTTGGAATATCTCTGTCACATGCGTTTCTTTACGGGACACAGTTAAAATCTTTATTATTCTATTGGAATATCTCGTCTGCATACATGCGCAAGTACCGCATGCATGGTGATTTATGTTGTTATTCCATTCTTTATTATTCATTGGAATATCGCAGCCGGTGCATGACACACTTTGAATTCGATTCCGTTATTTATTATTCTACATTGGAATAACTCGCATCATGCAAAGTATCGCATGCATAGTGATTTCTTTTGTTATTCGATTCTTTATTATACTCAGTTGGTTAAAGTTTTGACTTCTATACTCCATGAAATTGGTGGAATATCCTTGATATTTGAACTTCATCCAATATCTTTTCGTGGAAATATTCTTCTGAGCATTCTTAAATTTTACTCTACAAAGAAGTATCATGTTGACAAATTTGGACGTTATTAGTTCCTGAATAAATTAATTCTTAAACTTTTTTTATTGAATTCTTATATCATTGTCATCATCCTCATATTTATATTTTGTTGAAAGTCATACGCGGGCAGTGTAGTGCGTAGATGGACTTGGTATGATTATGACCAGGGATTATTGGTGTAATCATAACCAGTAATGTTACAAATGATGTGGTAAAAGTCCTCATTGGCCTGTAGTGCATTGATGAGCAAATTGTTGGCATGATCATGACCATTGATGAATACACGAATATCCTTGGCCCGTAGTGCATGGATAATTTGTGGTTGTGATACTTATGAATATCCTTGGTCGTAGATGCGAGGATGAGGTGGATTATTTATTAAGTCGAGTCCCAAATGATAAAAGTGATGAAAAACCTTTTAAATCATTAAAGATAGTAGATTTTATTCTCTACTTGACTCTTTTAATGGATTTCATGTTCCGCCTACTGATTAAACTTGATGTCTATTGTATTTTATCGCTTGATTGTTGAAGACTAATGATAATTTATTCGCATTATCTTAGTCATAATATTTCTTCTTGGGCTAGTTGAGCTCACCCTTTCTTTCACTTTTCTCTTGTGAAATGAGAACGTAGTCGGGACTAGTCGGGGAGCGGAGTGACGGTCCAGGATGATAGTATTAGTAATCCTCACTATTACATTAAATAGTGTGACAATAAATGTAATGAGGACTTATTCGAGAGTGAATATTGTCTAAGACAATATTTGTATTAAAACTCACAGACTTTCTTGTTGTATATTAAAGATTGTATTTGTATTACGTACCATGTATTTGGCGACTCGAGAATAGGTGATGTATACCTATTTTGGGAGCGTCGCAAAGTTAATTAACCCAAAGCGCTTTTTCAATTCAATTGGAAGAGAAGGTCACCTAGCTCAATTTTGTCGTGTAGTGAAATCAAGTCTAGCTGGGATAGTGACGCCAAAGGATGTCCCAGACAAGTCAAAGCCGGTAGTTTAAGTGAGAGCGTTTGTCGAGGAACCCGAACGACGTTATTACGGGTAAGTTAATCAAAAATCTTGCATAGTCTATACCTTATTCGATACCGATTCTACCCACTCTTTTATTTCTCCTATTTGCGTTCAACGTTTAAATTTAACTCCGGATAAATTAAACTTTGACTTATCTGTTGAAACTCCGTTAGGAGAAATCTTTATTTCATGTGTTATCCAAGTCTTGGATGAGAATCACAGTTTTTAAATGATATTTCTAGCGTTAATAAATTTCCTGATGTATTCCCTGAAGACTTCTTAACCTACCCCAGAGCGTGAAAATAAATTTTGTATTGACCCCTGTACAAAACCCATTTCTAAAACCCACAAATATTTCTTCACCCAAAACCAACGTAACATGCGCTGAAGGCGTTGGCTCGAGCTGTTAAAGATTACGATTATACCATTCAATACCATCGTGGGATAAGCGAACGTGTTAGCCGATGTGTTGAGTAGAGGATCGTATGTGTATACGAGTGAAAATATATAAACCTACGTGAAAATAACGAATATACGATTAGAACCGACTTTAAACGATGATGTTAAAGCTACAGACCCGGAGCTGATGAATACGAAGAAGAAGGTTCAAGAAGGCGTTATTATAGAAGCAAGTGAAATCCTCAATCGAGTAGGAACTGTGACCTATAGACTCGCCTTAATGCCAAGTATGTCACGTGTTTTTCACGTATCGATGTTAAGTAAATATGTGGACGACCCGAACCACATTATTGATTTAGAACCGGATGAGATAGCGGAAGATTTAACGTATGAAGAGCTACCTGTTAAAATCTTGGATAAGAAGGAATAAATTATACGCTCAAATGTTATACCTCAAGAGTTAGAATCTGAAGAAGTGTCCTCATCTGTTCGGCATACCAGGTACGCACGTAAATTTCGAGAGCGAAATTTTATAAGGAGGGGAGATTGTGAGACCCCAAATTTTATGAATAAATATTTAATTTTCTCGATTTTTTTTTATGTTATGGTGTGGATTTGAAATAATGTTATAGTTGTGGGTAATATTTATAAATTTTAAAAAATTAAGCAAGTGGTTATAAAATATTCGATTGGTCAGGGAATATTCTTTTTGTCGGGGAATATCCGTACGACGGCAGAATCATTGGTGGAACCCACAATAGAATTATTGTCGGAATGAGAAAATGACAGAAATAACTTTTTATGAAAATAACGGTGGAAGTTTTACCGTTAACTGTTGAATTACCCGATAGTAAAAATAAAGAAATACGCGTGGTTGCATAGTAGCACACGGTATTGATTATTGGTGCTTACGTGAGAAATCACTCAGTTTTACTCAATAATTGTTACATTAATTACTGTTCAATATTTTATTTTATTGATTCAATAATTGATGCGTTGATATTTTATATTATTGTTGTTTCAATAATTATCACTGCACAGTATTTTCCATTATCAAATCAATAATTCATATTATTTGAATAATATTATTAGATAGCATTATTGGCAATGTCTAGAAAGTTATGACAAGGAGAGGTTTGGTCACCTAATTGCGCGCCAGTAAGGAGAAATCCTTATCGAAAAGCCCCCTCTTTCCTGGTAACGGCCTGGTTGTCATTATTATGATTCTATAATATTATTTGTGAATAATTAATTATTGATTTATATGATAAGGAAATATTTATTTTATGTGGACATAAATGATAGATAGGAAAATATTTATTTTATGTGGTTATAATTGAAGGAATTAATGTTGAGGTATTTTATCAGTATTTTGTCGGATTGGAGGTATTAAAAACTCAAATCGGTGTTCTTAAAGCTCTATTGCGTGAGTTATTATTTTAATCTGACCGTTGGATCGTTGTGATTTTTGGATATGTTATACATATATAAGTTTAGTATACGTCCACAAATTTTGAACCGCTAAAAATTAACGCATGATTTGTTATGAATTTTAAAAGGTGTTAAAAATCATCCGTTTATAGATTTTAGATATTTTCTGTCTGAAATTTGGAAAAACTTAAAGCTACAAAGTTGTAGAGAATTCGATTTTGTGTGGAATGGGTATAAAATTCGTATTTTTCTGATAAAAGGGCTATTTATTATGAATTACTGAAGTTTCAAAAAATAAAATAATTTTTATTAAAATTGGGTGGGATCCGCTTTTGGTTGTTGTTGAAAACATGTGCTGGAATTTTTTGGTTCAATTGTGGAGGCTGGTCATGGAAGGAGGCATAGGAGAAAAAATAAAATATATTATTATTTTATTAATTTAGCCTGCTTTGGCGTTCTAGCAATTTCCTATAAATAGGTGCTTGGGTTAAAATTGAAAATCACACCAGAAAGAAGTTTTCTTTCTCTCTATATTATCGAGCGTATTTTTGTGAGTATTTAGATACTTTGAGAGTTGCTATTTAGTCCAAGTTTCCTTCGGCTTTACATCTGATATTCCAATCAGAACTAATGTTATTTTGAGGTAAGGGATGTTATTTTCTTCGTAAATGATATTATTTTCTTCAATATCATTATGCCGAAATATTGATATGAATTTTATTGTGAAATTTCTACCTTTTTGTGTCGGGATTACTATTCACGTATATGCCACTATTCACGAATACGACACTATTCACAAATACGACATTATTCATCAAAAAATAAAATTTTCTCTTTTTCGTCCCAGATGTCTATTATGGTTACTATCATTGATTATATCCATATTTTAATCTTCATTCTATACTCACTTGGTTAAAGTTTTGGCTTCTATATTCCATGAAATTAGTAGGATATTGGATATTTGCGTTTCATCCAGTATCTTTTCATGAAAATATTATTCTGAGCATTCTTGATAAAGTTTAACTTATTCATGCTGGAGTACTATTTATGGGTTACTATTCATGAAGTCTTATTCACGGGATACTATTCACTCGAAAGTATTTATTCACGAGGGTACTTATTCATGATAAAAATTAATTCGTTTTCATCCAAATCATTTTGGTAAAATATTATTCTTGAATTTTACTCCACAAAGCGAGATCATGTTGACAATTTGAGCGTTATTGAATACGGATAAATTAAATTATAAATCTTTAAAATTTATCCTTGAACTTGTTTTATTGAATTATTATGTCATTGTCATCATCCTCATGCTTATATTGTTATGAAAGTAAATCTCTTTGGCCGTAGTGCATAAATGGACTTGGTATGATTATGACGAGGATTATTCGGTATAATCATGGTAGTAATGTTATAAATGATGTGATAAAAGTCCTCATTGGCCCGTAGTGCATTGATGGACAGTTTTTTTGTATGATTATGGTCATGGGTTCTCTTCGACCAAGGGTGCAAAGATGAATTGTTTTATAGCATGATTATAATCGTTGATGAAAACACGATTATCTTCTGCCCGTAGTGCAAGGATAATTCGATGTCGTGATACTAAAAATATCCTTGCTTAGTAGTGCGAGGATGATTCGATGATGTGGATTATTTATTAAACCGAGTCTCAGCGATAAAATTGATGATAAATCTTTTAAATCATAGAAGATAGTAGATTTTACGCTCTACTTGACCCTTCTAATGGATTGCTTATTCCGCTACAGTTGTTGAGCTAAAACTTGTTTTCTATTATATTCTATCGGTTGTTATCTTTGTTGAAGGCTAAGGATAATTTATCTCGCATTATCTTAGTCATAATATTTCTTACTAGGCTAGTTGAGCTCACCCTTTTGCTTTCATTGTTCTCTTCAGGAAATGAGAACGTAGCTGAGACTAGTCGAGGAATGGAGTGACGGTCCAGATGATAGCATTAGTAGTCCTGACTATTATATGAAATAATGTGATAATAAATGTATTGAGAACTCCTTTTGAGTTGAATACTATCTAGAAAATAATATTCGTTTTAAAACTCTCAGTTTATGTTTTTGTCAGTATGTCTTTGACGGTTGTATTATTAAGTTGTATTTGAATTTTGTACCATGTATTTGACGACTCAAGATGGGTGATGTATACCTATTTTGGGGGCGTCACACATGTGACCCATGAAATTCACAATATCCTTATGGGTGCAAACATGGAACATATTAGTATTTTTTTTTAAAGACTTTCATAACTTTTCACTATAGAAGCTAAATTAATGTGATACTGATACTTGTTCCAAAGTTTAGACCACACAACAAGGTGTGTATTACATAAAAATTTGATCTCTAAAATCATTTTTATGACATAAAATAAAGAGCTTGAAAATCTATATTTAGCATAGTGTTTGCTTAAAACCAATTTGGTAGAAAAATCTCTAAAACTCATTTGGAACTCATTCTTGATGTACCAAATAACTGAGTTATCTTATAATACATATATACCTGCATCTTACTTTCAAATATCAATAAATTCTCAGTTTTAAATACTCTAGCCTCTATGTAACATTTTCTCAAGCATCTTGCATGTATATCCTAAAACTCAGAAATTCTTAAGTTTTTGGGCATAAACTAGCCAAAAAAATTACATAACTAATATCCTTATCACTTCAGACTTTATCCAATTATTTCATCACACAATTTCCCAGAACCAAACATAATAAGAACTACTATTATCAACTTGAATTCATGAATCAAACAGGTAAAGGTTAATTACCTTTTTGTTGCTTAGCAATATAATTGAGCACTTGCTTCAAGTTAGTTTAGGCTAACTTGAATCATTTCCTTGCCAATACCCTGCTTTGATTCTTCTTCAACTTCATATTATAGTCTCAATTCAAGGTGGGTTCGGTGACAAGAGCAAGAATTGATGAATTCTTATGTTTTTTTAAGCTTTAAGTAGGAAAACTTATGCAAGAAATGGGTTCAAGTTCAACTTGTGGAACGGAAGAGGGAAGAGAAGAGCAGAGGATTAAGTAATGCTCATAAGCTCCACTTTTCTTATTTATCAAATTCTATCTAATGGAGGCTTAATGGTCTGATAGGTTGCCACCTCCTCCTTAAATTTTTTAATGAGTCAGCTAATGCAATGAATTACTTCCCAGCATTTCACCATCCTTTTTCCACACTTATTAACATAATATATATCATAATATCTTATACATATTATACTTCCACTTCATGTATTTAAAAAAATAATTATACAAATTTAATTATGTATAAAAATCTTCTCAATAGTTATGGAAGTAATCCATAATTAACTTAACATTTTTAGTGTCATGAATTAACTATTTCAATAATCAACATTCACTCCATTACCTAATTTAAATAACTTATTTAAATTATACAATCTATATTGTATAATTACATTTAATTTTCTCATTCTCTCTATAAATTATTTTCAAACAATTTATTTATATATTAAATATATAGTTTAATATATTCAATCATTTATTCAAATATGAATTTAATTTACTTAATTTGATACCAATATAAATATTTTATATATTGGATCTCATTTTTTAAATAAAATATTTCTACACTTTGCTTATATAAAAGTTACTTTTAATTTCTTATAAGTTTTGGTCACCCAACTTAAGTTTTCTAATCTTCCCTTCGTATTTAAAAGTTTTGCAAATCATCATAAAGATATTCTTAAAGTATATTCTAGCATTCTTTATTCCTTAAAGATATTCCTTAAGATATTTTTTAAGTTTCAAATATTGGGTTTTTAACCCCAAGATTTTAAATAGCTTCGCATGATTCTCCTCTCTTATCTTTTTTGCTTTTGTTAAGTTATTTAATTCTTTCAATCTTAGTAACTTAATTTAATCAAATAAGTTACTACATAAATCTCTTAATTTATTTTACCCTATTGGAATCATATAATTTAGATAACTCATCTTTGATATATAACATACTAAATTACATATTTAATTATTTTATAATTATAAAATAAATATGTTATTACATAATTTCTTATGTAAATACAATTATTTACATACCCAAGATATTATAATATAATATCCTTACTTCATTATCATAAATTCAATTAAAAATTTTTTACTTTCTTAAGATATTACGATAAATATAATATCTTTTCTTTATTAAATTAATTTTATATAAGAATTTATTTTAATACTATTGGGTAAAGTATATATAAATATTATATGCTTAATCCGCCTCTTTTTGCTTCATTACGCAAAATTGTTCCCAACAATTTTATTTCCCTGCATAATAAATATATATTTATATTTATTACCTTGCAAATATTC
Source organism: Panax quinquefolius (assembly GCA_020205615.1). Classification (NCBI taxonomy): domain Eukaryota; kingdom Viridiplantae; phylum Streptophyta; class Magnoliopsida; order Apiales; family Araliaceae; genus Panax; species Panax quinquefolius. The sequence goes on along the minus strand of CM035168.1, from coordinate 101,756,400 downwards.
TTTATAATGCACATGTACTCACATCACATATAGAAAATAAATAATAAATTTATTTTCTCACCTTAGAAATTATTTATATCAATTTATTTACATATAGTAAGTATAACTTAATATATTTACCTTATAAATGGAAATTTATTCAAGTAAATAAGATATTATAATTAAAATAATATCGTTTCTTTATTAAAATAATTCACCTCTAGAATTTATTTTAATATCATTTATTTAAAGTATACAATAATTCTTGTATACTAATTACTTTCTTTTCCTTCTATAAATTGTTTTCAACAATTTAACTATACTAAATATAATAATATACTTACTACATTAAAACATACATACATTACATTCAATAATGTAATACATGATTTTTTTCAATAAAAGGGTGGTTATACATTAAGTATATATTTAATGCCATCAATTCACCACATTAAAATAATTTAATATTATAGATTATTTTAATTCTACCCATCTCATTTCCTTTAATAAATTGCCCCTACAATTTATTTACATATAATAAATATATAATACCAATATATTTATTAAGCATAAGCATCACATATTGCATAGTTCATACCCACTTATGCAATATAATATCATACAACATATTATCTAATGAGCAAAAATTTGGGTTATCATAGTGACTACCCAAAAATTTGGTCTCGATAGCTATTACTCCATTCAAAATCTGGGTGATACCCCCAACCTTGATGATAATTGAGATAAACAGTGTTGTTGAGGAAATCACCCCCATACTGTACTTGTCCAACCCTGATGTTGCACTAATAACTCGGATGCTCACCAGCAAAATATTCACATGTAACTGCTATCTCTCGAGTACATTGGCTGCAAGAACATCCAACCTCTCCGAAAGTGTTGTAATTTGTGCTGACAAAGCAAAAAATACATTGAGTCCATCAATTCTTGTGTCCCTTGGTTGAGTCATATTTGCATAAGGCCATTGATAAGCAAAGTCGTCACCCATAGTACCTGAAAAGAGAGAAATATAAAAAGATAATTAAAACAAAATAAAAAAATTTAAATTAAGACTAATTTGATTGAAATTAATGTTGGCAAAAATTTATTAAGCTAATTCCCTGGCAACGGCGCAAAATACTTGTTGGTCGTTTTACCGATCAATATATGTGTGCAAGTATGCACGGTCAACAAGTAATAAAGATTAATTAAAGTATCGTTCCCACGAAGAATTAACTAATAAAGTTCACTAAGCATTAACCCGTAACCGTTTCAGTCTTATTTAAACGAATGATTTTCTATTTATAAATATTAATTGCTAAATTAAATAAACCTAATTATCCCTAGAATAAGACTAGATATTGAAGACCTGATATCACAATTTCATCTATTGACTCATTTAAATCAACACACTCCCTGTTAAGCCAAACAAATTTTACCGGATTGTTAGTCAAGAACACGAAAGTAAAGTATAGCCATCTCTCAATGTACCATACACATAGCACATATAATCCACAATTGATAGAATACACATGAACACCCACATTACCTAAACCACTATATGTCTATGTGATTTACAAATAATTAGGGTTTAAGCCCAAGTTCTTAATTGACTACGAATGGTTCTTCGGTATATGTCTATCCTAAGCACAAATCATACATCCCAACACAATGTAGAACATACAATCACAGGCTAATAAGATCAGATCTAAACCCATACTTCGTCTCTCAAGTCTATATGGATTATCACAGTAATTGATGGCCAATCAACTAAGCAATTAGCATGAATCTAAATAGACAATCCCATAGCAATCAATAAGGCTAACAATGAAATATATCAAAATAAACTAATCCATAGAATCCATTGCAATCTCAGAATAGAGTTTAAATCATAGTTGAATCAAATCCACCATCCACATATTGAATAAACATTATAAAATTACAAATAGGAATCAAAGAGAGGTTAAGAATAGAAAATTGAAATGCAAATCTGTTCTCTTGCTCCAAGATGGAATCTCTGATGTTTTCCAATTGCTTTCAGTCTTTAGATTTAATCAAATCTAGAAATAACTACTCTAATATACTCTATTCTATTTATTCAAATTAAAGAAAGAAAATAACAGTAGTTCAGTGATCCCCCCAAGGGGTGGTGTCGTCTACATACTGATAATACGTCTCTTTTTAAGCCCTAATTGAACCCCCCTCCAAGTTACGCTCCAATTTCACTGTTTAGTGAAAAAGTCAACTTTAGTCAACTTCCAAAGTGGCGCGGCCGCGCTGAGAATGGCCTGGATTTAGGCACGCCCGCACTCAAGTAGAAGATGACATTTTTTTGGTCCAATTACTTGCGCGGCTGCACCAAAAATACACTACAAATTCGCGCGCCCGCGCCGTTGGTTTTCTGTTGTAGTGTCCTCTGGTAAAACGACCATAACCTTTGATCTAGCAGGAGTTACGAGGCCTGCCACCTATCAAATCAATGCTCTCGACGAGCTCTACAACTTTTTTTCTTTGTGAATTGAGAAATAATGGACGGATGAAGGTCAAAATTGGGTTGCAAGTGACTATTATGCAAATGACCACCCAAAATAGTGAAGTTCAACGTCCGTTGGTACAAAGGTCATAACTCTTGCATCCGAACTCTGATTGTAATGATTCAAGATATTCCGAAAAGTTAAGAAGAAGCTCTACAACATAATTCAAGTTTCAAGTCAAGAACATGAAAGCCCAAATGATGTTCGGATTGTTTTTCCTTGTGTTTTCATACCAATAGTCGCTCACACAGCTCCCAAGTATATAATCTACAAAATGAATACAAAATGCATGAAAAGTAACTACGAAACATTATTTTAAGCAACTAATTCAAGTAACAGATACCTGATAAGTAGGTATAAAACTTACTTATCACTCACTGATTTCTTTTGAGTATAATTATTATAGACTTACAATATTGACAACCAGATCGTTCCTAGGTAAGAGGGGGCCTTTCGTAGAAACAACGCACAATTAAATATCCACTTTTCTTGATAGAACTTTCTAGACATTGTCAATAATGTTTACTGGCCTAATAATATCATATCAAATAATATGAATTACTATGTCGTGTCAATTATTGATATAATAATATGAAATATTATTCATTCGCTACTGTGATAATTATTGAGTCAATAAAATGAAGTGTGATATTATTGACTCAATAATATTATTGTGCAATTATTTTCGTGTCAATTATTGATATAATAATATTATTGTGCAATACCGTGTGATATTATGGAATGTTGTGTGCCACTATAGAATACCGCGTGCTACTATACTTTTATCACCGAGTATTTAAACAGCTGAAAATGATAGTACTGTTGACAATTTTTTTTTATAAAAATGGTTATTTATGTCGTTTTCTACATTCAAAAATATTTTGTTGTGGGACCCACCAATGATTGGTTATTTCGGCGTCGCCATACTTTTACCTAATATTCCCGACAAAAAGAATATTCTCTGACAAAACGAATATTCCTTTACTTACACTTATCACCCTTAAATTTAAATTTTTATCAATTTAACCATTTACTGAATAGAATAATAATTACAAAGAAAATTGAATAATTTTATTTCATAAAAGTTGGGGTTTTACAACCTCCCCTCTTTATGAAATTTCATCCTCGAAATTAACGTACCTGTCATTTCGATCGACTTTCACTTCGAAGAGGTAAGGATATTTAGCTTTCATTTCAGATTCTAGTTCCCAAGTTATTTCCTCTGTATCTTGGTTTCTCCACAAAACTTTGACTTGAGGTATAACCTTTGAGCGTAGAATATGTTCCTTTTTATCTAAGGTATTGACAAGTACTTCTTCAAACGTTAAATCATCTGCTATTAAATTTGGCTCCAACTCAATGACGTAATTTGGATCTTTCACATACTTACATAACATGGATATGTAAAAAATGTTATGAATGCAAAACATGTTTGGCGGCAGGGCAAATCTATAGGCCACGACTCCTACTAGGTCGAAAATTTCAAATAGGCCAATAAATCGAGGTTTGAACTTTCCTCTCTTTTTGAATCTTGTAAATCCTTTCCATGGAGAAACACATAAAATTACATGGTCCCCGACATTGAATCTGTCATCCATTCGATGAAGATCAACATAACTCTTTTGTTGTTTATGTGTTGCTTGTATTCGTTGTCGAATCATTTGGATATTTTCTGTTGTCAAGCGCACCTACTAGGGTCTTAATATTTTTGCTTCTCCTACCTCACTCCAGCATACTGGAGATCGACACTTTCGTCCATACAAAGCCTCGAACGGGTCCATGCCTATACTTGTTTGATAACTTTTATTGTAGGAGAATTCAACCAATAGTAAGTACTTGTCCCAACTTCCTTTGAAGTCTAGTACGCAAAGTCTCAATAGTTCTCGAAGATCTATTGAGAAATGTATTTCAGTACATTAATTAATTGGTTGAAGAGAAATTATTCAAATTTCCACAACTAATCTCCTTAGCTCTAATTTCAGTCCATACCAACAAATTACACCATCAATTCAAATACATACCATTAGTTTATAACTAGTTAATTTACTAACTTTCCAAGTTTTCAATTTCCTTTGATTCCATATATTTAATATACAAAAACTCGATTCCTATTGCTAATTCATATAAACATAATCAATTACATAATTATTTATAGTCACCAAAGACAAACACAATTAACTTGTCAATTACATGATATATATATATATATATATATATATATATATATATATATATATATACGGTCCGGATCTTAAGCTCACTTTTTATCTAGCTCACCTTGCTCACCCCCTTTAGCGACGGACCGGGTGACGATTCAGTCCGTCGCTATATATAGAACCGTCGTCTTAGCTTTTAGCGACGGACAACATATAGCGATGGACAACACATAGACGACGGTTCTATATATAGCGACGGACTGAATCGTCACCCGGTCCGTCTCTAAAAGGGGGTGAGTAAGGTGAATCTCTTTTTTTAATGGATTGTTTTAATACTTGATTTGAATTTTCCTTATCTCCTTCTTGAGTTATTCCTTAATTTCGACTATGCAGTGATCTTGGTTACCAATTTTAGAGTAACAGTGGGTTGGCTATATTGGTGAACAAGACTGAGAATGGAGAAAACAGAAAACATATGTTTGATGAGGTTGTTATATATACAAGTCCCATTCTTGCTGCCCAAGAATTTTCCTTGTGTTTCAAAAAACTTGCTCCTCGAATTTCAATTAGTCTGATAATTTGACCAGCTCCTGCTAATCTATTACATGACTCGGTGCTCCTTTGCTTTACACGTGTATATTTATATTATATATTCCTTATATAATATAATAACCTTACATGTTTTAAAATTATACATTATAATTCAATTAATGCATTTACCTTCTCTATATTAATATAATTTAATATTAAAAATTATTTAATGTATACAATTATTTTAGTATACTTAAATTTATTCACTTCTTCTTCTTTTTATAAATTAATTTTCATAATTTATAATTATACAATATATATATATATATATATATATATATATATATTACATCACACTTTCATATATTTTACATCCACCCTCATAGTACATTACACTAAAAATAATGTATTATTATTACATAACTCTTCTAAATTCTAAATAAATGGAAGTTGTGCAATACATAAAATATTATATGTAATACATTTACTATATTAGAATAACTTATAAAATATTGTAACCATTTGATAATTTCTTGCACAAACATAGCATGCCTAACTTTAGTTTATGAATAATGCTAAAGATACAAACTATTCTACAAATATTGTACAAATTGTTGATGTGGCATACTCCATCTCAGCATATTGTATGGGGCCGAAGATTACATTGAAACAATTTGTTGATCAATATGCTGAGGTGGAGTATGCCACATCAGGAGTTTGTAAAATATTTGTAAAATAGTTTGTGTCTGTAGCATTACTCTTAGTTTATTTGCATTGAAACACTTCTTAAACCGATTTACTAGAAGTCTATAACACATGTTGTTGGACTTAATAGGATAAAGGTTTGACTCACAAATACAAATTTCAAACTGAGTCAAATGCTGATGCCGGACAAGATAGTGATTATCCTGTGGGCTGGGTAATAATAGATTACACAGGTAAAAGAACAAAAGATTCACCAAAAACACAGAGAAATTCTCTAATGGTTAAGTGTATTATCCAAAATTCAAATGTCCCCACTAAACCCACAAGCCGGGTTTATATATTAATGGCAAACTTTATCCCCAATTCACTCTAGAATATTCTTAGGGATATGGAAATAAAATCTTTCTAGGGAGGTGAAAAAGATTATAACAACTTCCTAAATTTACGGAAACAAATAACAAACTTACAACTAATAAAAGTTACTTATTTAAATAAAAAAATTTAAAAAGATTTAAACTAGAAATGTGTCGGCTCCGAAGTAAAGACGCTCTTCTTTTCCCGAAGTCGAAGGTGGAGCTGAATGAACCCGAAGCTTCATTTTCGAAGTCGAAGGTGGAAATGTCCCTAAAGCTGAATGGGTTAACGCCGAAGGTGGCCACGTCTTTTCTGACGATCTTTTCGTTCATGATATTTTAAAGCAATTAACATATTATACAATAGCTTGGTTTCTTCGGTCTCGGACCATTCTGCATCAGTCACCCCAGGTTGAGAAGAACTCGTCCTCGAGTTCTCAGTTTTTTTAGCAAATTGATCGACATAGGGGCTCAGATGCTTAACGTTGAAGACGGTTGAAGTCCTTAGATGGTTCAGAATGTGCAATCGATTGGCATTATCGTTGATTCGCTGTAGAATTTCACAAGGGCCAATTTTTCGATCTTTAAGTTTATTATATTCTCCAATAGGAAAACGATCTCGGGTAAGTACAGCCCAAACAACATCTCCAACTTGAAAAAAAAACTTACGTCGATGACTATCAACCCGAAGCTTGTACTTAGTATTGTTGTCCAAGATAGACTTGTGCACTTGATCATGAATCTCCCGAAGATGATCTGCCATTTCTTCTGCTTTAGGATGTATTCGACCAATCCGAGGAACGAAAACAAAGTCCAAGACTCCATAAGGGTTATGTCCATAAACTATTTCAAATAGACTCATATTAGTGGTTCTATTCTTCGAACGATTATAAGCGAATTCTACTTGAGGAAGTGCTAAATCCCATTGTTTCAGCTTATTTCTAGCCTAACACCTCAGAATATTGCCCAAGCTTCGATTTACCACTTGATTCGACCATCGATTGCGAGGATGGTAAAACCTTCTTTGAAGTTCAATTGTGTTCTGAGCTTTTCCCAAAGACTCTTCTAGAAATTACTCATGAATTTAGTATCTCAGTCAGAAGTGATAGACTGTGGTACGCCATGTAAGCGTACAATCTCCCGAAAGTAGAGATCATGGGAGATCCAAGCAACATCCATGGTCTTCCGACAAGCTATGAAATGAGCCATTTTAGAGAATTGGTCTACGACAACCATAATAGAATCTGAAGCTCTTTGGGTTCGGGGTAGGCCTAGGATAAAATCCATGCTAACATCACACCAAGGCCTTTCAGGAACAGGTAGGGGAGTGTATAATCCTGCATTGTAAGAACCCCTTTTGACTTTTGACAGGTAGAACACCCTCTTACGTATTGCTTGATAACGCTCGAGATTTTTGGCTAGTAATAGTCAGTTGTGATCAAGGCCAATGTTTTATTTTGCCTGAAGTGTCCTTCTTTGTGAAGTTCACTCATTATCTGTTGCCGAAACGAACAATCAGGAATGCACAGCTGGAGTCCTCGAAACAAATATCCCTTATGTAAGATAAAATTAGATCGTCGACCTTCCCGTATGTCTTGAATTATTTTCCCGAAGGATGGGTCTCCTTCATACATCCTAATGAAGACTTCAAACCCTACAATCTTATTTTGCATAGTACTAAGGAGTAATGCTCTTCGGCTTAGTGCATCAGCAACTCGATTTAGACTCCTTGCTTGATGTCGAAGAGTGAAAGTGAACTCTTGCAAGTTTGCTACCCATTTAGCATGTCTTCAGCTGAGCTTATGCTGACCATTAATATATTTTAAAGATTTATGATCAGTAAAGAGAATGAATTCCTTCTATATTAAGTAATGAAGCAAATGCTTCAGTGTCTGAACTAGGGCATATAATTCTAGATCATAAGAAGAATAATTCTTTCTTGACTCTGATAATTTTTCACTGAAAAAGGCCACTGGCCGACCTTCTTGACTAAGAACACTACCAATACTCAGTCTTGATGCATCACAGTTTACTTCGAAGACCTTCTCGAAGTCAGGAAGTACTAGTACGGGTGCTTCGGCCATCTTCTTTTGATTAGCGAAAGCTATCTTGACTTCACAGGGCCATTGAAATGATTTCCCTTTAAGGCATTCAGTGATAGGTGTAACCAACGTGCTGAAGTCTCGGATGAACCGTCTATAAAAAGATGTTAATCCATGAAAGCTTTTGACGTCATGTGTAGTTTTTGGTGTTGGCCATGCTGAGATTGCTTCGATCTTGGTTGGGTCGGCGAGAACACCTTCAGTAGAAACAACAAAACCGATGAAGGTTACCAATGTTGTGAAATAAGAACTCTTTTTCTGATTTATGAATAACTGTTCTTTCCTCAACGTTTCAAATATAGTTCTGAGGTGCTCATGATGTAATTTCGATGTCTTGCGTCAGATGAGAATATTGTCAAAGTAAACTACCATAAATTTACGCATGTAAGGTCGTAGTACCTTATGCATAAATCACATGAAGGTGTTAGGCGCATTGGAAAGTCCAAAGGGCGTAACCATCCACTCATATAAGCCTTGCAGTTTTTTAAAGGATGTCTTCTATTCATCACCAGGCCTTACCCGAACTTGGTGGTATCCATTTTTTAGGTCAATTTTCGAAAAGAATTTTTCCTCGGACAGTTGATCTAACATATCATCTAGATGAGGTATCAGGAAATGATATTTTACTTTGATTTTATTAATGTCTCTACTATCGATGCACATTCTCCATGAGCTTTCCTTTTTTGGAAATAATAGAGCCGGTATCGCACAAGGGCTCATATTTTCCCGAATGTACCCCTTCTCCATTAGGTCCATCACCTTCTTTTGTAGTTCTTCGGACTCCTTGGGGCTGAGTCTATAGGCTGGTCTGTTCGGTAGACTTAATCCTGGGATAAGATCTATCTCATGTTGAATATCCCTTAATGATGGTAATCCCGATGGAAGCTCTTCGGGCATTAAGTCAGCAAACTCTGTTAGAAGCTTCTGCACATCAGCCGTCATTTCTACGATGTCCTTTGCCGAATTATCTTCACAAGGTAGTAATGCATAAAGAAGTCCTTCACATTTGACCTTGGTTAGCAACCTTGTCATGGACAGTAGGTTCAGATTCCCGACTGCTAGAGCCAAACTGTCTTCCTCTCGCCGAGGGGCTAGCACAACCTTCTTTCATTTGATGCTGAGAAAGTAAGTATTCTTTCGACCATTATGTATGACGCTTCGGTCATATTACCATGGTCTGCCCAATAGTATATGGCAAGCATCCATTTTCACTACGTCGCACCAGGCGTTATCAAAGTATTTCTTTCCGATAGAAAAGGATACCAGACACCTTCTGTCAACGTTTACTTCACTGCCTTTGTTTAACCAAGATAACTTATATGGATTTGGATGCTAATCTGTTTTTAAGTTTAACTTTCGAACAGCCTCTTCGGAAACCACATTCTTACAGCTGCCACTATCAATAATTACTTTGTAGACCTTCTCTGCCACGGTACAAGTAGTGTGGAAGATGTTGGTCCTTAGCTAATCCTCTTTGGATTCGTCCTTTGGAGTTAGCAGACTTTTGTGAACAACTAGGGTCTCCTGCCCGTCTCCATACAATATGCCTTTGTCTTCGTACTCGTCATATATAGGTTCTCCGAACTCTTCTGTTTCCTCGATCATGCCTTCTTCAATTAAAAGGTTTTTACCCTTCTGGTTAGCAGGCTTCCGACACTATGTGGCTTTGTGACCTAGTTCTCCACACCTGAAGCATTTGATGCTGGGGTTAAAATTACCTGGAGTTTGAGGTGTAGTTTGAGACTGTAGGGATGGGTTCAGTTTATTGAGGGGATTGCTCCTCGGCAACAGTTTGTTGTTCTGTTGTTGATCTACTTCCCGAGCTCGCTGATACGCTTCAGAAATAGTCCAAAATGAATGGAGACCGAGGGAGTTCTACAACTACTATTTTAATCCTCCCAAGTATCGTGCCACCAGTTGATCTTAAGTTTCTGACAGATCAGTCCTTGCTATTAATTGGTAAAATTTCTCAGTATAGTCATCCACGGATCGGGTACCTTGTCTTAACAGATGTAATCTCTCAAATAAAGACTGAAGGTATCCAAAAGGATGAAAGTGACTCTGCAACTTCTTCTTCATCTTCTCCCACTTGGTAATTTTAGATTTTCCTTGTTTCTCTCTTAAGCGCCTCATCTGTTCCCACCAAGCAGATGCTCGGCCCTTTAATTTGATGGAAGCCAATTTCACCTTAACACCATCTGATACTTCCATATAATCGAAGACACGTTCTACCTTGTTCATCCAATTGATGAATCCATCTACGTGTAGGGTACCAGAGAATTCTGGTAGCTCAATTCTGAAACCCAGGTTACGGCGATGGTCCTCATGGCCACGTCGCTCCCATGGTTGCCCCTGCGGTGGTAGGGGTTTTTGAAACTCAACTCAGAATCATAGGATTCTTCATCGTGTTCAGGATGTGGGACCTCCTCTCTCGAAAGTCGCCCACGAAGCCCAGATTTTTGCCTTTGTTAGCGCTTAGGTGAGCTCTCTGCAACTTTGTCTTTGTAAATCTTCAATCATCACGTCCTGGATGCTATGATCATGATGTGGAGCATCCTCAGCCGGAATCTGCCCTCTACGAACATGACCACCAACCATTAAAACCGATGGGCTACTCCCAGAAAGATGTTCTGACCTTTGATACCAAACTGATGTCGGACAAGATAGTGATTATCCTGTGGGCTAGGTAACAATAGATTACACAGGTAAAGGAGCAAAAGATTCACCAAAATCACAGATAAATTTCTCTAATGGTTAAGTGTAATATCCAAAATTCAAGTGTCCCCACTAAACCCACAAGTCGGGTTTATATATGGATGTCAAACTTTCCCTACAAGAAAAACCTTTATTTGTGACCAAAGTTTTCAGGGACCGCCCTATTTGGTCGCTGTTAATGGTAATAGCGACCACCATCTGCGACCGATAATGTTGTTAGTCGCTAGTTTATATCCACGACCGCATGCGGTCGCTAGATTATATTTCCCTACCAAAATTTGGTGTGAAACGTTAGCGCGGATGTGTTGGGGGACCAATCTCTAGCGGTCGCTGATACGTACACGTCATTAAAAATTAGCGACCACAAACGGTCACTGATCCTCTTAAACATAATCACATTCAGGCATTCGCTCGACAAATAGCAGAAGAAAAGAAACAGAGGGCGTACAGAAGAGGGAGAAGAGGGAGAAGGGGAAGAAGAGAAGATGGAGGGAAATTGCAAGCCACCGCCATCGCCACTGCCATCGCCCGTCTCGAAAACTCAGGTATTAACTACAAATTTTTCATCTTCTTCAATAGTGTTCTCTCAAATCAAAACTTTTGCAAAGTATTGTTAGTGTGATTTTTATGAATTTGTTACCTATAATAGCTGAATAGTGTAGTGAATAGTATGATGCTACAATAATTTCATCTTGTTCAATAATGTTTCTTTTTTGTTTTTATTTGCATTGGTTTTGATTTGGTGATGTGAGAATATTGCAGGAACCATAAAGATTCTTGCTACAATAATTATTAAGTTATATATGATTAATGATTTGGTGATGTGATTAATGATTTGGTTTTGATTTGGTGATGTGAGAATAACTGATTTTGTTTTTATTTGCATTTGTTTTGATTTGATTTGGTGATGTAATAATAGTATGATGCTACAATATTGCAGGAACCATAAAGATTCTTGCATATAATTTTGTGATAAATTTAATTCAGTAAGCTAGGAACTTATGGAAGTGTTTTGTTTAAGTTATATTTTGGTTTACTTGTATTGTTATATGTAGATTAATAGTTCAAGTACTTAATGTTAAATAAATTTTGCATGTAATTTTCAGTATTTTGTGTTTCTCTAAATAAGTTATAAATGTATATTAGGAGAAGGTCCATTACATATGTTGATCATACCTGGACTTGAGCTGTTTATTTTATACCATGACTGAAGTTCAAATTACCGAAAGTGGTACACATGTACTCTTTTATCTTGCACTAGTGAGAGCGAAATATTAATAGATAAGTTCTCTATGGATGAGTAGTATTACAAATATTCTATCAAAGATAATGTACTAAAAGTTTTTCCAAATACAATAAAAGTAGGGAATTGATTTTACCACATGGAAAAATGTTATTTTCACAAGACCTCACTCACATAAATATGGGTCCCATTTACTATTCATGTGAGGGGAGACTTATGGAAATATCAATTCCATAAAAGTAACTTCCAAAAACAACCACTTAAAAGATCAAACATATATGCATTATCACAAGTCTCCATCCTCGATGGTAAACAAAAGTAATTTCTAAAAACTATGTACTACTACTTTAACGATGCATAATCACAAGTCTCCATCTTTGTCGTTATCATTGCTTGAATTCATGTTCATCCTCAATATCATCATCCTACAAGTAGTACCTAATACCCAAGTAAAATACAATTATACCACCGACATTGCATTGATAACTAACTAATTTTTCTAAAAATGAAAATTAAAAAAACCATCCATCCATTATTGAGAGTTCAAAAGAACTTTGAAATAAATTATATAGGAACATGAAGTTTTTTTTAGTTTGAAAGGAAGAGATACTTATATTACATGATGAACAAAAGTTTACAAAAGCAACCAACTACAGAACACATACAACAACAACATTACAGAAAAACCAAACACAACTAGCTCATAAACAACAAGACATTCTAACAAGTAACAACCAAAAACCCACAGACAGCTAGCACACTAAACAACAGTTATCTGATGGTTTCGATCCAAATTCAGAACACAATTGAAGCTCAAATCCCTTTAGAAGCCAAGTTTGATGCAACAGTTATTTGATGGTTTCGACAAGTTTACAAATGCTAATATATATAAAAGGGAAAAGAAAGAAGAAGAAGCTAGTATCAACATATAGAATAGAAGGTGCCTTGATTCACATGATTTACTATTAGGGGAGTTGGTGCAAGATTGATAATACTTGCATGACTAAATTAAAAATGGAGGTATAGATGAAGGTACTATACTGTAATTAGTTTTTTCACATGATTATACTATTGAGTCACATGATTTTACTATTGATTCACATGATTTACTATTAGGGGAGGTGGTGCAAGTTTGATAATACTTGCAGGACTAAATTAAAAATAAAGAAAAAGAGGAAGGTATTATACTGTAATATTTCGAGCCCCAAAACGTGCAATTATCGAAACTATATTTTCCTATAAATAGAAGCTCATTCTTCCTTCATTCTCACCAATTCACTAAGACTCACAAGAGCAATTCTAGAGATAGAAGCTATAGAGAGAGAAGCTATATAGAGAGAAAGAAGAAGAGTAGTCTGCTACTTCACTACTCCAGTATCCAGTCTTCTTCTGAGGTAAGGGTTATTATTTTTTTATATTCTGAAGAAATATTATTTTTCGTATTCATATGAATATTATTATCGTTCAATATTCATTATATTCGTTTAATATTTGTAAGGAATATTATTTTCGTTCAACCGTTGTAAGTAAGGAGTTTCTGTCAGGGGCAATTTCGTAATTTTTTTGACTCTCAAAAATTCTGAAAAAATTTGAAATGATAATTTGATGAGTTTTCTAGATTGTATCCAAAAATGGCGATTTTTGGATGTATAGATTAGGAATTATGAATTTTATGAGAAAAGACTATTTTAAAAGTAAACCCTTATAACTCCTTGTGGTTAACTCCAAAATTGGTGAAATTTTTATTGGGAGTACATCTATATAACAATAGTATACCCTGTAAATTTCAGAATTTTTGGATAAAAGTACAGTTTTTGATAAATGTTTAAATATTCGGCAGTTTTAGTCATATGAAAAATAGTAAATGAATTTTAAAAATTCTGAGAAAAATATATGTTCAATATGGGACTATATTCTGCTAAATTTCAGAAAAGAAAATTTGTTTATACTGATTTGGTATTTTTTATGAAAATGGGCTAGCTATGAGTAAATGAAATAAATATGTTATGTGAAGTAAGAAAATTGAAAAATAGGATTTTATGGCTTGAGAATCCTATATAAGGTATATACAGATTTTTGATGAGAGTTTTGGTTATTGGTGATGAAATCTTATGAGTTTGGCATTTTAGGATGATTAAATGCATTAATTAGTAAAGTATAAACAATTAAAATAAATTGTTTATAAGTTTAAGAAATGATTAAAATATTGTGGTCATATTAATAATATTAGATTATGAGATTATTAAGTGATTTATACCATTTGGATTAAGGTGTTATAAAGATTGATATGAATTTTATTGTGAAACATTACCTTTTTGTGTCGGGGTTACTATTCACTCTAGTATTATTCACTCGGGTATTTGGGGCACTTTTTGTATCAAAGTACTATTCACGAGTTACTATTCACTCTAGTATTATTCACTCGGGTATTCGGGGCACTTTTTGTGCCGGAGTACTATTCACGAGTTACTATTCACGGATTACTATTCACCCAATTACTATCCACCCGAATATTATTCACTCGGGTATTTGGGATACTTTTCATGCCGGGATACTATTCACGAGGTACTATTCCTGAAGAACTATTCATAGGGTACTTACTATTCACAGGGTAATATTCACCCAAAAAATATATTTCTTTTCTGTCCAAATTATTTTTGGTACACGAATATTATTCTTGAATTTTACTCCACCAAGCAGTATCATGTTGACAATTTAGATATTTTTAAACTCTGGATAAATTTAAAGTCTTTAATATTTATCCTTGATTTCATTTGATTAATGCTTATATCATTGTCATCATCCTCATGCTTATATTGTGATGAAAGTCATCTTTGGCTTACGTGTATAGATGGACTATTGATTATTGGTTTTACAGTTGTATATCTCTGGCTTACGTGCAAAGATGGACAGGTATATAACATGATAATAACCACTGGTGATAATAACGAATATCCTTGGCCCGTAGTGCATGGATAATTCGATGATGTGATTGGCAGGATCATGACCATTAGTTAACAGTTGAATGTCTTTGGCCGTAGTGCACTGACAGGAAATTGATTGGTATGATCATGACCATTGGTTGTATAGTTGAATATCTTTGGCCTGTAGTGCAAAGGTAGACAACTGATTGGTATGATCATTGTTATTACATTTGAATATCTTTAGCCTTTGGGGTAAGGATATTGAGTAAACGTTCTATTAAGCCTTTATGGGAAGGAGAAATTGTTGATTTACATGATTATAAATATGAATTGTGGATTTAACTATAATCTTTGGTGGTTTAGGTGAAGACAGGTGATGATAGTTCTTTTTGTTTTGGGTATAACAAAGAACTGTTGTTGAGTAGTATCTACAGGAATGAAATATTAACGATGGACTTTTAATCTAGAAGAGATAGTAGACATTATGTTCTACTTGACTCTTCTAATGGATTGCTTATTCCATTGCAGTTAAACTTGATGTTTATTGTATTTTATCGGTTTTAACTTTGTTGAAGGCTAAGGATAATTTATTACGCATTATCTTAGTCATAATATTTCTTCTTTGGGCTAGTTGAGCTCACCCTTTTGCTTTCATTGTTCTCTTCAGGAAATGAGAATATAGCTGGGACAAGTCGGGGAATGGAGTACTGATGGCCCGAGATGGTGGCTATAGTAGTCCTCACTATTTTTATAAAATAATGTGATAATAATTGTAATGATGACTCCATTGAGTGTGGATATTGTCTAGAAGGCAATATTCTTGTTTAAACTCTCAGCTATGTTTTGTCGTATTCTGCACGACAGTTGTATAATTAAGTTTATAGTTGATTTATGTACCATGTATTTGGCGACTCAAGATAGGTGATGTATACCTGTTTTGGGGGCGTCACAGTTTCAACCCGTTCGGCCACTCAGCTGTTCAGTACTCCTGTTGGCCTGTGATTATTACTATGTATAACTTGCCTCCTTGGATGTGTATGAAACAGCCGTACTTGTTTCTTTCACTCGTGATTCCTGGTCCCAAGAGTCCTAGAAAGAACCTAGATGTTTACTTGAGACCTCTTATAGACGAGTTGAAGGTATTGTGGGAGGATGGAGTACAGACTTGGGATGTTTCCATGAAAAAAAAATCAACCTTAGGGCAGAGGTTATGTGGACTATAAGTGACTTTCCTGCTTATGGTATGTTATTCGGATGGAGTACACACTGGAAGTTGGCTTGTCTGTATTGTATGGATCAAACAAAGTCTTTCAATCTATTAAATGGTCAAAAGCCATACTGGTTTGATTTCCATCGTCGTTTCTTGCCGGTAGATCACCCATTTCGAAGAAATAGAGAAAACTTCAGGAAAGGGAAAGTAGATCATGATATGCCATCACCGCGACTGTCAGGGATAGAGATGCGTGACCGTGTGATGAGATTGTTGGTCATTCCATTCAGTAAGATTGTTGCCTCTGACATCATCGATGGGTTTGGCATGTCTCATAATTGGGTTCGGAGAAGCATCTGTTGGGAACTGCCATATTGGTCTACAAATTTGATTCGTCATAATCTAGACGTGATGCATATTGAGAAAAATGTGTTTGACAATGAGTTTAACACCGTGATGGGTGTTGCGGGCAAGATGAAAGATAATGATAAGGCACGGTTGGACATGAAAGATATTTGTAAGCGTCTTGGATTAGAACTTTATGAATCTACTAATGGTAAGATGGTCAAACCGCATACAAGGTACACATTATCCAAAAAGCATGTTGAAGATGTGTGCACGTGGATAAAGTCTCTGAAACTACCAGATGGATATGCGTCAAACATTGCAAGGTGTGTTACAGGTGGAAAATTGTAAGGGATGAAGAGTCCGCCGTATCGTGTGTTCATGGAGAGACTCATGACTATAGCATTTCGGGACTTACTTGATAAACCAATATGGGATGCTTTGACTGATCTTAGTCGTTTCTTCAGAGACATATGTTCAAAAACGTTAAATGAAAGGGACATGTATATACTTGAGAAGAACATCATTGAGATCACGTGTAAGCTTGAAAAAATATTCCCTCCTGGTTTTTTCGACTCTATGGAGCATTTGCAAATCCATCTACCCTATGAAGCTCGTGTTGGTGGCTCAGTTCAATATAGATGGATGTACCCTTTCGAGAGGGTCATGAGAAACCTTAAGAAGAAGGTGAAGAATAGAGCTTATGTCAAGGGGTTGATATGTGAGGCATATAGTTTTGATGAGATATCTACGTTTGTCTCAGATTATTTTTTTGATGAAGTCTTGACAAAGGCCAATCGAGTCCCGAGACATGATGATGGGGGCAATGTTGAACTAAATGGTTGGCTTTCTGTATTTGGTTTACCAGGCCGCGCTTATGGAAAAGGAAAGCGCATATTCTTTTCTGAGCAAGAATTACATGCTGCGCATACTTACATTTTTCCAATTGCGAGGAGATTGATGAATTTGTGAGGTATACATGTAAAATTCATATGTATTAGACCTATATCTTAACCTGCATTCTCATATTAATATATGTTAATGTTCATAAAATTGTATAGAACATATGATGACGAGTTAAAAGCAAATTAGCCCGGCATCACTGATAAAGATATTCAAGTTAGTCGTGATCAAAAATTTGCTCTTTGGCTAAAGGACAAAGTAAGTTAAGTTAATTAAGAATGACATATATCGTATTAATTTATGAATGTATTTAATTTAATAGAATTTTTGTAGGCTCTTAATGAGGGAACGATTCCTCCAAATATACAAGTCGTAGCTATGGGTCCAGACAGGGACTAAGTCATTCGCAATGGTTACAAAATAAATGGATGTAAATTTCATACAAAGACATATGCTCGCGATAAAAGAACAACTAATACTGGAGTATGTGTTCAAAGAGATTGTTATAATGAGCTTGGTCGTGCCTTTTATGGGGAGTTGGAGGAAATCGTAGAGTTGTCGTACAAGGGCACGCACGGGGGTCATATTAACTTGTTCAAGTGTCGTTGGTTTGATTCAGAAAAAGGGATACGTGTTGATAGACATGGAATCGTCGATATTGACCTCCATAAGTCTGCGTAGTACTCCAACGAACCGTTTGTTTTACCAACTCAAACAGTACAAGTATACTACACTTCTAGTCCTATTAGGAAAAGGGATTGACCACCTACGGATTGGCAAGTTGTAATTCATACTCCCAAGCGCAGTCGTGTTCAAGTAATAGACGGGGATTTCTACTAAGAGGAGATACTTCATAGACCTCCTATAATAAATATAGAGGACAACAATGAATTAATCCAGTTAGAGGGTGGGAGATGAACCTGATGAATTGGATCCCGAGACAGTTATTGTGTCAGATGACAGTGATACTGAGGAAGAGTTATTGACTGACACTGACACAGAATTTGAAGAAGAAGATGGTTATGAATCTTCTTCACCGATAGGGTTTTGGTGACATTTTGGTGACCGGCTGATGTGTCACAGCCACATCAGTATGAGAGAGAAAATGAAAGAATAAAAAGAAAGAAGGGTCAATATCAATTAGTAGTACAACAACTTCATCAAAGTCAAACTTCACCTCTCTCTCCCTTTACCAATATCAGACTCTCTCTCCCGCTTTACCAATATCACTCTCTCTCCCTTTCTCACCAAAGTCGCCATCTACAAATTTTCGCCCAAAATCGGAAGCAAAATCAGCAAGAGAGGTATGCATACACATATTGTATATATGATGTACGAATATTGATAATATATATGCATATATTTTTGCCCTAAAACTGATTTTTAAGTTTTTGAAACCCATTGATATTGACCCTTCTTTCTTTTTTTTTCTTTCACTTTCTCTCTCATACTGATGTGGCCGTGCCACATCAGCCGGTCATCAAAATGTCCCCAAAACCCGGTCGGTGTAGAATTATTGAGACTAATATAAGTAATATTCACTCAATTTTATGCATCCCGTAGATTCTTTCCATTCCTATGTCCTATGGAATTTGCAGACCTTGCAAGTTAAACGTAACTCACTTGCTCATAAGTAACACCAAAACTGAGAATACTTTACTGGTACTATTACATATACACTCCCACATTAACCCACTAAAACATACACCAAGTAAAATGGCCAGTACATATTTCAGATTAAGAATATTGTTGATATCTTATAAGATGAGAAAGTGTCGTTTAGCAGTGTCATAAGAATCTTATATACTTGAATTTGAATAAAATAACTTATTTTGACGCACATAAAACATAATACATTTATATTCAATATATATTTTTATTAGATATTATAATGTATTATGAACCATACACTTTTCCATAAAATAGAAAATTATACATTAGAAAAAAATAATGTACTTAATATAATCTTATCAAAATAATTTAATTATTTTTCTTTCTTTCTATAAATTATTTTTAATAATTTATTTATCTACGACAAATATATAATAATATATTTGCCATATCGCAAACATACACATACTGAATCACATATATTCTTGTATGCAATTTACATCAATATGTTACATAATAAAAGTTATTATTATTATTTTTTTAAAAAATTCAAATTGTCACATCCTTCCTCCCTTATAAAGATTTCGTCACCGGAATCACATATTAAAACTTATTTAAGCTACGCAATTAATTTTCTTTTTCCTTTCATCTATCTTCCACGTTGCTTCGACTTGATTTCTTTAGCATTTTTTGCAGTTTGCTTGCACCAATTCTGGTTCTAGCACTGTGTCGTTTAGCATTTTCTTTCGTACGAAACTTTTTAGGTCGACATGGATAATTTTTTTTTGAGAAAATTGAATTATGACGAAATACCATTCATTTATTCATAAATTTACATGCATGGTATATACATAAGGAATACATTAATTTATTAATAGCAGGATTATGTATATATTTGGGAGGTGCATCTATTCATTTCATAGTCTAGATGAACTTACCCTAATATCTAAATTGGCTCGAAGTTATGACGAAATATTGAAGTATGTTAAAAGTTGAAAAGCCTAGTTTGGAATGACTTTCGAGCAAATTTTATGGTTAGCTAACGCTTTCAAAATTTTTTACTTTATGGTGATTCCGTAAGCTCAAGAACGAGCTCAATCCGACTTTGAATAACTAAATTAAGAAAAATTATAAAAAGAACGTTAGAATCGACAAGTAACAAAAACTAGCATGTGACGCCCCCAAAATAGGTATATATCACCCATTCTGAGTCGTTAATACATGGTACAGAATACAACTACAACTTAATTATATAACTGTCATGCATAATACAACAAAACATAAGCTGTGAGTTTTAATACAAATATTGTTTCCTAGACAATATCCAAACTCAAATTTAATCTTATTACAATTATTATCACACTATTTCACAGAATAGTGAGGACTATTAAAGTAACCATCTGGACCGTCACTCTATTCCCCGACTAGTCTAAAATTTATATTCTCATTTCTCAAGAGAGCAATTGAAAGAAAAAGGTGAGCTCAACTAGCCCGGTAAGAAATATTATGACTAAGATAATGCGAGAATAAATTATCCTTAGCCTTCAACGATATAACAACCGATAGAATACAATAGACAACAAGTTTTAGATCAACAACTGCGGTAGGAATAAGCAATCCATTAGAAGAGTCGAGTAGAGCATGATATCTACTATCTTCTATGATTTAAAAGTTTACCATCAATTTTATCATTTGAGACTTAGCTTAATAAATAATCCACAATTTTGAATTATCCATGCACCACGGGCGAGGATATTCATTAGTATCACGACCATGAATTATCCATGCTCTACGGCCAAGGATATTCGTGTTTTCACCGATAATGGTCATGATCATGCCAAACAACAATTCATCTTTGCACCATTGTCAAGAGAACGCATGATTATGATCATACTAACATCTATCCATCAGCGCACTATGGGCCAATGAGGACTTTTATCACATCATTTGTAACATTACGGGTCATGATTATACCGAATAATCCCTAGTCATAATCATACCAATCAACAGTTCATCTATGCACTATGGCCAAAGATGACTTTCATCACAATATAAGCATGAAGATGATGACAATGATATAAGAATTCAATTAAATGAAAGTAAGGATAAATTTTAAAGATTTATAATTTAATTTATCCAGGATTCAATAATATTCAAATTGTCAACATGATACTACTTTGTGGAGTAAAATTTAAGAATAATATTGTACGAAAAATGATTTGGACCGAAAAGAAATCAATTTTTGTCATGAATAGTACTCCAGGTGAATAGTACCCCAAGTGAATAGTACTTCGGGAATAGTACTTCATGAATACTACTTTATGAATAGTACTTCGTGAATAGTACTTTTTGAATAGTACCGTACTTATGAATAGTGTCGTATTTATGAATAGTACCCATAATTAGTACTTTGTGAATAGTACCATACATATAAATAGTGTCATATAAATGAATAGTACCCATGAATAGTACTCTAACATGAAAAACTTAAAGTTTAACAAGAATGTTCAGAAAAATAGTCTTGTGAAACGATACTAGATGAAGCGCAAATTTCAAGGATATTCTACTAATTTCACAGAGTATAGAAGCTATACTTTAACAAAATGAGTATAGAATTTGGAATCTGAAACGAAATAATATTACATACATACTACTGAGTATGGAAGAAAATATTATTTCTTACGAATATTAAACGAAAAATAATATTGTAAGCGAATATGAAATAAATAATACCCCTTACCTTAGTAGAAGGCTGGATACTGCAATAGTGAAGTAGCAAAATACTTTTCTTCTTTCTCTATAGCTTCTCTCTTTATAATTGCTCTTGTGAGTCTTAGTGAATTGGTGAAAATGAAAGAAGAATGAGCTTCTATTTATAGGAAAACATAGTTTCGATAATTGCATGTTTTGGGGCTCAAATTATTACAGTATAGTACCTTCATCCTTTCCTCCATTTTTAATTTAGTCCTACAAGTATTATCAAACTTACACCACCTCCCCTAATAGTACATGCATGTAAATCAATAGTACATGCATGTAAATCAATAGTTCCATTCATGTGAACAAATAGTTATATGGATGTGAACTAATAGCAATTAATTACTCATTTATCTGATTAATTACCCATTTACTCAATTTAACATCCAGAAATCAATTATTTTCCAAGTAATTGTCGATTTCCACTAACACTAATAATCCAAACACAATGGAAATATCAATTTCATCTTTAATCAACACGAACTTATTCACCATTAATATTATAACTCACAATATTTAACAACCAGATCATTCCCAGGAAAGAGGGGGTTTTCCAATAAAGATTTCTCCCTATTGGCGCGCAATTAGGTGACCAAACCCCTTTCCTCGATAGAACTTTCTAGACATCGTCAATAATGCAAATAATAATATGAACAACTTTGTCGTCTTAATTTTTGATTTAATAATATAAAATATGATACAGATGATACTATGACAATAATTAAATCAATAATATGAGAGATATTATGCAACAATTACTGTAGCAATAATTGAGTATAACTAAGTGATTTCTCACGTAAGCATCAGTAATCAAAGATAATGTACAATACCATGTGCTACTATGCAACCACGCATATTACTATATTTTTACCACCGGGTATTTCAACAATTTAACGGTAAAACTTTCGCCGTTATTTTTATAAAAAGATATTTCTGTCATTTTCTCATTCGATGAATTACATTTGTGAGGTCCAAAGAATGATTATGTCGTCGTCATTTACGAATATTCTCTGATAAAACAAATATTCCCCGACCAATCGAATATTTTATGACAACTTGCATACTGTGCAAAATTTATAAATACTACCCACAACTATAATATTATATCAAATATACACCTTAATATTAAAAAAAATATTTCGAAAAATTAAATCTTTATTCATAAAATTTGGGGTCTTACATAGCACACGAAGGATTTTTAAGCCTCTTTTTTGGCTTGTTAATGGATATGAGAAATTATTTTTTTGGGGGGTATTTATAAAGGATGTTACGAGCAAGAAAATGGCTCAAGAACGGATTCATTTCGATATCGAATGAGCAAGTTATGAAGTTACGAATTAGGTGTGTCGAAATCGCGAAAAGTTGAAAATTTTGGTAAAGCTGGAAGTGTAGTCTGTCGGGTTGGCAGTGCCATTCGCAAGCCATTTTTGGGTGTGGCAGCACCAAGTAGGAAGAGGTTACGTGACTGGGGTCAAGCTTTTGAGACATTAATTGTTTAATGTTTCAATTCTAATGAAATCAAGTATTCTAAAATATGAATAAAATGAATGTAACCCATCATGGAGGGCGGTTATGCGCGTAATGTTAGGCATGTCAGACGTACGTATGTTGTGACGTACACCGCGTCACGTGTTGGACATGTTAAGTTTCCCAATGTCTAAAATATGGACGTCGAGAGACTTTGAAGTGTAAGTCTAAATTATGAATTAGGCTAAAAGTGGAAGTAAACCAATGTGCGTTGACTTTCGAATGCCGCGTAGTCGTGCGACATTATGTTACGTGATACCGATTACCGAACCATATAATTAAGACGAACGTCATGATGAGTAGCAAAGGTATGATTTACGATGTTTTAGGTTATAAAATGTGAACATTGTTGGGCTTCTAATATTGGAGTCTAAGTTATGAATGAAGTTAAATAAGTTAACATAAACCAATATGAGCGTCATTACGTGACTAATTGGTATGCTCGATTTTAATGACATATATAGGTCAAACAAAGAGGAATTGGTAGCATCCCTAAATTGCGTAACAAACAAGCTTTCTAAACATACTCAATTGTTGTAAATGAGCAAGTTTTCTATCTTTATGCAATTATTTTTAATTTGTACAATATGTTTAGCTATTGATTGTGTTGTGTACCAATATCTGCATTTATGTACTTTTAATCAGATGAATTATTCTGTGATTGAACTATTCAAGTTTTTAAATTTTTGCTTATTCATGAACTGCATAAGAATGTGTCTATGCTAATTGTTTCAGTTAGAAAAATGTTAAGGTGTAAAACTGAATTGTAATGGATTCATGAAAGTTAAGATAAGTTAATCCAAACTAGATTAAATCAATGCTACTTCAGGTGTAAGTAAGAGAGATGAAACCCTAATATAGGGAAGTTAAGGTTAAAAAGTTAAAGCAGACACATGTTGTATCGTAGAAATAAAATAGACATAGATTGTTTTATAATAATGAAGTAGACACGATTGGTATCAAGCTTAAGAAAGAAGAAAGAAAAGACGAAGATAATGTTGTGAATGTTTCAAATGAAAGGAATCTACTTTATTCCTATTTATTCGAGCTGATTCATAACTATTGTTCAGTTATTAAAGTTTTTAGAGAATGATGATATGATTCTTGATTTTGTTGTTTATTTAACTATTATGACTTGTTCAACAATTAAATTCTCACTCCTGAAAATTTAAAAAACTACTGCAACTAGAGTAGAAAGACCTAAAGGGTCAGAAGAGGTTAAGAGAAAGGAATGTAATGATTTAAATCATAATATTAATGAATATTATATCATTAATATTATACTATTCATTAATATTGTGATTGTAATGATATAAAATTCATTAATATTATAATAAGAATACGTGATGGAAATTTGTAATGATTTTTAAAAACAATCACAAAAGATAGTAATTTGTGATTGACTTTTTGAACACTCCCAAAATAATAGTATATATGATGACTCTTAGTAATGACTAATTTTGTCATCAATTTATTATAAGTGCGATGACCATGTCAATCACCAATTATTTTACGCAAAATAAATTTTCTTTTTGTGACGCATTAATCCATCACTTCTGGATATATCCTTTTCGTGATTGCATTTAATCTATCACTAATATTTTAATGAAAAAAACTAATCAAAATAATATTTTGTGACGGCCATGACAATAATTAAAAGACACATTTTTGTGATAACTTTTATTTGCAATTACAAAAAAAGATATTTTGTGATGAAATTTTCAAGCCATCACAAAATAATAATATATACGACGGCTCTCAGTGATGTCTAATTTTACCGTCATTATAGAATATGTGTGACTGCCATTACAATCATCAAATCTTATGTGGACCAATTTTGTTTAATAAATAAACTCACATATGTTTCCTTTATAGATTTAAAAAAAATTATAATCATGATCCAACCTTTGGTGTAGCGGTAATACACCTTATTTAGTTTACAAATATGGGGAGGGTTCATTATGAGTTTAAATACAAATATTACCATCTAGACAATATTCACACCCAAATAAGTCCTCATTACAATTATTGATACATTATTTTACAAAAATGGTGAGGACTACTAAAACAACTTTCTAGAACCATCATTCCATACCCAAGCTAGTACTCATTTACATTCTCGCCTCACGAGAAGAAAAATGGAACAAAAAAGAAAAGGGTGAGCTCAACTAGCCCGATAAAGAATATTATGACTAAGATAATATAGAACAAATTATCGTTAGTCTTTAACAGGAAAAAATCGATAAAATACAATAATAGGCAACAAGTTTTGAGATCAATATTACATGGCAGTGAAATAATAATTCATAGAAGAGTTACGTAGAGAATGAAATCTACTATTATCTATGAATTTAAAAGTCCATCATCGATATTTTATCCTGTAACATCAATCGATATTCATCTTGAATCAAATATTCATCTTTACTTCTGGGCAAAAAGATATTCATCGATTAGTCGTATTCATCTCAACACACATACATCTTTGCTCTACGGGCCAAAGATATTCATAAGAAAATCAACCATCTTTTTACTACGGGCCAAAGATATTCAGTAATATCATCATTTAGGGTGAGGATGATGAAAAATATTTTAAAGAAAAGCGAATCCGGTGAAACAAAAGAACAAATATTAAGGATTAGTACTTTAAACAATCAGAGTCAAAAATACTTCATAAATAATCATAGTGAAGTAAAAAATCAAGAATGATCAAAACATGGATACAATCAAAGCTAGTATCCATAATAGATATTTTGGAAAAAAAAAAAAATTTTTTTTTTTACGTGAATAGTAATCGTATTACGTGAATAGTGTTAGTATCGTGAATAGTATAGTATCGTGAATAGTAACCCCGACACTAAAAAACAAAAATTTCACAAGAGAAAAATCTTACCAATATTCGGCATAATGATATTAGAAGAAATAATATCATTTTAAAAAAATAACATCCACTTACCTCGAAAAGAATAGTACTTACATTTGGAATATTGGATATAGTCTTTGAAGAAACTTTGCATAGTATAGCAACACTCAAAGTATCAAAATACTCACAAGAATAAACTCGATAATATAGAGAGAGAAAACTTGGTTTACGGTGTGATTTTCAATTCTAACCTAAGCACCTATTTATAGGAAAATGCTTAGAACACCAAAAGCGAGAAAATTTAATAAAATAATAATATATATTATAAAAATTTTCAAGCCCACCTCTTTGACAACTGAATTCAGCACATTTACAACACATGTGAGCCCAACAAATGAAAAAAAATGTTTTTCTTAATAAAAATAATTAAAACTTCAAAAATCAATTATTTGAACTTGGAACTTCAATAATTCATAATAAATAGCCCTTTTATCGAGAAAAATTCAAAACCTATATGTCTTTCCATAGGAAATTCCATTCTCTACAACTTTGTAAGAAAGTTTTCCAAATTCAAAGAGAAATTGGAAAGAAATCCATAAGCAGGCGATTTTACAATTTATAATCAAATTTGATCGAGAAATGGGGTCCACAAACACAAAAACATGTTTTAAATATTTTTGTAAAAAAAATACTCTTCCTCCTCATTTATTCATATATCCCACATTCATTGTAAAAATATCACCATTATTATATTATTAAAATATAATAATATATTTAAATGAATTATTTTATCGAGAAAAAGATAAAATATCAATTTTTCAACAATTGTCACTTTAAAATTTTCTCCATCTATATCCACATAAAATGAATATTTTCCTTATCATATAAATCAATAATTAATTATTCACAAATAATATTACGAGAATCACAATTGACAATGACGGTAGTTTCGAGGAAAGAGGGGCTTTCGATAAGGATTTCTCTCTTCTTGGCCGCATGATTAGGTGACCAAACCTCTCCTTAGATAGAACTTTCTAGACATTGCCAATAATGTTATCTAATAATATTATTCAAATAATATGAATTATTGATCGATAATGGAAAATCTTGTGTAGTGACAATTATTGAAACAACAATAATATAAAATATCAAGCGTAGCAATTATTGAATCGATAAAATAAAATATTGAGCGTAATTCTTTGTAACAATTATTGAGTAGTGCCTTCTTACGTAAGAATCAATAATTGGTGCAATCAAGTGTCTTCTTGTGTTTTAACCCATAGGGTATTTCAGCGGTATTAGCAGTACAACTTCTGTAGATTATTTATAAACAACTTATACTTGTCGTTTTCTTCATCGATCGCTTTTTAGTTATGGGGCCCACAAAAATTTTGTCGTCGTACGAATATTCCCAAGCGGTAAGAATATTCCACGACCAAACGAATATTTCAAACAACAATGAATATTTTATAACCACTTGCTTATTTGAAATATTTGCGCATTTTACCCATAACTAACCACATTAATCAAATCAACCCTTACTATTTCAAAATAATAAATAGAGGAAATTTAATTTCATTTATAATAAGTTGGGGTCTTCTGACCTCCCCTCCTTATGAAATTTTGTCCTCGAAATTGGCGTACGTACACAGTGTTTGAAAAGGTGAGGATACCTCGCTTTCATTTTCGTTTCCAACTCCCGGTCATTTCCTCGATAGCATGGTTCCTCCACAAAACTTTGACTTGTGGTATGACCTTTGTGCGTGGGACATGCTCCTTCTATCCAAGATCTTGTGGTACCTCCTAAATACGTTAAGTCTTGGCTATCTCATCGGTTCTAACTTCGATAGCGTGGTTTGGGTCTTTCACATATTTCTGAAGCACGGATATATGAAAAACATTATGAACACGAGACATACTTGGAGTAGTGCTTGCGAGTCTATAGGCTACATTTCCTACTCGGTCGAGAATCTGAAATGGACGATAAATCGTGGATTGAGCTTTCCTCTCTTCCCAAATCTTGTAACTCCCTTCCGTGGGGCAACACTGTGACATATCATGATCCCCGATACTAAATTCCACGTCCTTTCGATGAAGATCCGCATAACTCTTTTGTCGATCTTGTGCCTTGTTTTGTATCGTTGTCGAATCATTTGGATCTTTTACGTAGTAATACGTACCAACTCTGGTCCCAACAATGTTGCTTCACCCACCTCATCCCAACATTTGGAAGCGACACTTTCGTCCATATAATGCTTGAATGGAGCCACTATACTTGCACGATATTTGTTGTTGTAGGAGAATTCCACCGATGGTAAATACTTATCAACTCCTTTGAAGTCTAGGACCACGAGTCTTAATAGATCTTGAGAG
This sequence comes from Panax quinquefolius, assembly GCA_020205615.1. Classification (NCBI taxonomy): domain Eukaryota; kingdom Viridiplantae; phylum Streptophyta; class Magnoliopsida; order Apiales; family Araliaceae; genus Panax; species Panax quinquefolius. Next base: position 101,727,575 of record CM035168.1, on the reverse strand, counting down.
TTTGAATAGTCTCTCTACGATTGTAAAATCTGGTTTGAGGATGGTATCTTTGAAATTGAATAAATAAATAAAATCGTGCCCATAGCTTTTTGCAAGCTAACCCAAAATCGTGAAGTGAATCTTGGGTCACGATCCAAAACTATGGATCTTGGCATGCCATGCGATCTCACAATCTCATTTACGTACATCTGAGCAAGGCGTTCGAGGAATAAGTCTCCGTATCGGCAAGAAATGAAGCGGAGACTTGGTTAATCTATCAACAATAACCCAAATAGCATTTATGCCTTGAGAAAGCAGTGGGAAGACCCATACTTGAAATCCATGGTAATGTGTTCCCACTTCCATTTGGAATCTCAAGTGGTTTGATGGACCCTTAGGCACTTGATGCTCGCCTTACTACGTTGACAAGTTAAACACCTCGAGATAAACTTTGCAATCTCTCTCTTCATATTGTTCCACCAAAATGTATGTCGAAGATCACGATACATTTGGTACTTCGAGATGGATTGCAAATGGTGTATTGTGTGCCTCCATCATGATCTTGTACTTCAAATCGAGTCGTTAGGAACACTGAAAGTGCAGAGTGGACTCGAAGTATTCCTTCTTCATCGATTCTTGCTTACGGAATAGCACCTTCTTCTGTACTTTCTTTCTTCTTCGCACGCATCGATTCTCGGATTGTGGTGGCTTGAGCAACTTTAACTTTATCGATTAAAGTTGGTTTATCATATACTTGACATCATCGCATGGGTCATCAGTCTTGAATTCTATCTTCATCTTTTGTAAATCACAAAAATGGGCCTTTATGATCTTCGCTTTTCGTTCCGTATGATCTTACTTTCGTCGGCGTCATTACCACGTTTGCTTTTCGGGATGGTATTGAATGGTGTGGTCGTAATCTTTTAACTTAACTCGAGCCAGCGTCGTTTCTTGCGTGTTGAGTTCCTTTTGGGTGAAGAAATATTTGAGGCTTTTATAGTGCGAATATATCTCCACTTTCTCCCCATATAGATAGTGCCTCCGGATCTTTAGCAGAAAAAAGCATTGCTTTGCTTGACTCTAGATCATGAGTAGGATAATTCCTCTCATATTCTTTAAGTTGTCATGAGGCATAGGCTATGACTTTCCCATGTTGCATGAGAACACATCCTAACCCTTTGCACGAAGCATCATTTTGTAGATAACAAATCCATCGAACCGGATGGTATTGTCGAGAGCAGTGCGAAAATGAGTCTCCTCTTAAGCTCTTTGAAACTCTTCTCGCATTCCTCGCTCCATACTGAATTTTGTATCTTTTTGAGTCGGTTGAGTTAAGGAGTAGCGATTCGAGAAAATCCTTCCACGAATCTCTCGATAATAACGATTAAGCCCGAGAAAGCTACGTACTTGATTCTGAGTCTTTGGTTGCTGCTCCAACTTTTGTATTGCTTGATCTTGTCGGGTTGATGAGATACTCCATGTTTTGACACCACGTGCCCAAAGAATGCTACTTCCTCAAGCGAACTTCGCATTTCTTCAACTTGGCATATAGCTTGTTTTCACGAAGCCTTTGGAGTACCGACTTCAAATGGTGCTCATGATCTTCACGACTTTTGGAATATATGAGGATGTCATCGATAAAAACAACAACGGATGATCAAATATTCCTTGAATACTCGGTTCATCATATCCATGAAAGCGCGCGGGAGCATTAGTCGATCAAAAGACATGACTAAGAATTCATAATGCCGTCTTAGGAGTTACGAAGGCGGTCTTTGGAATATCCTCGGTTCTAATCTTTGTTGATGATATCGAGCGAAGATCGATCTTTGAAAAAAATTGTGCTCCTTACTGTTGGTTGAAACAGGTCATCAATACGAGGTAGCGGATACCTATTCTTGATGGTGACATGGTTCGATTCTCGATAGTCAATCAAAGTCGCATACTCCGTCTTTCTTCTTTACAAATAAAATAGGAGCACCCCGAGGAGATGTACTAGGGCCGAATGAAGCCGATGTCCAACAACTCTGTAGTTGGACCTTTAACTCTGAAGTTCAATAGGAGCCATTCGATATGGGGTTTTAGAAATGGGCTTTATGCGGGTTCAAGATCAATAAAGAATTCAACTTCACGTTAGGGGTAGGCAGGGAAGTTCTTGAAATCGTCGGAAATTTACTAACAAGGGAATATTATTCAAATCGGCGTGTCTTTATTCAAATCCATAACATGGGCTAAGAAAGCTTGACATCCGTTTTTCAATAAGCGAATAGCTTTATGACTTGATATAGCGGTGATTGATTTTAGTGGTTTAGTTGCTTGAATTAAATACAACGGGTTGGTTAGGAATATGAAAACTAACAACCTTACGAAAACAATCAATTTTGGCATGATGAGTAGTTAACGATCAATCCTAAAATCACATCAAAAGCAAGTATCTTTAAAGAGATAAGGTCGGCGAGGTAATGTGATGGTGCCAACTTGGATCAAACAAGATTTATAAGCGAGTGGATGTGATGAAAGTTTCTCTAATGGAGTCTCCACGAGATAAATAAAGTCTAATTTCTCGGAGTTAAGTTTAAGCGTTGAGCACAAGCGAGGAGAGATAAATGAATGGGTAGCCGGTATCTAGTAAGGTATAAACTTTGCAAGAATTTATGATTAGCTTACCGTGATCACCTCGTTTGGGTTCCTCGCATTTTGACCGATCACGACAAAGCGCTCTTCGAGGCAGATTGACTTTGACTTTTACGGGGACGACCTTTTGAGTCACCATCCCCATTTGGACTTGGTTTTCTGCTACCGTCTGATCTCGGCGATATGTCCTTCCTTTCCACAATTATAACATACCTTGAAGCTGTTGTGGGCGGTTTGGGGTGATATGTCCCTCTTTTCCACATTTATAGCATCTGATCCGGTGGTCGTTCTCCTCCACTTAGAACCGATTCTTCTTTGGTCTTTGGCGTCTTCACATTGTCATTGTTGAATCTCCTCTTTTTAAAATCTCTCCCAGGCTCGCTTCTTCTATTTTCATGGCCATGATTACCACGGAGTGGTTACCGCTTTTGTCCGTATTTTTCTTTCTCCATTTGGTTATCGTTGTTACGATGATTGCTATCATCGCGGTATGATCTGGTTGTGGTCCCTCGGTTGAGCGTACTCGTTATCTCGCTCTAATAATTGAGCCACATTGACAACATCTGAATAGAGAGAAAATTTATGAGAAATGAGATATTGGCGTATATCTTGGGTTTCAAACCTCTCGAAACATCCGCGTCATCGTTCCTCATTCTCCACCAAATGAGGTGCAAACTGGATAACTCTGCAAACTTCGCCTCGTCTTTGGGACACCGTCGTGTTGTTTTGTTCGATCTAATAAACTCCACTTCCTTCGTATGATGAATACTTTCGAGGAAAGTACTTGTCATTGAGCGATTTTGAAACGTCTCCCAAGACATCTTTGAGTGCTTTAATTTGGATGGAGTGCGCTTCACTGATTCCCACCGATGTCTGCCTCATTCTGGAACATAAAGGTGGCGAATGGAACCTTACATTCCTCCGTGCATCCCAAGACATCGAATATCTTGGTAATTTGTTTTGACCACGTTTCGCGCCTTAATCGGATCCGCTTTTCCCGAATTACGGTGGTCCGACTCTTTGAAGCTGCTTGCATTTGTGACAAAAAGCGATGCGTTGTTATCATTTCCACATATATTTTGTGCACGAGTCTCCCTAAATGCGATTTTGCATGAAGCGCAAAAAGCTTCTAAACATCCATCGTTCATCATACGCTTTCGGTGGTGTTGTTCACGGGGGAGGAACATTGCCCGACTGTTGCACGTTCTCCTCGTTGGTGGTAAAAGGTGTCTCCACGGTCTCATTTACTCCTTTGTTAACATTCTCGTTGACATTCTCAAAAATCTTGCCATAAAACAAGGGTTAATTAAAGAAATTAACATATCACATAATATCCTATATCTTGACCGACCAACAAATAAGCTTAGGTAGGACACACTAGCGAAGGATTTACTCGTCTCTCCCCCTCTAGTTCTATTCCCGATCTCTTGGAGATCATATATCCTAAGCTACGATACCCAGTTGTGGCGCCCCCAAAATAGGTATACATCACCCATTTTGAGTCGTCCAAAAACATAGATGCGAAACACTACAACTTTATTAATACAACTACAACTTTATTAATGACATATAAGCTGTGAGTTTAAATACAAATATTATCATCTAGACAATATTCACACTCAAATAAGTCCTCATTACAATTATTGATACATTATTTTAAAAAAAATGGTGAGGACTACTAAAACAACTTTCTAGAACCATCATTCCATACCCAGAACTAGTACTTCATTTACATTCTCGCCTCACGAGAGAAGAAAAATGGAACAAAAAGGAAAAGGGTGAGCTCAACTAGCCCGATAAAGAATATTATGACTAAGATAATATAGAACAAATTATCGTTAGTCTTGACGAGGAAAAATCGATAAAATACAATGAGACAACAAGTTTTGGATCAATATTAGCAGCGTGAAATAATAATTCATAGAAGAGTTACGTAGAGAATGAAATCTACTATTATCTATGAATTTAAAAGTCCATCATCAATATTTTATCCTGTAACATCAATCGATATTCATCTTGAATCAAATATTCATCTTTTTTACTCTGAGGCCAAAGATATTCATCGATTAGTCGTGTTAAATCTCAACTTTTGTACATCTTTGCACTACGGGCCAAAGATATTCATAAGAAAATCAACCATCTTTTTGCACTCTGGGCCGAAAAGATATTGAGTAATATCATCATTTAGGGTGAGGATGATGAAAAATATTTTAAAGAAAAGCGAATCCGGTGAAAAAAAAAGAACAAATATTAAGGATTAGTACTTTAAACAATCGAGTTCAAAAATACTTCATAAATAATCATAGTGAAGTAAAATTCAAGAATGATCAAAACATGGATACAATCAAAGCTAGTATCCATAATAGATATTTTGGAAAAAAAAAAAAATTTAATTTTTTTTACGTGAATAGTGTCGTAATGATAGTGAATAATGTGTCGTATCGTGAATAGTATCGTGTATATCGTGAAATAGTAACTGAACACTAAAAAAACAAAAATTTCACAAGAAAAATCTTACCAATATTCGGCATAATGATATTAGAAGAAATAATATCATTTAAAAAAAAATAACATCCCTTACCGAAAAAAAAGAATAGTACTTACATTTGGAATATTGGATATAGTCTTTTGAAGGAACTTGCCTTAGTATAGCAACACTCAAAGTATCAAAATACTCACAAGAATACGCTCGATAATATAGAGAGAGAGAAAACTTTGAGTTTACGGTGTGATTTTCAATTCTAACCTAAGCACCTATTTATAGGAAAATGCTTAGAACACAAAAGCGAGAAAATTTAATAAAATAATATATATATATATATAAATTTTCAAGCACCACCTTTTACCTGAAATCTGAATTCAGCACATTTTACCACACATCCATGGGCCCAAAAAAAAAAAAAATTTTTTTCTTAAAAAAAATAATTAAAACTTCAAAAATCAATTATTTGGAACTTTTGGAACTTCAATAATTCATAATAAATAGCCCTTTTATCGAAAAATTTCAAATCTATATGTCTTTTCCATAGGAAATTCCATTCTCTACAACTTTGTAAGAAAGTTTTTCCAAATTCAAGCAGAAATTGGCCAAGAAATCCACAAGCAGGCGATTTTACAATTTATAATCAAATTTCGGTCAAGAAATGGGGTCCACAAACATGAAAAACATGTTTTAAATATTTTTGTAACAAAAAAATACTCTTCCTCCTCATTTATTCATATATCCCACATTCATTGTAAAAATATCACCATTATTATATTATTAAAATATAATAATATATTTAAATGAATTATTTTATCGAGAAAAGATAAAATATCAATTTTCAACAATTGTCACACATTAAAAAAATTTTCTCCATCTATATCCACATAAAATGAATATTTTCCTTATCATATAAATCAATAATTAATTATTCACAAATAATATTCTGAGAATCACAATCTTGTGACGGTAGTTCGAGAAAAGGGGCTTTCGATAAGATTTCTCTCTTCTTGGCTTGATTAGGTGACCAAACCTCTCCTTAGAGCGAGAACTTTCTAGACATTGCCAATAATGTTATCTAATAATATTATTCAAATAATATGAATTATTGATCGATAATGGAAAATCTTGTGTAGTGACAATTATTGAAACAACAATAATATAAAATATCAGCGTAGCAATTATTGAATCGATAAAATAAAATATTGAGCAGTAATTTTTGTAACAATTATTGAGTAGTGCCTTCTTACGTAAGAATCAATAATTGGTGCAATATCTGGTGTCTTCTTGTGTTTTTAACCACCAGGGTATTCAGCGATGATATTACTTGGTAACAACTTCTGTGATTATTTATAACACAACTTATATTTGTCGTTTTCTTCATCGATCGCTTTTTAGTTATGGGGCCCACACAAAATTTTTGTCGTCGTCGTCGAATATTCCGAAGCGGTAAGAATATTCCACGACCAAACGAATATTCCAAACAACAATGAATATTTTATAACCACTTGCTTATTTGAAATATTTGCGCATTTTACCCATAACTAACCACATTAATCAAATCAACCCTTACTATTTCAAAATAATAAATAGAGAAATTTAATTTCATTTAATAATAAGTTGGGGTCTTACAACCTCCCCTCCTTATGAAATTTCGTCCTCGAAATTGGCGTCACGTACACAGTGTTTGAAAAGGTGAGGATACCTCGCTTTCATTTTCGTTTTCAACTCCCGGTCATTTCCTCGATAGCATGGTTCCTCCACAAAACTTTGACTTGTGGTATGACCTTTGTGCGTAGGACATGCTCCTTCTATCCAAGATCTTGTGGTACCTCCTCGTACGTTAAGTCTTGGCTATCTCATCGGTTCTAACTTCGATAGCGTGGTTCGGGTCTTTCACATATTCTGAAGCACAGATATATGAAAACATTATGAACACGAGACATACTTGGAGGTAGCGAGTCTATAGGCTACATTTCCTACTCGGTCAAGAATGCGAAATGGACCGATAAATCATGGATTGAGCTTTCCTCTCTTCCCGAATCTTGTAACTCCCTTCCATGGGGAAACACATGACAATCATGATCCCCGATACTAAATTCCACGTCCTTTCGATGAAGATCGCATAACTCTTTTTCGATCGATCTTGTGCCATTTTTTATCGTTGTCGAATCATTTGGATCTTTTTCGTAGTAGTAATACGTACCTAACTCTGGTCCCAACAATGTTGCTTCACCCACCTCATCCCAACATCTTTGGAAGCGACACTTTCGTCCATATAATGCTTGAATGGAGCTACCCTATACTTGCACGATAGCTTTGTTGTTGTAGGAGAATTCCACCGATGGTAAATACTTATCCCAACTCCTTTGAAGTCTAGGACACGAGTCTTAATAGATCTTCAAGAGTTTGAATAGTCTCTACGATTGTCAAATCTGGTTTGAGGATGGTATGCGGCCCGAATAAATAAATCCGTGCCCATAGCTTTTTGCAAACTAACCCAAAATCGTGAAGTGAATCTTGGGTCGCGATCCAAAACTATGGATCTTGGCATGCCATGCAATCTCACAATCTCATTTACATACATATGAGCAAGGCGTTCGAGGAATAAGTCTCCGTATCGCGAAAGAAATGAAAGCGAGACTTAGTTAATCTATCAACAATAACCCAAATAGCATTTATGCCTTGAGAAAGCCGTGGGAAGACCCGTAATGAAATCCATGGTAATGTGTTCCCACTTCCATTTTGGAATCTCAAGTGGTTGCTGATGGACCCTTAGGTACTTGATGCTCACGCCTTTACCGTTGACAAGTTAAACACCTCGAGATAAACTTTGCGATCTCTCTCTTCTTCGTATTGTTCCACCAAAATGTATGTAGAAGATCACGATACATTTTGGTACTTCGAGATGGATTGCAAGCGGTGTATTATGTGCCTCCATCATGATCTTGTACTTCAAATCGAGTCGTTAGGAACACAAAGTGCAGAGTGGACTCGAAGTATTCCTTCTTCATCGATTCTTGCTTACGGAATAGCACCTTCTTGTACTTTCTTCTTTTCGCATTTCTTCTTCATACGCATGCGATCAACTTTAACGATTAAAGGTGGTTTGTCGTAACTTTAACTTTATCGATTAAAGTTGGTTCTATCGTATACTTGACATCACCTGAAATGGGCCTTTTCGTTCTGCATATGATCTTCTACTCAGCATATGATCTTACTACTCACGTTTGCTTTTCGAGGATGGTATTGAATGGTGTGGTCGTAATCTTTTAACATTTCGAGCCAGCGTCGTTCTTGCGTGTTGAGTTCCTTTTGGGTGAAGAAATATTTGAGGCTTTTATAGTGCGAATATATCTCACTTTTTCTCCCATATAGATAGTGCCTCCGGATCTTTTAAGCGAAAGCTTATTGCTTGCTGACTCTAGATCATGAGTAGGATAATTCCTCTCATATTCTTTAAGTTGTCGCGAGGCATAGGCTATGACTTTCCCCATGTTGCATGAGAACACATCCTAACCCTTTTGCACGAAGCATCATTGTAGATAACAAATCCATCCGAACGGATGGTATTATCGAGCGAGCAGTGCGAAATGAGTCTCCTCTTAAGCTCTTGGAAACTCTTCTCGCATTCCTCGCTCCATATAAATTTTGTATCTTTTCGAGTCGGTTGAGTTAATGGAGTAGCGATTCGAGAAAATCCTTCCACGAAATCTCGATAATAACCGATTAAGCCCAGAAAGCTCGTACTTGATTCACCATCTTTGGTTGCTCCCAACTTTGTATTGCTTTGATCTTGGCCGGGTCAGCGGATACTCCATGTTTTGACACCACGTGCCCAAGGAATGCTACTTCCTCAAGCGAACTCGCATTTCTTCAACTTGGCATATAGCTTGTTTTCACGAAGCCTTTGGAGTACCGACTTCAAATGGTGCTCATGATCTTCACGACTTTTGGAATATATGAGGATGTCATCAATAAAGACAACAACAGGCTGATCAAATATTCCTTGAATACTCGGTTCATCATATCCATAAAAGCGCGTAGGAGCATTAGTCGATCAAAAGACATGACTAAGAATTCATAATGCCGTCTCAGGAGTTACGAAGGCGGTCTTTGGAATATCCTCGATTCTAATCTTTTGGTGATGATATCGAGCGAAGATCGATCTTTGAAAAGAATTGTGCTCCTTGCAATTGGTCAAACAGGTCATCAATACGAGGTAGCGGATACCTATTCTTGATAGTGACATGGTTCGATTCTCGATAGTCAATACAAAAGTCGCATACTCCAGTCTTTCTTCTTTACAAATAAAGCAGGAGCACCCCGAGGAGATGTCTACTAGGATGAATGAAAAGCGATGTCCAACAACTCTGTAGTTGGACCTTTAACTCACTGAAGTTCAATAGGAGCCATTCGATATGGGGTTTTAGAAATGGGCTTTGTACCGGGTTGAGATCAATAAAGAATTCAACTTCACGTTACGGGGTAGGCAGGGAAGTTCTTGAAATCGTCGGAAATTTACTAACAACGGGAATATTATTCAAATCGGCGTGTCTTTATTCAAATCCATAACATGGGCTAAGAAAGCTTGACATCCATTTTTCAATAAGCGAATAGCTTTATGACTTGATATGAAAGTGATTGATTTTAGTGGTTTAGTTGCTTGAATTAAATACAACGAGGTTGGTTAGGAATATGAAAACTAACAACCTTACGAAAATAATCAATTTTGGCATGATGAGTAGTTAACAATCAATCCCTAAAATCACATCAAAAGCAAGTATCTTTAAAGAGATAAGGTCAGCGGGTAATGTGATGGTGCCAACTTGGATCAAACAAGATTTATAAGCGAGTGGATGTGATGAAAGTTTCTCTAGCGGAGTCTCCACGAGATAAATCAAAGTCTAATTTCTCGGAGTTAAGTTTAAGCGTTGAGCACAAGCGAGGAGAGATAAATGAATGGGTAGCCAGGTATCTAGTAAGGTATAAACTTGTGAGAATTTATGATTAGCTTACCGTGATCACCTCGTTTGGGTTCCTCGCATTTTGACGATCACGACAAAGCGCTCTTCGAGGAACAGATTGACTTTGACTTTTAGGGGATGACCTTTTGAGTCACCATCCCATTTGGACTTGGTTTTGCTCTGCGTCTGATCTCGGCGATATGTCCTTCCTTTCCACAATTATAAGCATACCTTAAAGCTGTTGTGGGCGGTTTGGGGTGATATATGTCCCTCTTTTCCGCATTTATAGCATCTGACCGGTGGTCGTTTCTCCTCCCTTAGAACGATTCTTCTTTGGTCTTTGGCGTCTTCACATTATCATTGTTGAATCTCCTCTTTTAAAATCTCCCCAGACTCGCTTCTTCTATTTTCATGGCCATGATTACCACGGAGTGGTTCCGCTTTTGTCAAGTATTTTTCTTTCTCCATTTGGTTATCGTTGTTACGATGATGGCTTGCATCCGGTATGATCTGGTTGTGGTCCCTCGGTTGAGCGTACTCGTTATCTCGCTCTAATAATTGAGCCACATTGACAACATCTGAATAGAGAAAATTTATGAGAAATGAGATATTGGCGTATCTCGGGTTTCAAACCTCTCAGAAACATCCGCGTCATACGTTCCTCATTCTCCACCAAATGAGGTGCAAACCTGGATAACTCTGCAAACTTCGCCTCGTCTTTGGGGACGTCGTCATGTTATTTTGTTCGATCTAATAAACTCCACTTCCTTCGTATAATGAATACTTTCGAGGAAAGTACTTGTCATTGAGCAGATTTTAAAACGTCTCCCAAGACATCTTTGAGTGAAATTTGGATGGGTACGCTTCACAGATTCCCACCAGTAATCTGCCTCATTACGGAACATAAAGGTGGCGAATGGAACCTTCTGTTCCTCCGTGCATCCCAAGACATCGAATATCTTGGTAATTTGTTTGACCCACGTTTCTGCCTTAATCGGATCGGCTTTCCCCAGAATTCTGGTGGTCCTAACTCTTTGAACTGCTTGGTTGTGACAAAACCGATGCGTTGTTATCATTTCCACACTGTATTTTGTGCACGAGTCTCCCTAAATGCGATTTTGCATGAGCGCAAAAAGCTTTTAAACATCCGTCGTTCATCATACGCTTCGATTGGTGTTGTTCACGGGGGAGGAACATTGCCGACTGTTGCACGTTCTCCTCGTTGGTGGTAAAGGTGTCTCCACGGTCTCATTTACTCCATTATTAACATTCTCGTTGCCATTCTCAAATCTTGCCATAAAACAAGGGTTAATTAAAGAAATCAACATATCACATAATATCCTATATATCTTGACCAACCAACAAATAAGCTTAGGTAGGACACCTTTAGCGAAGGATTTACTCGTCTCTCCCCTCTGATTCTATTCCCGATCTCGCTTGGAGATCATATCCTAAGCTACGATACCAATTGTGGCGCCCCCAAAATAGGTATACATCACCCATTTTGAGTCGTCGATAACATGTAATCTGAAACAACTACAACTTTATTAATTCAACATATAAGCTATGAGTTTAAATACAAATATTGTCATCTAGACAATATTCACACCCAAATAAGTCCTCATTACAATTATTGATACATTATTTTTACAAAATGGTGAGGACTACTAAAACAACTTTCTAGAACCTTCATTCCATACCCAGAGACTAGTACTCATTTACATTCTCGCCTCACGAGAAGAAAAATGGAACAAAAAAGAAAAAGGGTGAGCTCAACTAGCCCGGTAAAGAATATTATGACTAAGATAATATAGAACAAATTATCGTTAGTCTCAACGAGGAAAAATATGATAAAATACAATAAACAACAAGTTTTGGATCAATATTCGCGATGTGAAATAATAATTCATAGAAGAGTTACGTAGAGAGAATGAAATCTACTATTATCTATGAATTTAAAAGTCCATCATCAATATTTTATCCTGTAACATCAATCGATATTCATCTTGAATCAAATATTCATCTTTTTTACTCTGAGGCCAAAGATATTCATCGATTAGTCGTGTTCATCTCAACTTTTGTACATCTTTTTGCACTACGGGCCAAAGATATTCATAAGAAAATCAACCATCTTTTTGCACTACTGAGGCTAAAGATATTGAGTAATATCATCATTTAGGGTGAGGATGATGAAAAATATTTTAAGAAAAGCGAATCGGTGAAACAAAAGAACAAATATTAAGGATTCGTACTTTAAACAATCTAAGTTCAAAAATACTTCATAAATAATCATAGTGAAGTAAAATTCAAGAATGATCAAAACATGGATACAATCAAAGCTAGTATCCATAATAGATATTTTTGAAAAAAACAAAAATTTAATTTTTACGTGAATGAAAAGTGTAGTGATAAGTGAATAGTAATAGGTATCGTGAATATATCGTATCGTGAATAGTAACCTCGACACTAAAAGACAAAATTTCACAAGAAAAATCTTACCAATATTCGCATAATGATATTAGAAGAAATATATATCATTTAAAAAAAAATAACATCCCTTACCTCGAAAAGAATAGTACTTATTTGGAATATGGATATAGTCTTTGAAGGAACTTTAGTATATAGCAACACTCAAAGTATCAAAATACTCACAAGAATACGCTCGATAATATAGAGAGAGAGAGAGAAAACTTTAGTTTACGGTGTGATTTTCAATTCTAACCTAAGCACCTATTTATAGGAAAATGCTTAGAACACCAAAACAGAAAATTTAATAAAATATAATATTTTTATAAAATTATTCAAGCCCACCTCTTTGACAACTGAATCAAGCTCATTTACAACACCATTGGAGCCCACCAAATGACAAAAAAAATTTTTGTTAATAAAAATAATTAAAACTTCCAAAAATCAATTATTTTGAACTTTGAACTTCAATAATTCATAATAAATAGCCCTTTTATCAAAAAAATTGAACCTCATGTCTTTTTCATAAGAAATTCCATTCTCTACAACTTTGTAAGTTTAAGTTTTCCAAATTCCAAACAGAAATTGGCCAAGAAATCCATAAAGCAGACGATTTTACAAGCTATAATCAAATTTCAGTCAAGAAATGGGGTCCACAAATATGAAAAACATGTTTTAAATATTTATTGCAACAAAAATACTCTTCCTCTTCATTTATTCATATATCCCACATTCATTGTAAAAATATCACCATTATTATATTATTAAAATATAATAATATATTTAAATGAATTATTTTATCGAAAAAGATAAAATATCAATTTTCAACAATTGTCACATTAAAAATTTTCTCCATCTATATCCACATAAAATGAATATTTTCCTTATCATATAAATTAATAATTAATTATTCATAAATAATATTACTGAGAATCACAATATCGATGACCAGGTAGGTTCAGGAAGAGGGGCTTTCGATAAGGATTTCTCTTCTTGGTGGCATGATTAGGTGACCAAACCTCTCCTTAAAGCGAGAACTTTTTAGACATTGCCAATAATGTTATCTAATAATATTATTCAAATAATATGAATTATTGATCGATAATGAAAAAATCTTGTGTAGTGACAATTATTGAAACAACGATAATATAAAATATCAGCGTAGCAATTATTGAATCGATAAAATAAAATATTGAATAGTAATTAATTGTAACAATTATTGAGTAGTGCCTTCTTACGTAAGAATCAATAATTGGTGCAATACCATGTGTCTTCTTGTGTTTTAACCAACGGGTATTTCAACAGTGATACTTTGTAACAACTCTGTAGATTATTTATAAACAACTTATATTTATCGTTTTCTTCATCCAATCACTTTCCGTTATGGGGCCCACACAAAATTTGCAAAGTCGTCACGAATATTCCCGACGGTAAGAATATTCCATGACCAAACGAATATTCAAACAACAATGAATATTTTATAACCACTTGCTTATTTGAAATATTTGCATTTTACCCATAACTAACCATATTAATCAAATCAACCCTTACTATTTCAAAATAATAAATAGAGGAAATTCAATTTCATTTAATAATAAGTTGGGGTCTTATTGTTTGCTTTCTAGTTAAAAATAGTAAAAAAAGAGACCAAAATAAGCCTCGGGCGTCAGAACGACACGCAAACCAGGACATAACACCTCATAGATATTGGGCACACGTTACAACTTACGGGGCTCAATTCCGATATCCAGAGGTCGAGTTATCAGCCCATTTGCCTAACTTGTTAAAACTTAGAATATTAGTCGAAAAAGATACCAAAACGATTCCGATATAGGTCGAGTTATCAGTATGTTTAACTAACTTGTTAAAACTTAGAATAATAGCCAAAAAAAGAGATCAAAGCCCGTCTTGGTCGTTAAAATGACACACAACCATAGACATAGCATGTGACGCCCCCAAAACAGGTATACATCACCCATCTTGAGTCGCCAGATACATGGTACATAACTCAACTACAAACTTAATTATACAATTGTCGTGCATAATACGACAAAACATAGCTGAGAGTTTAAACACGAATATTTCCTTCTAGACAATATCCACACTCAATGGAGTCCTTATTAAAATTATTATCATACTATTTTATAAAAATAGTGAGGACTACTATAGCCACCATCTCGGACCATCACTCCATTCCCCGACTCGTCCCAGCTATATTCTCATTTCCTGAAGAGAACAGTGAAAGAAAAGGATGTCTCAACTAGCCTAGTAAGAAATATTATGACTAAGATAATGCAGAATAAATTATCCTTAGTCTTCAACAGTGTTAAACTGATAAAATACAATAAACATCAAGTTTAACTGCAGCAGAATAAACAATCCAGTAGAAGAGTCAAGTAGAACATAATGTCTACTATCTCCTCTAGATTAAAATTCCATCGTTAATATTTCATTCCTGTAATACTCATCAATAGTTCTTTATTATACCCAAGACAAAAAGAACTATCATCACCTGTCTTCACCTAAACCACCAAAGATTATAGTTAAATCCACAATTCATATTTATAATCATGTAAATCAACAGTTTCTCCTTGCCACAATAGCTTAATAGAACGTTTACTCAATATCCTTACCCCAAAGGCTAAAGATATTCAAATGTAATAACAATGATCATACCAATCAGTTGTCTACCTTTGCACTACGGGCCAAAGATATTCAACTGTAAAACCAATAATCAACAGTCCATCTTTACACGTAAGCCAAAGATATACAACTGTAAAACTAATAATCAATAGTCTATCTTTGCACGTAAGCCAAAGATGAATTTCATCATAATATAAGCATGAGGATGATGACAATGATATAAGCATTAATCAAACGAAATCAAGGATAAATATTAAAGACTTTAAATTTATCCAGAGTTTAAAAATATCCAAATTGTCAACATGATACTGCTTTGTAGAGTAAAATTCAAAAATAATATTCATGTGCCAAAAATAATTTGGATAGAAAAGATATTTTTTGGATAAATAGTACCCTATGAATAGTACCTCATGAATAGTACCCCGGCATGAAAAGTACCCCAAATACCCAAGTGAATGATACTAGAGTGAATAGTAATCGGGTGAATAGTAACCTATGAATAGTACTCTGGCACGAAAAGTGCCCTGAATACCCGAGTGAATAATACTAGAGTGAATAGTAATCGGGTGAATAGTAACCCGTGAATAGTAACTCGTAACAGAAAAATACCAAAAAAATAATATTTCATGACGAGTACAAAAGAAATGATATCCCAGATGAGTATAATAGAATATACGAAACTGCAAATGGATTTTCACTCGCAATGCGGTAATCCATGTAGACAGATCATTTCCACAATTTAATAAAAAATTAATACAAAGGATCATTCACCATGCATGCGGTAATCCACATAGACAGGTTATTCCAACAGAATAATAAAGAATGGAATAATAGAAGAATTCCCCATGCATGCAATAGATCGCACAGACAGGTTATTCCTAACAGAATAATAAAGAATGAAACCAGGTCATGCGTAATCCGCACAGATAGGATATTCCAACAGAATAATAAAGAATGGAACCAGGTTATGCGTAATCCATACAGACAGGATATTCCAACAGAATAATAAAGAATGGGATAACAACAAAATTCACCAGGCATGCGATAGACCGCACAGACAGGTTATTCCAACAGAATAATAAAGAATGGAATAACAGAATAATTTCATCATGTATGTGGTACTTCACATAGATAGGTTATTCCAACATAATAATAAAGAATGGAATAACAACCCTTATGAGTATTGAAAGAAAATAACTCTCTTCATGAATACGAAAGAATAATACCCTTTACTCTCGTAAGAAAGCTGATCTTTGGAATAGTGAGGTAGCAGCTTCTCTTCTTCTTTCTCTCTATAATAATTGCTCTATTGCTTTAGTGAATTGGTGAAAAATAATGAAAAAATGAGCTTTCTATTTATAGGAAAATATAGTTTTGATAATTGCACGTTATGGGGCTCGAAATATTACAGTATAATACCTTCCTCTTTTTCTTCATTTTTAATTCAGTCCTGCAAGTATTATCAAACTTGCACCACCTCCTTTAATAGTAAATCATGTGAATCAATGGTACACACATGTGAACAAATAGTTATAAGCATGTGAACTAATAGCAATTAATTGTTTCATTTATCCAAGCATTAATTACCGATTGGTCAATATAACCTTGAGACATCAATTATTATCGAAATAAATGTCGATTTTCACTAACACTAATAATTCCAACACGATTGGAACTATCAATTTCATCTTTAATCAACACGAACTTATTCATCATTAATATTATAATTCACAATATTTAACAATCGAAGTCGTTCCTGTGGGAAGGGGCTTTTCGATAAGGATTTCTCCTTATTGTTAGTGCGCAATTAGGTGACCAAACCTCTCCTCGATGTAACTTCTAGACATTATCAATATTGCAAATAATAATATAAATAACTTTGTCGTCTCAATTATTGATTTAATAATATAACATATTATCGAGATAATCGCGTGACAACAATTGAATCAATAATATGAGAGATATGATGCAACAATTATCGTTGCAATAATCGAGTATAATGAGTGACTTTTACGTAAGCATCAATAATCAATACTGGTGTGCTACTATGCAACCACGCTGTATGTAGGTTTTTCGCACGTAAACGAAATGAAATAAACCAATTTAAAGGCAATTCTGAAACCCTAAAACAGGATCCATGCGAAAAATTCAATTAATTCAGAGGTTAGAAATTATACCGATTATTAAAGCTAGAATCGATGCGGACGAATCTTCAACGCAATTCGAACGAACTGTGTCTCTATGGTATCCACACGAACGCTCTGTCAATCGTCATACGATCTGCAGAAGAAGGAAACGCGGTACTAGCCACAAAGGATAAGGATTTTCTAAAACTGTTTTCTCTCTAGTCTCTCTCTAAAAGCGGCTAGGGTTTTGGTTAATGAATAAATACCTAAAATGGCTGCTACATATCATATATATAACGATTAAAAGGAATTATTCAAAACCTAATTTAATAAAATCCGAATTTATATATATATATATATCTTAATTAAGTCTTACTTAATTAATATACCTATATATAAATTATCCTATTAATTTAAATTCGTAATTTAAATACTATCAATCATATTGACATATTTAAATCTTTATAATTTAAATTAATTTCCTACATTCTATGTGTGTGACCCTATAGGTTATTATTACGTTGGCAATAATTTTAAAATTATATTATAAAATTATAAGCGCAAATGTGACATCAAGTAATGCATCACTCGCTACCCAAGTAATAATAAGATCGATGATTCGATGCAACCTTTTCGTGACTAATGTTTCAATGTAATTTAATCCTTTTAACCTTAATATCCTAGATTAAACTCGAGTCATGGAATGTGTCATACTCTTCATAATTTAATCAGAGTTTTCTTGATCAATGAGTAGACTATATGAAACAAATCACTATTTGAGCATGGCCATGCATTTCATAGTCCTACTCAATCAAAAGGCCTATGGATATCATCCCTAATATATATGAGGGTTAAATTTCATCTAGATCACTCATATTCCTCACACGATTCATGATGTACCCAATAATCACCTTTATAGTCCACCCTATTAAATGTGACATTTGATGATATCAAAGTACATAAATTCCCGTGTAGTAATATAGTGATTTCAGGTCAGAGGACCATTACATCATTGTCACTATGAGAATTTCTAATGACACTTCGCATAATGCTCCACATAGAATTCTCATGGTGGGTTTGTCCAGTACATCGTTCTCTAACACGTATATACGCATCGTTGACTTAATATCTCATATATTTATGACCAATGAGATTTGGTCATCAGTCAATCCACATACTAGTCTCAATGCATCATTGTTGTCCCATCAACAATGATACTCGACTAGGAACATTTAAGAACAATGATACTAATTGTAATTATATAATCTCATGTTCAAGTCACATACTTGAAACTATATAATTTATATCACTATTCTAGGGAATTTTATTATGTTAACAATTATATTACGCAGTAAATAAAACCATAATAAAATCATTTATTTATTCAATCAAATATAATATCAAAATGTTAAGCAATTATATCAATAATTGGCCTCTAGGGCATAAACACTAACAGCGTATTACTGTACTTTTACTATCGGGTATTTTATGACAACTTGCTTACTTTGAAAAAAAATTCAAATATCACCCTTAACTTTAACCTTTTATCAATTTAACCATTTACTAAATAGAATAATTATAAGAAAATTGAATACTTTCATTTCATAAAATTTGGGGTCTCACAATCTCCCCTCTTTATGAAATTTTGCCTTCAAAATTTACGTACCTGGTAGTTCGAAGAGATGCGAATACCTTGCTTTCTTTTTGGATTGTACCTTCCCGGTTATTTCCTCACTATCATGATTTTCCCATTTCTCACCTCCTGTATTTCAGATATCATTCTAGAATATAGTTTCAAAATAAGGGTTAATTGACATGCAACATATTATCCCTATACTATGACCGACCAATTAAATACCAAATAACTTAGGTAGGTCATACATGTGAACAAATAGTTATAAGCATGTGAACAAATAGCAATTAATTGCTCATTTATCCGGTTAATTACCCGATTAGTCAATATAACCTCCAGACATCAATTATTATCGAAATAAATGTCGATTTTCACTAACACTAATAATTCCAACACAATGGAACTATCAATTTCATCTTTAATCAACATGAACTTATTCATCATTAATATTATAATTCACAATATTTAACAACCAGATCGTTCCCAGGAAAGATGGGGCTTTTCGATAAGGATTTCTCCTTATTGGCGCGCAATTAGGTGACCAAACCTCTCCTTGACAGAACTTCTAGACATTATCAATATTGTAAATAATAATATGAATAACTTTGTCGTCTCAATTATTGATTTAATAATATAACATATTATACAGATGATATTATGACAACAATTGAATCAATAATATGATAGATATGATGTAGTAATTACTGTAGCAATAATTGAGTATAACTGAGTGACTTCTTACGTAAGCATCAATAATCAATACCGTGTGCTACTATGCAACCACGCGTATTACTGTACTTTTACTATCGGGTATTTTATGACAACTTGCTTACTTTGAAAAAAATTTCAAATATCACCCTTAACTTTAACCTTTTATCAATTTAACCATTTGCTAAATAGAATAATTATAAAAAAATTGAATACTTTCATTTCATAAAATTTGGAGTCTCACATAGCACCTCATAGATATTGGGCACACGTTACAACTTATGTGACTCGATTCCGATATCCAGAGGCCGAGTTATCAGCCCGTTTAACTAACTTGTTAAAACTTAGAACAATAGCCGAAAAAGAGACCAAAACTCATCCCGGGCGTCGAAATGACACGCAAACCTAGATATAGAACCTCCTAGATTTTAGGCACATGTTACAACTTATTGGACTCAATTCTAATATCCGGAGGCCGAGTTATCAGTCTGTTTTCCTAACTTGTTAAAATTAGAATAATAGTCGAAAAAAGACAAAAACTCGCCTCAGGCGTTGAAACGACATAAAAACCTAAACAAAATACTTCCTAGATATTAGGCACACGTTACAACTTACGGAACTCGATTTTGATATTTGGAGGCCAAGCTATCAGCCTGTTTGCTTACTTTATTAAAACTTGAAGAACACAAAATAAAATTATTTAAATATGCTCTCTTTTGGACTTCGCTATTAATATTTTAATTTTGTAGGGTTTTGTTGATGAGACTCGTGGGGTGGAGGCAGCAGCGCCGGTGATGCCCGTGAAGGAGATGGTGAGGATCGTCGGCTGATGCTAATGAGACTATGGAGGGTGGGACCGGCTGTGGGACCGGCTGTGGGACCGACAATGGTAAAATAGATGGCGGCGATGATGATACTGGTACTCCTAATCTGGGGATGTAGTTAGTATATATTTATATTTTGACTTTTATGTATGTACTTGTACAATTTATATGTTATACAAAGTTTTGTATCTAGTAAGGTTGATGGTGATTTATGTATCTAACTAAATTGATGAAAGTTTAATGATGATTACACTTTGTATCTACTAACATCGTACGACCTTTATCTATATGTGATTACGTTATTACATATTTAATGGTTATTAACAAAAGATTTGATTGTTATTGATATGTGTTCGTGAAGAATTATTTGTTTTTTTTAGTTTATAACATGTATAATTATGTATATGTAAATGAACAGAGAAATTTTGCAATTTTCAATTTTATTTTTTTTGAAAATAAGGTCATTGGCGGCGGCAGGCCTGTCGCTAATGACCTACAACGACAGTTTTAGTAATGGATAATTGATTCTTTAAATAATATAATTAAAACGTATTGGTGATAGACAAAAAGTCATTGGCGACGACTAGCCCGTCGCTAATGCCCATCTTAATTAATATTTTTAATAGCTATTGGCGACGAACTATCTGTCGCCCATGCCGTTGGCAATGAGTCATTGTCGACAGACGCCCGTCGTCAATGACCTCATTCTCGACTGAGGGCGACGGGAGCTAGAGGCGATGACCCCTGGGGCGACAGGAGTGGCGACGGGCGTTGCCGTCGCCAATGACCTCATTGCCGATTGGCGACGGTAGGGAGGTTATTGGCGACGACAAAGCCCATCGGCAGTAACCTTTTTTTTGTATTATATAACCACCTATGGGGGTACCACAAACATGTCCACTTGGCACCGAGGCATGACATTTTTCATGGTGGTGTGATCAATCCACATCGTATCATTTTATATATTGCTCTGAGTATAAGATTTGTTCATTTGATATGTTTATTCAAGATGCGTATAGTTTCTGTCCTGTTTTGCGGATTGGTGATGTTTGTACTAGACATACCTTTCGATTTACATGCTTTTTGATTCGCGATCTAATGTGTGATTTGCATGTATGACAATATTTTGACTTGTTTGTGTGACAAAGTTCTGTTTTATTCTGAGCTTGATATGAAATAACCACTTAGCCACTTTAATTCATTTTTCTGTTTGTTTTGTTAATTATATTGATTCAGATATATTCTATTCAAACTTTGGAGATTAAATTATCGTCGGTATTTATGCTTGTGGCTTTGTTCAATATTTTGTCAGTTGATTCCGTATTTCAGTTGTGTATCTTTTGTATATTTTTATTCGTACTGGATATTTGGTTCATAATGTGTTTTTCTTCTAACAGGTTTGCAGGGGCGATTTAGGATGTCATGTGAAGAGAGCACTACCTTTGACCGAATAAGCTTATTTGATTTAGATTTTTATTATTGTGTATATTTTTGAAAAATTCTTTTTAATTCAACATTTATAAATTATTAACTATTAAATATTTTAAAATTATTAGTGTTATATTTATTTATTTTGAAATTTATTATATTTTGCACGTGAGCTTCTTTTCCTTTTGAGGAAGGGGGTGGTACATTAAGGATTACAGTTGGTTGAAAGTTGCGAGGAATTAGTTTATATTACTAGTCGGTCAGAATTACTAAGTGAACCTTATAAGAGCATCTTCAAGAGTAGCAACAAAATAAACTCTTCAAATTTAAATTGATGTTTGTTGATCTACGTGATAATTTAAATAACATTATTTGCTACTTTCATATTTTATGACTCATCAGTCTCTTCAATTTAATGAGCTATATATCAAACTCATAAAACGTAATAAATATTTTTAGCCTTTAATTATAGATTTGAAGAGTGATGAAAGAGGTTCAGATATTCAAGAATGGTAAGAATATTTGTTGGCCTGCACGATGTTTTTTTTTAAAGAAATTATTAGAGAATTTTTTTTTGGATGTAACTCACCTATTTGATTATTTCAAAGGGGTTGAAATGGACTTTCTTTTTGTTTTACTTTTACAGCGTAATTTGCAAACAGACGGGTGACGTTGGTTTTTGGGAAAAAACAGTTCGAAGACTGATAAAAATTATTGCATTAAATTGTCCGAAACAATTAAAGGAAAAATACTAAGATGTGTGCATCTTCCGACTAACAAACAAAAAATCTTTTAAATTAAATAAATGTATGTTTAATTTAAATTTAAAAAAAAAAAAACTAATATTTGAGCAAGTACAACAACACCCACCCATGAAAGTTTTCATTATACTTTGAGGACGCCTCTCATTTGCCACATAATGTATATTAATTTTGAAGTTTAAAATATTTTCGTTTGATTTCAACAGTCAAATTGTATCTCTAATTTTAGAACTAACATAATATTTATGAAAAAAAAATTGGTCAATTAAAATTTAGTGAAACCTTGACCTATTCTGAATCCAATAAAAACAAGTAAGTGATTAACCGTTAGTATCAATTTTATATTTTGTATGAACGCCCCAAGGATTAGTCGGCATTTACTTAAGATACGTGTGTTTGTGGATTTAATTTATAAAGTAAGTAATAATGTATGCTTCTGTCGTAATATAATGATAATCTATCATTATAATGCATCTAATCGGATAAATTTGAACCAACGGTGAACATAAATGGTAGTGGGATGTTTGTTTTTCATATTATCTTTTGTGATTTAAATATTAATTTATTTCTCTCTCATCTTTTTAATAAATTTAGAAGATTAATATTTAAATTTTAAATTCAATTTAGTCAACCAAACAAAATATTAATTTAGTTTTTAATTTATATATATAACCTTCGAATTTCAATTAAAAAGAGAGAGGGAATAAAATGTTGTTTTAATTTGGTTTGTATTAATTGTATATTCCTAACCAGAAACAATACGAGCTTGAGAAGTGAGACCTCGATTGGAAGGACAACATAGAGATACTCCTATAGTCCTATGTAGGCTGGACCGCTGGTGGTGAATGTCCATTCCTATTTAAGGAGAATGGGCTCACGCTTTTAATCACCGTTGGGCACTAATGATAGAACACAGACAGCCCACGTATCCCGTCAACCTTGTATTGTATACTCCACATTCATACCTCTATCCCCCCACTCAAGGTAGGTAGATAAATATGTATTGTATACTCCACATTCATACCTCTATCCCACCCACCCACCCACCAACCCACCCACCCACCCACTCAAGGTAGGTAGATAAATATATATTGTATATTCCACATTCATACCTCGACCCCACCCCATCCCACCCCACCCCACCCCACCCCACCCCACCCCACCCCACAAGGTAGGTAGATAAATATGTATTGTATATTCCACGTTCATATCTCTATCCCCCCACCCAAGGTAGGTAGATAAATATGGAAAGCAGAGACATCTTTTATTTTTTCACGCCTGAATTCTAAAACTTAAATTTTGATATATGACATCTTACTTAACACTAATTAATTTTAAAATTAAATAAAAGATCAAATATCAAAATTTAAGTAAGGGACACAAGAGAGACATGAAAAATAAAAACAAAAATTCTGCTCTCATAAATATGTATTGTATACTCCACATTCATACCTCTATCCCCATATACTCCACATTCCTACCTCTACCCCCCCACAGTAGGTAGATAAATACGTACGAACCTCTTTTTTCTTCAGCTACGTGTTAAATATATTTATGTCCCTTCAAATATAACCTCTTTTACACGTGATCTTAATTTAAAAAAAAATTTATAACATCCTCCTCTAAGTATATTTAAATAAATAAAAGTGCCCTTAAATTCATTTCCAACCAAAAAAATTGTTTGAGTGTGCTGACGTGTCACCAACAAAGTCGTATTTTTACAATTTTTAACATATTTTATTGTATTTTACCATTAAAAAAATTAATACATATTCTCTCTAATCTACTTTATCCTCTCTCTCTTTTCCACTTTCACACGTTTTTTTCACTTGGATCATTTGACTCAGTTTTATCATACAAATCTATATCGTTATTGTTAACGCCATAACGGCCCCTGCTCCTGAAGAGCGTATGTATGCGTATTCGGACGGTTGGATCGCCGTACTGTCACTTTCTCGAAAAAGGGTTCGCCTACCTCTCCATGTTTTTATTATCACCCTCCTAGGGTTCATAGGAGTGGGCTTCGCCCAGTTAGTGCCCAACTCCTACATCCACATCCTGACATTTATTGCCTTACGCCATGAACTAGGATTACTCCTCTCAGAGACATCTTCACACCCTCTTCTCTCTTTGGTAGGTCTCGAGAAAGAGGCTTCAAAATGTTGAGCAAGCAGTCTCCCCGACCCAACACCAGGTTCGAGAGGAGACCCCTGATGGATACTCCTTCCAACAACAAGGGTTGGCATGAGAAGTGGTTTTTCATCACGGGACCCGAGATCTCTTCTCTTCCAGACTGGACTACCTCTGACCGGGTCTCTGTTGACTTTGGAGACATATCCGAAGGGCGGGTGAGGGAGATGGCAGACTTTTTGAAGAAGATTCCTCCAAAAGAATGGAGTTTCACACTTCTGACCAAACAAGCCTGGCTATACGACCACAAATGTAAGTTTTGAATAACTTTGTAACATAATTTCGAAAGCTATATAAGTGATCTGAGTTACGATTTATGGGTTTTTGCGTTGTCTCGATCAAACCGACTTCGGAGGTGAGAGAGACACGGAAGATTTTTAGCTTGAGGATGAATGCGATGCAAGTGAAGAGCATCCGTACCAAGAATCTTCCCAGGTTAATCCCCCTACCACCGATCCACCAACTTCTTCCCTTCAAACTGATGAACCTCAAACTGACGAACCCAACATACCCGAAAAAAACCTCAGACCTCGCCGAAGAAAACGATCCGCTAAACGATCTAAATCCACCCAATCAGAAACAAACCCTGAAAGTGACCCTGAAACACTTCCCGAAGCAACCCCCCAAACAACCTCTTCAACCAACCCCAATCCTCCAACTTCTGAACCTACCCCGGTAAGGAGGAGCCTACTTGATATTCCTTTGCACGATCGGGCTAAGGTCCTTCGTGTAAAGAAAATAAGAACCAAGATAACCCCCCTGACTGCCGAAGAGCTCCGAGTTCCCACCTCTTCGGCTGTCACACCTCCGACTACATCCACAGAAACCCATGCGCCTGACATGGTTCATCTGATATCTGAAAACATGGTTCATCATCCTCTGGTATGTGGCTCCGGCATTGATGAGGCCGAAAGTTATTTTCTTATAGGCATATACCGAACGATGCGTAATGAACGTCGTCTTCGGTATATCCTCCTTGCACATGGAAATTTGATGATATCCAGAGAATGCGTCCATGAAACTTAATAAAGCATACCCCGAAGTGGCATCGATTAATTGGTCAATGTGGGGTAGAGGGTAGAAATCCTTCGGACAAGCCTTATTTAGATCAGTGTAGTCGATGTAGACTCGCCATTTACCATTTTGCTTCTACACCAGCACCACATTCGCCATCCATTGTGGGTAGACAATCTCGAAAATGAAGTCAGCTGCCAACAGTTTTGCAATCTCTTCATCAATTATTTTGTCGACGTTCAGTGCGAAAACCTCATCTTCTTCGCTTTGGACCGCTTCTTTGACGGGTCAACCTCCAGCCGATGCTCAGCGATATCCCTACTTACTCCTGGCATATCCTGAGGCTCCCATGCGAAAATATCAACGTAGCATTGCAGGAGCTCCATAAGGTTCGTCCGGAGAGGTTCCGGCAGACCCGAACCTATTTTCACCGTCTTGTTCTCCTTGCCCGGGATGAGCTCTATCTCCTCCGTTCCTTCAGCTGGCATGACCAATGGTTCGGAACTGCTCTCTATGAAGGGTTCGATCTCTATCGCCATGGTCTGCTTCTGCTTCGATACTCCCACTCCCGAAGTGATCACAGCGTTTCTATAACACCTTCTGGCCAGATCCAAATCCCCTTTCACCTCGCCGACCCCACTTGTGCACCTTCGGTCTAGGGGCTGGCAAATTTCTGGGTTATCTTGTCAGTCAGAGAGGAATCGAAGCCAATCCTGAGAAGATTCAAGCGATCCTGAACATGAAGACTCCCCAGTCATTTAAAGATGTTCAACGTCTGACTGGAAGGATTGCAGCTTTAAGGAGGTTCATGTCCAAGTCGGCAGAAAGATGTCTACCGTTCTTTGATACATTGAAAGGGTAAATTTAATGCAAAGACGTTTCAATGGACTTGATTGTGAGGACGCCTTTTCGAGCATCAAGTCCTACTTATCTTGGCGTCTTTGTTGGTGAAGCCCGCCTCCCCGAACCCCTATATTTGTACTTAGCAAGACTAGTTCATGGCAAGAGGAGCGTTTTGGTGCGTGAAGAAGTTGGGGTAAGCAAAGACCGGTTTATTATGTAAGCAATGTCCTTCGGGATGCTTAAACAAGGTACCCGAACATTGAAAAGTTTGCTTTTGCTTTAATAACTGCTAGTCGAAAGCTTAGGCAATACTTCCAGGGTAGATTGGTAATAGTATATACAGATCAGCCTTTAAAGAAGATTATGGGCAAACCTGAGGTATCGGGGAGATTAGCTGCATGGTCGATGGAGTTGTCATAATTTTTCATTGAATATCATCCCCGAACCGCCATCAAAGGGCAAGCCTTGGCTTATTTTGTTGTCGAATGCTCGTTTTCAAGTCGATGAAGATGTGGCGGTGAAGGATCGGATGAGCGATTTGTAGTTCTTCGCGAGTTAAGTGAGTTCGTGGACGTCAGATGCAGATGGGTCTTCTACCACGACGTTAGTGGAGCAGGATTATTCGACGAGTCCAGAGGGATTCACGGCAAAGAAAGCCATCGATTTCGAGTTCAAAGCGACAAACAACGAAGCCGAGTATGAGGCGGTATTTTAGGGTTACTGATCGCAAAAGAGTCTTGAAGTACAAAGAATAATCATCTTGATGATTCTCGTTAGTCGTTAAGCAACTTCTGGGAATCTGGCTCGAGGCCCAAAAATGATCAAATATTTAACAGAATTGAAGGAACAACTTCAGTATTTCCAATCTTACGAGTTTTAAGGGGTCGAGCGTAATAACAATTCAATTGCTGATGCACTTTCCAAATTAGCCACTACGGATGTTAACTTCTTTGATGGGTCGGTTTATTTAGAAACTTTTCAACATCCTAGTGTCCATTATGAATCGGTAATGTGCATTGACCGAACCAACTGCTGGTTGACTCCATATATAGAGTATCTGGCAGATGGCTTCTTACCTTCGGATCGGATGCTCGCCAAGAAAATCAAGTACAAAAGTGCTAATTTTGTTCTGATTGATGGGGATCTGTTCCGAAGAGCTTTCTCATCTCCACTACTGAAATGCCTGACTCCATCTGAAGTTGAATATGCTCTTCAGGAAGTACATGAAGGTATCTGTGGCGACCATATGGCGGCTAAGTCATTAGCCTATAAGGTACTTCGACAAGGGTATTACTGGCCTACCATCTTCAAAGAAGCGACTGAATACGTCAAGAAGTGCGAGAAGTGTCAACTCAACAGTCCGATCCCACATCAGCCACCAGAAGAGCTATACTCGATCTTATCTCCTATACCCTTCGCTATCTGGGAGAAACGATACTGATAGGAGTCGCACGAAGGGGAGAGTTTTGGCCAGAAGTTACGGTCACCATTGTTAAGATTTTGTGAAGGAGAGAAAGAAGTTTGCAAAGAAGAAGAAAGCTCAAAGGACCAAATTTCAAATTAGCAGGTAAAACCGTCAGAATTGGTAAAGTTTACCTTTTATACTGACAGTTACACGGTAATTGAGGACAACACATTTAATTCACTGCAATGATGATGAATGGGAAGAGGTTTCATCCGTTTTTAGACCTAAATATCTTCACCTATGTTGGCTTGCGTCTATTGGGCTTCCCACTTCTATTCTTGATAACAATTTGGGTCGATTTTGATGGGCTTTGGTGATTTTCACTTTGAATCTCTTATGACTTATCATAGTTTGTTATATCCTGGGCCTATACTGTTTATAGTCTTTCATTAAACACCCTGTTTAATATAAGACTAGGGGGTAATGTTGGGCCATAATCCTTTTCCTTATTGGGCCAAACTTAATGGGCTCTTCCCTTGGATCATGTTATGCTAGTCCTGATTGGTCCGAATGGTTTAAGCCCAGCTACTTGATTATTTCATTGGGTCCTTTCGGTTGGATCCGGTCATTTGGGTCATTTCCATTATTTGGGCTTAGTCACTGAATTGGCCCATTATACAAATTGTCACTTAATCCAACTTTGACCAAAGAATCATTATGTCAGTGATAGTTGACCATCGTGGTTCCGCCACCTTTCTGCATGGCATTAATGAGGATGGGACTCAGATGACCGGCGGTGGCAAACAGTGGTAGCAGGTGTAGAAGTAGGCTACTTACTTTCGGCTGAAATGACCGGGAGTGGGGGAAAAGGTGTCAGGAGATGATGAGTGACACGGTGTGGCAGAACCTGGGGCATGTATGGGGCTAAGATCACATAAGAAGGTAAGTAACACATTATTATTATTATGATTCTATCTCTCAGGCATTAGATAATATTTTTCTCTCCATTGTTGACCTTGTGATCGCCTGTACTGACTCTCACGCCGGAGCTATCCCTCGACGGTCAGGCCGTCAAGCTTTTGGTGTTGACTTATTGAACTGTGCAGGATATTGGACGCATCTTGGTGATTGGGACGTGGAGAAAGATCTTGGCGTTAACAGTTATCTTCCATGGCAGAATGGATTCAGCTTCCCAAAGAACTCCTAGACCTTGTAGCCAAATACCTCGACTACAAAATCGATCTCTTCCGTTTCCGATCCGTTTGCATTTCTTGGCGATCCTCTGTCCTTCACATACCCTACCAATCATCCCCTTCACGTTTCCCAATATCAAAACCCAAAAACTCTCAAAATCAAGGGTTTGAGTAAAAAATAGAATTAGAGAAAGAGATTTCTTGGCGGGTCTTTGCTTCGTGGCCACGAAACTTAAAATATATCACAACAATAATTTGATAAGGATTCTGTCCCTAGTTTGTTTAGTTTGAGAAGGAATTCTGATTATTTTGGTATTGTTGGTCCGAATGTTTTAAGCCCAGCTACTTGATTATTTCATTGGGTCCTTTCGGTTGGATCCGGTCATTTGGGTCATTTCCATTATTTGGGCTTAGTCACTGAATTGGCCCATTATACAAATTGTCACTTAATCCAACTTTGACCAGTAATCATTATGTCAAGTGATAGTTGACTACTGTGTCTGCCACCTTTCTGCATGGCATTAATGAGGATGGGACTCAGATGACCGGCGGTGGCAAACAGTGGCAGCAGGTGTGGAAGTAGGCTGCTTACTTTCGGCTGAAATGACCGGGAGTGGGGGAAAAGGTGTCAGGAGATGATGAGTGACACGGTAAACCGGGACTGGGGCATGTATGGGGCTAAGATCACATAAGAAGGTAAGTAACACATTATTATTATTATGATTCTATCTCTCAGGCATTAGATAATATTTTTCTCCATTGTTGACCTTGTGATCGCTCAGATCGACTCTCACGCCGAGCTATCCTCGACGGTCGGCCGCCAAGCTTTTGGTGTTGACTTGTTGAAACTGTGCATGATATGGGACGCGTCTCGGTGATTGGGACGGAGAAAGATCTTGGCGTTAACATCGGGCGCTAGAAGGAGGGGTGAGTTCTAGTGTCTCGAGTATTTTTCAATCATGCATCGTGTTTGTTCTACGTCAATATTCATGGTGAAGAGTAGAACACCTACACCTGAAGGGCAGCCGAGGGCTGCCAGTGAATCGACACCACGAGTGTCTGTTAAGGATCGTTTGGGACCGGCAATAAGTGTTCATGCTATCATAGCATCCAAACGATCCCCTAAAGATTTTTGGTCGAAGGTGGTGGGCAAGGCTAAACGTAGGTTAGTCTTCCCGACTGATAAAGCTTCTGGCCACGGTCGGAAACGAGTAGAAGGCACTTCGCCTAGAACTCGATACCGAAAGGACCAGGATGAAAAAGCTTCATGACTGGCTAAGATGGCAGATGAGGCGGATAGAGCTATGGAAGTACTCGTGAAGCAACGACAGGATATAGCTGAGAAGATGGCTCGGATGGCAGAGTTGAGAGACGAAGAGCTCAGTTATAATCAGTCCGAAGAGCAAGGACACCGAAGTGGGAAAGAACCTGTTCATTCAGGACGAGAGTCTCGAGGCCAAAATTGAGAAAGAAGAAGATCCCGAAGCCCTACTCCTCAAAGATCGAGGAGGGTACATCACCCTGTCGATTCTAAGGAGCAGGTGGCCTGAGAGAACGAAGAGGTCGATCCAGATCATACTCTCGAAACCACAAAGAAAGCCCTTGTTGTTGCACATTCTCGCCTTTAGTGCTCGAGCTCAAAGACGAAGCATATCTAGAGATCGTACTCCCGAGAGTCTACTGAGGGTACACCACCCTGTGGACACTCGTCACCGAAGAAGCCCTTCTAGAATTGAAGGCTCTATTGTAAGAAACCGGTCTACTCAGAGGAGGAAAGAGTCACCAAAAAAGAAGCATCATCTCAACCAGAAGGTGTAGAGTATTTGGTCAAAGAGTTAAAAGAACTTCGGAAGCAGCTTGCCGAAGTACAAAAAACGAAGGATACTTCGGGAAAGAAGGCATCCCTTTTTCCCATGGAGATTCTTAAAGAAAAAAGTCAACCCCACCAAGAAAGTTTCCCATATCGAGAGTTATGATGGATCGGGGGATCTCTATGACCACGGCCAAAGCGCTCAATCGATCGATGGATTATTATGACTTTAGCGATGTCGCTAAGTGTCATACTTTTATCACAACACTCGTAAAGGATGCCGGCAGTTGGATGGAGACTTTGCCCTCGATTCAATTTCATCTTGGGCGCATATATGCAAGAAATTTCATGCTCGCCGGGAGCAACAAAAGAAGGGAAAACCAATCGTTCGGTGGCTCAGCTCAGTTCGACTTTTTGAATGAGTCTTTGGGCCAATATGTGAAGAGGTTTCGTGAATGAAGCGATCGGGCCAAGTGATGCACTGAACGATCTACAAGCCGTTGGACTATTTCGTAATGGGTTAGATCCGTCAAATCGGAGAAGTTAGTGAAGAAGTTAATGTTTCATCACCAAGAGTCTCGCCGAGGCCTTTGACAAAGTCAAGGTTATATCGTGGTGGAGGAAGCCATGGATAGCCTCAAACGTCCTGCTTCGGACCAGCTTAAGGAGAAAGATCGGGATAGAACCAATAGAGACCGAGAGAAAGAATGAGGGTAATAAAGACCGCTACAAAAGGCGGGTCAAAAAAGTATAACAATTGGAGATAGGTGGAGGACGTTCATTCAAAGCCAAAGAGTGAATAGACGTACAAAGACTTTAACACGCATGTGGTTGTTATCTTGGATCAAATTAAGAATTAACCTATTTTCGAACCACCTCGAGATAACATTAAGCCCGGAAAAGGAAATTTCGTAAGTATTGTGATTACCATCAAGCTTGGTCATGATACAAACGATCGTGTTAGTTTGAAGGACTTTATTGAAAGAAAGGTACTGGCGGGGCTTTGATTCAAAATGTGGGTCGCCGTAACTAATCAACAAAGCAGGATGAGGGCCTGCTCCTCGTAGCTCAACCAGTTCAAAGAAGTGTTGCTGGCCCTAATGTACTCGCAAGGCACGTGATAGATGTCATCACCGGGGTACTTCCGCAAATTCGTTGGAAAAAAGTTACCGGTTACTTTGATTCTTGGTCATGTCAACAAGTGGTACCTCCCAAGACCGAGAGACCTTATTCGAGTACTGGTAATCTCTTTTATCGATGAAGATTACCTTTGAAAGTCATCGAATCAAGACGAGGGATCATGGTGCCGATCGCACAAGTGGGTTTGTGAGATATGAAGGATGATGGTAGACAATGGGTCTTCAGTAGATATTCTGTATGCCCACGCTTATCAGAGGATGCACCTAGATGGGCGAAAGATGGAGATAGGATAGGAGGCTCCTTTATATGGTTTTAGTAATGACCCGATCAAGGTGGCTGGAACCATTGAACTACCGGTCATCTTCGGAACGGCCCCCCAACAGGTAGAAATTATTTGCAAATTTTATGTTGTGCATGTAGATTCTGCTTATAATGCTATTTTGGGAAGGCCTGCTTTAATTGCTTTGCAAGCTGTGACTTCTATTCCTCATTTCAAAATCAAATTTCTACTACCATGGGGCTCATGAGGTGAAAGGGGATTTGGATCTGGCCAGAAGGTGTTATAGAAACGTTGTGATCACTTCGGGAGTGGGATTATCGAAGCAGAAGCAGACCATGGCGATAGAGATCGAACCCTTCACAGAGAGCAGTTCCGAACCATTAGTCATGCCAGCTGAAGGAACGGAGGAGATAGAGCTCATCCCGGGCAAGGAGAACAAGACGGTGAAAATAGGTTCGGGTCTGCCGGAACCTCTCCGGACGAACCTTATGGAGCTCCTACAATGCTACGTTGATATTTTCGTATGGGAGCCTCAGGATATGCCAGGAGTAAGCAGGGATATCGCTGAGCATCGGCTGGAGGTTGACCCGTCAAAGAAGCCAGTCCGACAGAAGAGGAGGATTTTCGCACCTGAACGTCAGCAAATAATTGATGAAGAGATTGCAAAACTGTTGGCAGCTGACTTCATTTTCGAGATTGACTACCCACAATGGATGGCGAATGTGGTGTCTTTGTGCGAAGCAAAATGGTAAATGGCGTAGTCCAAGATCGACTACACCGATCTAAATAAGGCTTGTCCAAGGATTTCTACCCTCACCCCACATCGACCAACTAATCGATGCCACTTCGGGTATGCTTTATTAAGTTTCATAGACGCATTCTCCGGATATCATCAAATTTCCATGTGCAAGGAGGATATACCAAGACGATGCGTTCATTACGCATCGCTCTCAGATATGCCTATAAGAAAATGACTTTCTACTCATCAATGCCGGAGCCACACGTACAGAGGATGATGAACCATGTTTTCAGATATCACCAAGGTGAATGTGGAGGTGTACGATGGCGACATGATTGTCAAAAGCATGTTGGTACATAAACATCCGGATGATTTAGAAGAATGCTTTCAGACAATTCGTAAACACAATTTGAGATTGAACCCCACTAAGTGCACCTTCGGTTTAGGGGCTGGCAAATTTCTGGGTTATCTTGTCAGTCAGAGAGGAATCGAAGCCAATCCTAAGAAGATTCAAGCGATCCTGAACATGAAGACTCCCCAGCCATTTAAAGATGTTCAACGTCTGATCGAAGGATTGCGACTTTAAGGAGGTTCATGTCCAAGTCTCAAGTAAAGATGTCTACCATTTTTGATACATTGAAAGGGTCAAGAATACAAAGACGCTTCAATGGACTTGGAGTGTGAGGACGCCTTCAGAGCATCAAGTCCTACTTATCTTGGCACCTTTGTTGGTGAAGCCCGCCTCGCCGAACCCCTATATTTGTACTTAGCAACTAGTTCGTTGGCGTAGGAGCGCTTTTGAGTGCGTGAAGTTGGGGTAAGCAAAGACCCGGTTTATTATGTAAGCCATGTCCTTCGGATGTCAAACAAGGTACCGAACATTGAAAAGTTTGCTTTTGCTTTAATAACGCTAGTCGAAAGCTTAGGCAATACTTCCGTGGTAGATTGGTAATTGTATATACAGATCGCCCTTTAAAGAAGATTATGGGCAAACCCGAGGTATCGGGAGATTAATTGCATGGACGATGGAGTTGTCACAAATTTTCATTGAATATCATCCCCGAACCGCCATCAAAGGGCAAGCCTTGGCCGATTTTGTTGTCGAATGCTCATTTTCAAGTCGATGAAGATGTGGCGTGGTCAAGAATCTGGACAGTAGCGGTTGTAGTTCTTCGCCAGTAGAGTTCGTGGACACCAGATGCAGATGGGTCTTCTACCACGGACGCCGAGTGGAGCAGGATTATTCTCGACGAGTCCGAGAGGATTCAAGGTGCAAGAAGCCATCGATTTCAGTTCAAAGCGACAAACAACGGTTTCGAGTATGAGGCGGTACTTTCCGAGGTTACGACCGCAAAGAGTCTTCAAGTACAAAGAATAATCATCTTGGTGATTCTCGTTAGTCGTTAGCAACTTTCCGGGAATACGAAGCTCGAGGCCCAAAAATGATCAAATATTTAATGTAATTGAAGGAACAACTTCAAAGATTTCCAATCTTACGAAGTTTCAAAGGGTCGAGCGTAATAACAATTCAATTGTCGATGACTTTCCAAATTAGCCACTACAGATGTTAACATCTTTGATGGGTCGGTTTATTTAGAAACTTTGCAACATCCTAGTGTCCATTATGAATCGGTAATGTGCATTGACCGAACCAACTATTGGTTGACTCCATATATAGAGTATCTGGTAGATGGCTTCTTACCTTCGGATCGGATGCTCGCCAAGAAAATCAAGTACAAAAGTGCTAATTTTGTTTTGATTGATGGGGATCCGTTCAAGAGCTTTTCATCTCCACTATCGAAATGCCCGACTCCATCCAAGTGAATATGCTCTTCGGGAAGTACATGAAGGTATCTGTGGCGACCATATGGCGGCTAAGTCATTAGCCTATAAGGTACTTCGACAATGGTATTACTGGCCTACCATCTTCAAAGAAGCGACTGAATACGTCAAGAAGTGCGAGCTCAACAGTCCGATCCCACATCAGCCACCAGAAGAGCTATACTCGATCTTATCTCCTATACCCTTCACTGTCTGGGGGGTAGATATACTGGGTCCACTACCGAAGGCAAAAGGTCAAGTCAGCTTTGTTATAGTTGCCATCGACTAAAGTGGGTAGAAGCAAAACCACTTAGGTTAATAACGGAATAGGAATGCTTGAAATTTTTGAAAGAATCAGTAGTATTTCGTTTCGGGATTCCTAAGGTGGTAATATCAGACAATGGACGTCAGTTTGTGGGATCGAAATTTGAAGCATTTTTGAAAGAACTGGGGATTCAGCACAGAAAGACTTCAGTGGCTCATCCACAGTCGAATGGACAAGTTGAAGTGACCAACAGAACGCTGCTGAATGGGATCAAGCGCAGATTGGACGGGCTGAGGCGAGATGGCGGAGGAGCTACTTAGCGTGTTATGGGCTTATCGAACTACTCCGAGGACTACAACGGGGGATTCACCTTTTAGACTGGCCTATGGTACTGATGCCTTAGTCCTAGTTGAAATTGGATCTCCAAGTCTTCGAGTCAGCCAATTCAGAGAGATCTACAATGAGGAAGGGCTTAAGGCCAACCTTGATTTGCTTGAGGAAGTAAGAGAAACAACCTTAAATCAGTTGGCGATTTCTATCAATCAAGAGTGGCCAAGCATTATAATAAGGGGTAAAGTTTCAAGGTTCAAGTAGAGATTTTGTCCTCTCGAGAGAAGTCAAACATCTACACCTCGAATAACTGGGAAAGTCGATGCCAAATTGGGAAGGACCGTATGAAATCACCGAAGCGTCAAGCCGGAACTTATCGATTGAAAGCATTAGATGGGTCAGCAATTAAGAATACTTGGCACGCTGGCAGGCTTAGAAAGTACTTTCAGTAGAAATGATGTCAGTACACTGGAAGTTTGTAAATATTTATGTCATCATCAATAAAAGTTCCCTTTTTTCTAACAAATCTTGTCTTCATCACGATCGGTTCATCGGGTTAGGAGGTTCGGTGGACTCTACCGCCATTCGATGGCAGCCTTTTCGGCAGGTGGTCCTTATGAGTTTGTCAGGCCCTTCGTGGTAGGCAAACGTCATTGGTGTTAGGAGGTTTGGGTGGACTCGCTAGCCATTCGATGGCAGCCTTTTCGGCAGGTGGTCCTTATGAGTTTGTCAGGCCCTTCATGGTAGGCAAACGTCATTGGTGTTAGAAGGTTCGGGTGGACTCATTTGGCCATTCGATGGCGACCTTTTTAAGTAGTGGTCCTTATGAGTTTGTCAGGCCCTTCGTGGTAGGCAAACGTCATTGGTGTTAGGAGGTTTGGGTGGACTCGCTGGCCATTCGATGGCAGCCTTTTCGGCAGGTGGTCCTTATGAGTTTGTCAGGCCCTTCGTGGTAGGCAAACGTCATTGGTGTTAGGAGGTTGGGTGGACTCTTTGGCCATTCGATGGCGACCTTTTCTAAGTAGTGGTGGTCCTTATGAGTTTGTCAGGCCCTTCGTGGTAGGCAAACGTCATTGGTGTTAGGAGGTTCGGGTGGACTCGCTGGCCATTCGATGGCAGCCTCTTCGGCAGGTGGTCACTTAGACCTTGTCAGGCCCTTCGTGGTAGGCAAGTGTCATCTTTAAGACGTTGTCAGGCCCTACGTGGTAGGCAATTGTCGACACTTAGACCTTGTCAGGCCCTTCGGGGTAGGCAAGTGTCATCCTTTAGACTTTGTCAGGCCCTTCGTGGTAGGCAAATGTCATCTTTTGGTTTTGTTAGGCCTTTGGGGTAAACAAATTCCTAATGAAGCAGATATGTCTCACACTTCGGTAACTAATAAGTATCCCTTTACTTTATTACCTAAATTTTTTCTAAGTGTTGAGTTCGGGAAGCTTCATTCTTAAACTTCATCTTATCTGTTATATGACATGTTTAGTTGTTACTTAACAGTTCGGGTTCAGCCCATGAAGGAGTTTGTGCATCTTTTCATTTAAATAAATATTGGAGTATTGGCAGAAAATAAATATACCGAAGTCATAAGGAATAAAGCCATTTTCATTAATATTTAATCTAATTACAATATTGGATAATTTTTATAAATACTATAAATTAAAGACAGAAAAAACAAAAACAGGATCATCAGCTTCAGGCGCCATCTTCGTCGTCTGAAGAATCGAGTAAGGATGGGTCCAAGTTGGTCGCAGACGACTTCTCCTTGCCACGACGACTTCAAAGCAAAGTAACTCTCTCTAATATATCTTCATTATTTCCCCGTTGATTTTCATCCGAGTTCGATACTCTTCACATATTTGTTTGCGAAGGTCGTCGGTTAAAGGAGGCCCAAGGTCCCGAAGAGCCTTGAGTTCTCAAATTTCCTCTTCGAGTTTGAGCCGCCTATTCATGTGACGAGTCTCTGCTGCCTCCAGCTTATGGATGGTCTTGGTCAAGATCTTAGCATCAGCCTTTAATTCCTCGATCTTCTCCATCCTTATCTCGCTCCTCTGAACTAAGTCAACATTCATTTTGACGATCTCCTCGTGCTTTGCTTTGGTTGACTTTAGCTCTTCATTGGAGGCCTTCACATCCCCCTTGGCTTGGGCTAACTCTTTTTGAAGACCTTCATTTGTATGAAGAAGGCATTCACGTTGAGTCTTCTCTTTAGCCAAGGCAGACTTCAGAAGGGCATTCTCCTTCCTCAGGGCCTCTTCCTCAGATTCGGCTTCGAGGGACCTCGGACGAAGACGCCCGAACATAGCATTGGCCTATATATTTCCAATATTATTTGATCAGTTTTCAGATATATAAGTATGAAGATAAATTCAGAAATAAAGAAGAGACTCATTTACCTTCGCCAAATAGCTCATGCCTTCGCTGAGTAGATCCCTATTCGAACTGTTCTCTCAACCGATGATCGCTTGGTTTCACTTAACAAAGGTGTCGAACAGTTGGAAGGGAAAATGGGCATTGAGTCGAGGCCACATTGTTGGGGAGGCCATGGCGTCCCGATCGACTTCGGTAGTTGGTTGTCTTGGAGGAGAAGGTGGAGGTTCATCGCGAACTGGTGAGGGGTCCACGTGTATGGTTTCGGGAGAGGGGGATCGGGCAGGAGTGCGTTCAGGAGTTGGCGAAGGTGCAGAAGATGAACCGGGGTGGCTGTCTGATGGATGTTTTCTTTTTCGGGATGGAGTGAGGACAGACCCGGTCGGTTCATCGTCAGGCACATGGGTTTCTGTGGATGTAGTCGGAGGGGTGACAGCCAAAGAGGTGGGAACTCGGAGCTCTTCGGCAGTCAGGGGGGTTATCTTGGTTCTTATTTTCTTTACACGAAGGACCTTAGCCCGATCGTGCAAAGGAATATCAAGTAGGCTCCTCCTTACCGGGGTAGGTTCAGAAGTTGAAAGATTAGGGTTGGTTGAAGAGGTTGTTTGGGGGGTTGCTTCGGGAAGTGTTTCAGGGTCACTTTCAGGGTTTGTTTCTGATTGGGAGGATTTGGATCGTTTAGCGGATCGTTTTCTTTGGCGAGGTCTGAGGTTTTCTTCGGGTATGTTGGGTTCGTCAGTTTGAGGTTCATCAGTTTGAAGGGAAGAAGTTGGTGGATCGGTGGTAGGGGGATTAACCTGGGAAGATTCTTCGACCGGATGCTCTTCACTTGCATCTGCATTCATCCCTGCTAAAAAATCTTCCAGGTCTCTCACCTCAGGGAGTCGATTTGATCGTAGACATCAGTAAAAACCATAAATCGTAAACTGTATCACTTATATAGCTCGTAAATTATGTTACAAAGTTATTCAAAACTTACATTTGTGTCATATAGCCGAAGCTTGTTTGGTCGAAGTGTGAAACTCCATTCTTTTGGAAGAATCTTCTTCAAAAAAGTCGCCATCTCCTCACCCGCCTTCCGGATATGTCTCAAAGTCGCAGAGACCCGGTCGAGAAGTATAGTCATCTGGAAGAGAAGAGATCTCGGGTCCCGTGATGAAAACCACTTTCATGCCAACCCTTGTTCTTGGAAGGAGTATCCATCGTGGGTCTCCTCTCGAACCTGGTGTTGGGTCGGGGAGACTGCTTGCTCAACATTTTGAAGCCTCTTTCTCGAGACCTACCAGCAGAGAAAAGGGTGAAGAAGATGTCTACAGAGGGAGTAATCCCTAGTTCATGGCAGAAGGCAATAAATGCCAGGATATGGATGTAGGAGTTGGGCACTAACTGGGCAAAGCCCATTCCTATGAACCCTAGGAGGGTGATAATAAAAACATGGAGAGGTAGGCGAACCCCCTTTTCCAGGAAAGTGACAGGCATGGCGACCCAACCGTCCGGTCACTGGTACATACGCTCTTCAGGAGCAGGGGCCCTTATGGCGTACATATCAGGAATCTGATAACGAGTCCTGAGCATGCATATCTCAGATTCCGAGACTGAAGACCGGATGTTGGCATGGGGGAACTGCTCCCCGTCCTTGAAGAAATCAGAGACCGAGGCAGAGGAGATCAAAGAAGGATTTCCCCCCATGGTGGTTGATTGAGGGTTGGAACTCGAACCCTCTTGATTAGGGTTTGGGCTGGGAGAAACGATATTGATAGGAGTCGCACGAAGGGGAGAGTTTTGGCCAGAAGTTACGGTCACCATTGTTAAGATTTTGTGAAACAGAGAAAGAAGTTTACAGAGAAGAAGAAAGCTCAAAGGTACAAATTTTAAATTAGCAGGTAAAACCGTCAGAATTGGTAAAGTTTACCTTCTATACTGACAGTTACACGGTAATTGAGGATGGCACATTTAATTCACTGCAATGATGATGAATGGGAAGTGGTTTCGTCCGTTTTTAGACCTAAATATCTTCACCTATGTGGGCTTGCGTCTATTGGGCTTCCCACTTCTATTCCTGATAACAATTTGGGTCGATTTTGATGGGCTTTGGTGAGTTTCACTTTGAATCTCTTATGACTTATCATAGTTTGTTATATCCTGGGCCTATACTGTTTATAGTCTTTCATTAAACACCCTGTTTAATATAAGACTAGGGGGTAATGTTGGGCCATAATCCTTTTCCTTATTGGGCCAAACTTAATGGGCTCTTCCCTTGGATCATGTTATGCTAGTCCTGATTGGTCCGAATGGTTTAAGCCCAGCTACTTGATTATTTCATTGGGTCCTTTCGGTTGGATCCGGTCATTTGGGTCATTTCCATTATTTGGGCTTAGTCATTGAATTGGCCCATTATACAAATTGTCACTTAATCCAACTTTGACCGGTAATCATTATGTCAAGTGATAGTTGACTACTGTGTCTGCCACCTTTCTACATGGCATTAATGAGGATGGGACTCAGATGACCGGCGGTGGCAAACAGTGGCAGCAGGTGTGGAAGTAGGCTGCTTACTTTCTATTTGAAATGACCGGGAGTGGGGGAAAAGGTGTCAGGAGATGATGAGTGACACGGTAAACCGGGACTGGGGCATGTATGGGGCTAAGATCACATAAGAAGGTAAGTAACACATTATTATTATTATGATTCTATCTCTCAGGCATTAGATAATATTTTTCTCTCCATTGTTGACCTTGTGATCGCCTGTACTGACTCTCACGCCGGAGCTATCCCTCGACGGTCAGGCCGTCAAGCTTTTGGTGTTAACTTGTTGAACTGTGCAGGATATTGGACGCGTCTTGGTGATTGGGACGTGGAGAAAGATCTTGGCGTTAACAGGTATCAATTTGGGAGCTTTTATAGTTTCATCATCAATAGAAGTATGACCCTATCAAAGGACGTGAGGGCCCACAAAACTCGTTGTTCTGGTTGTTGTTGAGGAGGCTCTTCAGCTCGACTGAGTCGTCAGAAATCTGCAGGCCAAACGCGGAGGAAGTTGCTAGAAGTGGTGATGAGGTTGGGTTTTTGACACTCCTTATCGGGGACGAAGATGTCCTTGGTAGGTGGGTACGGGTGCTCAAAGAATGCTCCAATTCATGGTATAGACGTGACAAAGGGGCCTCAGATGTGTAGATCTCTAATCGTCTTTGTTGCTCATCGAAACCTTCCTGGTTTTGGTCGCTACTTACCGTCATGCCTACCTACTAAAAGTTTAAAACTATAATCTTTCTCTCTTTCTTTTGGCCTAAATTCAGTTCAATGTGGATATACTGATGGAGTTAATCAAGTGAAGAAAGTGTGTGGAAGTGGAAAACAAAGAGGAGAGAGTAGATTAGAGACAGAAAACGGGTATATACATGTATTAATTTTTTTTAATGAAAAAAAACAGTGAAATATGTTGAAAATTATAAAAATATGACTTTCCTCCGTCGCTATAACGATTTTTTTTAGACAAAAATAAATTAATTTTGTGAGACCTCAGATTTTATGAATAATAATTTAAATTTTTCGAAATATTTTTTTGAATATTATAGTGTGGATTTGATATAATGTTATAGTTGTGGGTAATATTTACAAATTTTGCAAAGTAAGCAAGTGGTTATATAATATTTGATTGGTCGGGGAATATTCGTTTTAACAGGGAATATTTGTACGACGGCACAATCATTGGTGGACCCCACAACGAAAGTATTGTCGTAGTAAGAAAACGACAAAATTATCTTTTTATAAAAATAACGGCGGAAGTGTTACCGTTAAAACTGTTGAACTACCAGGTAGTAAAAGTTCAGTAATACGCGTGATTACACAATAGCACACGGTATTGGTTATTGATGCTTACGTGAGAAGTCACTCAGTTATACTCAATTATTGCTACAGTAATTGCTGCATCATATCTCTCATATTATTAATTCGATTATTGTCACAGTATCATCTGCATAATATGATATATTATTAAATCAATAATTGAGATGACAAAGTTATTCATATTATTATTTACAATATTGACAATGTCTAGAAGTTACTCAAGAAGAGGTTTGGTCACCTAATTCTTGGCGCTTGATAAGGAGAAATCCTTATCGGAAAGCCCCCTCTTTCCTAGGAACAACCTGGTTGTTAAATATTTTGAGTTATAATATTAATGATGAATAAGTTCGTGTTGATTAAAGATGAAATTGATAGTTTCATTGTGTTGGAATTATTAGTGTTAGTGAAAATCGATATTTATTTCGATATTAATTGATGTCTGGAAGTTTTACTGACCAGTCGGGTAATTAATCGGATAAATGAGCAATTAATTGTTATTAATTCACATGATTATAACTATTTGTTCACATGTGTAAGACCTCATCTTATTATGAATAAAAATTAAATTTTCTCTATTTATTATCTTGAAATAATAAGGAGTTAATTTGATATAATACTTTGGTTATGGGTGAAATGTGTAAATTTTATAAAATAAGCAAGTGGTTATAAAATATTCATTTTTGTGGGGAATATTCGTTTGAGTCGTGGAATATTCTTGTGGTTTGGGAATATTCGACGACCACAAGTGACCATTCGTGGGCCTCATAATGTAAGAATAAGCTGTCGGATGAAGAAAATGACAAGTTTGAGTTTTTATAAATAACGGCGTAGTTATTATCAATTAAGACTGTTGGAATACAGATGGTTAAAATATAGTAATACTGCGTGGTTGCGATAGCATTACGGTATTGCATGCGATATTTTGAATTATTGATTCTTACGTAAAGAAAGGCTTTACTCAATAATTATTCTGATGTAATTACTTTTCAATATTTTATATTATTGATTCAATAATTCTTTGCGTTGATATTTTATATTATTGTTGTTTCAATAATTGTCACGCATGATATTTCCCATTATCGGATCAATAATTCATATTATTTGAATAATATTATTAGATAACATTATTGGCAATGTCTAGAAAGTTACATCTAAGGAGAGGTTTAGTCATCTAATTGCTTGGTAGATGAGGAGAAATCCTTATTAGAAAGCCCCTCTTTCACGGAAGCGATGCGGTTGTCATAATTGTGATTCATCATATAATTTGGGAATAATCAATTATTGATTTATATGATAAGGAAATATTTATTTGATGTGGATATAAATGATGGATTTATTTATTTTATGTGGTTATAATTGAAGGATTTAATATTGAGGTGTTTTATCAGTATGTTTGTCGGAATGGAGGTATTAAAAATCAAATTAGCATTTTTACGATATATTGCGTGAGTTATAATTTTTAATCCGACCGTTGGATCGTTGTGATTTTTGGATATGTTATACATATATAAGTTGAGTATATGTCCCCAAATTTTGAACCGTTAAAAATGAACATATGATTTGTTATGAAT
Source organism: Panax quinquefolius (assembly GCA_020205615.1). NCBI lineage: Eukaryota > Viridiplantae > Streptophyta > Magnoliopsida > Apiales > Araliaceae > Panax > Panax quinquefolius. The sequence goes on along the minus strand of CM035168.1, from coordinate 101,684,116 downwards.
TTTAAGATGTGACTGATTCGGAAATTAGGTTTATAAATGATTTTGGTGAAAAATTCTAGAATTGAGTGGGCCCCACTTGTGGTTGGTGAAGAAATGTGCTGAATTTTATTTCAAATATGGTGGGTGACAATAGTAGCAGGTAAAACCATCGGTAAAGAAGTCAAGTCCGCTTTCATGCGTCTTAATATTTTCTATAAATAAAGGGCTAAGTTAGAATTGAAAATCACACCAGAAACATAAGCTTTCTCTCTTTCTCTCTCTATATTATTGAAGGTATTTTGTGAGTATTTAGATACTTTGAGAGTTGCTGTTCAGTACAAGTTTAATTCAGTATCACTTCCGACCTTTCCTTCCGAAGTACTGATTCTTTGAGGTAAGGGATATTATTTTCTTCTTAAATGATATTATTTTCTTTAATATCATTATGCTGAGATATTGTTATGAATTTTATTATAGAATTTCTACCTTTTTGTGTGGGGATTACTATTCACGTATACGGCACTATTCACGTATACGACACTATTCACTAAAAAATAAAATTTTCTCTTTTTCGTCCCAGATGTCTTTTATGGTTACTATCTTTGATTGTATCCATGTTTTGATCTTTATTTTTGAATTCTACTTCACACTTGATTATTATGAAGTATTATTGAATTTGGATAAACCAAAATACGAATCCCTAATATATGTCCTTCTGTCTCACTGGATTCGTTCTCTAAAATGTTTTTCATCATCCTCAGTCCTTAATGGTGATACTTGATGAATATCTTTGGTCTGTAGTGCAAACACTACTAAAAAAATGGTCATTTGTGATGACCAAAATTCATCACAAAAAGTAGAAAAACCATACCTTTCGTGATGGCTTTAAGCATCACAATGGTCGTCTTGTATACGCCCATCATGAAAGGTTTTACGTGATGGTTTTGGCAATCACGCAAATGCTTAGTGCTTTTGTGATGATTAATACAATCACATTAACATATAATCTATTGTGATTGTCAAAGTCATCACAAAAAAATAAGACTTTAGGGATCAAATGTAAGAACGTGAATCTCTATTTACGTATAATTTATTTCACTATATTAATTATATCTATATTAATTGTATCAAATGATACTTGTAGGATTCGAACCCTCTCCCATTTATAAACTAAATAACGAGTATTACCACTACACCAAAGTCCAGATCATGATTATAATTTTAAAACAAAATATAAAAGGAAACATATGTGAGTTGACTTACTAAACAAAATTACTTCCAAACAAGATTTGGTGATTGGAATGGCAGTCACAAATACTCTATAGTGATGGTAAAATTAGTCATCACTAAGAGCCATCATATATTTTATTATTTTATGACGGCTTGAAAATTCCATCACAAAATACCTTCTTTTTGTAAGTGCAAATAAAAGTCATCACAAAAATCTATCTTTTTAATGATTGTCACGACCGTCATAAAATATTGTTTTGATTATTTATTATATTAAAATATTAGTGATAGCTTAAATGCAATCACGAAAAGGGTATATCTATTAGTGATGACTTAGTGCATCACAAAAAGAAAATTTCTTTTGTGTGAAAAAATTGGTGTGATTGACATGGTCATCACAATTATAATACATTGATGGTAAAATTAGTCATCACTAAGAGCCATCATATATACTATTATTTTGTGATTGCTTAAAAAGTCCATCACAAATTACTATCTTTTGTGATTGTTTTTAAAAACTGTCACAAAATTCCGTCACGTATTCTTGTTTTTCTAGTAGTGAAAGATGAATGATTACCTGATGAATATCTTTGGCCCATAGTGCAAAGATGAACAGGTGTTGAGATGAACATGACTAATTTGGTGATCTAAATAAATATCTTTGGCAGTAGTGCAAAGATGAATATTTGATGCAAGATGTATATTGATTGATGTTACTGAGGATAAAATATTAATGATGGACTTTTAAATTCATAGATGATAGTAGATTTCATTCTCTACTTAACTCTTCTAATGAATTGTTGTTTCACTGCAGATTGTTTATCTAAAACTTGTTGTCTACATTGTATTCTATCGATTTTTCCTGTTGAAGACTAAGGATAATTTGTTGTATATTATCTTAGTCATAATATTCTTTTATCGGGCTAGTTGAGCTCACCCTTTTCCTTTTTGTTCCATTTTTCTTCTCGGGAGGTGAGAATTTAGCGAGGACTAAATGGGGTATGGAGTGATGATTCGGGATAGGATGTTTTAGTAGTCCTCACTATTTTGTAGAATAGTGCATCAATAATTATAATTAGGACTTTATTTGGGCATGGATATTGTCTAGAAGACAATATTGTATTTAAACTCACAGTATGTGTTGTCGTATTTTGCACGACAATTGTAATAATGAAGTTGTAGTTTTCTTTACGTACCATGTATTTGGCGACTCAAAATGGGTGTTGTATACCTATTTTGGGGCGCCTGATTAATATCGAGCTTAGGGATATGGTCTCTGGCGGAGATCGGGGAATAGAACTAGGAGGGGAGAGATGAGTAAATCCTTCGCTAGTGTGTCCTACCTAAGCTTATTTGTTGGTCGATCATAATATATGGATATTATGTGATATGTTAATTTGTTTAATTAACCCCTGTTTTATGACAGTTTTTAAGAATGGCAGCTGAGAACGTTAACAATGGAGTGAACGAGATCGTGGAGACACCTCTAATCACCAACCAGGATAATGTCATGTCAGGTGAAGAAGGAATTAGAGATATCCATGTGGTGAGTGAAGAATTGATAGTTGCACCCGAGATAATCACAGAGGTAGCAGCTGAGAGTGAGGAAGAAGAGGAAGAAGAGGTACCTGAGAATTTTATGATCGAAATTTAGAATTGCAAAATCGTATTCATGAGTTAGAAGAGCAGGCTGAAGAACGGCAGGCGGTCGTGGAACAAAAGGATGCAACAATTCAAGCTTGTGTTACCCGATATGTGATGCTTGAACAGAAGCACTCTTTGGCAGAGTATAAAATGATAAAATTTGGAATCGAGCTAAAAAGAAGAAAGAATGAGCAGTGAGAATGAATGATGCATGGGAAAAAGTCGCACGACGTGTTGATATTGTGGAAAGAGATGTCCGATCTAAGAAGGCTAAAATAGATGATATGTATTTCTCTTTTTGGATAGCAATTGAGAGAACCCAACATCGAGTTTTGAGTTACCCTGTACATTGCGGTCAACCCCAATTCGATATGGATCGAAGATTAATGATTCAGATCATGAAATAGGAGTATGATGAAGCAGTTGAGGGTGGAATATGCCCTATAAAAAAGTCAATTTCAACTGTGGTGATGACACCAAATGCTGCCCCAGACAAGTCAAAGCCGGGTAGTTCAAGGGAGAGCGATTGTCATGACTTCCCAACAAGTGAGGAAGCCAAATGAAGTTATCACGGGTTAGTTAATCATAAATTTTTGCGAAGTTTATACCTTATTAGATATCGGTTCTACCCATTCTTTTATCTCTCCTATTTGTGCTCAACGTTTAAACTTGACTCTGGAGAAATTGGACTTTAACTTGTATGTTGAAACTCCGCTGGGTGAAACCTTTGTTATATTTACAGTTTATAAATCTTGCTTGATCCAAGTTGGCACAATCACATTACCTGTTGATCTTATCTCTTTAAAGATACTTGCATTTGACGTGATTTTAGGAATTGATTGCTTAACTACTCATCATGCCAAAATTGATTATTTTCGTAAGGTTGTTAGTTTTCATATTCCTAACTAACCTGTTATGCGAATTTAAGAAACCAAACCATTGAAGTTAAACACTTTCATATCAAGCCATTAAGCCATTCGTTTATTGAAAAACGGATGTCAAGCTTTATTAGCCCATATTATGGACTTGAACAAAAACACGTCAGATTTGAATAATATTCCTATTGTTAATGAATTTCCTGACGTATTTCCTGAAGAATTTCATGGCCTACCCCCAGAGTGTGATATTGAATTTTGTATCGACTTTGAACCGGTACAAAACTCATTTCTAAAATCTCATATCGAATGGCTCCTATTGAACTTCAGGAGTTAAAAACCCAAGTACAAGAGTTGGTACCCGAGCCTCTATCTGATGACTTCCTTTGTGGAATGCACCAAAGCCAGACTCTTCGTAGGGGACTCTATATTTGTGTGGTGGTAAAACGATAGGTGCCATTGTGACGTGCTATCCAAGATTGGGATATGAGTCACAATTGAGAACAACCTAAGTCAGTAATCGAAATATCTAGCTTTCTAGGCTTAGCTGGTTACTATCGGAGATTCGGGGAAGGATTTTCTCAAATCGCTACTCCATTAGCTTAGCTGACTCGGAAAGATACAAAATTTGTATAGAGCGAGGAATGCGAGATGATTTTCCAAGAGCTCAAGAGGCAACTCATTTCAGCACACTGTTCTAACAATACCATCTGGTTCGGATGGATTTGTTATCTCTGATGATGCTTGAGCAAAGGGTTAGGATGTGTTCTCATGCAACATGGGAAAGTCATATAGCTTATGCCTCATGACAACTCAAAGAATATGAGAGGAATTATCCTACTCATGATCCGGAGTTAGCGACATTCTTTTGCGTTAAAATCTGGAGACACTACGTATGGGGAGAAAGTGGAGATTTATACGGATCATTAAAGCCTCAAATATTTCTTCACCCAAAAGGAATTCAATATCGTGAACGATGTTGGCTCGAGTACATTGAAGGATTACGACCATAGCATTCAATATCATCCTAGAAAAGCAACGCGTTGAATGGCGCATTGAGTAGGAGATCGTATGCGGGTACGAGTGCAATGTTGTTAACACAAAGGCCCATTTTGTACAACTTACAAAGGATGTAGATAGAGTTAAAGGCTCCAAGTACCCACGTGATGATGACAAATATACGAGTAGAACCAACTTTAATCGATAAAGTTAAAGCTGCTCAAGCTACAGACCTGGAGCTGATACGTATGAAAAAGAAAGTGCAAGAAGGTGCTATACCGGAGGCAAGAATTGATGAAGAAGGAATACTTAGAGTCAACTCCAGACTTTGCGTTCCTAATGATTCTGACTTGAAGCATAGAATCATAATGGAGGCACACAACACACCATTTGCAATCCATCCTGGAAGTACCAAAATGTATCACGATCTTCGACATACATTTTGGTGGAGCAATATGACGAAAGAGATCGCGAGTTTATCTCGAGGTGTTTAACTTGTCAATGTGTAAAGGCGGAGCATCAAGTGCCAAAGGGTCCATTGCAACCACTTGAGATTCCAAAATAGAGGTGGGAACACATTAATATGGATTTCGTTACGGGTCTTCCCAAGGTTTCTCAAGGTATAGATGCGATTTGGGTTATTGTTGATAGATTAACCAAGTCGGCTCATTTCTTGCCCATACGTGAGACTTATTCCCTTGAATGTCTTACTAGTATGTACGTAAATGAGATTGTGAGATTGCATGGCATGTCAGTATCCATTGTTTCGGATCGTGACCCAAGATTCACTTCAAGATTTTGGGTTAGCTTGCAGAAAGCTATGGACACGGATTTACAATTCAGTTCAGCATACCATCCTCAAACGGACGGACAATCAAAGAGGACTATTCAAACCCTTGAAGATCTATTAAGACTCTGTGTTCTAGATTTCAAAGGAAGTTGGGATAAGTACTTGCCACTGGTGAAATTCTCCTACAACAACAGTTATCAAGCAAGTATAGGCATGACTCCATTCGAGGCGTTGTATGGACGAAAGTGTCATTCTCCAGTATGCTGGGATGAGGTGGGAGAAGCAACGTTATTGGGACCAGAATTAGTACGAATGACTACAGAAAAGATTCAAATGATCCGGCAACGTATAAAGACCTCACAAGATCGACAAAGAAGTTATGCTGATCTTCATCGAAAGGACGTGGAGTTTAATATTGGAGATCATGTACTATTATGTATTGCTCCATGGAAGGGAGTTACAAGATTTGGGAAGAGAGGAAATCTCAATCCACGATTTATTGGTCCATTTCAAATTCTTGACCGAGTAGAAAATGTGGCCTATAGACTCGCGTTACCTCAAGTATGTCTCATGTTCATAATATTTTCACATATCTATGCTTCTGTAAATATGTGAAAGACCCAAATCACATTATTGAGTTAGAACTTAGACGAGATAGCCGAAGATTTAACTTACGAGGAGGTACCTGTTAAGATCTTGGAAAGGAAAGAGCATGTTCTGCGACTTTGAGGTTATACCACAAGTTAAGGTTTTGTGGAGGAACCGTCTTATTGAAGAAATGACACAGGAGTTGGAATCGAAAATAAAAGCGAGGTACCTCACCTTTTCAAACACACACGAATACGTCGTCAATTTCGAGGACGAAATTTCATAAGGAGGAGAGGTTGTAAGACCCCATCTTATTATGAATAAAAATTAAATTTTCTCTATTTATTATCTTGAAATAATAAGGAGTTAATTTGATATAATACTTTGGTTATGGGTAAAATGTGCAAATTTTACAAAATAAGCAAGTGGTTATAAAATATTCATTTTTGTCGGGAAATATTCGTTTGGTCGTGGAATATTCTTGTGGTCGGGGAATATTCAGACGACGGCGATGACATGACCATTCGTGGGCCTCATAATGAATAAGCGTCGGATGAAGAAAATGACAAATTTGAGTTTTTATAAATAACGGTGTAGTAGTTATTACTCAATTAGTAATTGTTGGAATACCCGTTGGTTAAAATATAGTAATCTGGCATGGTTGCATAGTAGCATTGCGGTATTGCATGAGATATTTTGAATTATTTATTCTTACGTAAGAAGGCCTTTACTCAATAATTATTACGATAATTACTTTTCAATATTTTATATTATTAATTCAATAATTGATGCGTTGATATTTTATATTATTGTTGTTTCAATAATTGTCCTTCGCATAATATTTCCCATTATCGATTAATAATTCATATTATTTGAATAATATTATTAGATAACATTATTGGCAATGTCTAGAAAGTTACGTTACAGCGAGAGGTTTGGTCATCTAATTGCGGCATGATAAGGAGAAATCCTTATTGGAAAGCCCCATCTTTCTGAGGAGCGGCTACTGGTTGTCATAATTGTGATTACGTAATATTATTTGGGAATAATTAATTATTGATTTATATGATAAGGAAATATTTATTTGATGTGGATATAAATGATGGATTTATTTATTTTATGTGGTTATAATTGAAGGATTTAATGTTGAGGTGTTTTATCAGTATGTTTATCGAAATGGAGGTATTAAAAATCAAATCAGTATTTTTACGATATATTGCGTGAGTTATAATTTATAATCCGACCGTTGGATCATTGTGATTTTTGGATATGTTATACATATATAAGTTGAGTATATGTCCATAAATTTTGAACCGTTAAAAATGATCATATGATTTGTTATGAATTTTAAGAGGTGACTGATTCGGAAATTAGGTTTATAAATGATTTTGGTGAAAAATTCTAGAATTGAGTGGGCCCCACTTGTGGTTGGTGAAGAAATGTCTTTGAATTTTATTTCAAATGTGGTGGGTGATAATATTAGCGAGGTAAAGCCATCGGCAAAAGTGGCAAAAGTCCGCTTGCGTGCTAATATTTTCTATAAATAGAGGGCTAAGTTAGAATTGAAAATCACATAGAAACATAAGCTTTTCTCTTTCTCTCTCTATATTATTGAGCTTATTTTGTGAATATTTAGATACTTTTGAGAGTTCTTTATTCGAGACAAGTTTCATTCGAGATCGGTTTCGACCTTTCCTTCCAAGAAATCTTGATTCTTTGAGGTAAGGGATATTATTTTCTTCTTAAATGATATTATTTTCTTCAATATCATTATCTTTGAGATATTGTTATGAATTTTATTGTGGAATTTCTACCTTTTTTTGTGTCGTGGTTACTATTCACGATATACGACATTATTCACGTGATACTCTGACTATTCACTAAAAATAAATTTTCTCTTTTTCGTCCCGGATGTCTTTTATGGTTACTATCTTTGATTGTATCCATGTTTTGATCTTTATTTTTGAATTATACTTCACACTTGGTTATTATGAAGTATTATTGAATTTGGATAAACCTGAAATACGAATCCCTAATATTTGTCCTTACGTCTCCTTTGGATTCGTTCTCTAAAATATTTTCCATCATCCTCGATCCTTAATGGTGATACTTGATGAATATCTTTGGCTTTGTAGGCAAAAGATGAATGATTACTGATGAATATCTTTGGCCGTAGTGCAAAAGATGAACATGTGTTGAGATGAACATGACTAATTTGGTGATCTAAATGAATATCTTTGGCCCGTAGTGCAAAGATGAATATTTGATGCAAGATGTATATTGATTGATGTTACAGGGATAAAATTTTGATGATGGACTTTTAAATTCATAGATGATAGTAGATTTCATTCTCCACTTAACTCTTCTAATGAATTGTTATTTTCGCTGCAGTTGTTGATCTAAAACTTGTTATCTATTGTATTCTATCAGATTTTTCCCTGTTGAAGACTAAGGATAATTTGTTGTATATTATCTTAGTCATAATATTCTTTACTAGGCTAATTAAGCTCACCCTTTTCCTTTTTGTTCCATTTTTCTTCTCAGGAGGTGAGAATTTAGCAGGGACTAGTCGGGTTATGGAGTGATGATTCAGGATAGCTGTTCTAGTAGTCCTCACTATTTTGTAGAATAGTGCATTAATAATTATAATGAGGACTTTATTTGGGTATGGATATTGTCTAGAAGATAATATTGTATTTAAACTCACAGTATGTGTTGTCGTATTTTGCACGACAATTGTAATAATGAAGTTGTAATTTTCTCTCTGTACCATGTATTTGGCGACTCAAAATGGGTGTTGTATACCTATTTTGGGGGCGTCACAACATGTGTGTACTATTGATTCACATTTTTGCACTATTAGGGGATTTGGTGCAAGATTGATAATACTTGCATGACTAAGTTAAAAATGGAGGTATAGATGGAGGTACTATACTGTAATTTATATTTTCACATGATTGAACTCTTGATTCACATTTTTTACTATTAGGGGAGATGGTGCAAGTTTGATAATACTTGCAGGACTAAATTAAAAATGAAAAAAAGAGGAAGGTATTATACTATATTTCGAGCCCCAAAACGTGCAATTATCGAAACTATATTTTCCTATAAATAGAATCTCATTCTTCCTTCATTTCTCACCAATTCACAAAAGCTATAGAGAAATTATTATAGAGAGAAATTATAGAGAGAAAGAAGAAGAGAAGTCTGCTACCTCACTATTCCAGTATCCAGTTTTTTCTAAGGTAAGGGGTATTATTCTTTCGTATTCATGAAGAGAGTTATTTTCTTTCAATACTCGTAAGGGTTGTTATTCCATTCTTTATTATTATGTTGGAATAACATGTCTATGCGAAGTACCACATATATGGTAAAATTCTTCTATTAATCCATTCTTTATTATTCTGTTGGAATAACCTGTCTGTGCGGTCTATCGCATGCCTGGAGAATTCTGTTGTTATTCCATTCGTTATTATTTTGTTAGAATATCCTGTCTGTGCGGATTATGCATGATCTGGTTCCATTCTTTATTATTCTGTTGGAATATCCTGTTTGTGCAGATTACGCATAACCTGGTTCCATTCTTTATTATTCTATTGGGAATAACCTGTCTATGCGGTCTATCGCATGCCTGGTGAATTCTTCTGTTATTCCATTCTTTATTATTCTGTTGGAATAACCTATCTATGTGGATTACCGCATGCATGATGAATGATCCTTCGTATTCATTCCTTATTAAATTATGGAAATGATCTGTCTACGTGGATTACCGCATTACGAAGCGAAAATCCATTCATAGATTTCATATATTCTATTATACTCGGTTGGTTAAAGTTTTGGCTTCTATACTCCATGAAATTAGTAGAATATCACGGATATTCAAGGCTTCATCCGATATTTTTTCATGGAAATATTCTTCTGAGCATTCTTGAATTTTACTCCACAAAGCAGTATCATGTTGACAATTTGGACGTTATTGATTTCTGGATAAATTAAATTATAAATCTTTAAAATTTATCCTTGAACTTGTTTTATTGAATAATTATGTCATTGTTATCATCCTCATGCTTATATTGTGATGAAAGTCATCTTTGGTTTACGTGCATAGATGGACTTGGTATGATTATGACCAGGGGTTATTCAGTATAATCATGATCGTAATGTGACGAATGATGTGGTGAAAGTCCTCATTGGCCTGTAGTTCATTGATGGACAGTTGTTGGTATGATTATGACTAGGGATTATTCGGTATAATCATGACCATTGATGATTACATGAATATCCTTGGTCGTGGTGCAGGGTTGATTTGATTTGATTTATTAAGCTGAGTCTCAGCGATAAAGTTGATGAATTTTTTTTAAATCAAGATAGTAGATTTTATGTTCTACTTGACTCTTCTAATGGATTTGCTTATTTCCGCTGCAGTTGTTGATCTAAAACTTGTTGTCTATTGTATTCTATTAGTTGTTATACTGTTGAAGGCTAAGGATAATTTATTCTGCATTATCTTAGTCATAATATTTCTTATTGGGCTAGTTGAGTGATGATTGGATAATATACCCATGAATCGGATATACTTGGGCTTAGATTTGTGTTTTCTCGAGTCTTTTAGTAGCATTTTTACTGTGTTTATGTTTTGATTTGCGAGGTTGGGGGAGCGGTGAGAACACTTGGGAGAATTTGAGCTAAAGCAGGCATGATTGGCACTTTCGCCTCACACGGTATTTGGGTATTTCTATTGATGTAAATCCCAATGAAGTATTGCAAGTGTCGATGTCGAGTGGTCGATCGGGACGCAGCGTTGACTTTTCGTTTGACTGCTCAATTGGTGGTTGTTTGAAGCCTAATTGAATTTGGATTGCTATAGTTGGATAAGTGAAGTATATAAGGATTATTTTTATTGGAGTAGGGGACTCTTCTACACAATTGGGAGGCTGATCAAGGAGCTAAGGGAGAATTTGAAGAATTTACTTGGAGTTCTTCTTCTTCTTTATTCTTTCAATTTGTGTAATTCATTAAGGATGATTTTTCAAATATTGTTGGTTTTAATTTTCATTATGAACTAATTTCTTTAATTAAGATTCCAATTGAATCTTTTATGATTATGAATTGATTATTTGATTTATTCCAATTATTTATGTTAAAGTGAATTGTTCATCTTGTCTTGAGCTTATTGATTAATTATTTGGCCAATAATTACCTTGTTACTCTAGAAGGAATTGAAAGAGGAATTCTAGGGTTAGAACTGGGCATGGTGACATGTGACTTAGTTATTTGCACAGTGAATAATTGGGTTTGTGAATAGAATGGAAATATCTCTTCGCCGCATGTAACACATAAGGAATTGGGATTGTAAAGAGTTTAATTCAATTGTTTTGCATCAGAATATAGCAAAATTAATATGGGTTAAATAGAAGGCAATTGGTCACTTGGAAAAGGACTTTTGGCACTTGAGAATTCCTGTTAACAATTCAGTAGACATAATAATTGGGATAATTGGATAATTGATTTATAGTTCATAATTGGGGATATTGGAGTCTTAATTCTTATTTATCTGAATTTAATTAAATCTTAGTTTGGCATACTTGCTTTCTTTTAGATTAATTTCTTTTAGTTGCTTAATTTAATTTTCTTAATTTTAGAAATCACAATTATTGGTTGTTTAAATAAAATTGAATTGATATAGTGCTAGTAGTTGGAATTTATTAATTAGAATTCTTTGTGGGATCGACACTCTATCTTATCACTCTATTACTTGTTGACCGTGTATACTTGCATGTTTGCTTTGATTGTGAAATCGACCAACATTGAGCTCACCCCTTTCTTTCATTGTTCTCTTCAAGAAATAAAAATATAGCTGGGACGAGTCGGGGAATGGAGTGATGGTCCAGGATAAATGGCTTTAGTAGTCCTCACTATTCTACGGAATAATGTAATAATAATTGTAATGAGGAAACCATTGAGTGTGGATATTGTCTAGATGACAATATTCTTGTTTAAACTCTCAGCTATGTTTTGTCGTATTTTACACATAATCGTTGTATAATTAAGTTGTATTTGAATTTTGTACCATGTATTTGGCGACTCAAGATGGGTGATGTATATACTGTTTTGGGGGCATCACGGTTGGTATCAAAGCTTTAGGATATGATCCTGGTTGAGATGTGAGACAAGAACTAGGAGGAGAGGCGGGAATTCCTTCGCTAGTATGACCTACCTAAGTTTATTTGGTATTTAATTGGCTCGGTCGAGTATAGGGATAATATGTGATATGTCAATTAACCCTTGTTTTGTGATGGTGTTTGAAAATGGCATATGAAAATGTTGAGATCGGCAATTAAGCACATGAGATCGTTGAGTCACCAACGATCAATACCGAGATAATGTGCAACGGGAAGACAATAATCCTCGGGTAAATAACAACACCGTCGGATGATGAATGATGAGATGTTCGGAGGCTTTATGCAATTCATACAACATCAAAGCGAGAGAGACTCTGTTCAAAATGCGGTGTGGAACACGGCAACCCACGATTTGATCCTTTGCTAAGCGATTCAAGGAGCTGGGACCACCGGAGTTTTTGGGAAAGCCAGAACCACTTAAGGCGGAGACGTGATTAAAGAAGATCACCAAGATATTTGATGTCTTGGGATGCTCCGAGGAGCAAAAGGTTCCCTTTGTCACCTTTATGTTGCGTGAAGAGGTAGATTACTAGTGGAAATCTGTAAAATGTACCCAGCCTGACGCACTCAAAATGTCTTGGGAGAAGTTCCAAGAGCTGTTCAACGACAAGTACTTTCTCGAAAGTATTCGTTATATGAAGGAGGTGGAATTCATCAAGTTGGAGAAAAACAATATAACTGTGTCGTAATACGAGGCTAAATTTGCGGAGTTATCTCAGTTTCCATCCCATTTGGTCGATATTGAGGCGCAAATGACGAGAATGTTTCTAAGAGGTTTGAAACCCGAAATACATCAATACCTCATTTCTCACAAACTTTGTTTATATTCTGATGTTGTGAATTGGGCTCAATTATTGGAGCGCGATAATGCGTCAGCAAAACCAAAAGGTAACGAGCAACAACACGATAATAATCGTACCGGTGGCAACGACCATCGGAACAATGATAACCATCGTGGGGGAAATTATCATGCCAAGAATGGTAACCACTTCGGTGGTAATCATGGCCAAGATAAAAGAAGTGGAAATTTCAAGAAGAGAAGGTTCAATAATGATGGAAAGACAGCAGACCAGCACCCGTTTCAAAGGAAGGAGAACGACCACTGGTCGTATGTTTTAAATGTGGAGGGGAGGGACATATAAGTCCAAATTGCGTGATGCAGTCCAAAGCATGTTACAATTGTGGAAAAGAAGGTCACCTAGCCCGATTTTGTCGTGCACTAAAGTCAAGTCCAGCTGGGACGATGGCACCAAAGGCAGATACGGACAAAAAAAAATCGGTGGTTTCAGGAAGAGTATTTTTTGTGACTTCTCAAAAACCGAGTAACTCGAACGAAGTTAGCACGGGTTAGTTAATTATAAATTCTTGCGAAGTCTATACCTTATTAGATACCGGTTCTACCCATTATTTTATCTCTCTTGCTTGTGCTCAACATTTAAATTTGACCCAGAGAAGTTAGACTTTGACTTATTGGTTGAAACTTCGTTACCTCCACTGTTTATAATTCTTGTTTGATTCAAATCGACACTTTCACATTACTTATCAATCTTATCTCTTTAAAAATACTTGTCTTTGATGTAATTTTAGGAATCGATTGGTTAACTACTCATCATGCTTTTCGTAAGGTTGTTAGCTTTCATATTCCTAACCAACCTGTTATGCGAATTCAAGCAACCAAACCACTAAAGTTAATCACTGTTATATCAAGCCATAAGTAAAGAGCCCCGATCCTTTCGTTGTTGACTTTCTTGTGTGGAATGTACCGAAGCCAGACTTTTCATAGGCGACGCTGTGAGTGACGATGGCAAGTAGATATGTATCAATGTGACGTACTATCCAAGTCTTGGATGAGAGTCACAATTTTGAATGATATTTTTATTGTTAATAAATTTCCTGACGTATTCTTGAAGAACTTCCTAGCCTACCCCTAGAGCGTGAAATCAAATTTTGTATTGACCCCAGTACAAAACCCATTTCTAAAACCCTTAAATATTTTTTCAACCAAAATGAACGTATCATGCGCCAAAGATGTTGGCTCGAGCTATTGAAGACTATGACTATACAATTTAATATCAACGTGAAAGAGCGAACGTGGTAGCTGACGCGTTGAGTAGAAGATCGTATGTGTTTACGAGTGCGATGTTGTTAACATAAAAACCCATTTCGTATAACTTAAAAATGATGAAGATAGAGTTAAAGACTCTAGGGACCCACGTGAAGATAACTAATATATGAGTAGAATTGACTTTAATCGATAAAGTTAAAAGTCGCTCAAGCTACACACCCGAATCTAATGAATGTGAAGAAGAAAGTTCAAGAAGGCGTTATCTCAACCCTTGATTTTATTAGCCCATTTGAAATCCTCGATTGAGTAGGAACTGTGGCCTATAGACTCGTTTTACCGACAAGTATGTCGCGTGTTCATAACGTTTTTTATGTATCATTGTTAGTAAAAAACTTAGTCTTGGGGGACTTTGGAGCCAAATTTTAGAATAATTAATGAATCTGAAAAATTATGAAATCATGGGGGTTTTATAAAGCATGTTACAAGCTTTCCATAGCCTTGAAAACGGACTAATTCTGATAACAAATGAAGAAGTTATGAAGATTTGAAGTATGTGTGTCAAAAGTTGCAAAATCTGAAAAATTGGAGTAAGTGCCAAAGTTCGAGCACCTAGGCACTAGGCTCGGCACTTAGAATCTGTTCTTGGGCGCCTAGGCGCTTGCCCAAGGCCAAATTTGGGCGCCTAGGCGCTGGTCAAGTGTTAAGCCAAAATCTATCCGGATGTCCTTTAGTAAATTGGGAATACCTTTTTCATACAAACTTCGATTGAGGTGATTCAGGATGATTCGGAAAGATAACGAGTAGACCTAAAACTTTCATTCTTTATATTTGGAGATTTGAGGTCGGTATCAAGGCCTAAAATGGCTATTTTAGGGACTGATGTGAATTCAGAGGCAATCGGAGGACATCGGGCATGCACGTATGCAACATGTAATGTTTTCGACGATAAAGGTATTCAAGGTTATACCTCAAGAGTTGAAATATGAAATGAAGTCAAGGTACCCTCACCTCTTCGGGATACCTGGTACGTACATAAATTTCGAGGGCGAAATTTCATAAGGAGGGGAGATTGTGAGACCCCAGATTTTCTGAATAAAGATTTAAATTTCTCGAAATATTTTTTTGAATATTATGGTGTGGATTTGATATAATGTTATAGTTGTGGGTAATATTTACAAATTTTGCAAAGTAAGCAAGTGGTTATATAATATTCGATTGGTCGGGGAATATTCGTTTTAACAGGGAATATTCGTACGACGACACAATCATTGGTGGACCCCACAACGGAAGTATTGTCGTAGTAAGAAAACAACAGAATTATCTTTTTATAAAAATAACGGCGGAAGTGTTACCGTTAAAACTGTTGAACTACCCGGTAGTAAAAGTAATATGAATCTGGCGTGGTTGCATAGTAGACTGCAGTATTGGTTATCGATTCTTACGTGAGAAGTCACTCACCGTTTTACTCAATTATTGCTACAAGAATTCACGCATCATATCTCTCATATTATTGATTCGATTATTGTCACAAAGATCATCCGTGATAATATGATATATTGTTAAATCAATAATTGAGACGACAAAGTTATTCATATTATTATTTGCAATATTGAAAATGTTTAGAAGTTCTGTCGAGGAGAGGTTTGGTCACCTAATTGCGCGCCAATAAGGAGAAATCCTTATCGGAAAGCCCCCTCTTTCCTGGGAACGACCTGATTGTTAAATATTGTGAATTATAATATTAATGATGAATAAGTTCGTGTTGATTAAAGATGAAATTGATAGTTTCATTGTGCTAAAATTATTAGTGTTTGTGGAAATCGACATTTATTTCGATATTAATTGATGTCTGAAAGTTTTACTGACCAGTCGGGTAATTAATCGGATAAATGAGCAATTAATTGCTATTAATTCACATGATTATAACTATTTGTTCACATGTGTGTACTATTGATTCACATTCTTGCACTATTAGGGGAGTTGGTGCAAGATTGATAATACTTGCATGATTAAGTTAAAAATGGAGGTATAGATGGAGGTACTATACTGTAATTTATATTTTCACATGATTGAACTCTTGATTCACATTATTTACTATTAGGGGAGATGGTGCAAGTTTGATAATACTTGCAGGACTAAATTAAAAATGAAGAAAAAGAGGAAGGTATTATACTATAATATTTCGAGTCCCAAAATGTGAAATTATCGAAACTATATTTTCCTATAAATAGAAGCTCATTCTTCCTTTATTTCTCACCAATTCACAAAAGCTATAGAGCAATTATTATAGAGAGAAATTATAGAGAGAAAGAAGAAGAGAAGTCTGCTACCTCACTATTCCAGTATCCAATTTTTTCTAAGGTAAGGGGTATTATTCTTTCGTATTCATGAAGAGAGTTATTTTCTTTCAATACTCATAAGGGTTGTTATTCCATTCTTTATTAGTATGTTGGAATAACATGTCTATGCGAAGTACCGCATACATGGTAAAATTCTTCTATAAATCCATTCTTTATTATTCTGTTGGAATAACCTGTCTGTGCGGTCTATCGCATGCCTGGAGAATTTCGTTGTTATTCCATTCGTTATTATTCTCGTTGAATATCCCGTCATGCGTGCAGATTATTATGATGACTGGTTCCATTCTTTATTATTCTGTTGGAATATCCTGTCTGTGCGGATTACGCATGACCTGGTTCCATTCTTTATTATTCTATTGGGAATAACCTGTCTATGCGGTCTATCGCATGCCTAGTGAATTCTTCTGTTATTCCATTCTTTATTATTCTGTTGGAATAACCTATCTATGTGGATTATCATGATGCATGATGAATGATCCTTCGTATTCATTCCTTATTAATTATGGAAATGAAATGTCTACGTGGATTACCGCATGGCGGCAAAAATCCATTTGAGTTTCATATATTCTATTATACTCAAATTGGTTAAAGTTTTAGCTTCTATACTCCATGAAATTAGTAGAATATCACGGATATTTGCGCTTCATCCAAAGATCTTTTCATGGAAATATTCTTCTTCGAGCATTCTTGAATTTTACTCCACAAAGCAGTATCATGTTGACAATTTGGACGTTATTGATTTCTGGATAAATTAAATTATAAACCTTTAAAATTTATCCTTGAACTTGTTTTATTGAATAATTATGTCATTGTCATCATCCTCATGCTTATATTGTGATGAAAGTCATCTTTGGTTTACGTGCATAGATGGACTTGGTATGATTATGACCAGGGGTTATTCAGTATTATCATGACCGTAATGTGACGAATGATGTGGTGAAAGTCCTCATTGGCCTGTAGTTCATTGATGGACAGTTGTTGGTATGATTATGACTAGGGATTATTCGGTATAATCATGACCATTGATGATTACATGAATATCCTTGGCCGTGGTGCAGGGTTGATTTGATTTGATTTATTAAGCTGAGTCTCATCGATAAAGTTGATGAAAAACTTTTTAAATCTTAGAAGATAGTAGATTTTATGTTCTACTTGACTCTTCTAATGGATTTGCTTATTTTCGCTGCAGTTGTTGATCTAAAACTTGTTGTCTATTGTATTCTATTAGTTGTTATACTGTTGAAGGCTAAGGATAATTTATCCTGCATTATCTTAGTCATAATATTTCTTACTGGCCTAGTTGAGCTCATCCTTTCTTTCATTGTTCTCCTCAGGAAATGAGAATATTGCTGGGACGAGTCGGGGAATGGAGTGATGGTCCAGGATAAATGGCTTTAGTAGTCCTCACTATTCTACAGAATAATGTGATAATAATTATAATGAGGACACCATTGAGTGTGGATATTGTCTAGATGACAATATTCTTGTTTAAACTATCAGCTATGTTTTGTCGTATTTTACATGACTGTTGTATAATTAAGTTGTATTTGAATTTTGTACCATGTATTTGGCGACTCAAGATGGGTGATGTATACCTGTTTTGGGGGCATCACAAATTTATGGTTATTTTTGTGTACTTAAATGTACTTGGAGGATAATTTTATAAGATTTTTTAGATTAAGATCATTTGTGTAAAAGAGATTATATACTTCGAATGACATAAATATATTTTACCCATTAATTAATGTCACAGACTCACAGTTGTTGTTCCTTGTCAATTTAAACAAACAAATAGGTCGTCTTAAACGATATATTGACAACACAAAGTTAATTATTTATATATACATTTAAATTTAAATTTAAAAGCACATGTACTATCAACATATCTTTTAAGAAGAAAGTTCACCATATTTTAGTCCATTTTAAGGACTTATGACATCGGGCGGGATAACGATTATCCTGCGGGCTGGGTAAACAAATGAATTCACAAATAAAGAAACAAGAAGTTCACCGAAAAACATAGAGAAACTCTCTCTAATGTGTAATTTTATATTTATCAAAATCAAAGTCTCCCAATTCAACCCACAAGTCGGGTTTATATATAGCTAACAAACCTTTATCTCCAAGTCACTCTAGAATATTCCTAGAGATATGGAAATAAAAAATAGATATAAAATCCTCCTAGGGATGTGAAAAAGATTCTAACAAACTCCCTAGGGATGCGAAAAAGATTCTAACAAACTCCCTACTTTTACGGAAACAAACCCTAACAAAAATAACAAACTTACTAATAATAAAATTTAAAGAACTAATTAGGAATAGAAAGCAAATAAACTATTAATCTGTCGAACCCCGAAGTCAAGACGACATTCCATCTTTCGAAGTCGAAGGTGAAAATGTCATCCTAACTCCCGAAGCTGAAGGTATTCTATTACCCGATATCGAAGCTGAAAGTGTCATCCTATCTCCCGAAGCTGAAGGAATTTATTTCGAAGGTGTTTAATGTCCTCTTCATTTGTGACGATCCTCACTTTCATGATATTTTAAGGCCATTAACATATTATCCGATAACTCGGTATCTTCGACCTCAGACCATCCTGCATCAGTCACCCTAGGTTGAAAAGAACTCGTCCTCAAGTTCTCAGTTTGTTCAGAATATTGTTCAAAACAGGGGCTCAAATGTTTAACGCTGAAAACGTCTGAAGTCCGTAGATAATTCGAAATACGTAACTGATAAGCATTATTCGCTGCAAAATTTCACAAGGGCCAATTTTTTGATTCTTAAATCTTTTATAATCGCCAACAGGAAAACGGTCACGGGTAAGTACAGCCCAAATAAGATCACCCACTTTAAAAATAACTTGACGCCGATGACTGTCAACTCGATCCTTGTATTTTGCATTGCTTTCCAAGATGGACTTATACACTTAATCATGGATAATCCGAAGATGATCTGTCATTTCTTTTGCTTTGGGATGTACTCGACCAATGCGAGGAACAAGAACTAAATCTAAGACCCCATAAGGGTCCTGACCACAAACTATCTCAAAAGGACTCATGTTAGTGGTTCGATTCTTCGAACGGTTATAAGTAAATTCTGCTTGAGAAAGCGACAGATCCCATTGCTTCAGTTTATTTCTGGCTAAACACCTCAAAAGATGACCTAAACTTCGATTTACTACTTCGGTCTGACCATCGGTCTGAGGATGGTAAGCACTGCTGAAATTTAATTGCGTTCTGAGATTTTCCCGCAGACTCTTCCAGAAAGCTACGTACTTCGGTTACTGACTTAAGTTGCTCCCAACTTTGTATTGCTTCAATCTTCACCGGGTCAACTGATATTCCATGTTTCGATATCACGTGCCCAAGGAATGCTACTTCTTCAAGCCAGGACTCGCATTTCTTCAACTTGGCGTATAGCTTGTTTTCACGAAGCTTTTAGAGTAGCAGCCTCAAGTGTTTCTCATGATCTTCATGGATTTTGGAGTAGATGAGGATGTCATCAATAAAGATAACCACAAAATGATCCAAATATTCCTTGAATATCAGGTTCATCATATATATCCATGAAGGCAGCGTGAGCATTAGTCAATCCAAAAGACATGCCTAAGAATTTGTAAAGCCCGTACCGAGTTCTGAAAGCAGTCTTTGGAATGTCATTAGTTTTAATCTTTAACTGATGATATCCGAAATGAAGATCGATCTTTGAGAAGAATTTAGCACCTTGTAACTGGTCAAACAGGTCATCAATGCGAGGTAACGGGTACCTATTGTGACGCCCCCAAAATAGGTATACAACACCCATTCTGAGTCGCCAAATACATGGTACAGAAAAATAACTACAACTTTATTATTACAATTGTCGTGCATAATACGACAACACATACTGTGAGTTTAAATACAAATATTGTCTTCTAGACAATATCCACACCCAAATAAAGTCCACATTATAATTATTGATGTACTATTTTACAAAAATAGTGAGGACTGCTAAAACAACTGACTAGGACCATCACTCTATACCCCGACTGGTTCCTGCTATGTTCTTGCTTCCTGAGAAGAAAAATGGAACAAAAAGGAAAAGGGTGAGCTCAACTAGCCCAGTAAAGAATATTATGACTAAGATAATATACAACATATTATCCTTAGTCTTCAAAAGGGAAAAATCTGATAGAATACAATAGACAACAAGTTTTAGATCAACAATTGCAGCGGAAACAACAATTCATTAGAAGAGTTAAGTAGAGAATCAAATCTACTATCATCTATGAATTTAAAAGTCCATCATCAATATTTTATCCCTGTAACATCAATCAATATACATCTTGCATCAAATATTCATCTTTGCATTACGGGCCAAAGATATTCATTTGTATCACCAGTTGGTCATGTTCATCTCAATACCTGTTCATCTTTGCACTACGGGCCAAAGATATTCATCAGGTAATCATTCATCTTTGCACTACAGGCCAAAGATATTCATCAAGTATCACTATTAAGGACTTAGGATGATGGAAAACATTTTAGAGAACGAATCCAGTGAGACAAAATGATAAATATTAGGGATTTGTATTTCAGTTTATCCAAATTCAATAATACTCCATAATAACCAAGTGTGAAGTAGAATTCAAAAATAAAGATCGAAACATGGATATAATAAAAGATAGTAACCATAAAAGACATCTAGGACGAAAAAGAGAAAATATCATTTTTTGGTGAATAGTGCCGTATTTGTGAATAGTGTCGTATACGTTAATAGTGCCGTATACGTGAATAGTAACTCCGACACAAAAAGTTCCAAATTTGATTAAAAAGTTCAAACCAATATTTCGGCATAATGATATTGAAGAAAATAATATCATTTAAGAAGAAAATAATATCCCTTACTTCAAAGAATCAAGATTTTTGAATGAAAGGCTCAAGTGATGCTAAATGAAACTCAGATCTTGAATAGCAACTCTCAAAGTATCTAAATACTCACAAAATACGCTCGATAATATAGAGAGAGAAAGAGAGAAAATTTATGTTTCTGGTGTGATTTTCAATTCTAACTTAGCCCTCTATTTATAGGAAAATGTTAGCTCGCTGAAGCAGACTTGACCTGCTACCTGATGGCTTTACTTGCTACTATTGCCACCCACCACATTTGAAATAAAATTCAGCACATTTTTTTCACCAACCACAAGTGGGCCCCACTCAATTCTAAAATTTTCCACCAAAATCAATTATAACCTTAATTTCCGAATTAGACACCTCTTAAAATTCATAACAAATCATTCGTTCATTTTTAACGGTTCAAAAGTTATGGACATATACTCAACTTATATATGTATAACATATCCAAAAATCACAACGATCCAACGGTCAGATTAAAAATTATAACTCACTTTAATATATCTCAAGAAATGTTGATTTAATTTTTAATACCTCCATTCCGACAAAAACACCTCAACATTAATTCCTTCAATTATAACCGCATAAAGTAAATATATCCATCAATTATATCCACCTAAAATAAATATTTTCTTATCATATAATCAATAATTAATTATTCATAAATAATATTACAGAATCACAATTATGACAACCAGGCCGTTCCCAGGAAAGAGGGGGCTTTCCGATAAGGATTTCTCCTTACTTGCGCACAATTAGGTGACCAAACCTCTCCTTAGATAGAACATTATAGAAATTTCCAATAATGCTATCTAATAATATTATTCAAATAATATGAATTTTTGATCTGATAATGGAAAATACTGTGCAGTGACAATTATTGAAACAACAATAATATAAAATATCAACGCAACAATTATTGAATCAATAAAATAAAATATTGAATAAGTAATTATTGTAACAATTATTGAGTAAGGCTTCTTACGTAAGAATCAATAATTCAAAATATCATGCAATATCGTAGCTGCCATCTTGGCAACCACGCCAGATGATCGTATTTTAACCACGGGTATTCCAACAGTGTTAACGGTAACAACTACGCCATTATTTATAAAAACTCAAACTTGTCATTTTCTTCATCCGACGGTTATTACATATATGAGGCCCACGAATGATATTTACAGTCGTCGCATTTAATATTCCCGACAACAACAAGAATATTCCACGACCAAACGAATATTCCCCGACAAAAAATGAATATTTTATAACCACTTGCTTATTTTGTAAAATTTGCACATTTCACCCATAACCAAAGTATTATATCAAATTAACTCCTTATTATTTTAAGATAATAAATAGAGAAATTTTAATTTTATTCATAATAAGTTGGGGTCTTACAACCTTCCCTCCTTATGAAATTTCGTCCTCGAAATTGACGTACGTACCTGGTATTTCGAAAAGGTGAGGGTACCTCAGTTTCATTTCCGATTCCAACTCCCAAGTCATTTCCTCAATAGCATGGTTCCTCCACAAAACCTTGACTTATGGTATAACTTTTTTCGTTGGATATGCTCTTTTCTATCCAATATCTTGACAGGTACCTCCTCGTACGTTAAATCTTCAGCTATCTCGTCTAGTTCTAACGCAATAATGTGGTTTGGGTCATTCACATATTTACAAAGCATAGATATGTGAAAAACATTATGAACACGAGACATACTTGGAGGTAATGTGAGTCTATAGCCACATTTCCTATTCATCAAGAATCTCAAATGGACCAACAAATCGTGGATCGAGCTTTCTCTCTTCCCAAATCTTGTAACTCCCTTCCATGGAGCAATACGTAACAGTACATGATCTCCAATATTAAACTCCACGTCCTTTCGATGAAGATCAGCATAACTCCTTTGTCGATCTTGTGAGGTCTTTATACGTTGCCGGATCATTTGAATCTTTTCTGTAGTCATGCATACTAATTCTGGTCCCAACAACGTTGCTTCTCCCACCTCTTCCCAGCATACTAGAGAATGACACTTTCGTCCATACAACGCCTCGAATGGAGCCATGCCTATACTTGCTTGATAACTGTTGTTGTAGGAGAATTTCACCAGTGGCAAGTACTTATCCCAACTTCCTTTGAAATCTAGAACACAGAGTCTTAATAGATCTTCAAGGGTTTGAATAGTCCTCTCTGATTTTCCGTCCATTTGAGGATGGTATGCTGAACTGAATTGTAAATCCGTGCCCATAGCTTTCTGCAAGCTAACCCAAAATCTTGAAGTGAATCTTGGGTCACGATCCGAAACTATGGATACTGGCAGGCCATGCAATCTCACAATCTCATTCACATACATACTAGCAAGACGTTCAAGGGAATAAGTCTCACGTATAGGCAAGAAATGAGCCGACTTGGTTAATCTATCAAAAATAACCCAAATCGCATCTATACCTTGAGAAACTTTGGGAAGACCTGTAACGAAATCCATAGTAATGTGTGCCCACTTCCATTTTGGAATCTCAAGTGGTTGCAATGGACCCTTTGGCACTTGATGCTCCGCCTTTACACGTTGACAAGTTAAATACCTCGAGATAAATAATACCCCCAAACTTGAACTGTTGCTTGCCCTCAAGCAATGCATACTAATGAATAATGAAAATGCAACTACAAAAATATGAAACTACTCTATGATGCAAATTAGTCTCACATAATCCTTGCCATAACAGAATTTCAACCCAAATTACCTCAGTGAATCATCGAGATCCAAGAATATGATTTCAACCAAACTATAAACATAACATCATACACTCAGATAATTTCATATATGCTATAGAGATGCTGTGTGTGTGTGTGATGTTCACCAAAACTTGATCTAAGCAAAGAATACATATGCTACACTGCTCCAAACAGAAAATTATAGTCTAAAATAAGATTCATGTATATTCATGTAACGCAGACTGTTTTAACATATCAACATAAACTTAGGTTTAACAATGGGTTTATTGCTTTATTGCTACACACGAGAGCGATTTACGCACTTTTCCGCGGTGTTTATTGCTATTTTTCTTTTTTTTTCTCTTTTTTTTTCACATGACTGTGAAATGTCTCAATCCATTAGGCACACTGCTACCCCTTAGCGAGCTTTCAACCAATGACTCCCAGACTATGAAAGACCTTAGGGCGCTAGGTGTAGAGACAATCCCCTTGGGCGTACTTACTCAAGTAGCCAGGGCCCCGAATTAAGACTAGCCACGTTATTGCTATCTGATTTTTTTTTTATACATAACATACCCATGTTTTCCCAAAATTTGCATGTCAATGGCTCATACAGTCTACAACACTTTCCACATGTTTCTCTTTTTAAAACTACATGTTCTATCAAGCAATGCAACACACACTTTGTAAACCTACAAGTAGTTGTGAACACGTTTGTGCATACCGAAAGCATTTAAACAGCAACTTGAATCTCATCGTGTAAAACATTATATCTAAGCTGTGTTATCCAACATGTTTAAAAATCCTTCACAATTCACTATCATCATTGGTTAGGCAAGAATTTCTATTAATCAAAAATATATGTGAGACATGCACTAAAACATACTAACACAATCAACAATGAATAAAAATTAAAAATTATCTACAAGAAATTTAACTAAACACATAAACATGCAAAATTAAATAAAACTAAACTACTATGCTATGCTCCCCAATACCCCCAAACTTAAAATATTCAATGTCCCCATTGAATGAAGGTAAAGGGTACAGGAAAACTCCCCTAATGATCGGCTTGACCACCCTCCTCGGGTGGTGAATCTGGTGGTGGATAAGGCACTGCAATGCCAAACTGTGGCCACTCTAGCATTGTTCTTTGCTGCGCAAAGGCTTCTGCCAAGGCCCTTATGAGTCCCGGGGCAAACGTTCCAAGATTGGCATACATGGCGTAGACTTTGCGTTCTGACCTTCGAAGTTGTCGATCACTAGGAACCGGGTGTGCTCGGGTGGATGGGCTTGCCTCATCGGGCTGAGGGGGCTGCTGAGATGGCTCTGGGAAGGTGGGGTGGATGATAAAACCCAATCCTCGCGGGTGTGGTTCACCACCCGTCCACTCCTTGAACTTGGCGATTGTGGCCGTAGTGATGACGTGGCTCGGTTTCTGCAGTTGCTTGTCATTCCACGGGACTCCCTATGGGATATAAAGTATGGCTACCACCGATGCATGCGGGATACTCCCAGTTATGCTCCCCCGCTAATAACGCAACATGTTTTGATGAATTAAGTGGCCGACGTCGATATACTTGTCGGTGATAATGCCCCATAAAATGATCGCTCTCTCGGTAGGTACTTCATGCTTGTGAGGGGACGGAATTAATTTGGTGCATATGAACAGATTCTATGCTTGGGCATAATGATTCAAGGAGGACGCTGGAAAAGATTGAGGCTCTGTCGTCCCTGGTTTATAATTCCATTTGGTTCCTAGGATGCACAAATCCAAAATTACTACGTCCAAGTCCGTCATCAAATGTGCACCTGTAACCCAATTTGCAGACCCAGTCGGTGGTGTATCAATTATTCCAAACACTGCTTTGATGGCTAAGGGACGAAAATCCACTTGCACTTGGCGAACCAGCGTTATCCCTCCTTTCAGCTCCATCTCCTTTACATTCGCGTAGAACTCCCGAACAACTCCCATGGGAATAGGCATAGGTGTTGCAGTTAGGCTAACCCAGCCTCTTTCTCGCAACATATTCCATAGGTGTTCATCTTTCTTATCAGGTTTAAATCCTCGTTCCTTCATATAAACGATTTTGTTAAGAGGTGGTAATAATATTGCTGAGCTTCCCGACTGATAAATTTTCTATGTTCCATGATATCCTCGTCGTGATCACTGGATGATGAGTCAGATGATGAAGAGATGGATATGGAACATATTCTTTTTGGTTGCATGAGCAGATGATAGGTAGAGAATATAGATGCTCTGCTACAGATGAGAGTACCCCCAAACTTGCTTATGACACTCCCCAATAAAACCCTAGATTTATGCTAATGGAGAGAGAGCTGTGTATATGAGCGATGAAGAGAGTTGTATGATTATGGGAGAATAGAAGAATACACTTGTATTATGGCATGTGAGAGACCAAGTAGACCACCACTCGGATTCTCAAACTTAAAAATTTTTCAACCTCAGTGTAGGCCATGGCCACATGGAATTTTTTATGAAATTTGGCATAAGGCCATGAAAGTAACTTTCTGGAATTATGAGCTATCGACTTCGGTATTTGGCTGTTTCATGATGCGTGATGTAATTGTATGAATGCACACTGTGTACACCCAATTTATATATTAGTGATGAGTACAATTGAAAACACCTACATGAACAAGAATGCACCATAAATTATTCATCAGGCATGGAATAGAATTGATTTAACTACTACTCTACTAAAGGAATGAAAAGAAAATAAGAGTGAAAATAATGGGTTGCCTCCCATCCAGTGCTAAGTTATAGTCAATTAGCTTGACTGTCTCTGAATCTCATGTCGACGAGAGAATTGAGGTGACGTTCTGTTTGTCCACCTCGCCACCAAAGTAATGCTTCAATCGCTGGCCATTTACTTTAAAAGGCTTGTCTGGAAACTAATCATATACTTCAATTGCACCATGCGGAAAGACAGTCTTCACTGTAAATGGACCTGACCATCTCAATTTCAGCTTTCGAGGAAAAAGTTTAATTCTGGAATTACAGAGCAAAACCCTTTGTCCCGGTTCAAATGTCCTTTCGATGATCTTTCGGTCGTGCCATTTCTTCACTTTCTCCTTGTACAACTTTGAATTCTCATATGCCTGTAATCTAAATTCATCTAACTCATTGAGCTGGAGTAGACGTTTCTCCCCTACAGATGTCAAATCGAAATTGAGCTTCCGTATTGCCCAATATGCCTTATGCTCTAGCTCCATAGAGAGGTGACAGGCTTTGCCATACACGAGTTAAAAAAGGCGACATGCCTAACAGAGTTTTGTATGCTGTTCGATAAGCCCATACGGCATCATCTAACTTCAACGACTAGTCCTTCTGTATGGGATTCATAAATTTTTCCAGGATTCTTTTTACTTCACGATTTGACACTTCAGCTTGACCATTTGTTTGCGGGTGATATGCTGTAGCAATGCGATGATTCACCCCATACTTAACCAAAGAAGGTCAGAACCCGCTGTCATAGTAAATGACCGCCTTTCATCACTAATGATAGCCCTTGGGGTCCCAAACCTCATGAAAATGCTTTTGTGCAGAAATCTGAGTACGACTTTGGCATCATTAGTCGGAAGAGCTGCAGCTTCAACCCATTTTGAGACATAGTCCACTACGAGCAAGATGTAGAGATTTCCACAGGAAGAGATGAAGGGTCCCATGAAATTAATCCCCCATACATCGAAAATTTCTACTTCGAGGATTGTATTCAACAAAATTTCATTTCTTTTAGAGATGTTGCCCACTCGCTGACATCTATCACACCGCTGGACAAAAATGTATGCATCCTTAAAAATTGTCGGCCAGTAGAATCCAGCTTGTAGCACTCTGGCCGCTATTCGTTCTCCACCATAGTGACCTCCATACACCGTAGAATGACACTCTTGCAAAATCTCCTCGGTCTCGCTATATGGAATACACCTTCTGATCACTTGATCAGAGCACTGTTTAAACAAGTATGGCTCATCCCATATATACCATTTGACATTGTGCAAAAATTTCTTCTTTTGATAACCCACCAAGTCAGAAGGTACCATCTTACTTACCAGATAATTCGCGTAGTCTGCAAACCATGGCACTTCACCTTTTACCACAAACAACTGCTCATCTGGAAAGGAATCGTTGATCAGAACTTTGTTGTTTACTTCCCTATCCGGATTCTCGAGTCGCGACAAGTGGTTCGCCACTTGGTTTTCAGTCCCCTTTCTGTCCTTGATTTCCAAATCAAACTCCTACAATAATAAAATACATCTAATCAACCGAGGTTTTGCATCCTTCTTTGCCATTAAATGTCGAATCGCCGCGTGATCCATATACACTATCACCTTTGTGCCAATCAGATATGCTCGAAACTTATCAAAGGCATATACCACTGCCAATAGTTCTTTTTCTATGGTGGTATAGTTCAATTGTGCATCCGTTAGGGTCTTGCTGGCATAATAAATCACATGAAATATCTTTTCTTTCTGCTGCTCCAAAACAGCTCCTACGGCGTAATCACTGGCATCATTCATCAATTCAAATGGCAAAGTCCAATCTGGTGCAGTAATCACTGGTGCTGAAATAAGTTTCCTCTTCAAGTGCTCAAATGCTGACATACAGGCTTCATCGAAGTTGAACTGTGCATTCTTCTCCAATAGATTGCATAGCAGTTTAGTTATTTTGGAGAAATCCTTAATGAATCTGCGGTAGAAACTGGCATGTCCCAGAAAACTGCGAACTCCTTTTACTGAAGTTGGTGGTGGCAAGTGCTCAATAGTTGTCAGCTTCGCCTTATCTACCTCAAGTCCCGTCTTTGAAACTTTGTGTCCCAATATGATTTCTTCTTGTACCATGAAGTGACATTTTTCTCAGTTTAGCACTAAGTTCGTTTCAACACATCTTTTTAAAACCATAACCAGATTTTCAAGGCATAGGTCAAATGAGTCCCTGAAGACTGAGAAATCATCCATAAATACCTCCACATTCTGTTCCACCATGTCTGAAATATAGCCATCATGCATCTCTAAAACGTGGCTAGCGCATTGCATAGTTCGAAAGACATCCTTCTGAAAGAAAATGTATCGTACGGACATGTGAAGGTAGTCTTATCCTGGTCTTCTGGAGCTATCATAATTTGATTGTAGCCTGAATATCCGTCCAAAAGGCAATAATACTCATGACCTGCTAACCTGTCCAACATCTGATCAATGAATGGGAGTGGGAAATGATCTTTCCTCGTAGCTTTGTTGAGCTT
Source organism: Panax quinquefolius (assembly GCA_020205615.1). NCBI lineage: Eukaryota > Viridiplantae > Streptophyta > Magnoliopsida > Apiales > Araliaceae > Panax > Panax quinquefolius. The sequence goes on along the minus strand of CM035168.1, from coordinate 101,654,534 downwards.
GAGGTAATCCATGCAAACTCTCCACCTTGTTACTGTTCGTGTTGGAATTAACTCGTTATTCTCATTGGTCACGACTGTCATACCACCTTTTTTCAGAACACACTGTACTGGTTTCACCCATGAACTGTCTGAGATCGAATAAATTATTCCTGCATCTAACCATTTCAGCATCTCTTTCTTAACCACTTCTTTCATTATCGGATTAAGCCTCCTTTGTTGCTCAACTGTTGGCTTGCTACCATCTTCCATCAGGATCTTGTGCATGCAATAGGAAGGGCTGATCCCTTTGATATCTGCTATAGTCCATCGAATAGCTGACTTGAACTGTCGAAGCAGTCATAGCAATTTTTCCTCCTGACAAGTTGTTAGTGCAGATGCGATAATCACAGGTAATTTTGAATTTGAACTTAAAAATGCATACCTGAGATGTTCGGGGAGTGGTTTTAACTCCAACTCTTGAGGTGACTTAAGAGATGGCTTTAACTTTTCTAAGGCTTCCCCAGCTGTTGTCAATGGCTCTGCAGGTAATCTAAATCTCCTGAATTGTGAGGCTGTATCCAGATATTGCACAGATTCATCGAATTCCTCATCCTCCACATTTTAACTCTCATTAGAGATATTCTTCAAAGGTTTATAGTCTGCAAAACTCTGCACCTCATTTTTTGCGATCCGATCCACCAAATCAACCAGAGAACATTTTTCTTCATCTGTTGGGAACTTCATGGCTTTGAAGACGTTAAAGGTGACCTCCTAATCCTGAACGCGCATAGTGAGCTCCACTTTCTGCACATCTATCAAAGTCTTGCCCGTGGCTAAGAATGGTCTCCCTAGTATGATTGGTATACTTTTGTCCTCTTCATAGTCTAGAATGATGAAGTCAGCCAGAAAAATGAACTTTTCCACCTTTACCAACACATCTTCAACAATTTCCCATGGATATGTGATGGATCTGTCAGCGAGCTGTAGTGATATGTTCGTCGGTCTTGGAGCCGTCAATCCCAACTGATTGAAAATTGACAAGGGCATCAAGTTTATATTTTCCCCCAGATCATATAAACACTTGCTAAAGTTCATCTTCCCAATGGTGCACGGAATTGTGAAGCTGCTTGGATCTTTCAGTTTTGGAGGTAATTTCTGTTGGAGCATTGCACTGTATTCCTCTATCAAGGCTACCTTTTTAAACTCGTCTAATCTCCTCTTCCTTGACAATATACCTTTCATGAACTTTGCGTAGCTTGGCATTTGTTCCAATGCCTGGGCGAATGGTATGTTGATTTGCAGCTTTTTGAACACCTCCAGAAACTTACTGAACTTTTTGTCTTCCTTTTGCTTAACCAACCTCTGCGGGTATGGTACTTAAGGGTGCATTGGTTGTACTGGACTCTTGACCTTTTCTTCTCTTCCTGCTGAACCTTGGATTTTTTTAACTTTTCTTCATCACCATCCAACTGTTCTGCCTCGCGCGGCCGCGCGATGTCCCCTTGTAACTCACGCGCGGGCGTGTGACTTGTAGTGTTTGTCAAGTCTTTCCCAGATCTCAATGTGATTGCTTGACACTGCTCCCTCCCGTCTCTTCTAGGATTTGTCTCTATGTTACTTGGCAATGCACCCTGGGGCCTATTATTAAGTATGCTCGCCATCTTCCCCATCTGAGTCTCCAGATTCTTGATAGCCACTGCTTGGCTTTTGATCATGACTTCAGTGTTTGCCATGTATTTCAACATCATCTCCTCCATCTCTGATTTCTTTTCTGGTTGTGGTGCAGCTGGAGCGTGGTGTTGTTGTTGTTGAGAAAATCCCGGTGGAAATGGTGGGTTTTGTGCAAACTGTGGCTGAGATGACTGTGGTGGAAACTGTTGGTTCGGCTAAAACTGATGTTATTGTTATCCTAGGTTATTTGACCAACTAAAGTTCGGATGATTGCGGTTGTTGGGGTGGTATGTATTCTGGAATTGACCTTGGTCTTTTCTGTAATTGCTCACATACTGTACTGACTCTGAGCTGATGGCACATTGATCCGTGGAGTGTGACCCCACACAAATCTCATAAACAAAGGCAACTATTTTCACTTTGCATTCTGCCAAAGTATCTATCTTCTTAGCCATAGCTGCCATCTGTGCCGACAACTGAGTGATGACATCAACCTCCAACACACCTGCAACCTTGGGTTGTGGCATCCGAGATGTAGGATTCTGATAATCATTCGTAACCATAGTCTCGATAAGCGTATAGGCCTCATCATAGCTCTTTGCCCATAATGCCCCTCCTGCGGCTGCATCCATAATCGGTCTCGACTGCCATCCTAACCTATTGTAAAAGGAATTTATCACCATCCAGTCTGGCATACCGTGATGTGGACATTTTCTGAGCATCTCTTTGTAATGCTCCCATGCCTCATATAAGGACTCGCCCTGTTGTTGCTCGAACTGAGAGATAGCCGTCCTCATCTTTGCAGTCTTAGCCATTGGGAAAAACTTGGCTAAGAATTTTTGCGCTAAGTCCTCCCATGTGGTTATTGACCCTAGCGGCAAAGAGTGTGTCCAACTTCTAGCCTTATCTCTCAATGAAAATGGAAATAGCCGTAGTCTGATGGCATCCTCCGTCACACCATTGTATCTGAATGTATCACAAATCTTTATGAAACTCAATAAGTGTTCATTTGGATTATCCGTAAAGACCCTAAATCGAATCGGAGTTCGCACCATTTGAATAGTGCTCGATTTAATCTCAAAAGTGTTTTTGTTTGCTATCTAGAATTCCCGACTATGCTTGATCAGAGCTCCGCTTATGTTTGGCATGAAATATTTCCTTAGAGCTCGATGCTCTTCTCTTTGCTCAATCCTTGGTTCTTCCGCCATACTAACTGTAGTACTCTCTAACTGCACTTGTAAATTTCTTCGCATACTTGCTTTCCAACCTCTTCCGTTTATGTTGTCCTGTGCTGGTGTTAGTTCTGAGTTGGATGATCGCGTGTGCATAAAAATTCACAAGTACCTGAAACAAAAAACAAAACAAAAATAGAAATGAGAAACGATCAGAATTCTAAGTCATACAATTTAGCTTTAAGCTGGTGATAATTATCTAAATTAATGCCTTTTCCCCGACAACGGCGCCAAAAAACGTGTTGCCTCTTTTATAATTCTAATAAAAGAGCTCTAACTCATGCAAGCATACACGGGTCAACAAGTAATACAGAGTAAGTAGAGTATCGATCCCACAGAGAAAGTTGTTAAATTTAAACTATCATGCATCAATTAACTCACCAAATTTATATGCCTAGACTAATGACTAAAAGTGTTGAATTAAACTAATTGTGAATAACAACTGAAAATAAGAATACAAATGGAATAAATATAATCTGGAAATAATGGGACCCTAACTTCATTTAATATTTTATCTAATCGCCACTATCATGCAAGAAGTGTTCACATATCACAGGAAAATAGTCAAGAGCACGAATAGAGTTATAACCATTTTTCAATGCACTATAACCTACTTACACAACATCTACAGATGTTAGACTCTATGTAATCACCAATACAACCAAAATCACTATATGTCTATGTGAAATTACAATTATATTGATTTTAAGCTCAAGCCCTTATTCTAGCTCATACGGTGAAACAGTATATGTCTATTTGGTTCACAAAACACGCAAGCCATACACAACAGCCCTATATTCGCATGTTATCATGACTACAATCCATACCTGTATGTTCATTGTCAATTCCATACAAATACTGAGATGAATGGTGATCAAGCATTCATAAATGTAAAACAATCATGATAAATATCCCATATGATACGCAAAGTAATCCTAGCATTTAAGTGTGCAACCAAACTACATATTAAAATCCATTAGAATCACATAATGGAATTTAGTTCATGGCTGAACAAAAAGCCATTATGGGATCAACGCTAAACATGATCAATAAGTAAACAATTGAAATAAGAAAGATAGAACAATCAAACCCAATCGCTGAATAGAAATCAATGATCAACGTTTAAATCCTCATAGAATTCCAGTAAATAATAATAGAAATCCACAATGGCAGAGAATCCCAAGAAGAATTGGAGAAGTAGACGTTTTGGCTTTGTTCTACGTTGGAATCTCTCCCAAGGTGTAAACCCTAGTTTCTATGATGAAAATACGCTTAAAGTTATCAAGTTGTTCATCTGACACCCGTCAGAATCGTTTAAAAACCAATTACAATTCATTTAATTAAAAATTAAAATTAAAACAAAATTACAAAGAATAAAGATTGCATGCGGCCAAGACGCCTCTCCAAATTCTATGTCTCGCGCGGGGTAGCGAGACTTCTGAATGTTCGCCTGCCCAGCAACCTCTCATGCGCTGGCGCTGCGTCTCCGTCATGTCACAAGAATGACTTGCAAGAGGTCATCATCGTCTGGCTGGGAACTTCATGGCGGTAGCGCGCCCCCAATTATTATGCCGCATGGGCCTCGCTTCTTCGCCTACTAGTTCTGGTTCTAATTTTTGGCTTCTGTTGCTTCTATCTGCTCTTCCATGCTTGATCCTCTTGTTTGCTTGGTCTCCATGCTTCATTGTACCTCCATGTCATGTACATCCCAGCTTGTGCCTCGTCTTCACGCATCCATTGGCCTCGTGCCCTCTAATACCACCAAAATTAAGCCGATTCCTGCACTTATTCACCAAAAGGAGTTTTAAGTAAATGCAATGCAAAATAACGTGAAATGCAACTAAAACATAATAAAATGTACTTGAGATGGGCACAATTCGCATGAATTGGTATTCAATAAGTAGGTAAAAATACCACTTATCAATAAACTTCGCGATCTCTTTCTTTATATTGCTCCACCAAAATGTATGTCGAAGATCGTGATACATTTCGGTACTCCCAGGATGGATTGCAAATGGTGTGTTGTGTGCCTCCATCATGATTCTGTGCTTCAAGTCAAAATTGTTAGGAACGCAAAGTCTGGAGTTGACTCAAAGTATTCCTTCTTCATCGATTCTTGCTTCCGGAATAGCACCTTCTTGCACTTTCTTTTTATACGATCATCTCCGGGTGCGTGGTTTGAAGCAAACTTTAACTTTATCGATTAAAGTCAGTTCTACTCGTATATTTGCCATCATCATGCGGGTCCCTGGAGTCTTTAACTCTATCTCCATCCTTTGTAAATCGTACAAAATGGATCTTTGTGTTAACAACATTGCACTCGTACCCGGATATGATCTTCTACTCAATGCGTCAGCTACAACGTTTGCTTTTCCAGGATGATATTGAATGTTATGGTCGTAATCTTTCAACAACTCGAGCCAACGTCGTTGCCGCATGTTGAGTTCCTTTTGGGTGAAGAAATATTTGAGGCTTTTATGATCCGTATAAATCTCCACTTTTTCCCCATACAGGTAGTGTCTCCAGATTTTCAACACAAAAACGAATGTTGCCAACTCCAGATCATGAGTAGGATAATTCCTCTCATATTCTTTGAGTTGTCGCGAGGCATAGGCTATGACTTTCCCATGTTGCATGAGAACACATCCTAACCCTTTGCTCAAGCATTGTAGATAAAAATCCATCCGAACCGGATGGTATTGTCGGAGCGAAAATAAATGAGTCTCCTCTTGAGCTCTTGGAAACTCTTCTCGTATTCCTCGCTCCATACAAATTTTGCATCTTCCGAGTCAAATTTGAGTTAATCTGAGTAACGATTCGAGAAAATCCTCCACGAATCTCCGATAATAACCAAATTAAACCCGTAAAAGTTACGCACTTTGGCCACCGACTTCAGTCGTTCCCAACTTTGGATTGCTTCAATCTTTGCCGGGTCAACAGATACTCCATATCATGATTATAATTTTAAAACAAAATATAAAAGGAAACATATGTCAGTTGACTTATTAAACAAAATTACTTTCACATAAGATTTGGTGATTGCAATGGCAGTCACAAATACTCTATAATGATGGTAAAATTAGTTATCACTGAGAGCCATTATATATTTTATTGTTTTGTGATGGCTTGAAAATTCCATCACAAAATACATTCTTTTTGTAATTTCAAATAAAAGTAGTCACAAAAATCTATCTTTTTAATGATTGTCACGGCCGTCATAAAATATTATTTTGATTATTTCTTACATTAAAATATATATTAGTTATAACTTAAATACAATCACGAAAAGGGTATATCTATAAGTGATGACTTAGTGCGTCATAAAAAGAAAATTTATTTTGCGTGAAAAAATTGGTGTGATTGACATGACCATCACAATTATAATACATTGATGGCAAGATTAGTCATCACTAAGATCCATCATATATACTATTATTTTGTGATTGCTTAAAAAGTCCATCACAAATTACTATCTTTTGTGATTGTTTTTAAAAACTGTCACAAAGTTCCGTCACGTATTCTTATTTTTCTAGTAGTGCAAGGAGACGTACTAGGAAGAATGAAACTGATGTCTAACAGTTCTTGTAGTTGGGTTTTTAACTCCTGAAGTTCAATATGAGCCATTCGATATGGAGTTTTGGAAATGGGTTTTGTACCGGGTTCAAGGTCAATACAAAATTCAATTTCACGCTCTGGGGATAGGCCAGGAAGTTCTTCGAGAAATACGTCAGGAAATTTATTAACAATAGAAATATCATTCAAATCTGACGTATTTTTGTTTAGATCCGTGACATGGGCTAAGAAAGCTTGACATCTATTTTTCAATAAACGAATGGCTTTATGGCTTGATATGAAAGTGATTAACTTTAGTGGATTGGTTGTTTGAATCTGCATAATAGGTTGGTTAGGAATATGAAAACTAACGACCTTACGAAAAACAATCAATTTTTGCATGATGAGTAGTTAACCAATCAATCCCTAAAATCACATTAAATGCAAGTATTTTCAAAGAGATGAGATCAACAGGTAATGTGAAAGTGTCAATTCAAATCAAACAAGATTTATAAATGGTGGATTTAATGAAAGTTTCTCCCAACGGAGTTTCAATAGATAAGTCAAAGTCTTATTTCTCTATAGTCAAATTTAAACGTTGAGCACAAGCAGGTGAAATAAAAGAATGGGAAGAATCGGTATCTAATATGGTATAGACTTCGCAAGAGTTTATGATTAGCTTACCCGTGATAACTTCGTTCAGGTTCCTCGCTTTTTGGGAAGTCACGACAAACGCTCTCCCTTGAACCACCGACTTTGACTTGTCTGGGACAGCATTTGGTGTCATCATTACCACTGTAATTGACTTCGCTATAGGGCATATTCCATCCTCAACTGCTTTGTCGTACTCCTGATCCATGATCTGAATCATTAATCTTCGATCCATATCGAATTGGGGTTGACCGCTCTGTACAGGGTAATTCAAAACTCTATGTTGGGTTCTCCCATTTGCTGTCCAAAAAGAGAAATACATATCATCTATTTTATCCTTCTTGGATCGGACGTCTCTTTCTACAACATCAACGCGTCGTGCCGCTTTTACCCATGCATCCTCCATTCTAATTTGTTCAGTTTTTCTTTTTTCAGCTGATATTTGACATTTTCATTCTCAGATTCCAGCTCTAATATCATATACTCTACCAAAGAGAGCTTCTGTTCAAGCTTTGCATATCGGGTAGCAAAATCTTGAATTGTTGCATCCCTTTGTTCCACGACTGCCTGCCGTTCTTCACCCTGCTCTTCTAACTCACCATATTATCTTGCAGTTCTATATATCGATCATAAAATTCTCCTAATAAATCCTCCTCAGGTTCCTCTTCTTCCCCACTCTCAGCTGCTACCTCTTCAACTAGCTCGGGTGCAACTATTAATTCTTCACTCATCACATGAATATCTCTAATTTCTTCTTCGTCTGACATCCTATAATCAAGTTTAATAACTTAATTAGTACTCCCCAATAAAATCTTTGTTATAACAAGATATTATACTCTAATATTTATTCTTTAAATGAATCTACTCAATCCATCACTTAAAACTCTATATGAGTTCATCTTTTGATTTTCATATGTCATTCTTAAATACTGCCACAAAACAAGGGTTAATTAAATAATTTGACATGCCACATATTATCCCTATATTCAGACCAACCAATTAAATAACTAATAAGCTTAGGTAGGACGCACTAGCGAAGGATTTACTCGTCTCTCCCCTCCTAGTTCTAATCCCAGATCTCCACTAGAGATCATATCCCTAAACTCTGATACCAACTATGACGCCCCCAAAATAGGCACATACAACCCATTCTGAGTCGCTAAATACATGGTACAGAATTTAAATACAAACTTCATTTATACAATTATTAACTGTCATGTAAAATACGACAAAACATAAGTTGTGTGTTTTAATACAAATATTGTCTCGTAGACAATATCCAAACTCAAATAAAGTTCTTATTACAATTATTATCACACTATTTTATAGAATAGTGAGAACTACTATAACAACTATCTTGGACCATCACTCCATTCCGCGACTAGTCCCAGCTATATTCTCATTTCCTGAAGAGAATAATGAAAGAAAAAGGTGAGCTCAACTAGCCCATTAAAGAATATTATGACTAAGATAATGCAGAATAAGTTATCCATAGTCCTCAATAGAGAAAAATGTGATAGAATACAATAGACAATAAGTTTTAGATCAACAACTGCAGCAGAAAGAACAATCCATTAGAAGAGTCAAGTAGAGCATGATATCTACTATCTTCTATGATTTAAACATCCATCATCAATATTTTATTCCTGTAACACCAATCAATAATTATTTCCAATCAACGAATTATCTATGCTCTACAAGCCAAAGATAATCGTTAATATCACCAGTGGTCATGATCATGCCAAACACCTGTCCATCTATGCACTACGGGCCAAAGAGGACTTTCACCACAAACCTTTATCTGTAACATTAATGGTCATGATTATACCAATACACAATTCTTGGTCATAATCATACCAATCAATAATTCATCTTTGAATTACAGGCCAAAGATGACTTTCAGCACAATATAAGCATGTGGATGATGACAATGATATAAAGAATCAATCAAGTGAGATTAAGGATAAATATTATAGATTTATAATTTAATTTATCTAGAGTTCAAGAATGTCCAAATTGTCAACATGATAATTAATTGTGGAGTAAAATTCAAGAATGATATTCATGTATTAAAAATAATTTGGACATAAAAGAAACAAATTTTATTGTGAAAGTACCCCATGAATAGTATCCTAAGTGAATAGTACTCCGTGAATAGTACCCCGAATAAAAATATTAAAATTTAATAAGAAGATTCAGACAAATATTTCAGTGAAACGATACTAAATGAAGCGCAAAACTCAAGGATATTCTACTAATTTCAGGGATTATAGAAGCAATACTTATCAAAGTAAGTGTAGATTTAGGAATATGAAATGAAATAATATCACTTACATACTATAGAGTATGGAAGAAAATAATATTCCTTACAAATATTAATTGAACAAAAATAATATCCCTTACCTTAGTAGGAGACTAAAACTGACTGCTATATCGGAGATATTCTTCAGGGAATGTTGCAGTATTATTAACACTCAAAGTATTCTTATACTAGAAAGAATACGCGCAATATTATAGAAGAAGAATTCTCTGATTCTGGTGTGATTTTCATTTCTTAACTAAGCAATCTATGTATAGGAGAATGACATGACACTATTTAAATATAATCACGGACGCACAGAAAAAAATTTCACGGGCAAAGTTCACGGATGAATTCGGCGAAAATTTGATTTTACTATTCATCACTGGCAATAAAATATTCTAATAAAATAAAAACTTTATATAAAATATAATGTATTCTAATTATAATCTAATAAAACAAAAAAATTTATATATATTATATAAAGTTTTCTATTTTATTACTATTATAATAATAATAAAACAAAACTGAGACAACTTTCTACTGACGATTTTGAAAAATGAGTAAGTGGAGGTCCAGGTAATAAGTCAAATATATAACAAATACTTCATGACAAACCCCTCTATTTATATCAAAAATTGAATAAATATTTACCATAAATCACTTATCTTCAATAAGCACATTTTTAATCTTTCAACAATTATTCATCATTAATATTATAACTCACAAAATTGACAGCCAGATCATTCTCAAGAAAGAGGGGGCTTTTCGATAAAGATTTCTCCTTATTGGCGCGCAATTAAATAACCTAACCCCTTTTCTCGACAGAACTTTCTAGGCATTGTCAATAATGCAAATAATAATATGAATAATTGCGTCATCTCAATTATTGATTTAATAATATAAAATATTGTGCAGATGATATTGTGACAATAATTGAATCAATAATATGAGATACTATGCAACAATTATTGTGGCAATTATTTAATGAAAGTGAGTGACTTCTTACGTAAGAATCAATAATCAGAGATAATGTGCAATGCCATGTGCTTTCTTTATGCAACCACAGCCAGACATCTTGTACTTTTATCACCGGGTATTTCAATAGTTAACGGTAAAAGTTTTGTCGTTATTTTTTATAAAAAGGTTATTCATGTTGCTTTCTATATCCGACAGTTATTCCGTTGTGGGGTCCACTAATGATTGCATCGTTGTACGAATATTCCCCGACAAAAAGAATATTCTACGACCAACCAAATATTTTATGATAACTTTCTTACTTTGCAAAATTTGCACATATCACCCATAACTATAACAATATATCAAATCAACACCTTACTATTCAAAATAACATTTAGAGAAAATTAAATCTTTATTCATAAAAAGTTGGGGTCTTACATTTATGTTGACCATTAATATAATTTAAGGCGTCGCGATCAGTAAACAGAATGAATTCTCTTTGTATCAAATAATGACGCCAATGCTTCAGTGTCTGGACTAGGGCATAAAATTCCAGATCATAAGTAGAATAATTCTTTCTTGACCATGATAACTTTTCACTGAAGAAAGCAACTGGCTGACCTTCTTGATTGAGAACACCACCAATACCAACTCCCGATGCATCACAGTTTACTTCGAAGACCTTCTCGAAGTCAGGAAGTGCTAGTACGGGTGTTTCGGTCATCTTATTTTTGATCAACTAAAAACTACCTTCGGCCTCCTAGGACCATTGAAATGATTTCCCTTTTAGACATTCAGTGATAGGTGCGACCAACATGCTAAAGTCTCGAATGAACCGTCTGTAAAAAAATGTTAATCAATGAAAACTTCTGACGTCATGTATGGTCTTCGGGGTAGGCCATGCTGAGATTGCTTTGGTCTTGGTTGGATCTGCGTGAATGCCTTCGGTAGAAACAACAAAACCGAGGAAGGTTACTGAAGTTGTGAAATAAGAACTCTTCTTCTGGTTTATAAACAATCGTTCCTTCCTCAACGTTCCAAATATAGTTCGGAGGTGCTCATGATGTAATTCCAATGTCGGACTGTAGATAAGAATGTCATCAAAGTAAACAACCATAAATTTTTCCATAAAAGGTCGTAATACTTGATGCATAAACCTCATGAAGGTGTTGGGCACGTTGGAAAGTCCGAAGGGTGTAACCATCCATTCATACAATCCTTGTTGTGTTTTGAAAGTTATTTTCCATTCATCTCCAGGTCTCACCCGAACTTGATGGTATCCACTTTTCATGTCGATTTTTGAGAAGATTTTTGCACCGGACAACTGATCTAAAATATCATCTAGACAAGGTATCAAAAAATGATACTTCACCTTGATCTTATTGATCGCTCTACTGTTAATGCACATTCTCCATGAGTCGTCTTTCTTCAGCACTAATAGAACTAGAACTGCACATGGGCTGATACTTTCACGTATGTATCCCTTCTCCATTAAGTCCATTACCTGCCTTTGTAGGTCTTCTAACTCTTTGGGACTGAGTCTGTAGGCTGGCCTATTTGGTAGACTCGATCCTGGAATAAGATCTATTTCATGTTGAATATCCCTCAACGGTGGTAATCCCAATGGAAGATATTCGGGCATTAAGTCAGCGAACTCCGTTAGTAACTTCTGCACATCAGCTGATGCTTCTGCATTTCCATTCGCCGAACTTTTTTTACAAGGAAGCAATACATACATAACTCCTTCATGCTCCACTTTTGTTAGGAATCTCGTCATAGACAATAGGTTCGGATTCCCGACTGCTCGAGCTGAACTGTTTTCTTCTCGCCGAGGTGCTAACACAACCTTCTTCCTTTTTATGCTGAGGGAGTAAGTATTCTTCTAACCATCATTGATGATGCTTCGGTCATATTTCCAAGGTCTTCCCAATAACATATGACAAGCATCCATTTTTACCACACCACACCAAGCGTTATCAAAGTATTTCCTTCCGATTGAAAAAGATACTAAACATTTTCTGTCAATGGTTACTTCACTGCCTTTATTCAACCATGATAATTTATATGGCTTGGGGTGCCGATCCGTTTTCAGGTTTAACTTTCGAACAACTTCTTCGGATATTACGTTTTCACAGCTGCCACTATCAATAATCACTTTACAGACCTTTTTCGCCACTGTGAAAGTAGTGTGGAATGTATTGGTCCTCAACCAATCCTCTTCGGATTTTTATTTAGGAGTCAGCATACTCTTGCGAACGACTAGGGTCTCCTGTCCATCTCCATATAACACATCTTCATCCTCGTACTCATCATATATAGGTTCTCCGAACTCTTCTGCTTCATCGGTCATGCCTTCTTCAATAAAAAGGTTCTTACCATTCTGGTTAGCAGGCTTTTGGCACTCTGTTGCTTTATAACCCGGTTCTCCACATCTGAAGCACTTGATTCTAGAATTTAAATTACCTTGAGGTTGTTGTGGTGTAGTATGAAATTGTGGGGATGGGTTTGGTTTGTTGGGGGGATTGTTCATTGGCATCGATCTACTATTCTGTTATTGCTCTGCCTCACGTGCTCGCTGATATGCTTCAAAAATAATCCAAAGTGAATGGAGGCTAAGGGCATTCTGCAATGGTTGTTTTAATCCTCCCAAATATCGTGCCACCAATTGTACGTTCTTCAATTTTTGATAGATCATTCGTTGCTATCAATTGGTAAAACTCTTGGGTATAATCATCTACAGATCGAGTGCCTTGTCTTAACAAATGCAATCTCTTAAAAAGAGACTGAGTGTATCCAAAAGGAAAAAAATGACTATGCATCTTCTTCTTCTTCTTCTCCCAATTGGTGATTTTAGCTTTTCTTTGTCTCTCTCTTGAACGGCTCATATGTTCCTACTAATCAAATGTTCGGCCCTTCAGTTTGATGGCAACCAATTTCACCTTATAACGCTATCTGACACCTCTATATATTCGAAGATGCGTTCTACTTCGTTCATCCAATCGATGAATCCCTCTGCTTGCAGCGTACCAGAAAATTTCGATAGCTCCATTCTGAAACCCAAATTACTACAACGGTCCTCACGGTCACGTCGTTCCCATAATTTCCTCCTACTGTGGTAAGGGTTATCATAACTCGATTAAGAATCATAGGATTATTCATCGTGTTCAAGATGTGGGACTTCCTCCTCCGGAACCTGTCCAAGACGACCTAAGTGTGGGACTTCCTCCTCCGGAACTTGTCCACGACAACCCAGATTTTGCGCTGCTAGGCACTGGATTAGCTCTGTAACTTGTCTCTGTAAATCCTCAATCATCACGTCCTGGACGCTACGTTCACGGTGTGGGACTTCCTCAGCCGGAATCTGCCCTCTACGACCACGACCACCAGCCATTAAAACCAATGAGTGTACTCCCAGAATGATGCTTGAGCTTTGATACCAACTGACGCCGGGCAGGATAACGATTATCCTGCGGGCTGGGTAAACAAATGAATTCACAAATAAAGGAAGAAGAGGTTCACCGAAAAACATAGAGAAACTCTCTCTAATGTATAATTTTATATTTATCAAAATCAAAGTCTCCCAATTCAACCCACAAGTCGGGTTTATATATAGCTAACAAAACTTTATCTCCAAGTCACTCTAGAATATTCCTAGAAATATGGAAATAAAAAATAGAAATAAAATCCTCCTATGGATGTGAAAAAGATTATAACAAACTCCCTAGGGATGCGAAAAGGATTCTAACAAACTCCCTAATTTTACGGAAACAAACCCTAACAAAAATAACAAACTTACTAATAATAAAATATTAAATAACTAATTAGGAATAGAAAGCAAATAAACTATTAATCTGTCGAACCCCGAAGTCAAGACGCCATTCCTTTTTTCGAAGTCGAAAGTGAAAGTGTTATCCCAACTCTCGAAGCTAAAGGTATTCCATTACCCAAAGTCGAAGCTGAAAGTGTCATCCCATCTCCCGAAGCTGAAGGAATTTATATTGAAGGTGTTTAATGTGCTCTTTGTTTGCGACGATCATCCCTTTCATGATATTCTAAGGCCATTAACATATTATCTGATAACTCGATATCTTCAGACTCGGACCATCCTGCATCAACTTACCCCTTTATTTTACATACCTTGCATACCCCCTTTAGCGACGGACCATTTTAAGTGACGGTTCGATTCGTCACTATATCAGAGAACTGTCGTCTTAACTTTTAGCGATGGACAACATATAACGACGGACTGAATCTACAACGATGGATCGAACCGTCGTTTAGTTCGTCGCTAAAGAAAGTATGCAAGATATATAGAATCAAGAGATAAGCCCTTAATCCTTTCCGCAGCATATATATTCACATATTTATTTGTTTAAATTGACAAGGAACAATGTGAGTGACATTAGTCAATCATCGTCCTCTAAGCTTTAGAAAAAAGAGGTTTGTACGTATTTATCTACCTACCTTGGATATGATCCATCAGGCGAACAAATTAATAAGCATCAATTAAGACAGACATACAGGTTAACATGATTATATAAATGAGATTTGTCACATGATTTTTGTAGTTGTAGTGATACCATAAGAGCTTTATTTTTCTCCTCTCTTTACAAAACTTTCTCCCACTTTTATGTACATTGTTTTCTTATTTTTGGCACACGAGATGAGAATGGGAAAGTCGTGAAATGAAATTCCTAATAGAGTAAAGCCATGATCGACAATAATTTAGTATAAATTAGTTGAATCAATTTATAAATTATTTTTAATATTTAAATATTCATCTTAATTAGCATGAAAACTTTCTGTCGAGTAGTGCTAAAAATTATGCGCAACTTTTTAATAACACAATATAAATACGTACATTTTCCTAAAATCTCGTCAAAGTGTTGTAAAAAGAAGTTAAAATTTGATAAGTCGAGTTTAGTTGAACTTAAATGAGTCGAGTTTAGCTTTGTTCGCGAACAACTTAATTTGTTTACAACTCTAATAAAATGAGTTTGATTTAAAAAAATTAAAAACTTTTAAAATATATAACGAGTGTTTGATTTAGTAGTAATGACATGCTAGATAAATCGTGTTGTCAAACTAAAAGATGTAATGGCATTTTACACTATCATTAATAAAAAAAGATATATTTTATGATTTTTTTTTGAATGGGACTCTTTTTCTAATAGAGAGTAAAACTCAAGCACATTGAAGCCACATTGAGGTCAGAGTGAGGGTCAATTGAACTTACTAAAAAAAATTACTTTTTAATATGTGATAAATTAGGAAAATATCAATTGCAATATATAAGTTGATCCCAATAAAATTTTATAATTTTTTTAATGAGCAGTCAAATTAATTTTTTGTCAGAACTTTCTTAATTCCAAAACTCTTGCACTACATAGCAAGACTCAAAAATTAACTCAGGTAAAAAATAATTTGCATGTTTTTTAATTTTTTATCAAAAATAATTTTGCAAGTTGGTTGGCGCACGGTTTGTAAACCGAAATTCAATTCAATTTGTCAACACCTTCAGGGAGACGTATTTTTCCGGATCTGCATGCATAAGGAACCCACAGTCAACAACATTCTGCATGCTTCAAAATTTACAATAAACCTAGACAAGTTTATTATATGATGTACTACTTATCTTTTTAGATAGTTAAATTTGTCCATTTTTATTTGTTGTTTGTACATTTTAACAAAATATTAATGACTTAGTTTTTCATATTATCCCTACATTAATTATATACTAAGGAGTTATTTGATAAAAACTGAATGAAATGGTTCTGAATCTGAATGAGCTGAATGAAAAAAAAGTTGTTTGATAATTGACATGTCTGAAACATCTGAATAACAAATTTTTATTATTTTACCCCTCTGAAAAAAATTTAAAATTGTTATAAATATATTTAATATTACTTAATATAATAGTTAATATTATAAAAAAAAAAAAAAAAACTTCATTATGCCGTCATTCAACCCATTCAGGCAAAAAATGACACTAAATCATTCAGTCCAAATGTCTGAATGACTGGTCGATTCAACCATTCAGACGATTCTTTTTCAAAACAAAAACATTGATCAATGGCTGACCGATTCAGTCATTCAATCATTCAGTGTGTAACAAACAGCCCCTAAATTGTTTTTCTTTCATCTCTTCTAATAAATTTTTAAGAATAATATTGAGATTGTATAATCATTTTAATTAATCAAATGAAGTATTAATTATATTTTTTAAACTTTATGTTTTCTTATAAAATGTCAAGTAAAAAAGAATGAAGGGAGTAAGTCCCAATTTCAAATGTAATGTTGGGATATTAGCTTTATTAATAAATAATGTTAATGAAAAAGCAAGAACTGA